>OZ018380.1:33295334-33904565 GCA_963969555.1 Polydrusus pterygomalis | reverse complement strand
TCAATGATCTCGTCCATTGACTGGGTTCACCAGGTCAAACCATAGACAATTTACCTTTAGATACCTACAGCTTATCTCCTGCGCAAACAAAAGTTACGTTTTATGGGTGAAAAAATACGTCCGAGCGCATGACTCGTCGGTCAGCTGTCTTCATTCGGGGAATCTTCGTGCATGCGCACAAACCTCGTGTTATCGGCCGTCCTACTTTATCGACAATAATTGACGCGCTCAAGAATACTCTCCAGAACCGGCTCGGCCGCCATTTTTGTTGTTGTGTTTTAAGGTTTCTCTGTGGATTCCTTGTAGTTTTCTTTGCTATCGTGGTTTCTGGGTGTTTAATATTTACGGATTTCTAGTTTTTGTGCAGTTTAGTGAATTGTATTTGTTCTTTTAGTGACTAGGGTTGGAATATAAACAATGACTAGTAACAGCCGTTGTATGATTTTATTATGCCCAAATAGGGGTAAAATTCCTGGTATTTCGTATTTTCAGTAAGTATGAAATAGTGAATAGTGATGTATCTTGATATATAACTTTATTTTATTATGATCAATTTAAACACATCAAACTAGGCCTAGGTTACACAAACAAGGTATGAAAATAAAGGGAAACCCACACCAAGACAGATTATCGCGGTGCATGTTTTGGTATATTTTATTTGCAGCCCTGCAATCTTCAAAAAGTTAAAAAAAAACTTTTCTCTATACTTATATTATATAAAAGAAAAAAATTAAATACCTAGGTAGTTCGTTAGTCGACGAATCATTTTTAAACAAATTTTAAAAACAAAACCTGAAAAACAATTTTCTATCGTTAAAATCTGATAGGTTTGCTACTACTAACAATGCCAGAAATCACTACCTTTTTTCTCAACTTGATAAAAAATTGAGAAGAAATTACAATTTTTTGGCAAGAATTTAAATTTTAAAGCCCGGACCTTTCTATTTTCCCATTCGTCAAACGATAATGTTGCAGTGCGCATGTCTAATAGTTCCCAGTTTTGTTTACATGCGCGAGGCCATAAAACTGCCACATTTGTGATTATTGTTTGCTTATCTAAAGGTAAATTGTCTATGGGTCAAACGTCTAAACTGAATAATGTTTGAGATAATATTAGCATTTAAAAAAATGACGTTATTTAGCACTTTGACAGGCTGTAGCAACTTAACAGTTCATCCTAGGAAAAAAATTCTATTTCTACTTAAAAACATAACTTCCGCTTAACATTCGGTTGTTAAATTAACCCGGAATTTAACCGTAGAAGCATTTTAAGTAGAAAATAAAACTGTAAGATAGGAGCGTGAAAGCAGTTTTTTTCTTTGAGGCACCATTAAGTTGTTATAGCCGGTCAAAGAGCCAAAAATCAGTGCTGGACTTACCAGTAGGCTGAGTAGGCTGGAGCCTAGGGCGGCAGATTTTAGGGGGCGGCAAATTTGGCTCAAAAATTTTTTTTTATCTTACAGAAATAAATGGTACAATCTTTATTCATGGTTGACGGGTAGTATTTTTTTAAATAAACTTTATTGTTGGCCGTGTCTGTTAATGGGGATAAAAAAAGGTAGTTGGAACTTTACTGACTTTGCAGAAAGAAATTTCATTTTCAATAAAATAAGTAGGTAATCATAAATTTTTAAAATATTTAATAAAAATTATTGACTAAATTTGGGCGTGGTCTTAAAAAATTTTCGCCTGCAGCGGGCTTTTTCTTTTCCGAACGCTTCACCTGTTTCACAACTCACGAGCCGTCACTGGTAGGGGCGGAAAAAATTGAATAGCCTACTAGCGGCAAATTTATAAATCCGCCACTGCCAAAAATGTTATTTTTTAAATGCTTAAATCTCAAAAACAATTTAGTTTAGACCTTTGAACTGTTATACAAAAAAAGTTTAGAATTTTTAATAACCAAGTTGACAGCTACTTTCGGTATAAGCAAAAGTGATTGGAAGACGACAATATTTCAATTTAAGAGGGTACTTACATCTAAAAAATATAAAATCCCTGTTTTAAATAAATATTTTCAGTAGTTCTCACCCCGTATATGCTTTATTTCTTGCCTAATATTGGTATTATTTTTATCAAAAGTTAAAAATAAAATAGGTTATAAGTTAATTTTAAGGATAAATATTTAATAAAAAAAATAAGTTACCTAGTAGTTTCTATGAATTACTAATTCTTTTACTTCTGCTGCTGTTTACTACTACTACTATTATTATTTTTGATGCTCCTACTAAGATGTTATACCACATTAAGGTATTTAGGCAAGAAAACTTTTTATCCATAATTATGTAAAAAACTTTTTATCCCCCCTTACCTTATTTACCTGATTTGGACTATATTTTACTATTAAAATTGTTTTCTAATAACACTTAGAACTCAGCACTATTACTGAAAATTTTTGATTTGATTGGGTCTAATAAAATATATAGGTACTTATTGCATTGGCATAATTAAGCTAAAAAACTGTTTTTGTCAGTTAGCAGAATGAAATTTAAATATACAAATTGACGAAATAAAGATTAAATGATAGAGTTGATTGCTTGAAGTAAAACTGACAACACTGTCGGTCGTCTTGTTAGCGTTGCTGTATAATATACGGCCGTACAAATAATACGAGAGTAAAAAATACATATATTTCGACCGTCAAATTCACTGATTGTAAAAGGTCTTTCTATTGATAGTAATGTAAAAAATCAACAAAAAAAAAAGTTTTAATTTGAGGTCAGTTTGCTGTTTACAACTGCTAAATTGGTTAGTATACGCAGTCAAAACCTATATATATCCATTGGTTCTAGTGGATGCCATATTACGCTTCTGTGAAAGGTTGTCAAATTGATAGCGTGATGTAAATATATATATATATATATATATATATATATATATATATATATATATATATTTACATCACGCTATCAATTGGACAACCTTTCACAGAAGCGTAATTTGGCATCCACTAGAACCAATGGATATATATAGGTTTTGACTGCGTATACTAACCAATTTAGCAGTTGTTAACAGCAAACTGACTTCAAATTACAACTTTTTTTTTTGTTGATTTTTTACATTACTATCAATAGAAAGACCTTTTACAATCAGTGAATTTGACGGTCGAAATATATGTATTTTTTACTCTTGTATTATTTGTACGGCCGTATATTACACAGCAACGCTAACAAGACGGCCGACAGTGTTGTCAGTTTTACTACAAGCAATCAATTGAAAGGTTAAGACAAAAGACTCAAAAAGTAAGTAAATTCGCAAGGAAATAACAATAAAAGAAAGGTTGAAGTTTGTCAAGTCATGTTTATGAACACTTTGGAAGTATCTTTGAAGAAAATACGCGTTATTGTTGAAAAAAGACGCAACTCAGAAAGCGAAATATGTCTGTCTGGAAATGAGACTTAAATCTAAAATTTCAAATTCCGTCTAATTGGTATATTGGCAACCGGTTTGTTCGTTGTTACCCAGGGCATTTTTTTTTAAATTTTATTTTTATAAAACAATATTAGTTGAAAAAATTTAATAAAAAAAAATTCTCTGGGTAACAACGAACAAAATTAAAATTTAAAAAAAATGCTCTGGGTAACAACGAACAAACCGGTTGCCAATATACCTTTTAGAAGGAATTTGAAATCATCCAATCAGAATAGAGACGGGTGCCGAATCCTATAGCGGAATGTCTAGATACCCGGGTCAAGATAGTTCAAATTTTGGGTAAACCTAGACAAAAATAATATAAAGCTAATTTTTGGTACATATCCTAATTGAGGGCTAAATAGTAATATACTAAAAGTCCTGGAGAATCCTCCTTCAGCAACCCCCTTTTTTTCGCCCCCCCCCCCCCAACCCCTTTTAATATTTTGGTGATTTTTTTAAAAACTATCCACTTGAAGAAAAAATGTCAAGTAAGCATTTTTGAAGCTGACAAAATTTCCTTTCCAGCGACGTATTGCGAGTGCATATAGTACCACGTGGTACACACCAGTGGTGGGTGTATCAAAAGAAAGTCCGCCCCGAGCTTAACTGACATTTTTTGAAGGAAACGTCGAATTTACTCCAATGCTCGATAATTTTAACCAAAAATGAGGTTGGCGAAAAATGTCGCTACCAATTTTTTTGTAGGTGATAAAATTTCAAATCCATTGATGTATCGAACAACCCCCTAGAACCAAAAATATTGAAACTGGTGTTTAATTTATTTTTTATTTTGTTTCAAAACAACATTTTAAACATCTTTCTTAAGAGTAGAATCTTCTGTGACGGTTTCCACAATATTATTGCATGTTTCGCCATTGCAAGGGGAACAAAATGTGCTACACTTTTGGCCTGAGTGTCTACATGAGCATCTACCAGCAGCACAATTGGTTTTGCAGTGGCAGTAAACCAGAGAGAGAAGTGATTCGGGTGCGGGAGATGGCGCAGTTTTGACAGGCAACAATAATTGGCCTTCTACTAACTTCCAGCCCCCATTCAGTAGGCGCTAACCGGTTTCCCAGCCACTCTTGTACCTTAAAAAACAATAGAAATATTAAGACACAAATTAATTTTTATTTATTTGTTGCTCACCTGAAAGTATACTCTCAGTGAATGTTGGGCAAAGGCTGCTTTTGTGGGCGGCAAACTGGATAGCTCTAGGAGTGCAGAAGGTGATTGTCTTGCTATTGTTTTATTATAAAGATGATGGCGAAGTTCATTAATATCTCCAAATTTTAGGCCATCAGTATAAAGAGATCTGACGAACTCCTCCCCACACCGAATAACATTTTCTTGTAATTGATTAGGTACTTACATTAAATATTTTGCAATCTTTATTCCTTAAATTCGGATTTTTCTGTAACTGCAGGTACATATATCAATTTTTTCCCTTTTCTGTATAAGGCAGATGTTTTATCGCAGCCAGAAACTGCATGAGCAAAGAGAATAACTTCTTTCATATCTTCTATTGCGGTTTGTACCTCAGTTATCGTATATACTTTTCCAGCCGTTCGGCTCGTGACTGAATAAAGTACACTTATGCTATTATTTTGTGGTGCTCTACTAATGAGCATTGCAAGAACGTCTGTATCCGTAGCTATAACCATAACTTTTTTGTTGCTGCTATTTAATTTGAGAGCTGTACTGACAATTTGAATTAGTTCATCTGCATCATCTACAGCGTGAATGACGGTGACCCCCGCATCTTTTAAATATGCGTCTAACACAGATATAAGGTGGGCCTTGTTCTCGTTATTTGAAAGAAATTCTTCTTGAGCAGTATTTATATTGGTGTTTTCGTTAAATATAATATTTGGACTACACTTATTTTTTCCACGTCTTCTCTGCTCTTCCGATTTTGTGGTTGCTCCCTCTGTGTACCCGTCGAAAACCACAATTGATTTTTGATAATGTTGGACGACATATCGGACGTATGCATTAAAAACATCCTTAAAGTTGCCAAGCTTTGGCCATACTACAATATGCAGCAGAAAGCCACCGTCAATCACAAAATCCATTGATTGATTCAGATCAATATAACCTGTTTTTCGGGAAAAAATAAAGTTAGAACAGACTTTTGTGTTTTTCTCATATAGGTCCCATGAAATAGAGAAGGTGGTTCTGATGATAACTCTTATCTGAATTATTGGGATTTGTCGCTTTCTGATTTTAAAACACAAAATAGCCGTAGTAATAATTGGGGAGTCGAAACCGGGACGATTGCATTTTGAATTCTTACTGTGCCACTCATAAATGACAAGGATCTTGCTTTGTTTTTGACGGATATTTTTATGTCTGAAAATGGTTTTCCTTCTACTTTGCTAAGACATTTTAGTTCTACTTCTTCGGCAACATGACAATTAATAGTTTTATCTGCAACTATTCCAGTGGATATTGAGCACCTGTTATTTGGCAAATTAATAATCTTGGGGCAGACTTGGAAATTCTATATTATAGGAGTAAAAAGGGGGTTAGAGTGACATTTAATATTTTGCTAAGCATACATTGTATACGTAGAAAATTAAATATCAGACCGAAAAAGGTTTTATATTGGTAGTAAAAATTAATTTGCTCCAGATTTACGTAAAGCTGAGAAGTCTCGGATAAACTTTTAATTTTTTTTGGCTGAAGTAATTTCGATAAACTTCTAAAAGATTCGCAATTATACAACCCTTTAATGGGTGTTTAGAGAAAAATGAGTTTCTTCTAAAAAAAATTATGCTTAGATCAAAAAAACTTAGAATAAATAGCAAAAAGTATATTTTTTAAAAGTAACCTTTTATTTGATACGCCACTGGTGGGTGCCATGTGCTACTTAATATATATTGCGATACGACATTGAAAGGGGAATTGTACCAGCTTCAAAAATGCTTTCTTGACATTTTTCCGTAAGTTAATAGTTTTCAAAAAAATCACCAAAATATTAAAAAGGGGGGGTTGGGGGGCGAAAAAAGGGGGTTGCGGAAGGAGAATTCCCCAGGACTTTTAGTATGTTGCAATTTAGCCCTCAGGCATGATCTCTACCAAAAATCAGCTTTATATTATTTTTGTCTAGGTCAAATGCTATCTTGACTCGGGTAAGATGCGACCCGGTACAATAATGGCTAAAAATAAAATGGCTTAGCTTTAGTTATAAAAATTAGGAAGGAGGCATTTTTTACAAGAAAAGTTTCAGCTGCATCGAGGAATTTAAAATTTTTAATATAAAGAGACGTTCCGCAAAAGAAAATACTTTTATTCTGCAACCCTTAAACCAAAACCTCCTTTCAATTTCCGAGGAGAAATTAAAGGATTTGAAGTCACTGTTACCACTTATAAGCAAATTAAGCCAAATGTATTATGAACAATTCCAAAATGTTTTAAATTCTGCTCCAAATATTGATGACACGCTGTCCGTGGCAGAAGGAGACGAAGAAAATTAATAGTTAAAACAAAATGTGTTTTTTTGTTAAAAATTAAAAAAAAAATTAAACAGTTACATTCATGTCATTTTGTTTCATTTAAAGGGCCAAAGTCAAAACTTAGTCAATTTTGAGAGGGCCAATGTCGTATTTTTTTTTTGTAAATTTTGATGTAAAATTTTTTTTTTCCTTAATAACATAAACGATATTAAGTATCACGTTTAAAGAAGATTTTGTAAAATGCTGTAAAACAAATAGTTTTTGAGATCAACTCCATACAAAAAATTTAAAAACTGTTTATTTTAAAACGATCAATTTTGACATTGGCCCTTCTTGCACCAAGCCACAGAAATCATCACAATCTTAAAAAGCGCAATAATTATAATATTAACCCCCATCAAGAGGTCGTCAAATAATCGGCAATCTAAAAGGACACAAGTTATATACACATTCCGATGTTGCCTATACATGGGCCGTTAATTAAGCGATGATATAAAAGACAAATATACGTTAAAATATACGGCGCTTGCAGCGACCTCTTCTCGCGGGAAATGACGCGTAACTAAAACTATACGAAACTTTCATACGACCGACTAAATGACGGCCGACCAAAAATTTGGCATTCGTCAAATGACGTCATCAGCATCAATTTTACATGGTTTGCTATTTGACGGCCATATATGGCCGTCGAGTGCACCTGGCCGTCAAATTGAATGTAAAATGACAATGTATGGTCGTCGAATTGATAGCGGGATATATATATATATATATATATATATTCTTTGTAAGTTACGTTATTGTCATAAATGTATGTTATTTTGGGTAGGTATACAAATTGTATATAATTTTAAATTTTATAGATTGTATTTTATTGGGCTATGTCCGTTTATTTGAAAATAAATAAATAAATAAAAGGGCAACATGAAATTATTTTCTTTTTAGCATTGTTTAGCGGAGCTCATTTATTTTTCTTTGCAGATTTTGGTACGTATCGATGGTTGCTTGCTACCACAACATTAGTACATGCCAATGGCATTACTATGAGAACCCATCGCCCTACGAGGTTGAATATGACATCTGGGTGGTCAATGGCAATCCTAATAACTCGGCCTTTAGCACTTATCAGTTTTCTTTTGATCGACAAAATACTCTGGAAATGTATATTGTATTTTGGTTATGCTACATGGTATTAGTTCCATTGCAGTGTCATGCTGTAAAGATCCAAAAACACCCTGTTACTAGGTAATCAAAAAGTTCAAGATTTTATTTAATAATTTTATTAGGTACAGTTGAGTTCAGAAAGAGGTAGGACACGGATTCTTATCCTATGTAAACCAGGCTTTTAAAAACATCAAAAAATTGACATGCACTGACATCCTTTTTTTAAATGAAAAAAAAATATTTTTTGATTCGAAGCATAATGCCTAGGCTTGACAATGTTCAAAGGACTCAAATAATTGTGTTTTTAAATTACGGAATACCTATACGAGACGTTGCCGCTATAATGCACGTAGCAAAAAAAACGGTAGAAAATATTAAGTACAGATGGGAAGCGGATGGAACTTTGGATAAGAAAAAGCCTCCTGGAAGACCAAGAAAAACAACGCAATAACATGAGAATGGTCTTGTGCGCAATACTTGGAGGAAAATCCCTTTCCAATAATGCGAGCTGCTATTCATCAAACAAATTTTCCGGGTTCGAGACCGACATGTTTACGTAGGGTAAAAGAATCCCATTTAAAAAATTATGTTGCCGCCAAAAAAAAGAAATTATGGGAAGAACACAAACAGGCACGAATAATTTTTTGCGGCCAGACTGGAATAGAGTAGTTTACTGACGAAAAAGTTTTTCAGTTTACGTTCAACGAACATATCAGGGTATACAGACCTCGCAATACAAGATATACTGAAAATTTTATCAGTAATTCCGAAAGATCCGGGAGATTTTTGGTGAATGTATGGGCATGGGTGAGTTATCATGGACTTGGAGTGTGTTGGATTGTAAATAAAAGGTTTAATGCAGTCACTTACAAGAACATTTTGGAATATATTATGATGCCTAGTGTATCGCAACATTTTCCTGATCAGAGCTTTATTTTCCAACACGACAACTGCCCCGCTCACAGCGCGGGTATGGTCAAAGATTGGTTCCAGAGAAATAACGTGGAAACTTTGTCGTGGCCTTCAAAAAGTCCCTATATTAATATAATAGAAAACGTGTGGGGTCTAATGGCACGAAAAATATATACTTAAAGCAAATTTCAGACCAGCTAACAGAAATGAACGTGTTTCATTTATTGCAGAAACGTGGAACGAGTTAAGTGATGATCTTGATTGTGTGAGAGATCTGTACTTATCGATACCCAATAGACTGAATGAGCTTTTACAAAAAAATGGAGCGATTACTAAATAGTAAATAGGTGTAATTTTCTTTTTTTAATTAATTATTGTGTACAATAAATGTTTGAATTAAGTTAGACGTGTTATTTTTTAATGGAACAAAGAAAAAATGGTAATAAAAATTATAAATATGACACGTTTAAGTCTAGCCCAATAAATAAAAAGTTTATTCTGTTATAATTTGAACACAGTTAATAGCTTGTCCTACTTTTTATGAACTTTCGGGGATTATGAGTAGGTTTACAACACACAATCGATGTCCTACTTCTTTCTGAACTCAGCAGTACTCGAATGAAATAGTAATTTCACTTTTTAAATGAAAAAATGAAATGGCAAATGAGTCGTAACTTTTAACTGACATTGGTAAAGTGTTTTCAGACTATATTTTAGTTATACCCGAACTTACTGGATATTTTATAATTGGAATTAAAACAAACCTTTTTTTAGGTTATTTACTGCCAGTCTTTTATTGGATTTTGTAGCGCTGTGTTTTAATTTAATACATACTTTAAAATTTGCGCTAAATGGTGAAGGATTCCCAGAAGTTCAAATGATTGGCGACATTTGTGATATATTATCGAGGGTAAGTTGTCAAACAAAATAAGCAATAGGTACTTTCCATTTGCTTGGAATTGCTACATTGGAATTACTTTTTAAACTTTATTATAATTTTCCCAATTATTTACGGTGTGATATTTAACTGAGGTGATAGATTGTCCTTAATTGTTAAATTTAAAGGTTCTGTTCACTTTTAGTTTTTTGACGATTTTTCTGTTCTAAAATAAAATTGTATCCATAAATCTCGGGGGGTTAGGAATGGTCCATTTTAGGCGATAAAAAAATAATTTTCTTCCATAACCCCTACAAAAATATTGTATACCGGGTGTCCACGGAAGGTGGTTCGCCCCTCTAACTTTTTTGTTTTTCTAGATAACGGAATAAAATTTAGGAGATTTGTATACGACATAAAACTGCATTTTTTGACAGGTGACTTAACATTTTGGAACTTGCGTATACAAATCCCCCAAATTTTATTCCATTATCTAGATTTTAGAAAAACAAAAAAATTAGAGGGGCGAACCACCTTCCGTGGACATCCGGTATATATAGGATTATAGAAAAATTTAGGAAGTTCGATGTTTGGAAAAAAAGTTTTTCCTTATACCACAGATAGACAGCTAGTAACTAGACGTTTATATTTATTGTTTTTAGACTTCATTTATGCTGCTCTTGTTGTTATTAGCCAAAGGTTGGGCTGTTACAAGATTGGAATTGACTTGGAAACCATTAGTTTTTGCGATATGGTTGTGTTATGGTATTGTACACGTTTTATTGTACGTTTGGAATTTGGTAAGTAATGGTTATCATTACTATTGTTTTTATCTTTGAAAAATAAATAAATTAAAATCCAACCAGTCTCCTATAACTTTTGAATATATTTGGTTTCTATAGTTTACAAATATTTATAAATTAATACTTTGGAGCTCAAATGTGTTAACCTCTATAGTGAAGTAATAGATCTATTTTCGCAATCACCAGCAGCCATTAAGAGACTATTAAAAAACATTGCTTAACAGAATTTATGTTGTATTTTTTTTATGTTATATTTTTTTTCTTTATATTAGGCAAATATTATGCGTTTAATACAGTATTGCTATTTATGTAAGAGATTTGTTTAATAGTTGTATTCCTTTCGAATAGGCAAATTATGTAATTTTGAGGGTACTTTTTTGGGATTATTCCTGTTTGTATCCCTGTTGTCCATTAATAAATAAATAAATAAATAATATTATTCATCTTTAAATATTAGCTTTTCTGCTTTGTCGTTCATTATTATTTTGCTATAAGCAGTTATATTTATTAATTACAATACCTTTATTTTTAAAATTCGAACAATATTTAGGAATTGTTTTGCTTGAAGTGGGTCTGTCACATAAATTGTTTATGGTTTGTTAGGAAACATCGCAGATAACATTTCCATGTAATATCAGTTAATCATTGTTATTTTTTCTTGAATACTGAAATGTCAGGAATTGACATTATCAGAATTATTACTGTTGGTTTCACTGAGGTTTGTAATACAGCCGTATTTAATTTTTAAGGAGAGGGCTAAATGCTACAAAAATTCTTGGCTTCAGAGCGATTATCGCTAATTCTCTAGATTACGCTTAGTTTCTACAAGACTATTGGTAGTAGTAAGTAGTAACAAGATTTATTTAGCAATGTGCTACAATTTAACAAGTTATATAAAATATTTGAACTAATTTAACAATATCATCTTTAAAAAATTTTTATCAGTCACTATTTTGTTTTTTAAATAAATAATTTTTCAATGATTTTTTAAAATTTTTCAAAGAGGTCTGTGATTTAATTAAAATATTCAAGTTATTATATTCACTTAATCCTTTATAGAAAACCGATTTATATGTCAAATGTTTTGATACCCTACCTAGACAAAAATCTTTATTATACCTGGTTGAATAGTTATGATTTTCAAAATTTTGAGTTATAAAATCTTTCAAATGAGAAGGCAGTAAGTTATGTTGTATTTTAAAAATAAAAGTACAAATCAAAAGAAATACTAAATTTTTAACATTTAACCACTGAAGTTTCTTTAACATTAAATTTATTTTCGTATATTTATCCACATTTAAAATTATACGCATAGCTTTATTTTGCAAAACTTGGAGTCTATTAAAGACCCCATCATTTGCTGTGTATAAAATAGTTGAACAATATAAAAAATGAGGTAAAATTATAGTGTTATAAATTGTTTTTCGTGAAAATAAACTCAAATTTTGACTAATTCTTTTTAAATAATTAATTTTTTTTCCAATTTTAGATACCAGATTTTCAAAATGTAATTCAAATTTTAAGGTAGAATCTAAAATTACTCCCAAATATTTAAAAGAGTCTATAATTTCTAATTTTTCATCATCAACAAAAATATTTATGTCTGTATTAATCACGCTATTTCCAATAACCATAAATTTTGTTTTAGAAACATTTAATTTTAATTTATTTACCTTTAACCAGTTTGATAAAGTTTTTAATTCAAAATTTAAAATGTCTATACAATCAAGAATATTTTTACCCTTTATATATAATAAGGTATCGTCAGCAAACATTTGAATAAAACTTTGTTTTAAAACATTTGGCATATCATTTATATAAAGAATAAATAATAATGGACCCAAAATGCTACCTTGTGGTACCCCAATATTATTATATTCCTTTTTAGAAAAAATATTATCAATTTTAGTTTTTTGCTGCCTATTACTTAAATAATTTTGAAACCATTTATAAACAACTCCCCTTAATCCATACTGATATAATTTTTTTAATAATTTATCCCTATCAATTGTTTCGAATGCACGTTTAAAATCCAAAAATACTGCCAATACAACTTCATTTTTGTCAACGCTTCGCTTCCAATTTTCAATTACAGACTGGATTGCCGTTTCTGTTGAATATCCTTTTCTAAAACCTCCTTGCATATTTACTAAAATTTTGTTTTCTTCAATAAATTCGAGTATCTGTTCATAAACTGTCATTTCCAATAATTTTTCAATATCCCATAATATATTTATTGGCCTCATTTCACAGCTTTTTTTTGTATTTTTAATTTTTGGAACTGGTGTTATAATAGAACATTTTAGATCTTCAGGTATTTCTCCATATTTTAGGCAGGTATTGATTAATCTTAATATAATTTCACCTGTGCTTGTAAAAGTTTATTTCATTACTTTTTTTGATAAAATTTCACTATAATTATTGTTTGATTTGAGTTTGTTAATTTTAAATTTTAATTCTTTTAATGAAACTTCTCGGAATTCTTCAATGATATTGGAACATGTAGCAATTTTAGGACATAATATTTCATTTCCAACCTCGATATCATCAACTATTTCTTTAATACTATTAACGTAATAATTATTCATATTTTCAGCAATACAATACGGATTTGTTTCTTTTCTGCCGTTAAATATAATTTCCTTTATTTCACTTTTTGTAGTTGGCTTGACAAAATTCTTTAAAGTTTTCTACATTCTTTTTGGATCATATTTAT
The DNA here is from genome assembly GCA_963969555.1 of Polydrusus pterygomalis. Taxonomy (NCBI): domain Eukaryota; kingdom Metazoa; phylum Arthropoda; class Insecta; order Coleoptera; family Curculionidae; genus Polydrusus; species Polydrusus pterygomalis. Next base: position 33,891,224 of record OZ018380.1, on the reverse strand, counting down.
TTCTATCTATTTGTTCATCATAATATTTTTCTTTTTCTTTTCGTAAGACACTGACACAACAGTTTCTTAATTTTTTGTACTCCTCCCAATCATTAGAACTTTTGGTAATAATAAATTTTTTATACATATTGTCACGTTTTTTCTTCGCTTCCATAATAATTTTGTTAAACCATGGTGTCGGATGATTTCTATTGGTGACTATCTTTGTTATTACAATTTTGTTAATATGCTTTTCAACATTACATATTATATTGTCAAACAAAACATTTACATTTAAACTATTATAGTTCCAGACACTTGATAATAGTTCATTTGACAATTTTTTGTAGTCAACATACTTCATAATTTTACTTTTATCTCTGTCTTCTAAAAACTTTTCAATATTTACATAAATCCAATCGTGATCACTAATTTTCGGCTCCTGTACAACACTGGTATTTAAATAATGGTCGTTTGATATTATTAAGTCAATAATTGTTTTAGATTTATTAGTTACTCTGGTGTAATCTGTTATCATTTGCTTCATACCATTTATATTGATTATTTGTTTAAATTTTTTAACATAAAAATCATTATTTATGAAATTTATATTAAAGTCTCCAATATGTATCACTGTGCCATTTTTTTCCCATGTCAAATTACATTGCATTTCAAAAAATGTAAGAAAATCCGTTATGTTTCCACTAGGCGATCTGTAGTAAACACAAAGTTCGTAAAACTGTCTGTTAATTTTTAAATTTATATAAATATACCAATATTGATAGTCCACAGAAATGTCTTTAAAAGTATTGACTATAATTTTATAATATACATAAACTAAGAGTCCTCCCGTATGGTTTGAATTTGAGTTGCAACGATACAAATTGTAATTGTCTATTTCTAATTCGTGACTATTTATTTCGTTTGTTACGTGAGTCTCTGATAAACACAATACCAACGGTTTTTTATTCACTACAAACTGCTTAATTTCGTCTCTAATTTTCAAAAATCCTTGTGTATTTAAATGGTAAATTTTGTTATCACGTTTTACTAACTTTTCTTCAATTACTATATTTTGTAATTGCTATTCTTCAATACTATAATCAATTTTTCTTTTAGCTTTGTCGATGTTTTGTTTAAATATTTCACAATTAAAATCAAATGGTGAATGGTTTATAAAATACCCAGTATTATATTTTTCATTGAATTCATTGCAGTTTGGGCAAATAATGTTTTCTTTGGAAATGGTGCATTCATTGGCATTGTGTCCAGTGTTACCACATTTCATGCATACTTTTATTTTTGTGCAAGTTTTAGCTGAATGGTAATATCCTGAACAGTTATAACAACGAGCAATGTCAACATGTTCATAAACTGCACATACAGAAAAATCTATAAAAATAAATCCTTTTTCCATAATATTTTTAAAATTTAGGCCATCTATTTCCAAAATTGCTAAATATTTTTTTTGCATTTTTTTAATTGTAATTAGTTTTATTTTTGCATTTTTTATAAAACTATTCTTTTCTAATATACTTGTAATTAATTCGTCTTCACCCATTTCATCTTCAATTCCAACAATTTTTATTCTAGGTTTTTTTTCTTCTGGAACTACCAGTATATAATTTTTCCCTAAGTGATTTTCCGCTTCTTTTTGAATTTTTTGAACTTCTTCCTTGCTGTTGCAAACTATCTTAATACCACCGTCTTTCAAATTATCGATTTTTGATATTTCGACATTTAGTTTGGCTGGATTGATGTGTTTTCCTACTTCCTGTCTAGTTTTCTTATTATCTTGTTTGATTGTCGGTTTAATATTTTAAACATTTTTAAATACTTTATTGATTTTCTCCTTTTCCTGGTGTTCATCGGTCACTTTAGATTTTGTTGTTACGTGGGAATTAGCAGCTTCACTATAAGAAATACAATTAATTCTATTTTCGTTCTGACATTTTCCAGAAAGAAAAGCTATTTTTTCTTTTAGTAACAAATTTTTTTCCTCCAATTCTTTAATAATTGTGTCTTTAGCGGTCAGAAGTTCATCTTTAGTTTTGATTATTTCTTTATAAAGTTTTTCATGTACGTCATGTAGGTTAGAAACGTCATTAATTTTGACATCGTCTGTCACTGTTAATAGGGAAATTGAACTTTTTTCTTCTACGGACTCGGTTTCATTATTTTTTATATTTTTCTTATTTTTCTTTCTCGGTTGTTGACTCATTCAATGTATTACTTGTAATTTTTCTTATTCTAAATACTTTTTTTGTAAAATTTATTTTCTTCTGACAAATTGACTATTTACTGTCAATGTTAACCTCTTAGAGAAAACTCTAACCACTGATCCCAAACAATTTTGGAACGACGTGAAGCCAAAAAAAAGTAACGATCACCCCAGTGAGTTTCAATACAATGGAGACTGCAGTAGCTTCCAGAGCAGAAACTGAAAAAGTTTATAGTAGTCAACCCTGCCTGATTACCAACAACCACATTCTGAGTTCAACAACACTAGTGCCACAGAGAACAACATTTTCATCAGACGTATAATTACATCCAAACTCCTGAGATATATTCAAGGGTCCTGGTCCTGACGGTATATCCCGATTACTTCTTAAGCACTGCAGCTTTATTCTGGCCCGGCCGTTACATACTATTTTTAACCTATCTTTAACTAAGGGAATATGTCCGGAATTTCGGAAAGAAAGTTATCTAGCACGAATTCATAAATCAGGAATTAACCAATTAGCATCCTGAGTATCATTCCAAAAGTATTTAAACATATTTTAACAAAGTATTTGATCTCGTTATTGAGCCCATATATCGTTTCCAAGCAATTTGGCTTCCATACTGGAAGAAATACTGAACTGACTTCTTCAGGGCGTTCGATAGGGTCACGCATGCGATTCTTTTGTCTAAGCTGGAGGGTCTGGGTGTTGGTGGCCCGTACGTTGCTATCCTGGATACGAAATTACTTGACTGGGCGCTCCAAGATAGTCCGATTGAACAGTTTCCAATCCACAAGTATAAAAGTCCCATTTGGGGTTCCCCAGGGGTCTTATGTGTGCCCCCTTTTATTTAATTTGTTTATTAACGACCTGTGGTCGCATTTCAAATACAGTCAATTCTTCCTCTTTGCTGATGATTTAAGATCACATGAAAATCTCCTCCCTCGATGACTGCTTAAATCTTCAGTCCGACTTGGACAGATTGATAGCGTGGTGTAAGAACAATGATATGGAGCTGAGTGCTTCAAAGTAGCACGTGATCATATTTCATAAAACTAGGTCAGTGTTTGAACAGCCTAATTTAATTGAAAATAATATACTTACAAATGTTCCCGAAGTAAAGGATTTAGGTTTGATTATGGATTCAAAGTTTACTGTTATTCCCCGCGCCACAACTCTCAACGCCGGGATCTAAAAGACCTTAAAATTTTATATAACATATTACATAATAAATACAATTGCCCTCTTTTGCTTGATAAAATAGGGTTACGTGCACCTTCTAGGGAAACACGTCTAAGAAATACATTTTAAAAATTTCCTCATAGAACTAATTTATGGTCAAAATAATTTTATATCAAGGTCAGGCAGACTGGTCAATGAGCATCCCACAGTCGATTTCTCTTTAAACAGATCCAAGTTTATGCGAAAACTGCATATAGTGCAGTAATATTATAGTATTTCTCGTAAGAAAGTTTTGGGGTGGTTTCGATTTTCTCCATTCTTTATGTTTTTTGGGATGCTGAATCCAAATCTGAGGTTTGCTAACAAAATTTCGTGACGCAACATTGAAAAAAATGCAAAAAAGGTAAAAAAAAGGTAATTTTGGAAGTCTTTTGATTATAACTCGAAAATCATCAATTTTTCGATAAAAAAAACTTCTAGTCAAAATGAAAGTACATAAAATTTTCTTCAAATTTCATTCTTTTTTAATTTCATTTTTTTTTTTTTTAGTTTTTAGTTTTTTTTTTCTATGTTAGAGTTTTGGAGTAAAAAAGGTGGGTTTTTGGAGAGGCAAATAAAACACGCCACTTTTCAACTAGCGATTCAGCCCGAACGGTTTGTCTGAGAAAAAAATTAAAAAAGAATGAAATTTAAAGAAAATTGTATGTACTTTCATTTTGATTAGAAGTATTTTTACCTAAATATTTATGATTTTCGAGTTATAATCAAAAGACTTCCAAAATTACCGTTTTTTTTACCTTTTTTTGCATTTTTTTCAATGTTGCGTCACGAAATTTTGTTAGCAAATCTCAGATTCGGATTCAGCATCCCAAAAAAACATCAAGAATGGAGAAAATCAAAACTACCCCAAAACTTTCCTGCGAAGGGCCTTTATGAGCACAAATTTATTGAATTAATACTATAATATGAAATCTTTAATTTTATCGTATCTACTGAATGAATTTTACATTTTTCTTAAAAAAAAATTAATTGAAATATGTTAACTCTGCGTTAGGATTAAGATTATTTATATTTTTGTGAAATCGGGCAGTGCCCGTGAATAAATAAATAACTTTTAATTGGCTTGTTAGAAAATAATAAAGTTAGGTATGCGGGTTCATCATGCAAAGCCCTTTAAAAAGGTAATACAATTTCGTCGTAAAATTTATAGGAGAGACAATATTCGAGGGTAGCAAAACCGTTTGTTCTGACCGCCTAATATTTTGGTCTTTATTTTTAGACTGAAGTTGACATTATAGAAGACATAGATGAATACCAAACCTGGCCAGGTTGGCTTATAATAGTATTTAGGTCTTTGATTATGTGTTGGTTTCTCTATGAACTTCGCACAACCATGCTGTACGAGCACAATACACAAAAGTTAAACTTTCTCCTACATTTCGGTGCATCGAGTCTAGTCTGGTTTATTTATTTGCCAATATTGGCGCTTATAGCGCTGCACGTTTCTGCGTTGTGGAGATTTAAATTATTATTAGGTAAGTTAATATTTATTGTGTAGTGTAATAATTTGAGAAAAAAGGTTTCATTTTATTTCGAAACTTTTATGCATGTTTAAAATTTATTTATTTGATACAGTTAGCCATAATTTACTGTTAAAAAAGTTTGAAAATATTGGATTCAGAGGAAAGCAATTAGAATTAATTAAAAATTGTCTGAAAAATAGACCAACTTATGTTCAAATAGATATAGAAAAAAGCTATCCAAAAGTATTTAAGTATGGTGTTCCTCAAGGAACAATTTTAGGACCATTATTTTTTAATATTTATATTAACGACTTATTAATTAATTGCCATGGACAAATTCATAGTTTTGCAGATGATACTACAATTTTTTATACCGATACAAATTGGGAAAACTTAAAATAAAAAAATTAAAAAAGATTTTAAAATTATAAAAAATTGGTTTGATAACAATTTGTTAACAATTAATTTGAATAAAACAAAATTATATTCCTTTTACTTTAAACCTAAATAACCTACCACGAAGTATGAATAGTATTCAAATAAATGAAGACATTCAAATTTTTAAAGTTAATAAAATAAAATATTTAGGAATTATTTTTAATAGTAAATTAAATTGGAATTTTCACTTAGAATACTTAATTAAAAAATTAAGATGTTTACTACCGATTTTTAAAACATTAAAAAATTTTTAAATGTAAGACATATTATGGAAATAATATATTACGCGTTAGTTAAAACTCATTTAAATGACGGAATTTTAGGTTGGGGAGGAATAAATAGAACTTTAATTAAAAAATTAGAAATACTACAAAAAAGGTTTCTAAAAATTATATTTAATAAAGATTATCTTTATCCCTCAAAAGAATTATATTCAGAAACAAAAAAGTTGAACATAAGACAACTTTACATTTATAACATCTTAATATATAATATATTTAAAAATAAAAACCTTATACAATTTAAAAACCATAATCATAATACACGTCATAAAAATGAAATAACCATAAAACCTGAAACAAATAAGTCCATAGGACAAAAAAATTTCAAATATCGTGATTCGCTGAAAATATTCCGCCTTTCTTGTCTAGAACATATAAATTTCCAATTGCGTTTGTCTTAGTATCATTCACAGATTGGGAGACAGTGTTCGACACGTGCATAAATTATGCACGATTGCCAGTTCTACCAAATTTTCGGGTTTGTTAATATAACATATAAGTATACGAGAAACAATTGTTTGTGAATTAGTTGTTTTTTAAAAATAAAAAACCTTTTTATTTTAATTCTTCTTTTCTAAATAATATTTCTTAAGGACTAAAAACCCTATAATAATATTAATGTTCTTCTTTCTTTCACACTCAAAACTTCTTATATTAAAGTATATTTGTAAACTAGCTTTCAAAGAGAGTTACTGACTAACAATTGAATACTGATATAAAAAGAACATTTTTAATAAAAATAACATAAAGAATTTAAAAAAATAGATCTGACAACCCTGGTTGTGAGGTCGGTCTCTTTGAAGCCTGTTAAACGCTTTTTTATGTCATTAAACTGAGTTTGGATAAGTTATACCTACGTATACATAATTTGCAATGTATTTTACTCATTCGCAGGTATAACATATTCGGCAGATTGTTTCGCATATTGTGTGATGGCTCACTTACTATGGCCTACCAGATCGGAGCAATATTTTCTCCTAAAAGGCCCCTCGTCTGCCGACTTGGAGGAACTAGACGAATTTAACGAAGCTCCGCACATTGTCAATAATTCGTATACATCTTTAAGTAGTATGGGCTCGATGGACATTGGTAGATACGAAGATCAAGCTAAAAGTAAATCGGTGCAAGCGTGAATATATTTCTCGTTTTTGTGTGGTACGCATTGTGGCAGCTTTGCTTTGTGAAAGCTGAAAAGGATAAAAGAAATCTCAGTGTGAAGTGAGTGTGTAAAGGTAAAAGGATTGATGGTTCTTGTAGACAGTAAAATGTACTAAGCACAGTAAACTATATTTAAGCATAAAAAAGACATGTAAGATTATCTGAGTGGCTGAATTTAAGAAACAGCAAAAGCAGAATAGCTGATATTTTTTCCTATGCTTTATTTGTTATCACAGGTAAGTAAAGTAACCTTTAGCTGCGGTAGCCTCCCACATGCACATAAAATAATGGTAAAAAACTAATGTCACCAAAGGTGATACTTTGCTGACATATTTATGTTGCTGTAGACTAACAAAACGTAATCAGCTAATCTTTATTGTGGGAGATTATGCCCCAGTTGCAAATGTGTGTTGAGTGGATTCATACTAGCAATGCTGAAATTTGTTAAGTAGTAGTTAACTACAATAGTTACACAAAAAAAAATAGTGCTGCGCTGAGTGCTTTGCGGTGCGGAGATGCTATCTTCTTAACTGATGCAGTACGATACCAAATAATTACGTTCTCGTAAATATATTAGCTTTGATTGCATTGATTTGATTTCATTGCATATTATGAGCATCAGTTCTATTCGTCAATTTAATTTCTTGAATACGGTAAATGTATCTGTTTGAAACTTGTGCGAAGTAAAGTACTTATCTATCTCAAAGAATAACATCTTGCCTTTTTGCCTTTTCCATCTTCCGATCCAGCGTGAATTATTGTCATTATTTTTCATTTATTTGAAGGCGTTTTTGTCTGACACTTTCAACTAGAATCGACCCACCCTTTGGACACTATGTCGTGTGTGTCCAACCATGTTTCATCCGGGTAAAATATTGACCTGTTTTCTGATCTATATTTCTTAATTTGCTGCAGGTAATTAAATCTCCAAGTCTGCAGTCTTTGATTCCATTACCTCTTGTTTTTTGTCTTTTTAGTGGTTTTTAAAACCTCCTTAATAGCACGTTTAATATGTATGTTTGTTTCATCTTGTTCTACCTTCATTTTAAGTTCATCCAAAGTAGAGACTGTTCTTCATAGAGGGAATATATTATCTTTCTTCTTATAATTTCTTGTTAGCATTCTTCCAACGATGATGTTGAAAATCATTGCGTTTTTTCCTATTTCTCGTTCCTGTATGGCTTACGATATGTATTTTATAGACGACATTGGCGTTTTTGTAAGTAAACAGGTTTCCTTTAAAGCATATTGCTTGATAAATCATCTATATATTAATGATTCGTACACATTCTTAACAATTCAATTATAAGTGATTTCGTTTTCTTCTACTAGATGTAGAGCGATAATTTTCTCAAGGGTGCCACATAATAAAAAACTAGTGGAATACTAATATTCCTATGCACCACAGAATCAACACTTCAACAAATTTTTCAAACGCATAATGCACAGGCTTTTTCAAGACTGACTAGGTATCCTAATTGCGCCCTGCCCGCCCCTGGAGTCAATTAACAAGGGGCATAACCTAAATAACAAATGCAAACGCCATAAACTTATCGAATACGAGGTGGGCCTACCTGCTCTTGATAACAAGGACAACATTTCTATACAAAATAATGGTAAACAACAACATTATTAAAATTATCAATGTCACCCTGTAGACCTTTCAGGTATACATCAATGAGGCTTTATTAAAATAAATAACTGGTAGCAAAGGCCAAGACGATATACTTTGAGATGTATTTACCCTTCAATTTATCAAATCCGATAAATTATATATTGATTATTACTGTTATTTTAAAGTATCGATATTTGTGTATTGTAAGTGAATCCGCTGCAAAATAATTTTTGTTGCGCGTTAAGTATTACTATCGTGAGAAAAGTGCTCAGCTGATGCAGTCAAAGATGCAATGCGCCTGCTGAACATATATCTTTAACTCCAACCCAGGAATTATCCGTCGCAAAACACTGTGGACTATTTAACTAACTGTTTTAGTTAACTGTTTACTTTACTGAATTTTAGACTTACTTGTGATGATACTAAATGCAGCATATGAGAAAATATCATCTTCGGTTGGATCACTCCCAACGGTCGCTGGCTCCCGGGCTATTAGATTTGTTTTGACATGGTCATCAAAGTGTTATGGTAATACCAAAAATGTTTTTACACTGCAACATTTTATGTGAGAAGTTGCAGTAAAGTATAATTTCATATTTATTTTAGTCTCCTTTCAAATTTCGGTAATGGTTAAAGCGAATCCTGACAATCTAACTGTTAGACCTGTCAATATCATTAAAATAGCTGATGGTGTTCAGCCTAACATTATTTTTTACCCTCGCCAAAATTTAAATATTACGTAATTTTGAAATGTATCTTTACCTCAGATTTTTTGAATATTGGACACCTTAAGAGTCAATTATTTCCCCGTATACAGGGTCCTGCACCTCACCTCCCGTCTTCTATAGCTTATTTAGTAATTAAGTTTAAATTTTTATATTTTCCAGACCTTATCTGTATCTGGGGGGCATTTCAGGAAACTATTTTTTTTTCATACAGGGTGTTCCAAAAAAGTGTGACGGCATAAGGATGTGTTTTTTTAGATTACATGCCATATATTTTCTTACTTTTTTGGGTGCCTCCTATAGTTACCTACATACCTCTAAAATTTTATTAAAATCGATTCAGTATTATAGACGAAAAAAAATAAAAACTAAAAAATATCAGTTTTGCAGCACTGGTATTAAAAATAAATAAAAAATAAAAATAATGCCTCCTTAATAAAATAATACAAAGGTACTTATTAAATAAGGTATAACAGTTTCGTTAACCAAGTTTGGTTAATACGAATTCTACAGTGTGTCCAAAGTTGAGTGTCAAACTTTGTAAACTTTAAAGCAATTTATTTTACTTATTTCAAATAGGAACCCCAGTATATTTTTATGTCATTCGATGCAGAATTAAAAATCAAACATTTTTCCTTATTGCAACCCTAACGCAATTTCTAACGCATCAAGACTTATTTGCAGAAAACTAGTTTTATCAACTATTCCAACAGTCATTATTATGAATAAATATCGAAGGTGGCTTTGAAAAACAATTTATTGGTATTAAAGTTTATTAAAGTGACCAGAGACCATTTTGACTTTAGTAATCTAAAAGTTTCAAATATTGTTAAATTGTTAGTAATTATTAACTGGAAATGATAATCGTCGATATATTTATCCTTAAAAATTCGTTGAACTGTTGTTTCGATTACGTCTACGGCATCAGCGACGGCTTGTTGATTAACTGAAGGATTTTCTATAACAGATAATAGCACAGCCAATTGATTTTGTTCAGTTCAGACCGGTTTATTCTCACTGGATTGGGTAGTTTACATTTCCCGTTTGTAGAAACCTCTCTAATATGTTTTGCAGGCTCCTTTTGTCTGGATGTCGTCGTTCCGGATAACGCTGTGCGTAAAATCTGCTTGCCAAAAAAAAATTCTTTTCGCATGCTCCTAATATAAAAATCATATCTACGAGCTCTTCTTGGTTGTAGTCCATCACAAAAAACAATATAAAGTAATTATAACAGCTTAAATAATTACTAACAACTTTTAGATTACTAAAGTCAAAATGGTCTTTGGTCACTTTAATAAACTTTAATACCAATAAATTGTTTTTCAAAGCCACCTCCGATATTTATGCATAATAATGACTGTTGGAATAGTTGATAAAACTAGTTTTCTGCAAATAAGTCTAGATGCGTTAGAAATTGTGATAGGGTTGCAATAAGGAAAAATGTTTAATTTTTAATTCTGCATCGAATGACATAAAAATATACAGGGGTTCCTATTTGAAATAAGAAAAATAAATTTCTTTAAAGTTTGCAAAGTTTGACACTAAACTTTGGACACCCTGTAAAATTCGTATTAACCAAACTTGGTTAACGAAACTGTTATACCTTATTTAATAAGTTCCTTTGTATAATTTTATTAACGAGGCATTATTTTTATTTTTTATTTATTTTTAATACCAGTGGTGCAAAACTGATATTTTTAAGTTTTTATTTTTTTTCGTCTATAATACTAAATCGATTTTAATAAAATTTTAGGGGCATGTAGGTAACTATAGGAGGCACCCAAAAAAGTAAGAAAATATATGGCATGTAGTCTAAAAAAATATATCCTTATGCCGTCACACTTTTTTGGAACACCCTGTATGAAAAAATGTTTTTCCGGAAATGCGCCCCAAGATAAGGTCTGCAAAATATGAAAATTCAAACTTAATTACTAAGTGAGCTATAGAAGACGGGAGGTGAGGTTATAAATGTTTGTAGTGCAGCTATTAGGTACCGCCCTATTTGTCAAATATATTTTTTTTCAAAAGGTTGAAAAAAAAAATTATTTTGTCTTAATTGAGGTGTCCTTACAATAACGCACATCTCCTTTAGGTAATATTCAAACTTATTCAACGACTCCTACAAACAGAGTTGTTGGGTAGATCACCCACAGTTGATGTAAACTAACAGTATTTTCTCCCCAAGTAAAACCGCGTTATGGATGAACTCTTATCAATATTAGGTCATAATAATAATAATGATTATACACACTAAATGTAAAAAAAAATTTACTTAACTAAGTATATATTGTAATTTTGTATTATTAAAATGGTAATAGCAAAAAGTAAGATCAATAATAATCCTTATTATTAATGGGCGGATTATATGCACTTAAATTCAGCCAAAATAGGCGCATATATATGCCTTGTTTGCCTTTAAAACATGCACTTATTTGTATTTTTTTACCAAATATACATACCGTATGCAATATTTCTTAATTTATTATAGTAAAATGATTTAAAGAAACACATCGGGTTCTAAAAAATATGTTTATTTTTTTTTGAAATGCAAAAAAAAACAAAAAAAAACAAAAGTAAACAATTTTTTAACCTAAAATTGTATAAAAGGCATTTATTACTAAATATTTTTCAAAATTTTCAACCAAAAAGGATCGTCTTCTATTAGTAAAAATATGTTTATACAAAGAGAAGCTTCTTTTAACATCTACTGATGTAATCGAACAAAACTACAATTTAGGTAACAAAATATAAGGCCATTTTGAAATGCGTTTGTTACACTCAGCTGAAGTGGCTCAGTTTTCATTTTTTGTATTTTTGAACGTTTGTTAACTTTTTGTGTGTTCAAATGTTGATCGATTTGGAACTTCTTTTCACAAACAATAATTTTTGCACAAGCTTTGCAAATGTATTTTTGTTGTTTATTTCTTGGAATACTTGCACTTTATAAGGAAATAAATTTAGCTGCTTCTTAAGAATAGTCCTGCATGTTCCATAAGATCTTCCCGCTTCTTGGGACAGGCGTCTTATACAATTTGTTGGCGTATTTTGCATTATTTCACGAACGTTTGCAACAAGTTCTTCTGTTCTTACAGATGGTCCCCATGCTCCTTTTTTGTGTTGTATAGAACCTGTTTCCCTAAACAAAGCCACGGTTCTTTTCAGGCAATGATAAAAATCCCCAGCAATAAAAGCAACGTTAGGAAAATGTTCGTGAAAATCGTCCATGCACAATGCACAAACCCGGATTATATTGCCACTCACCATTTACTCTAACCCCGTTTCGAAAATACGCTTGAACCATTACCGTTTGTGCTGTTCCGTAAAGCCCATTGTGTGAATTGTTCAAGAAATGGGAAAAATTAGCGATGAATCAAATTACTTGTAACGACTGTCAAAGATGACGGAATAACTGTTTGATTGTTAATTCAGGTAGTTACTGACACCCAACAGGTATTAAGCATTACGTCCTTAAATGCAAGGCCCTCTTTGATACAAATAATTTTTGCTCGCACGGTACATCTTCGTTGATCTATACTTTTTACCGTTTCCTCAAAAACCCCAAGAGTTTCGAGCTGCACCTAGACCGGTGGACCCTGTTCCTCCTCATCCTCCCTGTCGCTGACGCTGTTTGTAAATATGTTCTAGGCAGTCGTTAATGGTGTGAGGTTGCTATTAATGTGTTTCTAATTCTAATTTAAACTTCGTAAAAACATGGCACGGGAATAATAAAGAAATAAGAGATTGGTATTGTTAAACACTTGTGAATAAGCGTCAACTTGCAGATGAGTTTAAAACCGACTTGGGGAAAAAGTTATATAACAAGCAGCGTTTCGCTGTAAGCAAAACGCCTGTTGATTCTTATGAAATTATAATACTTTTTAATAATATTAAGTACTAAGTAGTTTTAAGCTATTCAGTAAATTATTGTGATTTTTCGAAAGTGAACAATGTATTGCACGTCCTTAGCAAGTTTTATTGTATTTGTTAGTGTAGTAGAAGAATGTTATATTCAACACATAGAGCCGAGTGAATAAAAAGAATTGCCGTAGCCGTAGAAGTAAATACGTATACAGTGCGAGTTGGAACTTGGAATAAATTCAGTAAATTCAGTACATTTTTTGTTTTTAAAAAATGTTTGGGCACGGATATTAACATTTTAAGTTGGTATTGGCTTACCATTTAGCTTGAAGTAAAATGCTGTTGGGGTACCAGGCTTGTTACCTTGTTACGGCCCAGTTACTCCGGCAGGAGTCAAAACATACACATTGTGTGCAAAATTAATATATAATTAAATCTACCTCATTTTATTAAATTTAATTGGCTACATTCCCTTTTTTTATCTTTTACAGATGCTTTGACTTTTTCAAAAAACAAGTTTTTCTTTTTTTTTTCCCTCCCATTTCACCACTTTTAAATGTCTCCGACAAAGTTAAATGAAACTTAAGATTTTTCACTATTTTTACCTAAATGATTTTCACAAAGTCTGTTAAAACTCTCTAATTTTTCTTTTACTCTCTTCATTTTTCTGCCCAAGACAGGGCCTTTGCACTAGCGCTTGACTTTCCAGTATGCTGAAGTCTTGTCGGTCTTCTGACTTTTTATTTTTTACACCTCGTGTACACCATTGAAAGCTCCATTACGGCTCAATCTCACTTATTATTTTCTCTATTGCTAACAACATCAGCATTGTAATATTTATTTTGTTTTTCTGATGATGAGCGTTTCTACACTCGAAACAAGTTGAATTATTATGCATTACTCTAGGTTCGCCTAGTTTTCTAATAAACTTGTGGAGAAAGACTTTGTACTTTTCTTTTTTTTATACATTTAACTCCACTTTGAGTATGGACTACTTCAAAAATAAATTAATTTATTTGAAAAATAAAAAAGATCTTCTATTTATTTTAATGCTTTTCGCCAATAAATGCTCAAAATGTTGTCTATTTACTATTTGGTACTAATGTAGAACTTAAAGTGCACTTTAAAAATAGCCGATAGAAATGGTCATATCTCTAATTTGGGACACACTGTATCAAAATTTTGGGCGATGGTGCAGTTTAGGACCCTCGGAATGTCACAACATTTAAAAGAAAAACTGAAAGAGTATTTAATTTTGAGTAATTTTACATAAAAAATTATGGATGAACCGATTTTTACAAAGTTATTAGCTAAAAATCATTTAAGATTGTGATACAAGGAAGGATATGTAATGCTTTTTACAGCAAGGGTACTTTATTATGGAATATTTCTTACCCATTTCTTATCCAAAGCCAAAATTAGATAGAAAGTGTCTGATTATTATTAAAAAAATCGTTTTTAATGATAATACAAAATTACGACCTAGGTGTTAATTTATCTCATATCAAAACTGCTTTCTTTTAACCAAAAAATATCGAAACTGTTTTCGACAGCTTGTCAGTTGTCATATTAAAAAAACAACGTTGTCAAATGTATTCTCAATTTATGCATTAAAAGGGACTTAACATACTCTCCGATTGGTTCTAAAAGGTGTATTGGCAACTGGTTTCTTCGTTTTTACCCAGAGCAATTTTTTTAATTTCGTTTTTTTTTCAACCATTACGTTTTTAACTAAATTGGCCCAAAAAAGTAAAATCCTTTATGAATTTCCTATTAATTTATATTTTATACCAAGTCTGGCAGCATTGTTAGGAATGACTAAAGTAACGGGGAGTTTTCGCATAAAAATAGCTGTTAGAGGCGAATTTCCTTTCTTTTTTTTAGAGAAAAACAGTACCGAATTTATTCGAAGTTACAAACAAACTAGCACTATATATACAGGGTTCCCCATTTAAAACGAAACAGGCTAAATATCTGGTTCCACGTTAATTAAAAAAAAAAAACGCTCGGACCAGTCGATTTTTATTTCAAGGGGGACATCTTTTGCGTATATTGTCAATCTTATTACTTCAAGTCCCTAGGAGGGAGGGGGGTAAGTTCTAAATCTTAAATGGATACCCCTATTTTATATAATTTTTTTGGATTCTGCATAAAATTCTGAACATTTTTTAATAAAAGCATTATTAGTCTATACTAAACAGTTTCCGAGATATTGACTCTTGAAAAATGATATTTTTGAACTTTGACAGCGTCTAGCTTTTTAACTGTACGTCTTAGAGTAAAACGGCTTACATGTCCCTATCTTCGATTTTTATTATTTTTCCAATAGTGTAAACTTCCGGTTAAACCGGAAGTACTATATTTCTTACAACCGATTTAACCGGAAGTTGACACTATTGGAAAGATAATAAAAATCGAAGATAGGGACATGTAAGCCGTTTTACTCTAATGAGGTACAGTTAGAAAGCTAGACGCTGTCAAAGTTCAAAAATCTCATTTTTCAAGAGTCAAAATCTCGGAAACTGTTTAGTATACACTAATAATGCTTTTATTAAAAAATGTTCAGAATTTTATGCAGAATCCAAAAAAATTATATAAAATAGGGGTATCCATTTAAGATTTAGATCTTACCCCCCCCCCCCCTCCCTCCTAGGGGCTTGAAGTAACAAGATTGACAATATACGCAAAAGATGTCCCCCTCGAAATAAAAATCGACGGGTCCGAGCGTTTTTTTTTAAATTAACGTGGAACCAGATATTTAGCCTGTTTCGTTTTAAATGGGGAACCCTGTATACGAAGTATTCGGGTATTGTTAAGTATTTTCTTTAAAAATCCCTGTTACGAGAATAATCGATTACTTTGTATTCACTTTGCCGATTATAAATTTTTATTTTTACGGTTAATGATATTTTGTTGCGTATCTATTATTAATTCAATAGTGTATGGCTGCAACCAAGAACGTTAATGTTAAAACATTGGCTTAACTAGGAATACTAAATTTTATTATTTTCTAATAAGCCAATTAGAAGTTCTTTAGGAAAAACTTCAGTAATAACTATGATAATGTCAAATGTTACCAGACGTTTCGTTTTTTATTAGTTTCGACATATTTTACAGTATTTAAGAAAAAAATCCTGACCGTTGTCATATCGGCTAAAGTATGTTTCACAATAAATGGTTGACTCCGTTTAACTACCTGGGACGTTTTGCAAGAGCTCGGCCGCCGGACTCTTGCAAAACGTCCCAGGTAGTTAAACGCATACTTAGTATAAGCGCATCACATTAGTGTGGTGCTGGCTGCTGATAAGAATAAAGATACATTTTGTGGCGTTTCTTGTAAGAGTGCATCTATCGAAAGATAATAAATAACTGTCTTTATTTGCAGTAACAAAACATCACACAGGTATACATTTTTTACTACTTGCAACTTGCATGCTTTAATTAGAACCACCTAAGTTAGGACAAGTTGCTAGTTTTCGCGATAAACGTCAAATAAAACCGTTCGTTCATTATTGTGATAGCTAGTTAATTTATTTCATGTTTTACCATTGGCATTGGAAACTTGTCTTAGCACTTGGGCATATCTTGAAGCAAGTTGACAGGCGACAGAACGACAGAACATGTTTACAATATATCTAAAGAACTCGTTTATAATTAAAATAATTCAGTTTTCCTGGATTTAATCCGAAATGTATTACGTTCTTGGGTGCAGATTTATTAATTTTATTCCGGGTTGGAGAAAGATAAATTAAGGCAAGCTTACTCACTTTCCTGGTACAGAATAGTTTCTACTAATGGTAATTAAAGTCCTATTAGCTAATATCTTTCTACAACTCGACAGTAGTGTTATAAGTTAACTGTGATTATAGGTTTTATATTTATGTAACATTTGAGTAATTTGCTCAATTTAGTATAATATATTTTCTTGTTAAGTCAATTACTATAACGGGTTAGCGGGAAGTTTCGAACCGTTATTAATCTTAAAAATCTATTGAAGCCATATGTTTATATAGTCAAAGGTCTCTAAGAACACGCCGCATCGTGGCTAAGTCACCTGTCATTTACGGTACCCTGTTGACGTCTGGTCCAGTTTCCGTTAAGATGTTGGTTGGCGACAAGACTGGGCTAAGTTCTTTTACCATCGCATTTACCATATTTCGGCGGGTCTGAATGGTTTATTAGCATAACGGCTTGCAATAATACAGCGTTAGTTTTATTTACAATTGAAACATCGAACTCAACGTGCGATAGACTAAAAGTTAGAACGTTCTTCATTGGTAAAACATAAAAATACATTTGACATACACTAATCTTACCAATGAAAGACGCTATGAACAACCCTGACAACAGCCAAGAGTTTCACCGCCCAAATATTGTAGAACAGTCCACCAATGGTGGACACCTGCGCACGTTTCGCGTTCAATGCGGCGTTGCCATTCTCGGCGTAGTTACAAAGCCGCCAAAATGCCATGCGTTTTAAAATACAAACAGTTGGATTAGTTCGCAGCGAGCGCAAGGTTTGGCAACCTATTGAACAGTAATTAAAATGGATATAAACTAATAATATTACATTTATATTAGCAAATGATGATAAATGAAATGTTTGTTATTGGAAATAAGAGAGTTAATCAACCTAAACTGGTTTATTCTACTCGCCGTTCAACTTAAATAATAAACACCAAGAAAATTTAGTCTCTGAAAAGTGACGCGTGAGCTTGTTACGGTCCACTACTGAACTGGGAACTTTTAGGAAGAAACCAGTATCGGCTGTTAATGTCACATAGGTGTCAACTGGCGAGACGCTTTGTTTTTAGAAAAAGTTGACTCTATTAAACAATGTTTCAAAATGTTTATTCTTTTTTAAAGTCAGTAACTTGAATGAAATAATTTGTTAAATAATGATATTTACGATACAGACATCAATTTTATATTTTAAATTTATAATTTACCCTCTATATAATATATACCGATTCTTTTAACTGCGTTGATGTTTCTACGATAAATACCGGTTACGAAACTTTCTACTACACTGATGGTATGTAGTTTTAGTGTTATGTTTTATTATTACACTCAGCCGTTATGAAGTAATTTAGCAAATAGTGCCAACTCGTTTCTAACAGGCAGTTATATTTACACCTCGACGTTCCTCGGTTGGTTTAAATTTTTTTCAAGTTCGGAGCGGCAAGTTAAATTGTTCTGTTTAATGTGCCGTTCGCTTTTCTAGTTTTCTTGACTTTTTCTCTACAAACTTGTTTTGTCAAAATTAAGCGTAGCATCTCGTTGAACACTAACTCAAATACAATATGACAATAAATTCATTAGATACCGAAATTGATTGTAAAATAGCAGTTGCCATGGAAAACCACCCGCACAAATGTCACCCTAACTTCTAGCCAGTGGCGGCTCGTGGGGTAGAGCCACAGTGCCATGGCACTACCTGCCCTCCTGTCTAGCGTCCTGTCCTTTACACAAATTACCAAAACCTATTAAAATTAATATTCTCGTTTTTAAAGCGATTAGCAAAATAATTTTAAAATGGAACACAGTCGGGTGCAAATTTCCATCTAAAAGGAAGCGATTATGCGTAAAACGGTAACGTAGCTTCCGCGCCAAGCGCGACGAGGCACACGGGAGGTGACGAAACGCCATCACCTCAATAAAAAAACGTTGGAAAATGACCTTGAATGCAAGCAGGCAAAAATCTCGGCGACGTAGCCAGGCTCTCTTCGTTTGATGTTAGACGTTTCAAACAGCTGATGTTCGCGTCGCGTCCCGATTTGTTTTCGTTCGGCCAGCTGATTTAATGTAGGGTTAACGAATTTTTTATTTTAGAAATACATAAGTAATGAATACTATTAGATTTTTAAAGGAAACTTCATTTTCTACCATTTCCTTAGAACAGAAATTGGAAATTAAGGAATTAGGACGACCGTTACCAGATTTAAATATAGAAAAAACTCAGGGCGGACAGAAAGTGCGTTTGCGTTAATTTAATAGAAATATTTATGGAAAAAATACTTGGGTGTGCGGTTGTGATGAATCTAATAGACTATTTTGTTTTATGTGTGTTTTATTTGGTGGGGAGCAAACTTGGTCCCAAAAAGGTACAGATGATTTGGTCCATATCTGGGACAAAATGAAGACACATGAAAAATCGAAGGTGCATTTAAACAATATATTTAATTTCAGTATGCTTGGTAAAATTAACATTAAAACTCAATTAAATTCTGCATATCACAATGAAATAATGAAGAAAAACGAACAGATTGATAAAAACAGATACATATTAAACCAAATTATAAACTGCGTTCGGTTTTGTGGTGCATTTGAGTTGGCTTTGAGAGGTCATGACGAAAAAGAGACGTCGGAAAATAGGGGCATATTTCGTGAATTAATAAATTTCAGCTCAGAATTAGACAAAACTCTTAAAGATCATATTGAAAAATCATAAGTATTTAAAGGAACATCAAAAACCATACAAAATGAACTTCTGGACTGTATGTTAGATGTGTATCATGACTATCATGATGAAGTCATAAAAGAAATAAAGGACTCTCCGTTTATCGCTGTTATCGCAGATGAAACCACTGACATTGCTTGTGTGTTTCAACTTGTTATCGTGTTTAGGTATACCTATTCAAGATATGATTGTAAATTCATAAATTAAATTAGGTGCCTTTTTGCTTATTTTTCCTACTTAAAAAGCAAGAACTATTAACAAAAAAGGGCGTGGCACCCAAAATTTGTTTGTCTGCGGCGCTAAGGGTTTACCTGGCCCTGCTTCACTAAAATGGCACGAGCCGCCACTGCTTCTAGCTGATAGTTTTGTCTTTAAAGGCTTGCAATAAGTTCGTGAAACAAGATGCTTACTATGAAGCAATTTAAACGCTCATACGGAATCGCCAATTCCCAATTAAGTTACGTTTTTAGAGCAATATAATAATAATAGTAAAGGCCTTTATTCAAAACTGTATAACCAACTTATTACAATATATAATGGGCGAGGTTCAGTACGTCGTGTCTACATTACGTCTGTTTAACTGGAAGAGATGTTACGAGCACAACAATAAGGTGCATAGTAAAGACGTTTTAACGTACAGGCAGTGTTCTAGTCCAAAGGAAAGGACGATCTGGGCGAACGATAACAGTGCGGAATAATAAAAACTGCGGCAGGCTTCCTGTACCAAATCATGCAATCTCCAAAGAGGAGTCTGAGAAAGGCTGCTGTTAAAATTAATATAAATAGATAAATAGGGAAACTACACGCTTAATTGTAATGATATTGATGCAAGACTTTCTACAAAACGTTTGGTTTTCTGACGGATCACATTATCAGGGCATGTCAACAGACAGTCATAAAGACAACAAAAAATTCTAGACCTCTCCACGAGTTTGGTGCGCAGTTTATAGGCACGGAATTTTGGGCTCTTACCCTTACTTTTTTGAAGATGAAGGTCACAATGTAGCAGTAAATCAAGAAAGATATATCCAACAGATTTAATTATTTGTTAAGATACCTAAAACGCTTCTGCAGAGCTGCAAACTTGCCTTATCGAAGAAAGTGGTTTCAGCAAGACAGGGCAACAAGTCATACCGATAATGCCACTCTTACGTTTGTAAGACAACATTTCGATAACCGGATAATATCCAGAAAAACTGACTTCGTTTATCCACCACATAGCCCTGACTTGATCCACACTGATGCCCTCAAAAACAGTTTCAACGGAAATGCTTCAAAAACAGTTCCAGAATTAGAAACAGCAATAGAACAATTTTTCCAAAATTTACGCCAGCCTCTATTTAGGGCGACATAGTAGGTATCCAATCTTCAGAAACTTAGAATTATGCTTACAAGATGGTGGTCATGTGGACCATATCATACATCAATAATAATTCGGAATCCTTTATTTATTGCCATACTGTAAATGCCGATAAAAGTACAAGAAAACTCGCTATCCATAAATAATTTCTTCTAAATTATTTAATAAAACTCTTGGGACTTAAACGACATGATTATTTTATATTTTATGACACTCTATTATTTCTTACTTGTACATATAACTGCTGCTAAGGAACTATAATAGTATTCCTAGTATTAACATTGTAAAATTGTTATCTGTGTGGTTTACTTAATTACGTTTTTTACCACAAATCTACATAGAACATTATACATATTGTGATATAATATTTTAAGTTATTTTACTTAACTTTTGGTACTAATTTGTATATGCTAATGTCGCTCCCTGTGTTTGCACAGTGTTAAGTAAACCCGTTATCGTCCATTTTTATACATATAAAAGAAGGTGCAAAATTCAGAGAGATGTCAAAAAATTAGTGTGAAATGATGTATTTGGATCCCTATACCCCGATGATTTAGTCATTAATTAGTCATTTTACCGCACACTGTCGTGAAGGACCATCGATAAGTAGAAATATTAGTAGGGTATAACCCTCATACAGGGTGAGGAGAAATTACTAGAAGGGTCGATTATTTCAAAAGATACAGGAGTTAGCAAAGCATGTCTTATATAATAGTTGTAAGGCTTTTAAACATCTACAATGTATTAAAGTTATATTTTTTAAAATGGATTTATCACTTCTTTTGATCGTTTAGTTAAGTTAGTTAGAACAATTTTTATTATTTTATTAACCAAACGTTATGCCTAAATTAAATTCATTAGTTTCCTAGGTATCATGCTATTTTGATCAGTTTCAGAACACAAAATAATAAACAATTTAATAAGTTAACCTGAACAAAAATCTGTATAAGCAATCATGGAAAAACGGCTCTATTTTTTAATAAATGTTCAAAATGGCCCCCATTTACTAACTGACAATGATATAAATTGTCGCAAAAATGTCTTTGTGTATTCAAAACCATTTCTCTTGTTATTCTCTCACTTTCATTTAAAATGTATTCTTCTAAATTAGGCCCTCTTTTTCCTATTTATCTATTTGGGAACGTGACATCCAAAAATTCTCTAATTATATGAGCAAAATCCGGAGGAGCTCCATCTTGCTGATACCAGGTTGAGTTAATATCGGGAGTTAATTGTTAAGAGTTGGAACAATTTCTTACTGACGCAGCTGGAGATTTCGTTGACCGTTCAAATTTTCCTCGCTAAAAAAGGGTCGAATTACATGTTCCGCAAACAATCCAGCCCAGTTAACGTTTTCTAGGATTCAGCGCCCAGTAACGGTCATTTTGTTTATTGACCGTTCCGTGTACTGTGAAGGTCGCTTCTTCGGAAAAAATAATATTTTATATTGAAAATACGGTTTCTCTTCAATCTTTCTCGTAATTATTTCGCAAAATTCTAGTCTTTGATTATAGTCAACACCACAAAGTTCTTTTACAACAAGAGCGATGTGTCTTTATGTGGTTGGGGGTATAAAAAAATAACTTAGTATGCTCGTCCCTCTAATTTTGCTCTTCTTAGCCAAGTTCCTAATTATAATTTATGGTCCTTTAAAAGCTACTTTTTCTAGTAGTCCAGAAGTTGGAGGCGTCCAAACCTGTACCAAAAAGATAGCAACATGAAGCTTTTTTTCCTATGCAACACTGCATCAAAATCAAAGAAATTACCTTGTCGGACTTCCATTGTCTTTATTGTTGAAGTGAAAACTTCTTTAGGCGCGTTTAGCACTTTTTGTGGGCACTAAATTAAACTAAGCCGTCACGCGTGTCTGTCACGCGTAACGCTCGGTCGGCTGTGTTACGCTCGAATTCGGCTCCTATATTCAATCCGAACTGACCCGAATGAACGTTATATGAAAGAGCATGCCATATCAGTAGCATTCAGTATCGACGTGGAAACAGTGTGCGTTGTTTGTGTGTTTAAGATCACAAGATAGACACTTGTTGCGTCTCAGGTATGTTCTGGCATTTTTTTCAAGGGTTGTTCAATTTTAGGAAATATATTTATTTGATATTATTAATTTCACCTTGTTGAAGTTTTCACTTCTGTCGTGTGGTCTTAAGCACACACAATTTTTTTTACTTACACAACGTTTCGGTTAGTTAGTATATCTATACGTTTTCAAGTGTAGTAATACTAAACACCTTCAAACATCATCAGCGTGAGTAAAAGTTTGCGTTTTTCACCCTTGAAATAAAAGTTCTAATTATTTGCAAACCCCCATGCGATTTTGTCAAAATCCCCTAAAAAATTGTGTCGGTGGAATTGATAACCTCGCTCATTTGTCAAAAAAATAAACAAGACATCTGTCAGTTTTCAGTTTTAACCATATTTTTAATCGCATTTTTCTTATGCTTTTTGGGTTTGGGGACGACTTATTTGGAGCAAAGACTCCGTCATTGCACTTGTAGGACTGTATCAAAATCAACCCATTTTGTAGTTTGTTTAATTGCAACAATATTAAAACAAAAAATTACAAACAACCAAATTTCAAATTAAAAAAACTCTTAAAAGCCGATCCACACCTATGCATTTTTATTCCGCGAATTATATGCCCTCTTTTTGCCCAGAAAGTTAATAAAAATAGGTACTTCCGATTATGTTTCCTAAACAAATTTCTCCTTTGAGACGTGAACATCTGCATGTAGGTAAGGAGCGATAGACGATACAGGAAAAACACTTTTGCCGATCTTCATCCGCCTGGAAGTGGTGGTAAAAGCGGATTACATAATTACTCCATATTTTGACAATTACTCTATATGACCAAACAACTTTAAAATTTGCATGCAAGTAAATTAACCCTCACCCTTTTTTTGGTTGCTTCCCAGTACAGGTTGGATCCTACTAACTTCCCTACTATAATACCCTGTTTACATTAGGTGCAATCACTGCATGCAAGTTATAGCGAGGCAATTAATTGCATTGCATGACTTTACATATAAAGCAATTATTTTTATGCAAGTATCTTGATAACAGATGTAACAAACTTTTAAAATCCATCCGATATTAGCCGATTTTATTGAAAAAGTGTGATTCTGTTATTTTTGTTAATTAAAACAATGGATACAGAAGTGGAGAGGCCCGTGAAGTTATCTTACTGATAACTGATCCTAATATTCGCAAGAATCAACAAAAAACTTACAAAATTCCTAATTTCATGCGATGCAAATAAATTACCAGAAAGTTACCAAAGTACATGCCTTGTGGCAATTTTTTATTGCAATAATTGCATTGACCGCACCGAATGTAAACAGACTTTAAGAAACAAAATGTAAAAATTTGTTCAGCACGAATCAAACATTTTTAAGGTTGTGTAAGTCAATCGGTTTGTCTACTTTTAGTACTTTTACAACAACATAATTTGTGTGTCTTACACTGTGTCAATTTTTAAAGGCCACATCGATCAAGTAAGATAACTTTATTAAAGAAATATTCTTGTAAAATAAATATTACAATAACTTAAATTGACTTGTTATTTTGTCTATGTCTTCTACTTTGTTTGGTCCTATTCCCACTACGGTCAAACTACCAACAGCTATCTGAGTTGTACCACTATCGTGAACTTTACACACAGTTAAACTGTTTTTCACAGCACTATTATATATATACTTCATGGTTTCTTCGCAGTTTTTATCAACCTTGAGAACTATTTTTGGTTGACCCCACCTTAGCCAGGTGGACAAGTATGAGTTTTTATTTTTAACAGCCTCTTTATAAAGCATGATAGCAGCGTGAGCTACTTGTGAGGCTATTTTGCCCTTCCCCATCTGCAAATCTGTCCTTACTAAGAATACCATTTTAGTTTGAGCTATTGCTACTGACTTAAGCTGTTTAAATAGATTAACAAACATACTGGCTAGAAATTTTGTGATGATCTGCCCCATATATATATCGAAGTACCTACTAAATGAAATCACGTTTACAACAGGAACTATATTTCGCTTTTCTGTTTTCTTTCTTGATATTTAATCATGCACTTTTTAAATTCTGTGACTTGGTTTTGGCATTTTCTCCAATCCTGAGTTTCAGCAATACATTCCTGAAAATAAAATAAACAATTTTGCATTTTCCAGAAGGAAATTATTGACTAATGATTTCTTGACAAGCACCAAAAGATAAAACGCGCCAAAAGTAGCCCGATTTTACCCGATTAGGTTCATCCGGTTCCTCACGAGCTCCACAGTGAAACCACGTGAAAATATACACCAATTTTTATTCTAGAATACGCTGTTGCTGAAGTATTCACACACTCCCTTTTTTGTTTTATTTGAGCTTAAATTGACTCAATTTGTACCTATTGAAAATTTAGCAGTGCTACGGCGACGCATAATGCCAGTTTCCAGAAAAGCTAGTGGATGGCAGCGAATCAAAAATTTAACTTTACAGCCAGAAAAGTATGCGCTTAGTACATTATTCGTAATATTCCACACAGGTAGAGACCTCAAAACGTAGCAACGTCGGCCTCCTAGCGGTAGCAAGTGAAAATAAGAAACTGAAATGACAATTTTGACATAAAAGAATGATAAAAACTTAGACGAGGTCAAGGAGGGGACGCGGCATCATAAACTTGCGATTGTGACCAGAATTTACTGTTTGGCACTAAGAAAATGGCGGTTTGCAAAAATAAATTATTACCTGTGAAGCTTATTCCTGGCTCCTTTCGATCGCTATGACTTTTGCACCCGTAAGATGAACAAACGACCATTTTATTCAAAGATAAATACTACTATGTTTTATACACTTTGCAATCAAAAACACGAAAAACCCGCTTGGTGACAATAGATGTTTGGCACCAGACCTATCGAATTTTTGGTCACACTTTGCTTCTGTCGCGGTAGATGCGCATGCCGCGTCCCCTCCTTTACCTCGTCTAAGGATAAAAACAATAGGTTATTGCGAAAGTAGTTATGTAATTTAAACTTTATTACCTGTTATGTGAACATTCCACAGATCTCTTGTTTAAGAGATCTGTGGAACATTCTACCAAAACAATATTACAAGGCAGTACCAGCCCGGTAACGTGACTGATGCAGTGCCAGATTTGCCATTTTACAGGTAAGTGTTCATAGAATGTCCTCTATAAAGAGTGAGTTGTAGACGCAAAAGTACGTTTATGAATGCGATGAGTGGTCTATCTTTGCTTGATCGTCGAAAATGTTCTGGTCGCTAGAGGAATACAAGTAACCATTAACTAAACGCACACCAAAACTTTCATGAAGATGAAATTAAATCCATCAAATACAGTCCCTGACTGGACAACCCAAAGTGTGTGTTAAGGAACCGTACCACCTATCATTCCTCTGTGCTCTATTCCAGCGACAATTTAAACTATCATTCCTCTGTGCTTCATCGTGTATTTAGTTTTTAATTTATTGTCCGTATACCACATATGGCACAACACCTTTATAAAGATTATTTTGCTAACCTGAACTTTAAAGTGCAGTTCCATACATCCTGTTTTTAGAAGCATTTGCTCAACTGGATCTGTTATTTCTTGCTGTCCATGAGCAGACATAATACCATTTATTTATTTTTCTATCACAATTTTTCACACTGAAAATATTTTTTAAACTCGCGTAAAATCTTGATTAAATATAGTGGGAGTAGCTAGTGTTCCGATTTTCCGATCATCCTATTAAAGGTGCGTTTAAGATTGCCACCACCCCGGTGAAGCTTAAATGGACGATTTCGCAACACAGTAGAAAGAGAAAGAGAGAGAGAGGGGTGTTAGTGTGCCTGCCGGCCATCAGGGCAAATTAGCGCTGTTGTCGCCAGCTGGCCGTGTAACCGGGTTCTGTCGCATATTTTTGACGTATAGAAGAGAAGGACAGTTATATTCTAACCTACTATAACGCTTCCCAAACTGCGCCAGGTGCTAATTGGAACAAACCAGCCAGCCGCCAGCCCGCCATCCATCATCCATCGCCTCGTCACAACTGTCAATTTTTCTTGTCCACGTTTTTTTCTGAGGAAATTAATTAATTTTTTATTATCATTTTAATATACAATTCTATTAGTTTCTATTCTAGAAAACTTCGCCGATGTGTGTAATCTTTTAGTTATTATTCCAGCCTACTATGCAGGTAATTATTTTTTATTGTTTATCAAATTGATTTTACACTTCCTTACCTATTTTTTATATAGGAATATAGGAAATGTAAGTTTACAATAAATAAATTAACATGAAATGTTTCACATACATAATAGGTGTTGGTTAACAAGCCAATCTTAACAAAATATCACTGGGCAACCTGCAGATAACTGCAACACATTGTGCCCGAGGTAATACCTAACAATCTATCAGTTACGAACAGATAAGTTTAGTCTCTTGAGATGATAATTTTAACATTTTTGTTTTACTGAGTGGATTAAAAATTATAACATAATGGCACAAAGATAATGGTTTGAGCTAACTCGATAAGTAGATACTGGGCCATCGGCCATATTTTACAGAGAAATTTAATGTCTACCCGATACTGTTTCTTTTGTTTCAGAGAACGCTGTAAGAATCACCTGATAGTTTATGGATCTTTTAGTACGTGTCTCAATGCATCCTAGTGCTTGTGTTTATACAGTATTTGTGATAATATTATATGAATTGAGTCAATTCCAGATGAGTGAGACCTGTGAGACGTAACCTAAGGACATTAGTTTATTCTAAACAGTTATTTTTTGTTATGGTTGTCAATGCAGTTTTTATTTATAAATAAACGTAGAAAACATTATTTACGATAAAGTGCTTCCATCTTTATTTTCTAAATCTTGGTTAATATAAAAATAATGTGCATTATTTATTCCATAAAAAAAAACTTTTGTGCGTCTTTTTATTGATTTAATTTGTGATTTAATAATATTTATATTGAATCACAGATTAAATCAATAAAAACTCGTTCAAAAGTTAATAATTAAATTGAAAATTCCTAAAACCGCTGTTCAAATTTCCCGCCATTGCGCCTCTGATGGCCGGCGGGCACACTAACACCCCTCTCTCTCTCTTCTTTCTCCCTCTACTGTGTTGCGATTTTTTAACAAGGAGCTAACATTTCTAACCCTATAAATTTTCTTTGATTGCCACTCTTTTCACTCCGGACTTACCTAGTGTTCGAGTATTACATTCGGCGCAAAAAGAGTGGCTCAGCTGGCAATCGGGTATGACAAGAAGAGAAAAAAGTGTTCACTCCAAAAGTCCCGTCTCGCTGAGAATTAGTAGTGTGCATGCATATCTGTATGATTAAGGTTACACTTTTGGCGTAAAGCGAAGATTTAATCCCAATACTCTGAAGTCACGTGATGAAACTCTAATCTCACTACACTCTAAATCTGTTTTCAATCCTGAACGCTGAAGGCTCCTTTGTCAAACTGACAATTTATTAATTAACAGTTATGCGGCACCCACTTTTAATCTAAATAATCCATTAATCTCGCTTCTAATGATTTTCTGGCATAATATGTTGTATATACCACGGTAAAAATGAATTTTAAACAAGAATAAATAAAGTTAATCAGACAAAGCCTACGTGTACACATAATAGCCGACCCATGTAGTCAGAAACGTAACCCTTTTTAGTTACTCTATGTTGGCCTAATAATCACTTTTTAAACACATATGGGCGACCTACAATATTTATTTGTGGGTTGGTGGACTCTGGGTATTAATTATTGCTTGGCAGGTTCGACGTCTTATCTATATAAACATGCACCATTAAAATTAATCACTGTCAGATTCGGCATCATTTTCCTTGCAATGACGACCTACGACGGCCCTGTCCTTACGGGAGTCGTTTCGAAAGTAAATAACAGAATTTTTACTAAAGTAATTTATTAAAAATAGAATAGTCTAGCACTGTAAGTATAGAGATTTTCAGTTTCACATCCATAACATACTACAGTGGTTAACATTTCTTATTATCGTCAAAAATAGGAAATGTCTAGATACTAACAATTATTTGGCACTAACCTATTTGATGAATTTGCAACCCCATCGTCATTTCTCACAAAATCAAAGTTTCCCAAAAGTCACTTATTTAGTAACACTTCGTGCAGGCTAGGATAACTTAAATGGTGAAGGTCGTCCCCTGTTCGTTTAATTTAGCCCCCCGGTCGCTAGTGGCGCAATTGTAGGAATTTTGTTTTATAAGGTTGTTCATCTCCTAACGTTGGTAGGAACATAATATTCATTTAGAATGAGCATGGCCAACATTCTGTACCTCTCTCTCGCTCTGTACCTGCATAATATGTGCGAGAAAGATAAAAATATGGCTTGTTGTGACAGATCCTGAAGTCTTACCTGATGGACTGGTGAAATATTGTCATTGTCATTTTATGATTGATTTGTAAAATATATAAAAAATAAAGTTATTATTAAATAATTATTTATATATAATTTATAAACTTAACATGGCGCAGTCGGTAGTTTGAGAATCGTAAATAGGTATATATTTAATATGTCGCGACCAAAGAAATCGGGAAGAAAAACCAAGGCAATTAACAAGAGCGTGGAACCTCCTGAAGACTTCATTAATGTCGCCCAACGATTGGAAAGTACAGCGAAAGCTATTAAAGATATAGAAAGAAACTTTACTTCACAACTTAATGAACTACAAGGTACAATAACTAGTTTATTAAATAAAAACTTTGAAAATACCACGGAATTGTTAGAAAAATCTACAGAAAATAATAATGTAAGCTGTTTTTTTATGTAAACCATATTTATGTAAATTTCTAATATTAATAAATCTTGTCGCCATATCATTGTTATAATTTCCTTTCGTTCTCCCAAATTATTTTAACTTGAATCAGATGTTTCGCGCTTCAAACTTTTCCGTTAAGTTGGAAGCGCGAAAATTTGAATTCAAAGTAATAATAAAATTTAAATTTTTATGCTTGGCGCCTACCCCCACCACGACTATATTTAGTTTTTCCACCGGTCGCATGTGGCGCTATCAGGGAACCAATTTAGTATGTTAAGTTGCCTATCTATCCTTGAGAGCGCGCAACTCGCTTGTCTATGACTTCGTGATTCTAACATCTAACAACTTTTTATGAACAATTATTTATTCGAACACTGACTTGCATGCCCTGGTTGATGAGAGCTTAAGTAGAACTGCTCATTATATTCATGGATATGAAATTATAATACCATAATTATTACTCACTACAAGTAAGACTTCGTGAGTTTCATTATATTTCATTTTAGTTTATTCAAAGTTATAATTTAAAATTTGCAAATATTTTATTATATGTACCTATATATTGAATAAACTTTTTATTATTATTATTATTATTATTATTATTATTATTATGCTCTACTGCTTGACTGATTAACTGAATCTAAATACTGAATGAATGAATACCTTTTCAGCGTTATGCGCCGTTATATAGTAAAATTTATGCAGAGTGGGGCATTTTTCATAGGTTCCCACACATACCAATGAACTCTTTGTCAGCAATTTCACAAGAAATTTCATGCAAAATATTAACTGCAGTTCCTAAGAATTATGCTAAAACTACCATTAAAACTAGATTTATGGGACTCAACTGTCATATAATTCTCTTTTATCATCACTGATTTCTTATAGTACCATGCACTCTCAAACCCGCTGAATTTGCAGATGTCGCTAAATTCCACTTAGAATCTATAGTTCTCCCTAAGTAACTACACTAATAATTACAAAAAGCTTCCCACACTTAAAGTACCAAGAATAATAACATATTATAACGGTCGTAGACCTGCGCTAAGTGGTTCTCACCACATATCTTCACGTACCAGACTTTCAGTGAACCGTCTACATTGTCACCATAATACCTAGGGTTCCTAGTACTAGAGTCATAAATTGCATTTTAACGTCACGTACGTATACCAGTACATTCCTTTCCCATGGTTGTTATACCAAGAGTTATGGCGCATCATTCTCAGAGAGCCGCAATAAATCATTTTTCAAGTGGCAGTTTTAGTCGCACGCCAGGGTGGTTTGGTTCTCGGGACCACTAACGCGCAGACACTTACGTCAGCATAAATCCTGTGAGAACGTGTTCGAGCGTTTTGATTGGTTAAACACAAGTCGAGAGAAGGGACTTGACGGTCTGAAGTTTATTCAAGCTTGGTTCGCTTTCGCTTGGGTTCTTTCTTTCTCCGTGTGTCGTCGTGACTGCCAGGTGAGTCTTTGTGCTTTTGATATTTTAATACTCTGGCTTAGAACTGTTCTATTTTTAATTCAATTAAAACATATGAGATTTCAATAATAGTTTTGCTGTCTGATCTATTTTATAGAAATACTTTTACTATAGTAGTAAAGAACTTTGACTTTTATAATAACTTTGCATTCTCGGCGGTACTTAATTATTTAATAATTATTTAGCTGTACCGATCGCATTCATAGTTTAAGGTATCATCATTTACTATTTTAAATTTATTTAAATATTTTTGTTTTATTTCAAACTTAAGTTTTAAATATTTTATTTACTATTTTTTCAAACTTTACTTTTAATAGCTTTATTTAAGTTTCTATTAACCGGAGCGTTTGACTTATAGTTGATTATCGATTAACGTGATTGTTTAAATAAAATATTTATTTTTATTTTCTTTTAACTTTGTCTAATAAAAATATGCTCGCTTATTTTATTTGGCTGGGCCACTACACACAACGATGTCAACGTCTTGTCAGTTTGACCGAATAACAACCCCGGGCGTCTCCTATATACATATACCGCAACCACCTCGCTAATACATGGCTAATATACCCTGTACCAATGATTAAAAATAATTCTCAAAATACATATCTAATTGTTATGTCTTTGCTGAGTTCCGTTAAGCTTCTTTTAAATATCAAAACCGTTCGCCAAGTTGAGAGTCCTTTTTAAAAATTTAACTTAACATAGCAAAGATTTTTCTCCCTCCTCCTTGCAGCGCTTAAGTTATGCCCCTATCTATTATAATCATACGAACTATACGACGTTGTGCGCGAAGCGTTCCTTTAACAACTCAGGTAAGCAAAGATTTTTACTTTGCTTTGCTGTTTAAGAAGCAAATGGCAGGTACCTATATATTGTCCAAGAGCTGCAGATAATTTTCACGCCACTCCGAATCACTCCTTTCAGGGACATGAAAGTCAATAAATGGAAACATTTAAATTCATTATGATTCGCTAGTCAGTACTTAATGAAAAAAACAGAAAATAAAAAGGGGTCGAAAGAACTACATCAACCTGTCTTTGCCTACTCTTAAACATCCTAGAGGACCATGGTTCGAACGATTGTTTTCTGTGGTTTTGTCATGTCCTCCTGACTCCTGCCCTGCGTTCCGTCAATCTAAAAAAGTTAGGTTGTGATTGAATATTTTTGTTTTTAGTTTTTGGTAAATAAACTTTGATAAACCTACGAAACTTGAGCACTCTATTAAAGTGCCTCTGTGCTGTGTTGAGCGTTGAGCATCAACCAAGAGACAAATGGTTTAGCTCTTGGGTTTCCACCTTACTGAGAAAAATTTACCGAGTTTTTCAAATAACACTTCTTTTAAATTCAAATTTTTTAGTGTTTCGCATTTTGTGTAATTTTACCAGTAATGTCTATTAATCTAGATATAAAACTTAAACGAGCTGACAAGGTATACAGTGAAGGAGTAAGTTAGATGAATTTTAAACCAATTTAACCTACTGAACCTCCCAATTTTAGGAAACTCTTGGTGGAGTCTTGGTTATTTCTTCAAATTCTGATTTTAAGCATGATGGAATTACATTAACAATGGAAGGATGTGTTAATTTACAAATTAGTTCAAAAAATGTTGGAATACTAGAAGCTTTTTATAATTCTGTTAAGGTATGTCGATGAAGAAAATATCTCTTACAACCCAAACTTTAAATACTGTTGGCATTCTTGTTGACACATATATTTCTAGTATAATAAGGTTAATAATATAATATTAGTACTTTGTTATAGCCAATTCAGCTTTTAAATATAAATTGTGAAGTAAGTGGACCAGGTCGTCTTCCATCAGGTGTCACTCAAATTCCATTTCAAATACCTCTTAAACCAAAGCCAAATAGAGTACTATATGAAACCTACCATGGGGTCTATGTTAATATTAGTTACTCTCTCAGGTGTGACATGAAAAGATCATTTTTGTCAAAGGATTTACAGAAATGCCAACAATTTTTAATTCAGTATAAACCAGGATCTGATACTTGTCCACAGTTACCACTCAAAGATAATAGAAAATCTGTCAGCTTCGAACTGAGCCCTGCAAATTTATCATCAGGGGCAGCAGGTAAAAACAATATACTTAATATTTAAATGACAAATTTTTGGCATTCATTATAGCGTCATACCTGAGTCATGGCACAAAAGTCCTGTAGTAGATGGCTGACTTAAACCCAGTTGGCTAGGCTAGAGCTTGACTGGTGGTTAAACTACCTCATACTTAACTACAAAACATAACAGATGACATAACTAAATAAATGGGTGCAAACAATGTAATAAATCTTATATTTATAATAATTACATAAAACTTGAAGGTCTCTTATATCCATAATATTTACATAAGTATTAGAGAGAAATATTAAACAATAAAGATATTTTTAGGGGCTCCTGATTTTCTTCTTAGAGGACACTTGGATACTGTTTGCTGCAGTATATCAAAGCCGTTTCAAGGGCAGTTAACATTGGTTAAATGTGCAGCACCTGTTAGATCTATAGAGTTACAATTAGTTAGAGTTGAGACTTGTGGTTGTGCCGAAGGATATGCTAGAGAAGGTATTATGGTATTTATTTATGATTATCTTTTATATACCTACAATGTGTCCTGATTTTTTGAATTCACTGTATTGCGATTTTAGTTATTATTATGAGAATAAAATTAAAAGAATGATAATGATAGCTAAATTTGTAACGTGTTTAATTATGGATAGACAGCATGTCCAGGAAGATTAAGACTTTTTTGTAGCCAGCGGTACCCGTGTACTCTTGTCTATTTTAGAGTGTTGAAGAAATCTATAATTTTTTTGTACAGTGATAAAATAGGATATTGTAAACTATTTACTAACAACAAAAATTTGATACCTAACTGTTTTCACCCAAACAACCCCAATAATAAATTTGTGTGACGATTATTTACTTTTTAGCAACTGAAATTCAAAACATTCAGATAGGTGATGGGGATATTCCCCAAAATATTCCTATACCAATCTATATGGTTTTTCCTAGGTTGTTTACGTGTCCCACATTGATAACTACAAATTTTAAAATAGGTAAGTAATAAATGCGGCTATTCAAAATAAAATTTAAATAAAAATAATTCTTTGGTAATAATATCGTGGGTTGGTTATTTCCGAGGGG
Organism: Polydrusus pterygomalis; assembly: GCA_963969555.1. Classification (NCBI taxonomy): domain Eukaryota; kingdom Metazoa; phylum Arthropoda; class Insecta; order Coleoptera; family Curculionidae; genus Polydrusus; species Polydrusus pterygomalis. The sequence continues at coordinate 33,856,995 of OZ018380.1, read as the reverse complement.
TGTCTCACTAGTCAAAATTTGTACACCTACTGCCAAATTTGGCAGGACTTGTCGTTTTTGCCCTTGTCCTGCCAGGGTCCTGCTTGTCCAGCCACAGTCCTGTTACTGTTCTACCACGGATACACAACTTCTAAATATTTATCTTCTTTCTTAACAAAGAAATAAACTCGAAAATAAACAATATATTTTATCAATAACTTGCATGAACATAATAAATGAGACTGCAAACTCGACTGTTGTGATTCACCGGTGTTTACAACAGAACTCAAACAGGAATATTTTGCGGAGACGCGCGCCAAGAACTTAAAAAACTGCGACGTCTGTTACACGCAATTCCATTTCACTTTTAATTGATAAACAAAAGCAAACAAAAATATTTTTTGCATCCCGCTATTTATCCCTACTCCTAAAGTTATTGGAGAAATCTGATTGGATCTGAAAGGTACTGCCTGTCCTGCTTCGATTCTGCCAGAGTCCTGCCACAGTACTGCCACGGTCCTTCTACAGTCCTGCCAGGTCCTCCTACAGTCCTGTCAATCCTGCCACGGTCCTGCTAAGTCCTGCCTTAACATTTGTACACCTACTGCCACAGTGAGAAACCCCTTGGTTATTTCCTTACTTTAAATGCTGCCTTGTAAGTTTAGGCTTGCCAGTAACAGAGTATGAAATTAGATTTGTCTAATTTTACCGATTCGTAAGGTTTTTCTTTTGTTTTAGAATTCGAAATCAATATTGTGGTGGTTTTTGAAGACGATCATTTAATAACCAATAATTTTCCGATAATATTGGTAAGAGAGTAGTAGTGAAAAAATAATCCCAAATAAGGATATAATACTGGCTGAAAAGAATAAGGAACATAATATGAATAAAAATAACCATATTTTTATTAATATAAGCATTATTACTGTGTAATAAATTAAGGACCAAAAAAAAGGATAACTTGCCATAACTTCATTGACAATTCAAAACAAATTAATGAAAATATTATATAGTTGTGGCTGTACGGGAGTTCCACCCATTATAGGTTTTGTAATAATACAGGGTGGCCCATTAGTGCGAGGAAGTCCAATATATCAGTTGTCAACAGAAATAGCAAAAAATATTAAACATAACATAGCATTGTTGGTAGGGCAAATAAGATGTTGGGATTTATAAGATCATGTAAAGACTTTAAAAATATTTACGCACTTAGGTTGTTGTATATTTCTCATGTTAGATCGGTTTTGGAATATTCAAACATAGTTTGGTCTCCATACTACCACACTCATATTGATAGACTTGAAAGTGTCCAACATAAATTTATTAAATTTTCTAAATACCAGTGGCATAGAACAGGTATCAATTTAAGCTGTGATCAAACTATGTCCTACCTGAATCTTAGCACACTTGCTTGCAGGAGGGAGTTTTATGACGTTTGTTTTGCATTTAAGGTTTTAAATAATATTATTAAGAGCCCCGTTTCATGTCCCAACGTATCAAACGCGTAACCAATCCCTCCTGCATGTTCCCTATTGTCGTACACTGTATTGGCTACATAAACCAGTAAATAGGATTTCAACCACTGTTAATCGTTACTATAATAGGCTAGACTTGATAGATGTTTCCTTGACTAGCTTTAAATCCTCTGCGAGGAGGGTTATTTTAAGTTAAGAATTCACATATTACTGTAATTAAGTTATAGAAATTCATTGTGAAATATGTAGGTACTGTACCTAATGTTACTTTAAAATGTTATAAACGTCAATAAATAAATAAATAAATAAAAAGCTCTATGATCCGTAGAGACGCATATTTTAAAAATATTTTGAGATATACAGGGTGACTCAAAAAAGCAGAGCGTCAACATTTTTTTTTTAATTTGGGAGGAATTGAATTCCGCATGAAATTTAGCATTTATTAGAGTATCCTAATTTGGTATTCGTTGCGGCGTTGCCACGCTATTTATAATTTACTAAAAATCCAAGAAATACCACCGATTCAAAACTCCTTTAAAAAAAAAAAGAAGCGATTTGATTTTCTAATACATGATTACGGTTTTGGATATCTGAGGGACGGTAGATTGATCTTATTAAGGAAATCTGACCATAATTTATACAGGGTATTTTTTACCGATGTGCCAATATTGCTATATTTAAAGTAGCAAATCTTATTTTTTTTTAATGGGACACTATGTATAATAATGGGTCATGTTGTTAAGTATTTTATGCCCAATAAATTTGCAATTTTAACTCATGTCCTAAAATCTACCGTTTTGTCACAATTTTGGATTTTATTTGCAAATGCAAAAATAGCATAATTTTTTTTTTGGTAGGCCGTGATTCAAACAAAAGTGAATATTTACGTTTCAAATTTGTAATGTTGACGCGTTATTAAGAAATTATAATGAATTTTTTTAAAGTTTTTCAATTTAAAAGAATTCAATTCCCTAAAAAAAATGGGGGTAGCCATTAAATATAGTAGTATATCTCAAAATATTTTTAAAATATGCGTGTCCTACGGATCATGGAGTTTTTATGTTTAATATTTGTTGCTATTTCTGAAAATCAGAATTACAATTTTTTAAAAATAAATCAGGTACTTACTTTACCTATGTAAAACAGTAAAAACATAAAATTTAGTTAAAAAATACAATTGCTGAGTTATTAAAATAAAGCATTTTCATTTCACCACCATAATGTTTATTGTAACGTTCCAAATTTGGAACTCTGAAACACAATAAACACTTTGGTTTAGCAAAAAATTCGGACTAATTTGGAGTATAGGTCTTCCAAATCTTTATTATGGATTTGTCGACGAAACACCGACAACAGAATGGCTTTGCTAATAGACTTTGAACAGAATCGATTTTTATTAAATTTAAAACAAAGGTTACAGCACTGGTCTAAGTAGCACAACATAAGCGAAACAACTTCTTTTTTTTTCAAACACACTTAGCAGAGTGCCGAGTGGGCAATCCTAACGGTGAAAAAAAAATAAGGATTCCGGATACACGCATGCACCTAAGGTAAAACGGATTCGTACGAAAATGATATGCCCAGATTTGACTATATAAGAAAAATTTTATAGGGGGCAGGAAAAACTAAAAAAAATAATTTGTGTTTTTATACTTAACTTTGTTTTTTGTGGTATTTTTTGGGAGTTGCGCAAACCTGCAAATCAAGGGCAAAGCTGCCACCGATACTATATAATATATTTAATGTAAAAGAACTTCAAAATTTAACTTTATACAGAGTGTCCCACAACCAAGGGAACATACAGCAACAGGAGACAGTAGAATTAAAAATAGGTCATTTATGCCTAATTTCTTATGATAGTCCAAATTATAAGAAAAAACCGACAGTGGCGGAATTTTAACATAACACACAAATTAAATGTTTATTTAAATAGGTATTTATTATTACTATTAATTTTAATACTAATATTATTATTATTCATATAGGTAGTTAAAATTTCTAAATTTTAAAACACCATAGCAACTCACTAATTCTGAACTTATCTCTAATTGTCCGTTTTCGTTGACCAACGATAAGCACACCTCATGTGAATTGTAAATAATTGAATTCCGTCGCTGAAACGCGGCGACGGACCGTGAAGTGGCCGTGGCGTATATAAATTTCGCGGAATGAACCCGAACGTCACCCGGTTATATCCGATTTATTGAGGGACTCTGCCGGCGCGGTATTTTAGCGCCTGCATTGCTTTAGTTTTACATTTCGGCCTTTGTTGTGGTGTACGCGCGCGTCGAGTTGGAACTAATAAAAATAAATTTCGTCAATAATATAATTCAAATAAATTTTTGTAGGCTGCTATTAGCGCCATTTATAACGAGCCTTTTTTTTTTTTTTTGATTTTTACCGTTTTGATTTACAATTATTATTGTTTTTGTCGTTATTGTAGGTATATGTATATGTAGGTATATGAATATTTTTGAATACCTATGTATTAATTTTACCTAAATTTTTTTTTATAAATAGATAATTTTTCGAGCAATTTGCTTATATGTCATTTGGTATTGGATTTCTATTGCGCCCCTCCAAACACAAACCCCACGACACGCCACTGAAACTCGAATTAAGACAATAAAACAAAATCCCCTATTGATCGGTCAATCCCTCCTGCCCCGCTTTGATTCACCTGTCGGCAAAATACGTTGTTGTCATTAGCTTCTATATTAGTGCCATCCCCGTGTCAATATCGCCCTCACACGTCCCGCCGACAATATTGAAGACATATTTTGGAATCGCCAAAAATACATTAATATATTGACAATGATTCAAAATTTTGCCTCAGACGATCAATATTATGGTCTATTATATAATCAAATATTGTCAATATTATTGATCGAGTGAGGGCCACTTAACGGCATGCTACGAATTCGACTTGCACATATGACCCATTATTTTGTAGGATAATAAAAATTTCGATAGGTACCGTGCGAGCAAAAATTATTTGCATCAAAGAGGGCTTGGATTAAAAGACGTAGGGCTTGGTTTAGATCACAATGATATGGAGATGATATATCTAACCAAATCTAGATTAAAATTTTGTCAAATTCATATTATGACATGATATGCCAAACTAATAAGTAATAAAATTTAAAAAGTAGACAAATACAAATTTATTTTTGTTGTTTACAAAATTAACAAAGGAGGAATATACAGAAAGAAAAAGAAAAATAATTACATAAATTGCTGAAATTCGCCACCGCCATGCTCCAAGCATAAACTCACACGTCTCTTCGCATTTTCGAAAGTGTTGACCAGCATCTCTGGAGAAATGTTACCACATTCTTGGATAATCCTTTCTTGTAATGATTCTAAATTTGCAACTGGTTTTTTTTAAATAGTGTTCTTTAAATGAGGAAAAACGAAGTAATCCATAAAACCGTTAAACAAGGTGATCAAGGTGGGAATTCAATGTTTGATCGAAAACTGATCAATCGTCGTCGAAAAAATTGCGTAAGTATTTAATAGTTTCTCGGCGGCTGTATGGGCGGTTGCACCGTCCTGTTGAAAATATCCAAAACGTAGTTCGTCGTCAATTAATTGCTCCACAAATGGATTCAAAATATTGTCTCTATACCATATCATCATCACTTTGTTTCAGATATGGTTTCGAATCTTTAACCAAACGTAGGGCGGTATCGTGCATGCTCTATTTGTATAAGACAGTGAATGGCTTCACAAATGATACTGCGTTTCTGGAAAGTTTAAATTTTAATATTCCTGTTCGTAACACCAGGAACCCAATATCATTTTACATAAGGGATGTGGCCCACAGCAATTATCAGTTGGGGTCACCATTGCATAATATATGTAGAATTTATAATAGCATAGAGCAGTACAATGTTGATTTATTCTGTGTGAAGTATAGTGAATTTAGAACAGAGATTGGGATAATACTTTAAGTGCTCTGTAACTATTTGCTGTAGTACTTTATAATAGGATTTATTCGTGTAGTAGATCTGTTAAGTACACAAACAAATAAATAAATAAATACCGCTGTGCTGTAACTGTGTCATGGAAAAAAATAGGACCAACAATTCTTCTTTGAGAAACAGCTAACCAGAGACCAATTTTTTAATGGTGCAATGTGGACTCTACAAAACAATGGGAATTTTCACTACTCCACATGCGTGTTTTCTGAAAATTCACATAACCGGAGAGGTGGAACCAGGCTTCATCCGAAAAAAAAGTCAGGTCTAATAAATCATTTCTTTCCAATAACACTATTTAGATATTTTGTTCGTCTCTTGTCACTTTATTCACAATTACAATTTTTGGAAAACCTACCGCGGGGTGGTTCGTTGCGTCCAATTTTTTAAAGCTCCCATTGGGGTAAAGTGTCTTTCGGTTTCGGGAAACTTTTTGATTTCGCGCATCCTAATAAAAAGCGTGCTCTGCTTCATTAAAAGGTAAGTCTTTGTGTGTTTTTTTTTCATTAATTGTTATTTTGTTTATGGGGCTTCTATTGCGTGTTGCTGTGTTCCTTTTGAACGAGCTCGCTGCCATTTTAACTTTAAGAACAAATAATAATAATAGGCCGACCAAAATAAAAGTCTTCTTGTTTTGACAAAAGTAATATTAATGTATTTCTTATAATCTACTTTGGCAATTTATACAAACCATTAGCAAAAATTAATTGTCTTTCTCTAACTTTTCTATCCAAAAATATCTTTAACTCCGATTGGCTACATTCCGTCGTAGGACCTTGAAATGCAAACATTTTTAACATGTGATGTATTCGTTCCAAAGATAAACTATCCAAATTCATCAGCATGCCAATTATATAGGACCAAATATTCTGAAAATGAATCACAAGATTAGTTTTTTAAGATTGATTATAATAATTGGTATTTTTAGAAGTAGAAACTACCTTACAGCGACCGGTGTAAATTTTATGGTATACGCGGAAGAGTAAAAAATTAGAAATTGCTTTAAGAAAAAAATAGCAATCGAGATTTTATTTACGGTCGTCTGTTTTTATTTATTCAATAGTTTATTGAATTATTTATTAAAAGGACTGTACTTACATCCCGTGAAGTACATATTATATACAGTATGTCTCTGTAAGTTTGCATCATATGGAAAACTTTTTTATTATTCATTTTACGAAAAAAAGTTATTCCTCATAAAAAGCTCTGCATGGTCTAAAACCTAAAATGCAACCATCAAATATCGAAATTTTCCAGTCATATACGAGGTTTGTCAAAAAATGTGAATTTTTCCCAAGAATGTAAATTTTTCCCAAGAGTAAAGTACCTTTATTTTTGACATTATCAAAAATTGTTATTAAAAAAAGTTGATTAGAACTAAAAACCACGTCTAAATATGCAATAACACGCATTAAATTAATTAAATAATTAAAAAATTAAATAATTACTAATAAATTAATAAAATAATTTTTCAACATAAATGCGTATAATTGCATATTTAGACGTGGTTTTTAGTTCTGATCAACTTTTTTTAATAACAATTTTTGATAATGTTAAAAATAAAGGTACTTTACTCTTGGGAAAAATTCACATTTTTTGACAAACCTCGTATATGACTGGAAAATTTCGATATTTGATGGTTGCATTTTAGGTTTTAGACCATGCAGAGCTTTTTATGAAGAATAACTTTTTTTCGTAAAATTAATAATAAAAAAGTTTTCCATATGATGCAAACTTACGGAGACATACTGTATAACATTTTTTCTCCTCCCCGCAGAATTTAATTTTATAATATGGCATAAATTATTACCACCCGTGGGTGGTAAGTTGACTTACAACCCGTCGTCAAGGGCAATCGATACCTTTTTGGTAATTGTTACTTACGTCCTTCAAAACTGTGTCAAAATGCGTTGTTTACAATATAGGGAGGAGAAAAAAATCATTGTTGTGCTTTGCTTTGCTATTTAAAAGTAACGTAAAAGGAGCTCGGCTTATGTGTTTTACCTGTAGTTCTTCTTCCTTTTGATCCTGCACACTGGCCATGGCCGATTCAGATTCAAATTCTTCCACATAAAAGTCTTCTTGAGCGGTACTTTTGTTTTCAACTTCCTCCTGGACGCAGAACACGTCGGGCTTAGTTTCCGTTAGAATTCCGTGGGAAAACCAAAAACTTATTTTACGTCTTAAAACTGTCGGAGGACATTGCATAACTTTACTTAATTCCTCTAATTCCCAAGTATCTAGATATAAAAAAGGTCATGAAAATTATGGTTAACAATGCAAGCACCTACAGAGTTCAAATAATAGAAATGCTTTCAATTTTACTTTATTTAGGGTTAGGGAGTGGCATGATGAGTGGAATTCTCCAACAACTATAGACTAAAGATAGACATTACGTTATCATACCAAGCCGACAAAATGTCAAATGTAAAGGTCCTCCAGGTTCCTCGCGAGTTCCCGAATGAACCCAAGTGAAAATATACCCCAATTTTTCCTCTAGAACAGTGGAGACTTGTGACGTAGAGCCACAGTGCCATCGCCCTACCTGTACTACCACCTACAATGTATATTCTTATTTTTAAAGCAATTTGCGCAAAAGTATATTTAAAACTGGAATGCAGTCCGTTGCGCTTTTTCGCGTAAACGCCGCAAATCGGTAACGTAGTTCTCGCGAGTTTAGCTCAGTATGACCTGTCTCTATGCTGTTTTAGTCCAATGACCATCACAGTGAAAAATAATGGTCAATAATAGGGACTTACCTAACTTTTTAAGAACCAGGTGCCCAATAAGGCTCCCGCCAAAGGAAGTATTTCAGTTGCAGTTGCTGTAAGCGTGCTGGCCATATCTTATTTCGCGGGTGGCACGATTCAGTTGTTGTTTCGTACGTCGCGAATGCGTGTTGTTTTACTGGGTTCACGCTCAAAGTAATTTTGTTAATTAGTTAATAAAAGAAATTAAATAATAAAAAGTTTATATGAATAATTCGATTAGTTTTTAATGGACAATCCATTTTCTACAATGTAGGAAATTAAGAACTATATAAAAAAGAAAAATACAAAACGTGCGTGTGCGGAAATTTAATAAATAAAAATGTTTATACAAAAAATGGATGTAATGTAATTAATGGACTATTTTGTTAAATGTGTGTTTTATTTGGAGAGGAGGAAAATTGGTCCCGAAAATAACCGATGCTTTTATCTGCATGGGAAAAAATAATATATGAAAAATCAAAGGTACATACATACATACATAATACATACATCTGTAATGTCTATATGCTTGGTACAATTAACATTCAAACTCGTTAAGTTCTGCATACAGTAACGAAATAATTAAGCAAAATGAAAAAGTCGATAAAAAGAAGAACTTCTGTTGACTGAACGACTTACTCTTACTATTATTATTATTATTATTTTCGACTTTTCACATAAGATCTTTCTTATGGCAAGGTGAGTGTGAAGTTCACCGGGTGCACACCGTGCACCTAGGGTAAGCTCTCCATCGGCGATGACATTATTGTAACACTTTACGTACAATGTGGGCAGTTTTCAGAAGAACAGTTTTCTGTATGCTGAGTAGGTGATGTTTTCCCGGTATCTCTTTAATGATCGATTGTGTATAATGTGATATGAGCCCTGTTGCTCCTATGACCACCGGGATAACTTTTGTCTTCATGCCCCACATTCTCTCGATTTCTATTAGTAGGCTCTGATATTTTAGTCTCTTATTTGCCTCTTTCTTGGTGATATTGTAGTCGGAGGGGATGGAAACATCTATGATTAGGCACTGCTTTTGTACTTTGTCCTTTACTACAAGATCTGGTTTGATGGCCGTTATAGATCGATCAGTTTGAATTTTGAGATCCCATATCAGTGTGACCTTATTTGTATCTACCACCGGGTCAGGTTTATGGTCGTACCATTTTTCGGTTACTTTAATTCCATATTTTTTACATATGTTCCAGTGGATGTGGGCGGCGACTGCGTTGTGACGTTCAAGATATTCGTTTTTGGCAAGGATCGAGCAACCTGAGACAATGTGGTGTATGGTCTCGCTTTCTGCCCGGCACAGTCTACACTTTTGGTCTGTACCAGTTTTCAGAATTTTGGTCTTGAGATAGTTGGTTGCGATCGCTTGCTCTTGACATGCAGTAATAAGTGCTTCCGTCTCCACTTTCAGTTCTCCATGGTTAAGCCACATCCAGGTTTTTGCTTTATCAACGGTTTCTTTCTCTGTTTCTTTGAGTATCTGTCCGTGCATAGTTTTTCCTCTCCATCGGTTAATCGTTTCCTGATTCTTTTTCTCTTTGATTTCAGCTTTGATCTTCTTTACTTCTTTTGTTCCAGTTGTTCTAGGGGTATTTGCCGTTCTTGATGTATCAGTTGGGATCTGGTTGACGTGTCCTTTTTCTTTCCTCGCTTCGCGTCTATTATTATTATTATTATTATTATTATTATTATTATTATTATTATTACTATATTTACTATAAAAATATTGACTAAATTTAGCAATGTTTAGGGGTCGTCCAAACTTTCTTTCGCCTTTTTACCCTCTCCAAAGACTTTTTGGGTATTATAGATGAGCTTAAATTTACTCAATTTGTCAACTATTGAGAATTTATCAGTGCTATGTTTCAAGAAAAGCTTGGTTGACTGGCAGCCAATCAAACATTTAACTTGATACTTGAAACAGTAAGATCATATTATATTATTCGAATTATTCGTCGTTGGATCAAAATTATCCAAACCAGTGGATCGGCAGAACTGAGCGGCCGTCAAGCTCACCTGATCTTACCCCTATAAACTTTTTATGGGGTTACATGAAATCACTACAACAAAACCCAGCGGGCTTCTCTGGAGGAATTGCATCAGAGGATAATTGATGCTTGTCGAAGTATTCCAAGAGACATTTTTCGGAAAGTTAGGAATTTCAAAATCGACTTTTTTTCCGGTTAACAAAACGAAAATCATATCGAGCACTTAATAAAATGGTTAAAAAAAGGACAAAAAACAAGTGTTTGCGTTATTACAAAAATACTGGAGAGCTTTAGCACTACAACAGTGAATTTAGGTTTGGGATTATTTTCATCATTAATTTTTCCTGCCAAATTTTGCAAAGCAAGTTTTAAAACAAGTTCTCGAATTTTTGGTAACATTTCGTACTTCAATTTAATTAATTTTCGTATCGCTGAAAAGGATGCAATTTAATAAAAAAAATTAAATAATGCTGACCGTAGACCGACGTGGGGCCGCGGGAACTATATAAGAGTTTCTATGGGATATTATTACAGAACTGAAATACTTGTAATTATTTCGAATAAGACACTGGGTTTAAAATAGTACGTCTAGGCAAGACCTAATTTTGAAGAAATCGTTTTTCAACTAGAGAAAAGTTGACCACGTTTTGAAATTAATTATAATTATGTCAAATGCAAAAAATTGCCGGTTACCTACCTTTTGTTAACCTCTTTGCGTGTTTATTTAATTTGTTGTTATTTTTGTGCTGAGATTAAGATTTTTCTAGATACAGTTAACAATAACTACTTACTTTTATCCTGAAAATGCATTAAAATCGTAGCTTGAACTGGTGATACAGACAAGTTAAGGGTTCGGTCACTTAGTTCAATCTCTATATTTACAACTCCCAAGTGATTTTTCCAGCATAACGTTCTACTGCCTTTTAAAGTTTCAAATCCCGCTGTGAAACCTTTCATTTGCTTTACCACAGTTTCGTGTAATTCTAGTTTTTCGTCTTTAAAGGGTGGCCAAAACTGCTGGGACACAATCATGGTCGACAGAGGAATACCACTTTCACTATATTCCGTGTCTTCCTTTATTCTTTGGTTGATTCTTTTCGAGTCCGCGATATCTTTTAACATAACCTCGCAAAAGTGTAAATGTGAGTCACCGAATCTTAATTTAAGCAATTCCAAATATCGAATTTCTTTTTCTGTGTCACAGGTATATTGAGAGAGAAGACGATCAGCTAGAAGTGTTCTATATTCATTGACGAAAAGTTCTTTACTTCCATAGATGTTAACTAGCATTGAAATGATGTCTGCGTTTCTGCGGTTTATGCCTGTGTCTTTAGATGATTCTGCAAAATAATTCATTTGTTAAAAAATAGTCAGAGGCAAGAGATTTGTCTGTGAATGCATATAAGCATTAGGAATGTGAAGTGGTGAACGAAAATTGCTAGCTTATATTAGCTTACAGCTTCACCATAATATGTGTAGGTCTGTGTTTAACCAATGATTCATAACACAAAACAAGCTCAATAATAAATTAAAGAAATGAAAGTATGTAAATCATTTATACAAAAACAGGGACTTATTGACTAATAATTAGTAAACATCTAAATAAACAAAGCCAAGCCGATAAACACTTACTTTTATTAGGTACTGCATCAATCGGATCAGGTACCCAAGTTTCCCAGTTCTCATCTTCATCATCAATTGGTGCGTTTTCATCTACAGGTTCTCCTCTGTTTAATTCTTCGGCCAAATCATTCGGCCCTTCTTCTGTTAAACTACTCACAACACATCTGAAAACGATGTAAATAAACACCCATCCTAAATAGGAGCGTTCAAAAATGTTGTATACACTTGGTATACATTATTTTAAGGGCATTCGATCACCTATTATGTCCTCGGGCAGTAAACAATAAAATTTGCATGCTGTTAGAACCTATTCCTTTTAAAAATCGGTTAAAATTGAGAACATAGATATTTCGGTACATTTGGAACCTTACCTTACTGTATCTTCTCTACTTCTTAAATACTGATGAATGGGATAGGTTACAGTTTCCAAGAGCAATCCAGTCGGATCCAGAACCCTTAAAGATCTTATTGTTGCCACGTAAGCTGTAAGTATATCGGTGGTACTAACGCCTGGGTGTAATAATCTCGTTTCCATTGCTTTCTGTAATTTTTTTGTAAGCAATGGTTTAAGGTCTGTTCTTGGCAAGCACATACGAATATCTTCTAATGCCGGTAGAGATTCGGGATATTCTAAAAAATATACCTAGTAGTCTTGAAGTATGGGGTTAGTACTGGTAATATTTTAACTATTCCTTCAAAAGTTTACTAATAATGTAACAGTGTAATATATTTTTTAGATAGCAGCTAAGAAATGTAATGGCAATGGCATTGTTCCAAAAATCTAAAGATGTTTTGACAACTAAATTCAATGACATTTTTACTTTAAACTTTCAAATTGCTAGAATGTCTGAGGAGACATGTTTATAGGTACTGTTATTTTTTACAGAGTATGTCTGTCTATTCACTATGGACGCGCATTATGTTTGATTTTATACATACCAATAACAATATTAAAAAGCTGGTCGATCCTAATTTTCATGTAGCTATTAAACAAATAATTTACCAGTTTCTTTTCGAACATTTCCATCGACTCGTTCAAAGATATAGAATGATCAAAAAAATATATTTTTTTCAACCAAAGAACAACTGACCGCAACCACTAAAATATTAAAAAGGAGTTAGCTGCTTATTAAAATTCGCTAAAAATATATTATATAATTTTCTGTATAGGTACCTAGCTACCTTGTAAGTACCTTACAAAAAGTGTGTTTACATGTCCGAAAAACGCTCGGACACGTCGATTGATATTTCTAGTTGCGCATTTTTTTCAATAAAAAGTTTTTATACAGGGTGTGTCATTTAACAGTGGTCAATACCAACTTTCTTATTTTAAATGCAATACCCTGTATATTATTCAATTTTTGGATTTGGAATGTATGATTTTTTATGCCCAAGCTAGTCCGTCCCTGGCCCACAGAATAAACTATACATTTTATTATTAACCTATTTAATAAAGCTTTCCATAGTGTAGATTATACTAAATTTCAATCAAAATATACAGGGCGATTCAAAGATTAATTTTCAGGGCCGGTCTTTAGGGGCATATATTTCCTCGAGGAGGGCTCTTAGGAAAAAATATTATATGAACTTATCATGTTATTTTCACCTAATCTATATGAATCCGAGAGATTGCCCACATGTTCTGAAACCCTGTATATAAAAAGTTTTTATTGAAAAAAATGCACAACTAGAAATATAAATCGACGTGTCCGAGCGTTTTTGCGGACACGCCCTCATGTATTTATTATCGAATTTATTCCATTTGGCTGATACACACTGTTCTACAAAATATTTGGATCTCCACCGCAATAACCATCAAGCAGTACTAAATATCTTTAATAGAATGTCTTTAGAGAATTGAAGAACTATGACATGTTTCGTGTGTCTGTATAAAGTTTTGTCGCAAAGTGTAGACAGTACAGTTAGTTACCCTTTAAAAAGGGTGTTGGGTATAAATACAAACCCGAACAAACCCGATATATTAGTACCCGGCATGCCACTTTCTGAAATTGCACCCGTGCGAAGCCGGGGCGGGTCGCTAGTTATACACAAAAACCTTCCTCTTGTATCACTTTATCTATTAAAAAAACCGCTTCAAAATCCGTTGCGTAGTTTTAAAGATTTAAGCACATATAGGGATATAGGGACAGACGGGCGAAGGCGACTTTGTTTTATACTATGTTAAGATTCTTCAATCCCCTGAAGCTGAGCTTGTTAGGGGCAAATCTTATTTTTTGTTTTAGTATGTAAAATCCGAGGTAAAATCATAAATCATAAATATGTATCAATGATATGCATTAAAAATCAAGTTTTAAAGTAAAAATGCTAATTTATAGTATAAACGCAGCTTTTTTGAAGAAATATATTACTTATCTATAATAAAATTATTAATTTACAACTTTCAAGTAAAAAATATTACTTATATAAATTATTCAGAACAATATTAATTAATTAAAGCATTTCTAAAAATATTTTCAAATTGTCTGTTTTTAATATCCATGTTTTTATTTCGACTTTAAATTTTTTTAATGAAATAATTTTTTAAATTTTTGTTGGTACCTAAATACTTAATCGTTTAAATAAAAACATAAATATTTGAAATTTTTTTGTCCTATGGAGTTATTATATTAGGTTTTATGGTTATTTCATTTTTATGACGTGTATCATGATTATGGTTTTTAAATTGTATAAGGTTTTTATTTTTAAATATATACTTATATTAAGATGTTATAAATGTAAAGTTGTCTTATGTTCAATTTTTTTGTTTCTGAATATAAGTAATTCTTTTGATGGATAAAGATAATCTTTATTGAATATAATTTTTAGAAACCTTTTTTGTAATATTTCTAATTTTTTAACTAAAGTTCTATTTATTCCTCGCCAACCTAAAATTCCGTAATTTAAATGAGTTTTGACTAACGCGTAATATAATTTCCATATTTTCATTTTTCACCTTTTTCCAGATTTAAAATTTCTTTAATGTTTTTAAAAATCCGTAGTAAACTTCTTAATTTTTTAATTAAGTATTCTATGTGAAAATTCCAATTTAATTTACTGTCAAAAATAATTCCTAAATATTTTATTTTATTAACATTAAAAATTTGAATGTCTTGATTTGTTTGAATACTACCTATTCATATTTCGTGGTACGTTATTTAAGTTTAAAGTAAAAGGAATGTAATTTGTTTTATTAAAATTAATTGTTAACAAATTGTTATCAAACCAATTTTTTATAATTTTAAAATCTTTTTTAATTTTATTACGTATTTAAGTTTTCCCAATTTGTATCTGTATAAAAAATTGTAGTATCATCTGCAAAACTATGAATTTGAAACTATAAATGATGAAAAAAAATTGACTAAAGGTTCTCATAAATAAATGTTTATTAACGGACTGTAGGTACTGTTGTGTGAAAAAAATGGTTTCAAAAATAGCACTGCCCTCTACTGTTCATAAGGTTCGTGCTGAATTAGCACCAATATCCCATTTTCAAACTATACTGGGTGAGTCAAGAATACCAAAAACATAAAAAATTACCTACCTACCTTTTCTAACCCCGATATAAAGGATTCATAATTATCCTTACAAATCTTTTGGATATGAGAATAAATGTGGTTATAGCTTAGATTTGTTAATGTCTGTCCTACAAGATCCTCAAGTAACGTCATTTCGCCCAACTTTCTACAAAACATTAATAAATTAGTAGGTACTTAACAATAAATTATTAAAAAATCCAAATACCTAATTAAATTTTGGTGGTTCTCCTGAAATTTTTAATTTTGTGGTCACCTAGGTAGGTACCTACCAGCTAAACGAGACAATTTCAAATATTATTAAGATACCTAGTTGGAATCAACCTATTTTGATATAAGGAGTCTGTCATCAAATTAATGTTGTACTCGTATTTTTCAGACACCTTGTTACATATTATATCTTGCTATCAAATAATGTGATAAGGGACAAAATAATGATGGTTTACAATAGTAAGTTGAATATCTCTATTTTATACTGTAAACATTGTATTTAAATGATCCTACAGACAAGTGCCCCCAAAACAAATTTCATAGCATGAATGCGATTTTTTTAGAAGAAAATACTTATGTCCTTCTGGAAGTACCTAGGTACCTATTTTTTTTCAGCTTGATTCAAGAACAAAAGAGTTTCAATGATGAAACTTTTGGCCTTGTTTTTGGCATACAACCACTAGAAACCAAGTTGACAATTGTTCACTTTGGGCAGTTTCTAGCTTTGTTTATAGGAAATAACTGGGTTTATCTACATAATGAAATCAATCACACCTATTTCTTATGACATACTCGTATATATCTACAAAATGGCCAAAATGAAAAATGAAACAGCATAATTTTTGGGTATGGCCAGGGTAGCTAGAGCTCATTATTTTAAAGATGTGTCTTTATAATATTACCTACCCCTCGACCTACCAATATTTTTTAAGTTTGGCAGATATAAAAAAATTGAGGTGATAAGTTTTAGATAAATACCGAATCTTTCCATTTAACAATAAACTTATTTTAATGATTGAGATTATACCTATTAGTTTCTTGAAATAAATGCAAGCAGCCACAATTTATGTTATCTTGAAGACAAACTATACATTTTTCATCAGAATTGTTTTCTTCCATTTCTTCCATTTTCAAAGCTGTTTCATAAAATTTCATGGTAACAGTTTGATAGTCAACATGTAATTGTGCAAATAATGTTGATTTAAAAATAAGCTTTAGGGCATCCTGAAGAGTGTTTTCATTATATGGTACTTCTGTCAGTTCAGTGGACTCTCTAAATAGTTCTAATCTGGACATAATGTTTTCCAAATATTTATAGTGATCATAAAGTGATTTGACAGCATTGTAGAACTGTTTGAAGCCATTATTATTGTTATCAGATTTATTAAAGTGCAACCAAAATTCTGGAACACTTTTATCCCTTAATGTCTTTTCAATACTATTCATTACAAAAGTTTGTATCGTGCATTGAAGTTGACTTTTTTTAAGAAAGCTACAAAATTCTTCAAACTGTTCTCTTGAGAAAGGCTTTCCCTGAATATTATAATATGGTACTTTATTAGAGTCACATAATATTGGAAAAACTTTTTCGGTCATTTTCCAAGCTTCATGGTGATCCCACGATTGACTCATTTTAAATTAGGTACTCTTTTAATATTTAACTTTATTTAAAACTGGGTTGTAATATGGGTGTTTGTTTATTGTTTTTCTTTTTTATAACATAACATAACCCTTAACCCTAAAACGTAATGTTTCTTCTTCACTTCTTTTTGGCGTTAGCTGTGGTAAGCTCCACGTTCGCTATATCAATTTGGGCGATCGTAATGTTGCTAATAGTTTGTTGCCAAGTCCTCTGAGCACGCTGCGATTTACTACCACAGAAAAATGATAAGTTGTCGCGGGCCGGTCTAGAGAGGGTTCGAACCAATCAGAAACTTTCTGTGTTTTTCCAACATGGCGTAAATATTTTCGATGGCCCACATCGATATGCACCACCCGTCCTTAATCCAGATTATCTTTTAATGCCGCTTTATGGGCCAATTCCCAATTGTATAGGTTTGGGTTAACTCAAAAATGAGAGTTAATCGAGGGATAAGTATAAAAATACATTGTATAGGCAGAGCCTAGGTTATTCCCTATTCTAGGATAAACCCTCAACTCGTGGATCGGATATGAGTTAACCTACGATCTCGTGATTAAGCCTGAAAATGCCGTTTTTCGTTATTTTACAACAATAACCTAATTTATTTAGGGCCAAATTATGGACCCGTTGGGTAAGGTCCCTGGCAAGTTAATCCTGCTGGTAAAGCTGAAAATGAAATTATGAACTTCCCGTTAGGCTTACCAGAGGGATAAGTACGCCTTGCCAGCAGGTTAGATTAACAAACGGAAAAAGCAGCTGACAAAGGTTTACCAGAAAGTTCTTAACCTGAGTTTTGCATGGTTGGAGCTCTTTTACAATAATTATTAATCTTAATATGTTTTTAAAAATGGATAACTTTGTTTGGAATCACCGTTTGGCCGTTGATATCTTTTCAGAAGATTCAGAGGAAAAATTAGAAGATTTTATTAATATTGTTTATCGTAGGCGCTGATTTATTCAGGAGAAAGTTGATCATCTAAATTATTGAGATGACGTTAATTTTAGAAATATATTTAGATTATCAAAACAAACAATTTATATTTTGTCACTGCAAATTGAAGAACTTATTAAAAATCGAACGGAAAGGTAAATAATGAATTAAAATAAGTTTTTAAACCTATATATATAGGTAGTATCGACCGTGCTAAAATTAGTTTTCTAATAATTATAGTAGTAGGTATATTATGTTCGTAAAACATTATTTTGTGTTATAGGAATGACACCCTAGACTCAATGTAATAAGTAGGTATTATTAGTTTACGATTTTATGCTACGGGCAACTTTCAAATTAATGTTGGTGATCATTCCGGAGTGCACCCACTCAACTGTCTGCAAAATTATTCAAAAAGTGACTAAAGCAATATGTTCTCAAAAATCAGTATATAAAATTTCCAGAAGAACTAGTAAAAATCAGTAAAGGTTTTTTTTTTAATATAGCAGCTTTTCCCACAGTTTTATTAGTAATAGATGGCACACACATAAAACTGCATAGCCCAAGGTGGTAATCAGGCAGAATGGTTTAAGAAATAGGAAAATGTTTTCATCGACATAACAGTGTTTTCTTCCTTTTTTTGAATGGCTTCTGCTATCGCGACATTGCCAAATTGTAAACTGTTTGTTAGATACCAACAGGCTAATAATTGATTGATAATTCCATCCAAAGTTACTTGTAGGTTTACCTAGCTAGAGGATAAAATTAACCTGCTTGATTATAACCTGTCACTCTACCAGTAGGTCCATAATTTGGCCCTTACAGAATTCCTATTTTTTATTTTATTATTTAAAATTTTTATGGAGGCCTTTGATATTGTTTATGATTTTCTTTCGGATGATGAAGATAAGATGATTTAGATATTATTGACCTTATATCATACTGATGTTAGCAGCTAGTTCAAATAAGACTTTCTTAACAAAAACCCATACAACTGGCAAAACATTTTACCTTTGGTTAACTCACGGAATAACTCTAGGATTAAACTTAGGTTTAACTCTAATGTAAATTCATACCTATAAAATTGGCCCTTAATAACTTTTGTGTATTTTACACCCAAATGCACCGTACCAATTTAATCGAGGTAACATGGTTGATCTGGATTATAACTTTTTAACAGCAAAGCACGCTAAGCTTACGGCTAAGTTGGGAGTTCCTTTTGAAAAATTATTTTAGCTCAGCTCGTAAATAAACATTACGAATTGTGTTTTTTTTCTTTCAAACTGGAGAATATATCATTTACATGTCAATGTGTATAGTTTTTGTTATTTTTTAAAATAACATAGTTTTCTTTCTTCTATGTATGCCCTAATATATTTAGAAACACACTAAAAAATTCAGCTAAAAAGAAAACCGATTGACTATGAGCAATTGTTGTATGTTCTGTGGTGGTAGTAATCCACTGGGGAATCGCAGCCGACCGAAAGCAGACTTTGTACTCTTGTTCAAATAAAACTCTTTCATTGGACTAGATGTCCATCATAATGCTTGCTTTATACCTCTCATTTAAGATTTAAGTTAATTTAAGATTTAATTTATCATTTAAACTAAGCTAAGAAATAATTTTGTTAATTTATACCTCGAAAACGTGCCACTAAATTAAATTAAATGAAGTGCAAAAAAATGAAGATTCTTCCAGCTGTTGTTACAACAATTAAAGCAAGTAGTAAAAAACAAATCGTATAGTCTTCCATTACAAATCACAAGAATTTAGATCAGTCAAAATAAATAGAGAAAAAGCACTTTATTTGTTGATAAAAATAAAAATTCCAACATAATTTTAGGTTATTGATTGTCACCGATCAAAATATTCATCTTTCTTCCTGGCCAATCACGGACAGTTGTGGAGAACGATTTAACGCGATTTAGCACGATCTTTTACCTTAAGTTGAAAGTTGGTCAACTCTTTTCAATTAAATGAAATGATAAATTAGTTTAAATGAGAGGTATAAACGCATGCATAAGAAAATTAACTTTCAACTTTTAAATTCTTTTTAGTTTAAATCTTAAATTAAATTAAATGTTAAATGGGAGATATAAAGCAGGCATAATAGTCGGCATACTTGTTTTTACCCGAACAGTTAAACATTTTTTTTCTGTGGATTTATATAAACCCTTTATTTTTCTGTGGGATTTACACCTACTGTTTCTCTGTGAGGAGGGCGGGAAAAGTGTAACCTCAAAAAGTTGAGCTGTTCTTGAAGGTTTTGGTTTTGGATGTTTATATTTTTTTATTTTTTATATTTATTAGAACTCGGAAACAACCGTCATATCAAAGACTCACATCTTTTGCGAATATTTTATAACTATAAATAGTTGCGCCATGGCAGAAAAATTGGAAGACCTAAACCTTCCTGGAGCGACTGTAGCACGAATAATTAAAGAATCATTGCCGGACAACATTAATGTTGGAAAGGATGCCAGAGCAGCACTTTCAAGAGCTGCATCAGTATTTGTTCTCTTTCTTACTTCACAGGCTTCTCAAGAAGCCCAACGAGAAAAACGAAAGACATTGTTAGGGCAAGATGTTATCAAAGCATTAGAGGAATTAGAATTTGAAGACTTTATTGAACCATTGCAGGCTGTACTTAAAGGTTTGTTGTATACTAGTTTCAAAGGCATTGGTGTTTCATACAAATTTTGGAAGCAACAGAAGTAAATCTGTATGTAGGTACCCCTTTCACAATAATTCTCCAAGAATATTTTTATTAAATACCATAATGTCCTTTTCCCTTAAATTTTTTAAAGAATAATATTCACTAGTTGATGCTCAATTTACTGTGAAATAATAAATTCAAAAAGTAGGTACTCTGTTAAATTAATAACCTCTCCTTATTAAAAAATTATTATTTGGCAAGATTTATTCGGTCTACACCTCTGTCTACACCATAGTTTATGTATTCGTAACAAGTATTGTTCTTATGCTTAGTATTTAGAGCCATAGAAATTGTTAACTGACTTTAGAAATGTAAAATGTTTCCAATTCGACATGTATATTTTCTTCTAAACTTGTTTGAAACTGTTAGCTCTAAAATGGCACCAGATTTTCATTTTTTTTTTCCGTTGTAAGTAAACGTAGTTTTATTTTCTTAGAATTTAAAGAATCAAAAGGAAAAAAGCAAGCCGCAAAATCTAAGAAACCAGTTGAAAATGGTACAGAAGAAGTTGAAGAGGATAATGAAGAGGAAGCAATGGACGAGGAAACAGGCAGTTGAAAATACACATAACATTTTTTATTTAGATTAAGTGTGTGTATAATATTAATCTTTGTTTTTCACCATTATTTTAATAA
The DNA here is from genome assembly GCA_963969555.1 of Polydrusus pterygomalis. Taxonomy (NCBI): domain Eukaryota; kingdom Metazoa; phylum Arthropoda; class Insecta; order Coleoptera; family Curculionidae; genus Polydrusus; species Polydrusus pterygomalis. The sequence continues at coordinate 33,835,733 of OZ018380.1, read as the reverse complement.
AAATTCTAGAGGTGTAAATGGCTGCCAATATCTTGTCTAATAAATTCCTTCTTTTAAATCAAATTGTAATACAGTAGTATATTACTGAAATTGCAGGTCAAATATTTTTGTAAACAGGCCATTATAGCCTGTTTACATTAGGATACTTGCATAAAAATAGCAGAGTTTCTTTTAACTTAAGAAGCTAAGCAAACCTCAAGATTGTTCCTTCCCCCTTGCCGCGGTTAAGTATGTCGCATTATATTTCTTACATGATGTATACGAGGTTGTTCGCAAAACAAATATATTTATTTTGCATTGCTGTTTGAAAGAAGCAGAAGAAAAGTACCTATAGTCGGCTTCCACTTAACTAGGCGCGTTATGAACTTATTTTAGTGTTGTCTTGCTTAAACGGCATTATAAAGATATCCGTAATATAAACGCGATAAACCTATTGGTTATTTATGAATCTGAGAGAAAAGCACATCTAATTTTCAGTAATTATCAAAATGTTTCGAAGAACACTACCGTATTATATATATAATGTCGTGAATAAGCTCCCTAGTTTTGATAAATGTGTCATTATTAAAAATATTGTGACATAAAATGTCGAGTACAAATCGGTTTGCAGGTTTTCTGCATACCTAGGCAAAAGAAATGGTTCTCAATTTAATATATTATTTTAAAAATGAAGAAGAAAAGGCTACTGAAACCGGCGAGTTATTAAATCCCAAGTCTATTAAAGAGAAAGTATACAGAGGATTGTTCATGAAAGTAGTAGAAATATACCAATGAAGAAAACGCAACGACGATCAAGGAAAACTAAGATTAAAACTTTACAGGAAGGTAAAAAAATGGATGTAAGGAATGATAACCTATTAACATTCAATTTTATGAAAAATCAGCTGTCCATATTGGTTTTTATATTTTGAAACATTTTTGAACCTCTGATTCAACTGATTTGATTCAGGAGGTCACGTGCACCTAGTTAAGTGGAAGCCGACTATATCAATTGCTTCATATTATGTAAACAATCATGCAATGCATTAATTGCCTCGCTTAAATTTGCATGCATTAAACTTGCACCTAATGTAAACAGACTGGTTCTGGTGTCATATAAGGTCGGTCGAATTTCTTCCTGTTTTTGGGTTTATTAGAAAGATAACATGAAGTGAAACAATTTAGTGCGAAAAAAATTGCGGATAAAGCCATTTTTTTCAAATTAAAGCAATTTTTAATGTTTAAACCTAAGGTATCGTATTACTTATCTAATAAATACAATATCCACAATTATTTTATCAACTTATGGCCATAAAAGATCAATATATAATATAGTAGAATCTATATTACCATAAAAAATTAAAATTAAACTATTTTTTACTTCAGAATAATTATTACATGTTATAATATTCCAATTCCAGATCCAGAGCAAACGTCAGCATAAAACATAAACATAACATAACCCCATTTGTCTGGTTTTCGGTGTATTTTTAGTGGATTCATGAAGACACGAAGCTGTGTTGCCAAGTGTAATTTTAAATTTGTTTGGGTTTGTATATAAATGTAATAAATAAACTTTATGCCATTACCGCATAAAGGTGTTACTATTAAAAGGTGTAACTTAGGCCGCGTAGCCGGCGTTCTATTGCGTAGCCCAAGGATGTGTATAATAGTTGCGGGGCGGGCGAAGCCCGCAACGCTAATGTACGATGCCATTACCGCATAAAGGTGTAACTTCGGCCGCTACGTCGCGTAGCCGGCGTTCTATTGCGTAGCCCAAGGATGTTTATAATAGTTGCGAAGCGGGCGAAGCCCGCAACGCTAATGTACGATGCTATTACCGCATAAAGGTGTTACTCTATTAAAAGGTGTAACTTAGGCCGCGGTAGCGGCCGTCGCGTAGCCGGCGTTCTATTGCGTAGCCCAAGGATGTTTATAATAGTTGCGGGGCGGGCGAAGCCGTATAAAGGTGTTACCATTAAAGGTGTAGCCGGCGTTCTATTGCGTAGCCCAAGGATGTTTATAAATAAAATAAAATAATAAATATCCTTATTTTTTTTAAATATATTTTATTATAAATAAACTTAATTAGGTTTAAGACTTTTTGAAATAGTACCTAACCAGCGTTAATGACTTCAAATCATGAAAATTGATCCGACGTGGCAACACAGTAAGTATTGCGTCAAATAATGGAGACTTCTCGCATTGACATTTACGACACAGAAAAATAAAGGGTCTATATTTTCGGTAAAAATGTCAATTAATTAAAAGTTTATTATTAATTTTTCGCGTCAAAACTGTATAATCCGCAATTTTTTGCTTTTAACCTGTTTTATACAGCTTAGGCTATATGTTAAAATTTTAAAACTACCAAAATTCGACCGACCTTATATGACACCAGACCCAACAGGCTTTTGAACTCAAGCCCGTCAAATCCATTGTACTGAGTATATTATACTCCTCTAGAAAACATTGCACTGTAAAACCCATTAAATTAAGAATTTGTTAATTAATTAAAAATATTTGCACTGTTTTTTCATATACTATTAAATAAAACTTGAATCAAGCTATAGATTTTTATTTAAAAAAAACTATAAACAATATTATTAAAACAATACAAGTGACTAGGAAACAGTATAAAATTAAAAAAAAAATAACTTATAGTATTTTAACATTCAAATTGTGGCATACGTATAAACCGTAGGCATAAACAAGGTGCTTTTTATAATCAGCATAAGCATAAGCGCAGACAGTTCGCTAGTATTTTTGTGTCATACAAATAGAAAACTACAATATAATAAAATACCTCTATAAACCTAGCAGAACAAGGTGCTCAAAATTGAAAATTTTTGTACGGAAAATTAGGTGCCAACTTTAAAATTTAGGTGCACCTATGGTTTTTGAGAAAATTATATTTTTGTGTTGTTCTGCTAGATTAACGTTAAGCTAGCAGAACATTACTGTCAAATAAGCTAATCAAGAACAAAATGTACCAAAATTAGGTGCTTTTTTGGCGCTTATTGAATATCTAAAAAAAATTTAATTAGTTAAGGTTTTTAAAAAATATCGCCATTCTGCTAATTTTAAGAGAAACAAATTCCGTCTAAAAGGTATATCGGCAACCGGTTTGTTCGTTGTTACCCAGAGCATTTTTTTTGTATTTAAATTTTATAAAATAATATTAGTTGAAAAAATTGAATTAAAAAAAAATGCTCTGGTAACAACAAACAAACCGGTTGCCGATATACCTTTTAGACGGAATTTGTTCCTCTTAAAATTAGCAGAAATGGCGGTATTTTTTAAAAACCTTAACTAATTAAATTTTTTTTAGATATGCAATAAGCACCTGAAACGCACCTAATTTTGGTATTACATTTTGTTCTTGATTAGCTTATTTGACAGTAATGTTCTGCTAGCTTAACGTTAATCTAGCAGAACAACACAAAAATATAATTTTCTCAAAAACCATAGGAGCACCTAAATTTTAAAGTTGGCACCTAATTAGCACCTAATTTTCCATACAAAAATTTTCAATTTTGAGCACCTTGTTCTGCTAGGTTTATAGAGGTTAATAAAAGTTCTACTGTTCAGGTTATTTCTTTTTATCATCTGTTCTTAAACAACATTGCAATTATTAAAGCTTAAGACATTTTTACTTACGTTATGTCAGCAAGCATTTTTAAATTTATACATGTGTGTGCTAAAGTTAGCAGGATATGGAAAACATTTTTTATTATTAATTTTACGATTAAAAGTTGGTTGGTTGGTTGAACTTGTTAGAACATCCATTTTTGACGTGAAGTTTTTCTTTGCCCCTTCGTAATAACACACAGATAGTTAACCCATCTATTGTTTCCGATTTGTCAATTAGAATAACACCTCAACCTCAACAAAATATGAAGCATGCTGAAATGACGTAAGTACCAGATTCTATGGGCTATAATGTAGCGAACATATTTTTGACATGAATATTTTTTATACGAAAAAATGACCTGTACCTACATTAATTTGTTTAAAGACGGTAAAGAGTAAATTGTACGTGTAGACAGTAGTACGGGAAGAAAACAAGGTTTTTAAAATTTTACCATATAACAAAAAAATCATAATGACAAGTGACAGGAGGAACCACGCGTAACAAGGCCTTTAAAGCCGGTGAGCATTTTGACACTTGGGTGATCTCATATCAGAATACCGTGTTCCGAAATTAACCTATTTTTCGGTTACCACTACCATTTGGTTAATTACGGAACTCTGAACCACCTCACCATTTACTTTCGGAATTGTCTTCGTCAGATGGCAAAACTATCGAAGAAAGTTTTAAACTTCTTGTTGAAAGTATAAAAGGAAATAAACGTAATCAAATATTTTTTCAAACGGCCAGATGAACTGCCGCGACGGTGGTCTGCCGCGATCTAACAGCCGTTAAAAAGTAGTTAAAGTTATGATGGATGAGATTATTTTAGCTTTTGTAAGCAGTTTTAGTGAAATATGTGGCTTGTAACAACAATCGTACGCAATAAAGGCTATTTATTTCTAGAAATAAACGTTAAGTTTTATGTCGTGAGTGTTTAAAACGTAGAATTCGTGAAAAGTTTGAAGCGTGGTTTTATATTATTTATAATTTATTAATTATTAAGTACCTATCACTAAAATTAGGAGAGCATTTAAGAAAAAGTTTGTAACTTTCTTAGATAGTTTGCACTATCTGGAGAAGATACGGTGTCGAAATAATTATTGGTATACTCGATAAGAAAAAAAATAAAGATTTCTACAGAGTTGCGTAAAAATGTGGTCTTAAAATGAGCAATAAGCGAAAAACTATTATTTAGGGATGTAATATCTTAGAACTATGCTTCCTTAAACAAAAATAATATATTTTCAATAACTATATTTCTTACAGAATAATCGTTGGTAGGTATAGTATTAATCACAAGTATTCACGAGAATATCATAACGAAATTATTTTTTTACAATAATATACAGAATTATTATATTATATATATAATTACAGATATAGAGTAAACAGATCATGTTGACCAATATAGCCACTATTAAACCGGTGATCCCTAACGTTATCAATGTTATCTGAAATCCGAAAAGGGCAATTTGATGTGATCTTATCGACACTGTTTCATATGGGAGTAAATGTTAGAACACTGTGTTTAAGATGTACCCTTTAAAACACTACCTCCGGCTTGACATTTTAGAAACCAGTGTCAATATGTTAAAAGTATAAAGCTTAATTACTAAATTACATGATAAAATTTATTTCGTCAATGCTTTTTGTTTCTCCTTTGCAATATCTAAGTGAAATAAATCATGACTTGAAAATACACTTATGAGAAATGCATTATGGCGAAATTATTTGGTCTTCATATTGTTTTTCTTTTATTTTACAACCGGCAGGTAGTTAGAATTATTTGTTTCCTTATTGGGTCCACTGTGCAATAGCGCCATTTAAAATATGTATGTTTCGAAAATGTTTCCAAATTTGTAGCAAACAGTTTCCATTTTATGTCGGAAACAGAAACATATGCTTCGATACATTAACCAGAATGTGCTACTTGGATGGTAACAAAACCAAGAACTTTCTATTATTTTCCCCCTTAAAAAAGGAATCGATTAAAAATAGGAATGTATAAAAAGCTCAGGGGGTCAATAATTGAAACCTTCTGATTCAGAAATTTTTAAAAACTACACTAATAAATGTAAATTAGGTGACATTCACACTTGGTAATATTTAAGTGACAACGTTTTGGTCTCCTGGCATCATCATCATCATTTTTTTTTTCTAGTGACCGCCATATTGGATTTTTTATTTATTGAAAAGTATTTAATTTTTTCTATAATATATGATTTTAAACACTATAATAAATTAAAAATTTATAACCTCAAAATAACTAAAAATTACATTTTTAGGGAGAATATCGTATGATCCTTTTACTTAAGAATAAAGTTAACTTAATAACAATATCTGTTTAATACGTTATAAATTTTTTCTTCACTGTTTATATGTTATATCAACACACCACTTTCGATTTCGTAAAGGCTCCATCAGCGAAGCTTTTTCTGTCTCCTGATGATGACCGTTTCTACGTTCGAAACATGTAGATACCTTTGATTTACTTTCTTATTTTAAATGCAACTTTAGGTATATTATTCAATTTTTGGATTCTTCAGAAAATTTTAGATATATTTCATATACAATATCCTATACCTATCTTCAACTGTTTCGGAAATATTAAGTGTTTTCAGATTTATTGCATTACTGATATGAAATTTAAAAAAAGTATAGGTAAATAGTTTTGTTTAAAACTCCTAACATTAGCAAATTGTTGTCTGCCTGCATGACAGTTAGTAGTTGTCAGTGTTACTAGTCGTAAATACGTTTTCCTATCAAAATCGTCTTCCATGAGCTCATGAGTAGGTATCATTTTATAGGGATACATTTTATTTTTTTGTAATGTTCGAATAATCGATGAATGGCTAACATCGAACACTTACTTACTTTTAACAATACTTTTAATTTTTTATGGTGCAAAACTTGTTTACCAATTGAATTATCAACAATTCGACAAACTTTAGTAATCGTTTCTCATATTGTGCGCACTTTTTGCTGGCCACTATACAGGGTGATTCACGGTGGATGGTACGTTGGACGTGACGAACCAGGAACCGAAACGTTCAGAAAATTTGGTCATTTACATAAACGAACATACTTTATTTATCTAAACTATTCTTAACTATACAGTGTTGTCACTTCTACCAAAAATTAATAGCAACTTCGATATTTTAAATGGAATACCCTGTATTTTATTTTCGAACCACCTATTAATTTCCTAACAACTATCTTTAACATTATCCTATGCCGTTTCTACAATAATAATTAAATTCCAATTTTTTTGAAGGAAAACGTCAACTTAAAAAATGTTGATATTTTTTAACTCTGAAATATTAAGACCCTAAAATTTGGTGGACAGTTAAATAATACTAGGGGGCTTTTTACCTATACCCAAATCAAAGTTGCGATATATAGGGTGGTTTAAAAATACCATACATACTAAAAACCAAAGGGAAATTTAATTGTCCAGAAAACTTTCCCAACAATCGTTTATAAGTCGAAAACTTGACTAGTTAGGGATAGATATGATATACAAAAATAAAGTGCTAATTTAAATATCTTTACAAATTAGTGATAGGTGTTACATTTAAAAAAGTATACTTAGAGTCACCTTTTTAAGTACCCAAATACCTGTATTTTTAAACCACCCTGTATATCGAAACTAAGATTTGGGCATAGGGTTAGGTTAGGTTAGAGTGGCAGACCTCTGGCATTGACCAAACAGTCACACGTAGTCCTGTAAGGACCGTTGTGGTACCACACGTGTTCCGCGGAACCTATCCGCATCAGCTTCCAGGACGTCTATTCTCCAACTTAAGAGAAGTGAACGCTCTCTCGCGAGAAGGGACAATTCACATCATATGCTCACATCGTCATGGAAATGAATAGTCATTTTAAGTTTCAAGAATACAGTTTAATCATTCTTAAGAGAAAAACTAATCACTTCTCTTCTCAACCTATTGAGATGATTGACTTTCAATTTCTTAGTAGTACTTTGCAATCTGAACCTGCATTTTAATATCTAACAGTGTTAGATGAAATGCAACCTTATAGTATAAGGATTTTTCAGGTGGTTAGAAAAATAGAAAAATATTTTCTCTCCTAATATTTGTTACTACTACCTGACAAGTAGACTGTCTATATATATAATATACATTAAAGAATGGTTCGCCCAGGGCATTGACCTTCTTCTAGCGAGGCCGGCGCATTCACACAAGAAATGCTGAATACGTTCCTCCTCTTTCTCTCTGCAACTTCTACAGAAGCCGTTAGTTGGTATTTGCATACGTTCAGCGTGTCTACCGAACAGGCAATGTCCGGTGACTACGGCAGTGATGTTTCTTAGGTTCTTCCGATTGTGTTGTAATAGCACTGCGGTTTTCCTGCCGTCAAGTAGGGGCCACACCTGGAGATGCTGCTACAAGTTGCCAGCCCTGTCCATTTGCTTTGTGCAAGTTGTTTAGCTATCCGATCTATATCCTCTTTGTGCATAGGGTTAAAAGCTCCCTGATATTATTTAACTGTTCACCAAATCTCAGTGTTTAAATATTTCAGAAAGAAAGCATATCGACATTTTTTTAAGTTAACATTTTCCGCCGAAAAAATTGGAATTTAATTATTATTGTCGAAACGGTTACAGATAGGTACTGGATTATATCAAAGAAAGTTGTCGGGAAGTTAATAGGGGGTTCGAAAATTAAATAAAATACAGGGTATCCCATTTAAAATATCGAAGTTGCTATTAATTTTTGGTAGAAGTGACAACACTGTATCGTCAAAAATATTTTAGATAAATAGAGCATGTCCGTTTATGCAAATGATCAAATTTTCAGATCAATACCATCCCCCGTAAATCACCCTGTATATAAATGGTAATAAGGGTAGAATTTAGTAATGATAAATTTCTACATGATAATTTTGAACTTCTTAACTTTTAATCAACATATTTTGTTTAGGTACAGGGTCATCCAACCAGGACTGAACAGGGGCCTATTTTTTTAGTTTCCCTGTATTTTTATTTAAACCAATATAGCCATTTAGTTTATGCTTTGCCGTAGAATCTAAAATTACCATTTAAAAAGCGATCTGACTTAAAACAAAGGAACTGTGGCGTAAAGTTGTTGTTTTTTTAATGGAACACCCTGTATATTATTTATTTTTATGAAACGCCCTTCTTTCCTGATTCCATAAATATATAGTTTGTCCATATTAGCTCAAACCGTTTTTAAGATATGAGCAATCAAACATTTAAAAAGCTGTATTCATTTGAGCTTAATACGTCTCGAATGCCTTGAAAAAGAAAATCCCCGTAATGGCGATGCATTAAAATATAGCTTTTTAAATGTTTGATTGCTCATATCTTAAAAACGGTTTGAGCTAATATGGACAAACTATATATTTATGGAATCAGGAAAGAAGGGCGTTTCATAAAACTAAATAATATACAGGGTGTTCCATTGAAAAAACAACAACTTTACGCCACAGTTCCTTTGTTTTAAGTCAGATCGCTTTTTAAATGGTAATTTTAGATTCTTCGGCAAAGCATAAACTAAATGGCTATATTGGTTTAAATATAAATACAGGGAAACTAAAAAAATAGGCCCCTGTTCAGTCCTGGTTGGATGACCCTGTACATTAAAATGGAAAAGAAATAAAATGGGGACTTTATCACGTTTAAATTTTTTTTTGATTTGGGTTTTTCTATTATTAAACTAGATTCAGGCCTATTTTAACAATGTTGTGGAACAAAGCATTTTAATTACATAAATTGTATATTTTCCGATCCCCTATTTGGTTTCCTTTCAGTCGTTACGTCACAATGGACACATTAACAATTTATTTTGTTACTCTAACCAAGCTTAGGTTTCCTACAAAGCGGCACCGCAAAAAAGCGGCCGTAATTTGACGAGCCTCGCCGCAAAAAGACGTATATCTACTTGCCAATCAAAGTATGTTCCTTCAGAGCGTTCAGCGCAAAAAATACGGCACAGTATTTTCTAAAGCGGCCGCTCTGTACGTTGGGAGATAGCGCAAGCACGATTTTTGACGGTGCGCTAGTATTTTATCGAATCGTATGTAATGTTACTTTCCAATAATATTCACCGTGCAAAGCGACCGTACTACTGTTGGCAAAATCAGCCGCCAAATTATGGCCGCTTTGTAGGAAACCGAAGCTTAACCGCTATAAACTTGCGCCTACCGTAAACATTTTTTTTTTGTATTTTACCTGTGTTTTGTCTTAAGAGTGACGCATTTGCCATTTTGTTATTTGATAAATATTTCGTAACTTCTTCGTTTTTATCCAAAATAGCCCTCTTTGAAGTACAATTACCTACAGTTTTAAGCTAAAACAGGTTGGATTTATAAATTAATAAAAGCAGAAAAAGAAATATGGGCAAATTTGACAGAATTTTGTTTAATGCCTTTTTTTTTTTTTATTAATTTATTTTACGTCGGCCTTTTTCCGCAACGAGGCCAATCACCGACGCCAGGGAATTTGTCACACACTATCTGGTAATTTTGCCGAATCCCTCTTTGTCGAGGGTAGGGTTCTTTAACGTGCCAACATCCATGACACGGGGCCCATAGTTTAACGTCTCTTCCGAAAGACGGCGCACCTCTTAAACCAAATTCCAATTTTAACATCGACGTTGCCGGCAGTGGGAATGGAACCCGGGCCTACGATCTGTGAGGCCGCTGCGCTGACCAGTAGACCACAACGTCGATGTTTAATGCATTTATTAATTCATCAATTAATTTCTTTTAACTTAAAACTGCAGGTAGCTGCTACCCAAAGACAGGTATTGGGCCGCCCTTTGGAGAAAACGAAAAATAAATGAAATATTGATAAGAAAATTAAATGGCGAATGCGTCACTAGTGTTCGCTCTTAACAAACTCTAGTATATTTGGAATATACAATGGCCGGCAAAAAGTTCGCAATATAGGAAAAAAATTATTAGCGGAATATCGGAAAACCTTTTTCAGGGGATCGGCTGTGTGCATGTCCGATAACCTAAAAACCGGTTGTGATATACCTACCTAGTTACGTCACGTGACTTATCTGGTATAGCGACAAATTACAAAAAAATGTGATCTTGCAAAAAGTAAGGTTAGTTAATGAGATATATCAAAAAAAAAAATGTATTTAAAAAAACTGCTTTCCAGTTTTTTCCTTTTGGCTAATGTAAAGCCCACGTACTTGGATGAAAATAAACTAATCTGAAAGTTTCCTCTACAATTGACAGGACAAAATCCAACAACAATTTTTTGCCGTGCGCTTGCGCAATTTTTTTTTAACTATTGAACAAAGCGCGGAAATTATGACAATGACGTTTTGCCAGTGTAGTGTTTGGTACTTGTAGCAAACGCCATATGGTTTTGTACCTAACTTTAGGTGGGTGGCAGAAATGTCAACCCGTGTCGAGTGACTGTATCTAGGTGTTATAGGTAAACATTTTATATTAATGTTCTCGGTTGTTGAATTAAATACTTTGTCCATAAGAATGCATGTTTTTATTTAAATACAAATACATAGCAGCCAGGACCCGAGTGAACACCTTGTTCATTTATATTAGAGTGCCCAAAAATTACAAATTTTAAGGGATGATCCTACATAAAATTATATGAAAAAACTCGAAGAAATAGTATAATACTTTAAGTGGAGTGTATGTTTAAGGGAAAGAAATAAGACAGTTTAAGTCTTCCTCCACTGGTATATTAAAATAAGATTTAAGGTTTAATGACGGGAAAATGATCTACATGTGTACTAGTAGTCACGTGACGTGAGTCAAAATCGATTTTTAGGTTATAGGACAGGCAGAACCGATACCCCGAAAAAGTTTTTTCGGAAGTCCGCTAATAAATGTTTTTCCCATATGTTGTGAACTTGTTTTCGGTCACTGTCACTGAAAAAACAGACCAACATGGAGTTTACTCAATAACTGTTAACATTAACATCAAAAAACTATCCCAGAAAAAAAGTAGTATATAAAATATGTAAAAACCAATTACCTGGCGTAAAAACTGTAACAATGCTCTTTATGCAACTTACATCAGGTTACTTAACTAAGTTGTAATGGGCATCATGGAAATTTTTCTTTCTATGCTTGCTCTGCATAGCGGACAGTCCGCCACTTGAACTGAACAATTTGAGCAGCAGCACAGATGACCACAGGGCACAAAAATTATATGGCACTGAAATAAAAATATAATAATTAGTTACAACCTTGATCTAACCAGTTTATCGCCGCATATACCGGGTGGCCAAATCGGCCATATCTCAGGATCTGTTTGTCACAAGGTTTTAAAATAAACCTTTTTATTACAAAATCGACGTAGAGCAATTAATGGCAATTATTTTCAAGCTATTAAATTTATCGCTAGAGGGCGTTTAACCTCTATGACTAAGTAAGGAGTATGTCCGAACACGAAATCACAGCGTTCTATTTTGTTAGTTGGCCTTACCGTATATATTAGTTTGAAGAGATCTAAGTTCTTTCTAATGCTTTCTTAAAGAATATGGGTTCAAAATTTAAATTTCTCGTTATACGTGATACCTCAAAAACGTTTAATGCAGTGTGTCCGCGGATAGAATTTGGAAGAGGAAACACTTTTTTATTAGTAGTTATTAGGGTTGTGGATTTGACCGGTCAATTTGTTTTTGGTCAATTGACCAGTCAATTGACTGAAACAAATTAAAATTTAAAAATGCAGTGGATGGAACCTAACTATACTTGCCAAATTTCTTATTTTGTATTTTGGAAAAAATTAATTTTTTATAACAAGTTTTGCTTGTTCTGAAAAATCTATTGCCATACCTACATTTTATACAGGGTGGTCAAATGGATGATATAGTTAGGTCCATCCAGGAACACATTCTATAAGTGTATATCTCAATAGTTGCTAAACTAATTGAAAAACGTAAGATTTCATGTTACATTGATAAACAAAAAAGTCGAAATATACTACTATAATTAACAACCAAATAAAGTTAATAAAGTTAATATTTAATAAGACATCTAATTAATGTAATAATAATAGTACGATTTACACGTATATTTATATATTATGAGATTGTCTATAACATATATGTAATTAGAATTTAATAATACAACTTTTTTACTGAAAAGAAATAGCAGCAGTCATATTTTTTAGAAGAAATCCCCTTTAAATCCTACCTTTAATTATATTTAGAACAAGTATTTTCGCATGTTTTTTGCGATCTTTATGTTTTATGGATTTGTAATTTTTTTGTTTATCAATATGGAATCTTACGTTTTTCGAGTAATTAAAGTATAAATTTTAATAAATAGCTCAAAATTGTACATAATGATTAAAAAAAATATTGCGGATTCGAGTTTTTTTCGTTTCTTTGTTTTTTTTGAGAACATTTACCATAGTAATGTCTTTTTTTTACACCATCAGAAAGTAGAGATTTCAACGAACAAAAAGCCTACCGACTTTTTAAAAAAAGGAGATATTTTGACGTGAGAATTTTCGATTAAAAATGAGGGTGCTTTTTCGATATTAAGTCAAAATAAGGTAAAAAAATAGATATTTTAAATCAAAAAAATTACAGTGTGTTTGGGACATAATAAGTTTTCAGAAAATTTCGTAAAAAAAAATTTTTTTTGTAAAAGAAAAATAAAAAACCAAAAACTTGGTTATTTGAATTTTTCACATAAATTTTGAGGTAATGTGAAAAAAGTGTAAATACAAAAGTTATAGATCTTTTTATTATCTACAACTTTGCCATTTAACGTTTTTCCATAGGACTTGTAGATTTGCCGGAAATCGAGATAAATCCTTCCCGACCTCTGATCGCCCATAAATTATTTTTCGTTTCATTTTTGTTATATTCTCTTTCTTTTCCAATGGGTTTCATCCCACTATTATTTTTTTTGGTTTCAAAAATTATCGACCCTGGTCTATATTTCCAATATATTGAAATCATATTCTGCCGTTTAGAACGATTGCAAATTCAATAACCGCTAATTATTTGACAATAAAACTTACCTCAAATTCCATACATATAACACACTCGACACTGCCAATGGCCGTGATATTCTCAGCTGAGGGAGCCGAACCTCCTTCATTTGTCATTACAGGAGCCGAAGGAATGTATTCACAATACAAGTGTTCTTTGGAGTATATATGCAGAGCATCTAGAATTTTTAAACGATCTGAAGGAGTTGAAATTCCGGCGTCTAGTAAATGACGTTCTGTTACGCTTTTTGTGTTATCTAAAAAAAAATTACATTAAAGAAATACAATAATAATTTATTAATCCGGCAGTTTACTATTTTTGAAACCAACCGTTTCGTCACATTGTTTTGGCGTGACCTGTAAGCCATACTAAATTCTAACCAAGGTATATCCGCTCAAGTTTTCGTTGTTTCTTAAAGTTTATAGTTTATACAGTGTGTCCAAGAAAGTATGCAACACATGGGAAAGTTCTTTACCACCGATTTCTCAGAAAATTTTATTCTTTATAAAAGTTGGTGCATGCCTTAAAACTATAAATGCATATTTCACCTGCGGCTAATAGTAAGGGAGTAAATGCCATTTTTTCGAAATTGCCTTAGGAGTAAAGTACCTTAATTATTAGAAATACAGCAAAATTTTATATAGAAATGTTATTGCAAATTAGTAAGTTAGTCCAAATCCGAAATTTGAGTTAGGTGTCACAATTTTTAATTTTTTTTGGTTAATCTCTATTTTCCCCTAAACGGTACACCTCTGGTCGATTTTTTGTTTACGCAATTTTAATATATTTATTAAATAACTTAAACGTGGGTTTATAATAAAAATGGATTAAGTAGTTGCAAACTTTTTAAAACCTTTCAATGTTACGAGTTGGTTTAGATATTAGCGTGTTGCACGCCTACTTAAACACATTTTAGCCAACTTATGTTCTAAACAAAATTATGATAGAATCCAACTCTATTCATATTACTGGAAATAATTAATAATCTATTTGTCATTTTCACCCAGTACGCTGAAGACCAAAAACCTATTTTAAAGAAATGCATATAAAAAAAACTAAAAATTGACACTCCTAACTCAAATTTCATATTTGGTTTTTAATTTGCAAAAACATTTCCATATAAAATTTTGCTGTATTTCTAATAATTAAGGTAGTTTACTCTTAAGGCAATTTCGAAAAAATGGCATTTGCTCCCCTACTATTAGCCGCAGGTGAAATATGAAATATGCATTTATAGTTTTAAGGAATGCACCAACTTTTATAAAGAATAAAATTTTCTCAAAAATTGGTGATAAAAAACTTTCATATGTTGCATACTTTTTTGGACACAATGTAAAGTTGCCACAGTGGATCTTTGCCCGTGCGTCATCAATCAACGATCAGGACTCGACGTGGTTAATAACTCTGCATCCTTGTTTATTACAGTAACAAGTTTGAATAAAAGCATAAAAGAACGTCTCCAAAATTCCACAATAATATAACGTGCTAGACAAGGATAAAACTATAAACGTCAGTTAATTACTTTCTTTATTTGTTTAGTTGACAACCATTGTATTTTAGAACGTCATTGTCAACCTTATTTTGATCTGCCAATCTAATTCGTGTTTTGTAAATCTGTGTGCCTTAGAACTGTTCCTGTTTCTAAAAATAGTTCTTTTTAGAGGCAATTATACCCACCATCTGTTTTGGCGGTAAGTATATAACGTATATACTCCATGTGCATGCAAAGTCCATGGGGTGGAAATATTTAAACCATTACGTCTTTCCTTTTAAAAGAAAAATACATATAATTGAACTAATTGATGCATTAAAAAAAAAAGTTAAAACATGATCGATCAAGAGCGTACAGCATACTGAAAGGAATGCTTTGATACAGCATTTTTATAATAACTAATTTATTTATTTTAAATATTCTAACCGTGAAAGTTTTTTGAAACGTTTACGGCAGTGGCTAAATTCCCTTAAATGAAAGGATGTTAAAAATTTGACTTTTGCGATTTTAATAGTCAATAAAACACCAAACTTTTGTAGATTTTAAGCTTTAAAAATAGTATTAAATCTATAAACATTTGTTTGTCAATTTCTTTTAGATAATAGAGAATGCCGGGCAAAACTTAAAATAAATAATAATTTTTCGTGATATTATGTAGGTACGTCAAACGGTAGGCAGGCACGTCCATTTTATAAACTTAACTTAGTTTTGACTTTTTTCGTCTCGTAATTTTGATTTGATTCATACGATTTTGATGACGTAAAAGTGATGACGCACGGGAAAAGAACCACTGTGGCGACTTTATATATAATTTAGCTTTTTTACATTATACTTAATAAATCAAGTGTGCAGCCTCTGTATCTGACCATATAATTCTATAAATAATGCCACATGACGTAGGTACAAAATGTTTGGCCATATTTAGAGTTGGGCATGGTCAATTGACCGTTAATTGACCATGACGTATTTGACCGGTCAAATTCGGTCAAAATATATCAATTTTATTTTATTATTTATGCATTTCTGATCTGTCCAGATTACCTTTTACCACCCAGGATAATGTTTAGTGTATCGTTATAGCGCCGTTATTTAAGGAAACAATAACACCTGATTCTGGGAATCCCAATAGTAGGCCTCGTTTATTAGTGGTTCCCGGAACGGATTAAGTCACAATGAAGGAAAGGAATAGAGAAGTTATTGTTATTCTCTTTCTATACCATTTTCATAGACATTTCCTATTTCCTTCTCAGTCTATTTATATTCATTTCGTATTTGCCAGAGTTAGGGTTTGCACTTGCATTGTATTTTTGTAAACCTAACTATATCATCCATTTGACTACCCTGTATAAAATTTAGGTATGGCAATAGACTTCTCAGAACAAGCAAAACTTGTTATAAAACATTAATTTTTTCCAAAATACAAAATAAGATGGATAAGATTTAGCAAGTATAGTTAGGTTCATCCACTGCATTTTTAAATTTTAATTCATTTCAGTCAATTGACCGGTCAAATTCACAACCCTAGCCATATTTAAATAACGTTTTTCCTAACCTCCGTGGGCAGCCCAAGTAGCAATTATAGACACAAATTAGACACAAATTCTTTGCTGAGAAACGTTTCGAAACATTTTCGATTAAAATTATTTAGATTGTGTGGAGACACATGTGTTTCGAAACTTTTGCGACACATTTTCGAATTTAGTTACTAGAAACGATTAAGAACTGTTAGTTTCGAAATACTTTCCAAACTACAGTGTCACACATTTAGGAAACGCACAAAAGAAAAATTTTCGAAACATTTTTATATAATATTATAAAATTGTGTTTAGACACATGTGCTCCCAAATTGTAGCGACACATTTTCGAATTAAGTGATTCAAAACAAATTGGTATTCTTCTGCTTTGAAATATTTACCAAACAGTGATATCCATTTAATTACGAAAGTTGCGCAGAAAATAATTTTCGAAACTGACAGAAACCTAGGGACTAGGCACTAGGGACAGAAAATGGGTTTTTTAAGAGCTCGTCGAGCTCGGGTTTCTTGGCCGAAGTAGGTGGTCTCCGACTATCCAGCTGGTCGGCACAGCCGTTAGGACCAACCTACTTTTTTCCTTTGTCTCGACAATTGAGTACATGTTTTAGATTATTTTAGGAATAAGTTATAAGTAAGTTTTATTAAACGTTCAACAAAGTACAAACCAATTTTGTAGGTTATATGTCACAGAAAGTGTAAAGTGGTAGTGTATACCGTGACGGTATACAGAAGTTTTATGCTTCTAAGCTTAACCTTCCTCTTGACGGGACTGTGCATTTTTACTTTAGCGACGTTTGTTTCGCATGGTTTCGGTACAATATCGAAACATTCTTCATGTTTCGACACATTTTCTATGAATTATAGCTACATGATTATCGAAACATTATAGAAACCAAATACTAGAAATTGTGTGTCGACTCCATTTTAGACCAGAATAATTCTCGCTTTCTGGTGGCCATTTTGACAAATTCATTTTTATATTATTAAAATGGACTTTAATTAACTTCCTGCGTCATTTGAAATGTAAAAAAGTGGTTACATTAGTTCCATTTTGCTAGCTTAATCAATTGAAAGAAGAATTAAGTAAAATTTTAAAAATATTTAAGATTTTATTTTTTGACAAAGTATTTATTTTGTGTGTAAATGTCAATATACCGGGAGCGTCTTAAGAATATAAAGCTAAATGACTAAATTTCACGATAAAATTTATTTCGTTAGCGATTTTTGGATCTCCTCTGCAATAAACCATACGAAAAAAATGTATCACTTATAGAAAATACTCTGGTGACAAATTCATTATGGCGAAATTATGCTGTCATCATATTGTTTACTTTCTTTTATTTTACAACCTGCAGAGAGATAGATATTATATATCTAATTATTTGTTTCAATAATGTTTCCATTTTAACAATTTACAATTCCAACACTCAGCGCCCTCTTTGTAAAATGAACTCTCACTCGACACATTTATGGAAACATGTTCCAAACATTTCTGAAAAATTTTCGAAACATTTTCGATTTTGCGTCGAAACAGCGAAAGTCACAGCCCGTACCAACCTTTTGGAAACACGTGCTAATGCGCCATTTAAAATGTATACGTTTCGAAAATATTTCCATACATGTTGCCAACAATTTCCAATTTGTGTCGGAAACAGAAACAATAGTTTGGACACATTTACCGTAATGTGTCTAAAAATGCTACTTGGGAGGGAGAAGTGCAACCAACTGACCGTCAAAATAACTAGATCGGAACTTCCTTAATTATTATTTTTAATAATTATGTATGTATGTAATTCCAATTTGCAGATAGTAAAAGCAGCCTATCCAACAATTGATTTTCAAAATTTTAAAAATGATGGTGCAAGTTCCATGCGAAAAAACATATATAATAATCAAGCCAAGCGAATCGAACCACCAATTATTTTGCTTGCTTCGGCCTCGCCCGTATTTCAAATTGACTTTGCTCCTACCTATAAAAAACGGTTAAATTTTTTTATAACCAATAAAACACATTTTTTTGGTTGAATTTTTGATGTAAAAGCTCTATTGGTACTTAATTGCGAAATTAAAGTACAAAAACTCTCATATTTCAATACAAACTACTCTAAGGCAATCCAACGATATGTCAAAAATAGCGGCCGTCGAAAAATATGCTTTGTAATAATTGGTTCATGTGGCACTAGGCACTTATCACTTGCCTCATGTAGGTAAAAAGGTGTGACAAACTACAGGAAAATTAATGGATAGAATTTGTTAAAATTTTGAATTTAGCTTTTAAATTTGATACCTACTACATGACCGAATATCACCTTCAATTTTTTAAAACTGGAAAAAAAAGGTTTCAAAATGAACTTTTTTTTCAAAATTGATGAAATGTGTTATCAATTTTCGAAGCTAAATTCAAAATTTTAACAAATTCTATCCAATAGGTTTCTTGTAGTTCGCCACACCTTTTTACCTATATGAGATAAGTGATAACTGCATGCTCTTATCACGTGGGTTAAACCTTTTTCGCACAACCCCCATTTAAGGTCACGTTTTTTTTGTAGGTAACTTACATTTAGATTGTGTTAATTGAGCCAAGAATGGTAAACAGTGTAAGACACCATTGGCCAACAATATTTCCGCCAACTTTGGGTCCATATTCTTCTGGGCTTGAGACAACCCTTCCGGTAACCTAAAACAAAAGACATTTAATTAATCAAACTTTTTTGATTAATAAATCAAGAATTATGCTAGCCACTTTTGATTGACATTATTCCTGCCAATGTCATTCGTGTCGCAGTCAAAAATGCCTGGTTAGTCAAATAGTGTTTACTTGTGTAACTTTTGTAAATTACCAGCTTGCAGAAAAACACGAAATTTGTTATCATTTAAAGGAAATAAGATAACTGATAATTAATTTTAAAGGACCGTGTTCTTACTTGTCCAGTAGCCGCTGATATTGCCGAAGCCAAAAGTCGTCCATCTGTTCACTATTATATTCCTCCATTGATTGAAGGGTGAATAATAACTGAGCTCTTCTTTCCTTCTGTTGATCTAATAGGTCTATCAATAATATGGAGAGATTTATTCTTTTTTCTGACAAATCATTCTAAAAATAAAGTGAAGGATTAATTTTCCGGCTTGTCAAATGTACAAAAATTACTTTTTTACGTTTTTTCATATACAAATTTTAACTTTGACCTACCAAGTGATCATCAACCTCCAGTTTCTTTCTATCGATCTCGATCGTTGTCAAAGCAAATAATTGCGTTTCAACCATCATAACTTGTTGCAGTAATCCCCAACTCCTGGCGTCTCCTCTTTCTAGCAGAGTCCCAACTGCAGCTTTCTGTAGGTCGCTATCTTCCATAAGTTGTGCTACTAAATTGGCCTTGTGTAAATCTTGATCTTGTAAAATGTGGGCAAGTTTAGAGTCTGTTTCCAACTCCCTGGAAAAGTAATTTTTTTTTGATAACAATTCAGATTAAGGGGATTGGATTCGTCCTCATCCCATAATGGGTTTTTTTGTGAAAAACGCCTAATAAGGTCAATATTTTTATTCTCTCTTGACCATATTATATACTCATTAGGGGGAATGAGATGTTTGAAACATAGATTGTAGCGCGTTTGTTTTTTTAAAATAACACTTTTTTAACAGGTTAAGATACATTTTTTTGACATTCGTTTTATATGGCGCAGAGGAGTACTTCTTTCCGGTATCTGTACGTCTGGATTAAATAATGAGCCTAATGAATAAAAATTAAGCAATTACATGAAGCAATTACTTTTTAGTAAAAGCAATTGCTTGACTAGCAAATGCTATAAGTAAAAGCAATTGCTAGATCTGGATATGAATAAAATTTTGAAGCAATTGCTGCTTTTCTTATACCTCTGTAGCAAATGCTTATTCAACACAAGTTCAGACGTGGCCTATCCACTTGTTCAGATTATAGATTTCATGGTCAGTTTGGTGCCTAATTTGCAAAAGTGTAAATACAACAACGTTGGTCTATTTATTTACTACAATAGTAAACTGTTACGTTTTTCTGGAAAATAGGAAACTTATATTTGTGATATGACAGATTTCAGTGAAAATGAGGAAAGTGATAGTAGTGATGAGAAATTAAAGACAAGCAATTGATATTCGTTCACAAATTGAAGGAACATAAATAAATCTCTCTGACCACAACCGTTTAGCTTCCACAACAGCTTCAGCACTTATTTTTAATAAAAATATTGGCCTTTTCCAAAACTGCATCTATTACAGAAGTGTATGTCTTACAGACAGTAGTTTGGTGAACACCGAGTTTTTCACCTACAGAATTTTGAAAGCCCGGATCCGACAATTTCCGCAGAAAATTTTAATCTTATTTAAAGGCGACAGTGCATCCCCTCGCCTTTTACCAGTAAGTTAAAAAATAATTTGCCAACCACTTAACATTTTTGCAGTCAAATCGATATAACTTTCTGAAATCATCATATCTGCAATTTTACGTACACTGTAGATTTTTCTTTCACGAGCGTTCATATATATATATTCATCCATAATTGAAGACACAAATTAAGAGCAGCAACGCACGTGTATGCCGCGGAGAACTAAAGCTGACTGCTACCAAGCAAATGATGCAGGGGTCGACCTACCTTAAAAAGTTGAAAGCAATTGCTTCACTAGGAAAAGCAATTATTTAATTTATTCATCACATTTTAAGCAAACGATAGCAATTGCTTTTATTTTTTAAGCAAAAGCATCGACTAGAAGCAATTCCTGCACTTTTAAGCAATTGCTGGACGCAAAAGCAATTACTTTAGTTTTTATTCATTGGCTCTTAAGAAATTACTTCGATTTTATAAGAAAATGCAATTGCTACATTTTTATTCATTAGGCTCAATGACAGTGTTGTGATGATTTTTCAATTATTAAATACTCCACTCACTGTTCTAATATGCTTCTCGATGTTTCAATTCTATCTTTATCGAACTTGTTGAACATTTCCGTTTCTTGTCTTAGAATGTCTTGCATGGCAATCAATATTTCATCTTTACATAAAGTTTCATTATGTCTAAAAAATACAAAAATCTTTTCAGGGTAAAATCAAGAAGATTTAACCTTTGGAAACACAAATTCTCTACCTATTTACTGCGGCCAGTAATTTTTCCTCCTCTTCTTTTTCTCTCTCCAAAAGCTGTGCTGTAGGTTCTTTGTTTAAGGCCAGCAAACAGTTTATTGCTATATCTGCATTATTTTCAACTAAAAATGAATACCACATGTAATTTTATATATTTCCAGCATTGTTATTTATTTTATTAAGTCACACGGGATGTTTACCTTCCTGTAGTTGTTCAATAAGTCTAAATTTTTCACATTCTCTTTCCTGTTGTATTTTGCTGAGCTTACGGTCAAGCTTGCTTTGTTGTGCAGTAATGGAAGCCAGTAACTAAAAAGTAAGGTTATTTGTAGTATACTAAGCATATAATTATAATTAATTAGTGTCCGACCGAAACAAGATTTTCAGCCTAAACCGAAAACTTATTTATACATGTTAAAAATTCTATTGTATACTAAAATCTAATGTATTTTTTACACATATACGGACAGTGAACTCGTGTTAAATGAAATAAAAAACAATAATTTGAAATATGTAACAAATATATCTATTTATTCATGTTATATTAACAATTTAAAATGAACATGTTAAAGACTTACTTCAGTAGGTAAACTTTGTCAAAAATCAACACTTAGATATAAAGTAATGGCTACGAACTCACAAAGTTAGCCGAACGGTGCCCGACAATTCACGAACACTGAGTTTCGGCGCACCCGAAGTTTCCGCCGATTTTTGGACGAAACCGAAACTCTCATTGTAACTAGATTTTTAGCCGAAACTAGCCGAAACCAAATCTTCGGTCGGTCTATATAATTAATTAAGAATTATCCAAAAGATATTCCAATAACTTATCATAAAATAGTTAAATAATCTATCCTAAAGTATTTAAGTATTGTGTTCCTCAAGGAACAATTTTAGGACTACTTAAAGACAAATAATTAATGGTTTATTTAATAAATTAGTATTTTTTCCCATATCTGTATTTGATAATAGAATACTTCACTGTAGTATAACATGACATTACATAACTCAAGTTTCTGTTAAGCACCGCTTACCTTTTCCCTATTGACTCTATGTACGCCGGCAAGCTCAATTTCTTGCTTTTGCAATAATTCGTTACTTCTTTCAATTTCTAAAAACTCTTGCATTCGTTGCAGCTGTAAATAATAAAGATTATAAATATTCTACAACCACCAGTTTCAAGTAAGCATGCAATAAATTTTAAGTTAAACTATTTAAGCATTATGATATTAAATTATAAATAAACGGAAAGCAAGAGCATGCAATGAATAAATAAAAACAAAATAAAAATAAAACAAAACATGCCTTTAGTCTTTCACGGTCCCATATTTTCGCCTAAAAAAAAATAATGGCATAAATACTAAGATAAAAGACGTTAGCATCTAGATGATATGGTTAACTGATGCTGAACATTAACCCAAAGATTCATTAAAAAGGTTTCAAGGTGATAGAGAGATATCGGTAATGTCAAACACTTAAAATGCTGTTAAGTTAACGCAGTAAACGTTAATAATAAGCCTTTTAATAGCGACTTAAAATAACCAATTCTGTTTTTAGAGATACCTATTGGTATCGCCATACATGACACAGCGGTTAATAATGATAGAACATGCACAGAATGTCAAATTACAACACACAATTTCATGTTTATTAGTTCTATATTATAAATATATTTTAAAAAGAAAAGTTATGCTTCTAAAATATGCAGCGTTATGATAAAGAAAGTAATTACCCTTTATACGATACGCCCACAATCAATAATCGCTCGAATCCGTCAAATTAACTTTTTTGAAATGCAATTTTTTTTTTTAGAAAAAATTTATTATACAGTGTGTGTGTCGATTTTACATTTTTACATTCTACAATCAATAGGGAACTTTCCAATTTTTTTTTTAATAATATGATTTAGTTAGGCCTAAAAAAAATATTCCCCAATTATTACTCCTTAAAAATCAGTAATAACTTGGTAAAAATTCTTTAAAGTTTCGCGCGTGTCAAAAGCATTTCAAACGACCTTTTAAGCGCGCCAAGCCCGATGACGTCACGAAGTATGACTTTTCCGTCATCTGTCATCCTGACCGGTGGCCGAGCTACCGAGTTTGCATTTGGATTGCCGTGTGTTATTGTTATTGTATTGTTGTTTTAGGGTGGAATTCTCAACGTCGTTCAATTTATTGCCAACCTACAACCTATTTCGTGGATGTCATCATGACAAATAATACTTCGTGACGTCACGACCCGTTATTACCAGCTTGGGATAATTTGAATTTTGGGGCAGTTTTAAATCTTTCTAGCGGTCTTTTGGGACGAAATATGTAGTTTTTTTTGCTGCCATATGTGTTATGACAATATATACTTATGATTTATAGAAATTTTTCCCCATTTAAAATTTTTGTCAAGTTCCCTATTCTAGACGTACACAGTTGAAGATAGGATTAGGGCATAATTTATGAAAAAAATTGTGTGTAAAAATATATATGTTTTATAGTAATCGCAAATCTAATAGTTGGAATTGTAGTTTCAATACTAGCAAAATTCATTTAATAAATCAAGGAATTGAAAAAAAAAGATCCAAAAAACTAAAAATGCTGTTTGTGACGAACTCTGTATAGTAATCGCAAATCTGATATTCGAAATTGTAGTTTTAGCACAAGCAGGCGTTTTTTATAAAGAATGACTTTTTCTTCTATACCTACTAATAAAAAAGTTGTTCCTTTTTCGAATTCGATCCGTGGACACACTGTATAACTTATATTTAAAAAGTTATAAAAAACATGTTCCATTTTTTAATTAAATATTTGTACACGTAAATTTGCCGATATGCTTTTAGTACATATATTTTACAAGACCTCTATGACGGTCTGGCAGACACTTAAAAAAGCGCGCAAAGTATGACCATTTTTTTTAACATATCAGAATACTAGCCTGTGGCTCTGGTCCCTAGGTGGACCCCCTACATTACTTGTTTTTACTTGTAAATAAGAAGACCTCGGCAAAATATGATCCACTTTCAGACACGTCCATGTTGGGAATAAAACTCGTATCTGACAACTCTGGCACAAATAAAAACCTTTTTACTGAATATGGGTGGTGACATTAAAACCCTTTTAATTCATTTTATTGCATGATATTGTTAATACATACACAAAATTGGTCCTTTAATACTTAAAATCATGTTAACATTTAGAGTCATTATGCGCAACAACTCTTCTTTTCTCATACAATGACATGTTGAGAGAGCTTAAATCAATTTGTAATAAAAACAATTATCCAAACAATAATTACAAATTATGTAATTAAGAGAGTTTTAATTCCAAAATTAAATTTCATCTTGTGTTTTCTGTGTGTGTGTTTTACAGCGCTTGTCGAATAAGTATACTAATACAGGATAATTTACGTTTATACAGTGTGACCAGTAAAGTCCGCATCATATGGGATTTTTTTTATTAATAGCTTTATTCGAAATTTGACTTTGGCATCAAGTTCTGCTTTGATCGAGATGAAAATTAAGCAAAAAATAGTAGTCACGTGATTCGCATTATCTGTCAAATTTTTTTCCAAAAAATAATACAAAAGTGGGGTTATTTCTAAAAATATCGAAAAAAGTTATAAAAAAAGTTTTTTTAAATGCAGTTTCTAGCCTTGCAAAATTTCAGCTACATAAGATAATTTTGATTTTTTACCCACCACTAAAATTTATTTTCCACTTAATGAACACTTTACTGATGACACTGATTTTGTCCTAATATTAAGGTGTATTACTTTCAGACACAAACTACGTTTTTAAAAATACCTATTTTATGAAGTTACCTTATACAGGGTCAAAAACAAAGAAGCTTTGCATCACATGCGACCAAATTTTAATAGCACAATTTTGATATTGTAGAAAAACACACATTTAATATGGCGCTAATTTAAAGAAAATGTATCTAAAATAAAGCATTGTCAAAACTAAGAAGTTTTATGTAGGTAGCGTCGAGTCTTATTTTGCAAAAGTGGTGCAATTTACAAAATATGGGTTAAAATTCAAAATTATCTTATGCACCTAAAATTTTGCATGTGGGCTAGAAACTGCATTTAAAAAAACTTTTTCTAATAACTTTTTTCGATACTTTCAGAAATAACCCCACTTTTGAATTATTTTTTGGAAAAAATTAAAATTTGACAGATTATGCGAATCACGTGACTACTATTTTTTTGCTTAATTTTTTATCTCGATCGAAGCAGAACGTGATGCCAAAGTAAAATTTCCAATAAAGTTATTAATAAAAAAAATCCCATATGATGCGGACTTTACTGGTCACACTGTATAATAAAAACCCAAGATGAAACTATGAAGTAAAAGCGTTGAAGACAACATTGAATTTATAAATATTATATGCGCAATTAATTATAATTAATAAATTATAGTTGGTCAACGCTAAGATGTTATTGTATCTGATATTCATAACTTTTGAAAAACTACCGATATGAAACATTGCATGCTTATATTTTTTACACGCTCTTTCCCCACCCAAATATTGGTCTTTTTCATTCTTCAAGTATTAACAAAAAACGAAAAGGTAAAATTAGAACACAAATTACCATCTCAGTTATCATTTCTTAGCAGGGTTGGCAAATATCCGATATATATCCAAATTTGGATATTTATTTATATTTTTAATTATTTTTACATTATTTCATCTGTTTTCTGTAAAGATATATTATTTTAAAACTTCAAAATCACTTAATTTAATATAAACATGTTATAAACCTGTAAATTTGTATTTCAATTATTCTATTCACTGATAGCTGCTCTGCTATCACAATAAGTTTTTTTTTAAATCGACCAGAAAATTTACACTTTCTGGACAATTTTTCGTCTAGAAAATAACGTTTTTCCGATCGCAAGACCGGAAAAGTGACATAATACTACGTTACAAGACCGGAAAGTAGTGTTTTTCAGGTCGAGACAAGCATTTCCAGGGCGAGCCATAGGCGAGTCCTGGAAGCTTGGAGAGACCTGGAAAACACTAATTTTCGGTTGCGTGACGTACAATATTTTTTTTAAGACCGACACTTCGATATATTTTATAATCTACGCGAAACAAGTTTGACATAAAGAACAAAATTAAAAATCAACGAACTGTCACTCGACACTACATCGAAATGTTGTTGTCATAATAACGAAATCAAGGTATCTTGTATTATCAAAGAGCGATTGGAAAAACAAAAAACAGGGTGACAGTGACATTAGAAACCGGAAAAGTGACATTAGAGTCCGGAAAAGATTTTTCCGGTCTCTAATGTCACTTTTCCGGTCTTGCGATCGGAAAAACGTTATTTTCTAGACGAAAAACTGTCCAGAAAGTGTAAATTTTCTGGTCAGTTTTAAAAAAATTACTATTTCAGTACTCCTATGTTAGGAATGTAAAATGTGTAGGTAAAAAATACAAGTTTATGAATATGAACACATCATATATCTTTGCTTTTAACTATGGTTCAACTTAAAATCCAGAACTACTGGGCTTGTTAATTAAATCAAAATGAAACCAAACTGGATTTTTTATTTTTGGCATTGTAAAATTTTTATTTCATAAAACAAACAACAAAATATTGCTCCGTTCAATCAGAAATCGGAACTAAATAAAAGTGCCACGCGCTAAAGAACAACAGGTGGTCAACGTCTCGGAAAGATGGGGAATCACCGCATCGTAAGCAGCATAATACGCTGTTGCCGGCTCAGCGGCAGCGGGGCCATATTTTTATAGCGATAAATAGAATTTTTGGAAAAAAAAATTATTGATATATATCAGGATAAATATCGTCGAATAAATATCATGATATTTATCACGGATATATATCCTGCCAACCTTGTTTTTTAGTGATGGACATCAGGATTCTGCTATGGAATATACAGTAAAAATGAGGAAAAAACTCACTCAGGGCGGACAGTAGAAAATGACAGTATAGTCGGCTTCCACTTAACTAGGCGCGTTATGAACTTATCATAGACAAACTTATAGTGTTGTCTTGCTCAAACTAAGGTTAAAACGGCATTATAAAGATATCCGTAATATAAATGCGATAAACCTATTGGTTATTTATGAATCTGAGAGAGAAGCACATCTAATTTTCAGTAATTATCAAAATGTTTCGAAGAACACTACCGTATTATATAATGTCGTGAATAAGCTCCCTAGTTTTGACAAATGTGTCATTATTAAAAATATTGTGACATAAAATGTCGAGTACAAATCGGTTTGCAGGTTTTCTGCATCCCCAGGCAAAAGAAATGGTTCTCAATTTAATAGATTATTTTAAAAATGAAGAAGAAAATACTACTGAAACCGGCGAGTCTATTAAAGAGAAAGTATCGGAAGCACTAAAATTAAGTTTAATATCAATACAGAGGATTGTTCATGAAAGTAGTAGAAATATACCAATGAAGAAAACGCAACGTAGATCAAGGAAAACGAAGATTGAAACTTTACAGGAAGGTAAAAAAATGGATGTAAGGAATGTTATATACGACTTATATGCATCACAAGTCGATATAAAGCTTTCCGCTCTGAAAGATGCTTTGAAGGAACGAGGTGTTTCGGAAATAGGTCTCACGTCATTGTCAGAGCTCATTAAAAGCTTAGGATTTCGTTATAGAAAGGACTGCAACCGAAGATATTAGTGCGAACTACCAAGAATTGCAAGCGAACGAGTAAAGTTTCTTAAAAAATATGTTGAAAATTATAAATCAAAGTTTAGAAAAGCAGTTTTTTTAGATGAAACTTGGTTATTTTCGAATGGAAGTGGGTCTAAATTATGGCCAGACGACTCAGTGAAATCAGTAAAACGAAAAAGTGGTTCGGGAAAACGTTACATAGTATTACATGCTGGCTCATCTACTGGTTTTATAAAGGAAGCGAGTTTAATTTTTTCATCTAAATTCGCAATAATATATATACATCAGTTTAGTTAAAATAAATGTACACAAAAATATTCAAAATTATATACAATGTGTAAAATGCAGACAAATTCTGATGTTCTAATTTTTATTTATTAAACAATCACCCCTATTTACGGACCAACATTTGATTCCCAAGGGTGGTCGCTAGTCAAAGGTTTTACTGTAGGTATATTGTTTATCTAATTTTCCATCAATTTAGTTAATAAATTTTTGAAATATAAAACTATTTTGTCAACCGTGTGCAACCACACGAACGCACCCCTGGGAAATTAATTGTGGAACGAGATCCGTCACTGTTATTATGTCATTTTTAGTATGACTGATAGTTTTAAATTAATTGTTAGGCTGAATCCACATACATCCGTGATACGGCCTTAACCTATTAACATTCAATTTTATGGACAATCAGCTGTCCATATGCCGCCATATTGGTTTTTATATTTTGAAACATTTTTGAACCTCTGATTCAACTGATTTGATTCAGGAGGTCACGTGCGCCTAGTTAAGTGGAAGCCGACTATAAGTATTCCGTCATAATTTTGCTGCTATACCAGGTAATTACAGTAATTATTTTT
Organism: Polydrusus pterygomalis; assembly: GCA_963969555.1. Taxonomy (NCBI): domain Eukaryota; kingdom Metazoa; phylum Arthropoda; class Insecta; order Coleoptera; family Curculionidae; genus Polydrusus; species Polydrusus pterygomalis. The sequence goes on along the minus strand of OZ018380.1, from coordinate 33,806,490 downwards.
TAAAGAATTTACTTAGGGAAATAAAATCATATCTTTATAAATCCATAGATCAAAGTGTAAGTAAATGTAAATAATATAAAATTACTCCGCGTAATCGTTGACTTACCCGGTAGAGTATTTTCAAAACCTACTTAAGCACAACACCGATACACCCACCTTACGCTGCATTGGTGCTTTCAAAATATACTTGAGCTCAAAGCTATCTTTCAAAACATACGCTGTCATCCCAAATCCCACTAATACAGCGCTATTTTAAGCCAATCCAAACCATATTAATGACGGTAAAAATAATAAACAATGCGCCATGCCGCCTGCAATATCATTTTTATGGTCAAAAAATATTTACACAAATCAACAAACCCGTCCAATTTACCTTCTAGTGCCGACTTCATATAATTCTTCACCAAAATTAAAAAAAAAAATTACCACTGACCAGATTCGAACCAGCAATCTTCTGCAACAAAGTCTTATTTTTTTTTCTTTCTCAAACTCTTTATTCTTACATACCATATGTTACAACGTCAGTCATTACAAAAATATCAATAATATTTTATTTGCTTGTTCCTAGGTTTGAGTTCACGGGGGTGAACTGCCGCCTGCGGAAGGCAACCAGTCCAGACTGGTTGGATTGCGAATAGTGCTGGCTTTTACTTGATGGAAGTTCATCACAATTATTGCAATAAAGACTTAAGTCCAATTTCCACATAATATTTATTTTATAACCCGACGCGTTTCGCTACACTAGCTTTATCAAGGGTTTTTTAAATCGAGTGAGGTATAGTATTTGTAGAATTATACCGTTGATCTTTTGACTGCAATAAACCCTCATTATCCCTTGGACCATATAATAAATAATGAAATCCCAAATTTTAAAACCTTTTCGAGCAGAGCCGGACCAGGTACAAATTCAATTTATACCTATGCCTGATTCATATATAAATACAAACTGATTTTTAATAATTTTAGTCTTTTTTTAGTGGTTTTCCGGCGAGTAATTTTTAGTTATGCTTATTAGTGGTAGAATGTGGCGTCCTTGGAATTTTGCTTATAGGGGGGCATCTTCAAGTGTCATTTTTAAAAGAAAGCATTTATCTACCGATGCCAAACTAATAATTAAAAATGTGTATCAATCTCTGTTGAGTAGAAATTTTAATTCGATGGATGCTTTAGCAGAGACGTCTTTTGACAAAAACTCCTTTATCTTCGGTAAGAGACATAGTACTTAAACTTGTTAATCCTAGAAAAAATCGGAGTGATTCTGGCACATTTAAAAGCATTGACGAAAATGACATGGATTTATTAAGAAGAAAGATTTACCAAATGTATGAGGCACAAACTGTACCCATTTTGATTTCCCTCAAAGAGCGGCTGATTAAAGACGAAACAAATATCTCTTGTTGCCTTTCAAGCCTTAGGAAAATATTGCGTAAAATGGGTTTTAAATACCGAAGCATTAATAAAAGACAAACATTAATGGAATCTCAACGTTTACGGGTATGGAGTCTTAAATATTTAACAGCTATGGTATATTCAATCCTATTGAGCTAATATGGCACCAATTAAAATCCAATATTAGGAGAAATAATATTTCTCCTACATTAAATGCATCTGTAGTAGATTTAATTAAAAAACGAAGTAAGAAAAATGTCTGCAGACAGCTGGAAAAACTGTATACAGTATGTAGGTAAGGTGAAAAATTCTTACAATTGTATGATTACAAATGCTCAACCCTTAATTATAAGTTTAGGCTTAGATGAAGATAGTGATACAGAGTTAAATTTTGAATAAATTCTCAATCGTTTTTTAGAATTTAATTATTTTTTATTGTACTTGTTATCCTAATAGTTATACTTTTAAATTATATTATTTTCAATTATCATTAATTGTTATCATTATTTTACATTTATTATAGGTACCTACCTAAAACCAAAAATATCTATCCAATTATTTTAAATTATAAAAATAAATCATGTGGTGTAGGGTACATTTTCAAGCCGACCCTGATCCCATTTAATCCCCTTTGAAGAGGTTGAGGCGTATACAATAGGGTTTAATCAGGTAGTTTATTTTTGGCAGTAAGAGTCAACGGTATAAGTCTGCAAATACTATACTATAATTTTAACCTAAATATTTATTATTTATTATATTAAGGGAATACCCACAGGGCTGTTTTTAGAATGTGGTCAATTATTGAAAAGGTTTAATAAGGGCGATTTATTCAAATCTGTTTGGTCATTCAAAAGTAGACCGGTGTTTTTATGACGGTTAATTTCCAAACTTTCCAACAAATTAAGTTTATGGCATTTATTTTCAGTATGAAGAATTTTGAAATTATCTGCAAATGTAAGTATGGCTTTCTTCGGTAATATGATTGGAATAGGTTGAGTCTGTTTTTTGACGTAAAAACCTTCTTTTATGTTCAGCGATTCTGGTTTTGAATGTTCTACCTGCCTGACGTATATAAATTTTTGGACACGATCCGCAATTTAATTGATAGACGCCAGATTTGTTCTCACTGTTGGTCTTTGTTTTATGGTTTTATAATATTTTACCTAAAGTATTATTTGTTTTATAAGCTACATTTATTTCTTTTTGATTCAAATAGGTTTTAATTTTCTTGGTTGAATTTCCTTTATAAGCCAAGGTCTTAAAATTATTTTTTTGATTCTTTGTATTGAGGATATACTTCTGATATAGCTTTTTAAAACATTTTTTTATTTAGAATAATATTTATTAATTTAGGGTGGTAACCATTATTTATTGAAATTTGTTTTATAATATTTACCTAGTTCTTTATAAAAAATCTTCTTTTGACAAAGGGATTCTAGTGAGTCTATGTATCATACTATAACACGCAGATAATTTGTGTTGTTGGAGATATTTAGTATATAAATATTTAGGTTAAAATTATAGTAACTCACTCGATTTATAGAGCTACAATGTAGTGAAACACGTCGGGTTATAAGATAAATATTATGTGAAAATTAGACTAAAGTCTTTATTGCAGTAACAGACTGCTTAGGGTTGGTGTTAGCCCTGGGTAAAGCTTGACGTTTTAATATTTTTCGTCATAACTCCTTCCCGGTGGTGACCTTACAGGACTATGTCGGAGTTATCATTAGTAAATAAATGTTTAAGGAAATATTTTGTTTGCATAGTATTTCCGGATATTTATGGTTGGGAAAAATAATTCAAAATCCCAACCTTAACAAGATGCAGACGCTATCATCGTAAAAGATCCGATTTCTTTGTTTCTGTATCATTCATACTTGCTCTTGCATATCGCCTCATTCATACTGGCTCTTTCGTATTGTTTACTATCCTAATTTATTTGCAATGTATTTACTCCAAAGTCTAGCACCTTATCGTTTGAGCTATTCGTCCTTGCCAGAAATTGCAGTGAATATACTTCAGTAATGTGTAGGAAGGAGGTAGAGCCTTCCCTCCAAGACAACAGGCAACGCTGTTCTTATCGGATTATCTTCATAGACAATTTACCTTAATTGTCTATGGTTATCTTTAGCCTCTCATATTTTGATGGGTTTGTATGGTGCTGTGCTTTAGTATGTTTTGTAAATAAGTCACCGGAACAATAATGAATCAGTAATACATAAAATAACAAATATCTTATTCGGGTTGATATACCTATATGGAGCGACATAAAAAAAACAATATTTGAGTTAAGTAAAGCATGCGAAAGAAAATAAACACACAGTTCACTAATTTCTTTAGTAATTATTCATTTTTATCCAAATTTTTCGCGGCCAACCTAACGATATAATATAATTTCTATGATAATAGCCAATTTATGTTTTAATATTAGAAAATTATACTTTGTTGTAAATAAAGAACATGAATATATTATATTAAGCATTCTTTAAATACACATTTAAACAGTACCTAATACTTTGTGTAAATAAACTCTTTTGTTACATTTTTATGACATGTTTTTGGTTAAATGAGAACCAATAAAGTTATGTCCTCAGTCCTACTGCGTTGTTAATACTTATTAAACGACAGATTGAACGTTTTTAATAATTATTCGTTGTTTTAGTAATAAGGTAACAAAATACAACATAAGCCTAAACATACATTTTTAATTTTTTTTAAGCGAGACATACACCTCCGACCAAAGAAAACTTTGGAAACATATTTCCATGTAAAGCAGTAAACACCTACATATATGTAAAACTAATTAGTTTTACTATGCTGTATACAGTGTGGCCCAAATTGGGCCTACATGTATGGGGATCTTGGAAACTATAGAAGATAGAGAAACGGCCCAATTTGGGCCATACTGTATAAATAAGGAATTCAATTCTATTAGGCTTCTATGCTTTTATTTAAAAAAAATCGGTTTATACTAAAGAATAATTTGCTTTTTAAAATTCTTGTTTACCTCAAATCTGTCATGTTCGTCTACATCTTCAGATTTTTCTGTTTTCTCCTCACTAATATCGGGCAATTCACTGGGTGGAATATATTGAAAACCTACGTCTAAAGTAAACAAAAATATAGTTGCACCAAGTTCAACAGCATTAAATAAAATTAGCAATGGAAAAAAATAAATGAATGTAAATAATATCAATGGTCTCCTATATTATTTATACTCTATTCCATGCTTCTGTTTCCGAGAGACACCCCAAAGTGGTTTTTATTTTAAGTTGCCACAATTTTGTATAAGGGTAAAATAAAGAAAACTAAAATAACGAATAATATACCGTGCGAGCAAAAATTATTTCGGCCTTGCATCTAAGGACGCAATGCTTAGCCGTAGAGCTTAATACCTGTTGGGTGTCAGTAACTACCTGAATTAACAATCAATCAGTTATTCCGTCATCTTTGACAGTTAGTTACAAGTAATTTGATTCATCGCTAATTTTTCCAATTTCTTGAACAAATCACACAATGAGCTTTACGGAACAGCACAAAACATTCATGGTTGAAGCGTATTTTCGAAACGGGGTTAGAGTAAACGGTGAGTGGTAATACAATCCTGGTTTGTGCATGGACGATTTTTACGAACATTTTCCTAACGTTGCTTTTCTTGTTGGGAATTTTTATGATTTCCTGAAAAGAACCGTGGCTGTGTTTAGGGAAACAGGTGCTATACAGCACAAAAAAGGAGCAGGAAGACCATCTGTAAGAACGGAAGAACTTGTTGAAAACGTCCGTGAAATAATGCATAATACGCCAAAACAAATTGTATAAGACGCCTGTCCCAAGAAGTGGGAAGATCTTATGGAACATGCAGTACTATTCTTAAGAAGCAGCTAAATTTATTTCCTTATAAAGTGCAAGTATTCCAAGAAATACAAGCCGCAGATTTTGAAAGACGCAGGAATTACTCTCAATGGTTTACCCAAAATTTATTGAAACGAAATGATTTATTAGACCTAAAATTTTTTTCGGGAAGCCTGGTTCCACCTCTCCGGTTATGTGAATTCTCAGAATACACGCATGTGGAGTAGTGAAAATCCACATTTTTTTGTAGAGTCCACATTGCACCCTCAAAAAATTGGTGTTGGCTGTTTCCCGAAAAACAATTTTTGGTCCTATTTTTTCCATGACACAGTTACAGCACAGCGATATAGAGACAATATTTTGAATCCATTTGTGGAGCAATATTACTTGACGACGAACTACAACAGGACGGTGCAACCGCCCATACAGCAGCCAAAACTATTAACTACTTAAGTCGCAATTCTTTCGACGACAGATTGACCAGTTTTCGATCAGACATTAAATTCCCACCTAGATCACCTTGTTTAACGGTTTATAAATGGATTACTTCGTTTTTCCTCATTTAAAGAACACTATTTTTAAAACACCAGTTGCAAATTTAGAACAATGACAAGAAAGGAATATCCAAGAATGTGGTAACGATTCTCCAGAGATGCTGGTCAACACTTTCGAAAATGTGAAGAGACGTGTGAATTTATGCTCGGAACATGGCGGTGGCCAATTTCAGCAATTTATGTAATTATTTTTCTTTTTGTTTCTGTATATTCTTACTGTGTTAATTTTATAAACAACAAGAATAAATTTGTATTTGTCTACTTATTTTATTACTCATTAATTTGGCATATCATGTTATAATATGAATTTGACAAAATTTTAACCTAGATTTGGTTAGATATATCGTCCCCATATCATTGTGATCTAAACCAAGCCCCAATTTTTTTAATCCAAGTCCTCTGATGCAAATAATTTTTGCTCGCACGGTATTTTTAAGATCTCCCTATCAATAAAAAGTTCTATTTGAGAATCTACAAAACGTGGCATCACGGGGTTAGAGCTCATCTTCTCAAGAACATTCCACCCTCATCACGATTTTAGTTGTCTCAAAAGAAATATTAAGGTTATGTTAAAAATGGTGATGAAATTAAATCGTTTTTATGTGTAGTGAAGTGAACATTATAAAGTAGTACCGGGTCTATACAGTGTCACCAGTAAAGTCCGCATCATATGGGATTTTTGAAGTGAAAACTTCTTTAGGCGCGTTTAGCACTTTTTGTGGGCACTGAATTAAACTGAGCCGTCACGCGTCACACTCGGCTGTGTAACGCTCGAATTCAACTGCTATATTCAATCCGAACTGACCCTGACCCGAATGAACGTTATATGCAAGAGCATGCCGCAAACAGTGTGCGTTGTATAGACACTCGTCTGCGTCTCAGGTATGTTCTGGCATTTTTTAAATTATATATTTACGTAGGGTGAAGTAAGGTTTACCGTAATTGCTTATTCCGTGGACCTAATTTATTATGATTTCTGACTTCTGTTGAAGATGTAAAAATTCAAGGGTTGTTCAATTTTAGGAAATATCTTTTTTCGTATGCAGTAAAATTATCCCGTATTCCAAGTTTATGTTATTTTTATGATTGCTTACGAACTTAACCTAAAAGAAACAAAATTAAAAAATTGTATTTGATATTGTTAATTTCACCTTGTTGAAGTTTTCACTTCTGTCGTGTGGTCTTAAGCACACACAATTTTTTTTTTATTATTAGCTTTATTCAAAATTTTACTTTGGCATCAAGTTCTGCTTCGATCGAGATGAAAATTAAGCAAAAAAATAGTAGTCACGTGATTCGCATTATCTGCCAAATTTTAATTTTTACCAAAAAATAATTTAAAAGTGGGGTTATTTTTGAAAATATCGAAAAAGTTATTAGAAAAAGTTTTTTTAAATGCAGTTTCTAGTCGACATGCAAAATTTCAGTCGCATAAGATAATTTTCATTTTTTACCTATATTTTGTAAATTGCACCACTTTTGCAAAATAAGACTCAACGCAACGCAACTTACATAAAACTTCTTAGTTTTGACAATGCTTTATTTCAGATACATTTTCTTTAAAGAAGCGCAACAATAAATTTGTGTTTTTCTACAAAATGAAAATTGGGCTATTAAAATTTGGTCGTATGTGATGCAAAGTTTATTTGTTTTGGACCCTGTATAAGGTAACTTCATAAAATACATATTTTCGAAAACGTAGTTTGTGGTTGAAAGTAATACACGTTAACGTTATTAGGACATAGCTTAATAATAACTTATAATATAGGGGTTTTAAATTAAATCGTTGAAAATAGATAACTTTTACGTTGTTAAACTAAAATTTATTTTCCACTAAAAAACACTTTACTGAAGACACTGTGTTCTTTTTTGTCTTAATATTAAGGTGTATTACTTTCAGACACAAACTACCTTTTCAAAAATACTTATTTTAAGGAGTAACCTTATACAGGGTCAAAAACAAATAAACTTTGCATCACATACGAATAAATTTTAATAGCCCAATTTTGATTTTGTAGAAAAACACACATTTAATATGGCGCTACTTTAAAAAAAAATTATCTGAAATAAAGCATTGTAAAAACTAAGAAGTTTTATGTAAGTTGCGTTGAGTCTTATTTTGCAAGTGGTGCAATTTACAAAATATGGGTAAAAAATTAAAATTATCTTATGCGGCTGAAATTTTGCTTGTGGGCTAGAAACTGCATTTAGAAAAACTTTTTCTAATAACTTTTTTCGATATTTTCAGAAATAATCCCACTTTTGAATTATTTTTTTGAAGAAATTAAAATTTGACATATAATGCGAATCACGTGACTACTATTTTTTTGTTTAATTTTCATCTCGATCGAAGCAGAGCTTGATGCCAAAGTCAAATTTCGAATAAAGCTATTAATAAAAAAAAATCCCATATGATGCGGACTTTACTGGTGACACTGATGTATACACTGAAGTGAACATTATAAAGTAGTACCGGGTCTATATACACTAACTAATTTAGTGCCAGGATTTACATCTTACAAGACAAGTAGGGGTTCATAGAAGTGTTTTCAGTTGTTCAAAAAATTCCTAGTGAAATTATTATGAATGATTGTATTTTGTACTTTTGCGGTCCTCAGTAGGTACATTCGCCCTTGCACTATCCGATGTTAGTTACTTTAACACGTTCGCTACCGACGGCCACTATAGTGGACTTTCCGATCCTCCGTGGTGAACCGCGGCCGCTATAGTGGCCAAAAATTCACACTCATTCTTATGCATGTAAATTGGATCTGGTCCACGCGCGGTGGTTGTTTACCTTTGTGCGGTCTGTCGGCGGTCCGTTGCCACTATAATGGCCATTGGTACTTGATTTAGGTTAGTCACTAAACGCGTCTTAAAATTTAAAAAAATTTAGGTATATCTTGAAATACGGCTCTGGTTCACAGCGGGATCCTGCCATTTCTGGTCGGTAGCGAACGTGTTAAAATAAAACAGTAAAAATATGTCATTATCTACTTACCATTACAAATATATTTTATTATATCTTCAGTACCATTCCTAACTACTTCACTGGGTGGATATTCAAAAATATCACTATCTAATTCTACTAAAACTAATCTTTGTGCCTTACATATGCTCTGTGGCAAATATTTCAAATTTGGATTTTCTAATAGTATTAATGTTCGTAAATTTATTAAAAGCCCAACGTCCTCCGGTAGGGATTTTAGTTTGTTATTTGAAGCACTAAGTATTTTCAAATTGACTAGATGACATAACGAGTTCGGCAGAATCTTGAGTTGATTGTTATCTAAATACAATTCCTAAAAAATAAGTTAAATTGTAAAAGTTGTCATTTTATTTTTATCAAGAAAAATACTCTTAATAACAATTATTGCTTTTCAAAAATTTAACATCTTTAGTCTTCATGACTTTGACTACACGTTTATACAGTAGTAGTACAGAGTAAAGTCGTCACAGTGGATCTTTGCCCGTGCGTCATCAATCAACGATCAGGACTCAACGTGGTTAATAACTCTGCATCCTTATTTATTACAGTAACAAGTTTGAATAAAAGCATAAAAGATCGTCTCCAAGATTCCGCAATAATATAACGTGCTAGACAAGAATAAAACTATAAACGTCAATTAATTACTTTTTTATTTGTTTAGTTGACTACCGTTGTATTTTAGAACGTCATTGTCAACCTTATTTTGATCTGCCAATCTAATTCGTATTTTGTAAATTTGTGTGCCTTAAGACTGTTCCTTTTTTTAAAAATTGTTCTTTTTAGAGCTAATTATACCCACTATCTGTTTTGGCGGTAAGTATTTATGGATTTTTATAATACCTAATTTATTTATCTTAAATATTCTAACCGTGAAAGTTCTTTGAAAAGTTTACGGCAGTGACTAAATTCCCTTAAATGAAAGGATGTCAAAAATTTGACTTTTGCGATTTTAATAGGCAATAAAACACCGAACTTTTCTAGATTTTAAGCTTTAAAAATAGTATTAAAGTGTATTAACATTTGTTTGTCAATTTCTTTTAGATAATAGAGAATGCCGGGCAAAATTTAAAATAAATAATAATTTTTCGGGATAATATGTAGGTACGTCAAACGGTAGGCAGGCACGTCCATTTTATGAACTTATACTTAGTTTTGACTTTTTTCGTCTCGTAATTTTGATTTTTGATTCATACGATTTTGATGACGTGAAAGTGATGACGCACGGGAAAAGATCCACTGTGGCGACTTTAGTTAGTTGTACCAAAGAGAAACAAATTCAAGAGAAACCATCCAATATAAACATTCTATCACTCATAATTTTTGACAACGTCCAAATTTGTAATGAGTAAAGGGCGGAATATATGCAAAATGCATATACAGTGTGGTTGTTTAAGCGTGCAACATATGGGAATTTTCTTTATTACCGATTTCTCAGAAAATTTTATTCTTGATAAAAGTTAGTGCATGTTCGATAATCATTTTAGGTGCACTTGGAATGGTTGCAAGTCAAACGGCGGTACAGGGTAGGCCAAAAAATATAAAACTTGTACAAGAATAAAGTACCCCTATTTCAGAAAATTCAGCAAAATGTTATTAAGAAAAGTTGTTTATAATTCAAAGTTATGCATAGATTTAGAAACGTGACCTCCTAAAATAAAAAAATATATTTTTTTAAAAAACATTAATTTCCCAAATTTTTTTTTTATATTCACCATAAAGACCTTTATAAATTAATCGAAATCAAATCAATATCACATATCTTTGTTCAAATGCAAGCATATTTGTAAAATTTACTTGAATTTTTAATTTATTAAGGAATAACAAAATTCATGTTTGTTGCAACGATATCAACACCTCACAGGCCTAGTGGCGTAACCCTCAAAAAACAAAAATAAGTTTTACCTTCATTTTAAATGGCCGGTGTGAAAATACATCAGTAGACCAAAGGATTTATCCCGCAACCTAAATGTATGTCTTCTAAACCAGAAAAATTTGAAAATCATACATATAACGTATGTACGGGCATTTCCAGCATAGCCAAGTGATGTAACCATCAGCAGTAAGCCACTTTATTATCATTCGATATCCGTATGCGGCAAAGCTAAATTTTATTTACATTTTGGTCACATTTTTGAGTAGCATAAATAATCCTAATTAATAAATCTTTATGAAACAATGTTTATTATTTTATTTTTCCTTTTAAATAATGTTTGTTCAATCCAGCCAATTGAAGTATCCTCCAGGGTTACGTCATACAGAAAATATGAAAATAGTTTATGAGACATGGAAAATTAAGTAACCCTCATTTTTCAACAATATTTTCATTTTTCAGCTCTTAAACGCTATTTCATGTAGATATATTTTATAATAAATAGTTTTAAAAGGCTAAATCATAATAAAAAATATTATTTTATCGACAAAAAGTTTGTGGTTCAAGTTTTATTAGGTTTTTTCGCTATCCTGTTAAATTTACATATTGAGGGTTATGCCATTTGGTTTATGAGGGGTCGATATTAAACACAACTTTAAAATACCCTAAAAATTCTTTTTAACAAGATAAAACATTAGTAATGATAATATGCTAATTAAAAAAACTATCAATTAAAGTGCAAAATTTTTATTTTAAATGTTTATTAAAAAACTTTATTCTTGTACAAGTTTTATATTTTTTGGCCTACCCTGTACGCCGTTTGACTTGCAACCATTCCAAGTGCACCTGATATGATTGTCGAACATGCTCCAACTTTTATCAAGAATAAAATTTTCTGAGAAATCGGTAATAAAAAAATGCCCATATTATGTTGCACACTTAAACAACCACACTGTATATATGCATTTTTTGCATATGTTGTCAATTTTATTATAAAATGCATATTTTTCATAAATTATTATCTTAAGAGCATATTTTTATGTTTTCGGCTTCATCAAAAAATTGAAAACGTTAAAAGGTTTAATGTCCAGTTCGGAACTTATTTCAGGGATTTTCCAATCTGAAGATTTTAATACATAATTATATTTACATTTTGGTTATACACAAGGTATTTATTGGGGGTTGTCCGGGGTTTGCAGGTATATTATTTGGGGTTGTTTATTGTCACTTAATAATGCGTTATTATTACCTGCTTAACAAACTGTATTTATATCGATTTGTAATACATACTACAGACTACAGGTAAATAAACCTTTGGTAAATAAATTAATTTCAAATGTAAAAAAAGTGTTTCTAAAAGCACCTCTAAGAGTGCAGTTGTATAAGGAGTGATTACCAGGAGTTAGTTTACCTCCAGGTGGGAAACATGGATGAAGGCCGCAATATTCTACGCAGAGCATTTCGAAGCCATTTAAGACTTAATTTTGGATTTAGTTGACGATTCGCAGTGTGTTATAATATATCCTAATATGCAATGCACCTATCACGTCATTCATTACCTGTTGAAAGATATCCTCTCACTAAACACAGTGACAATATTGTTAATATAAGTACATATTTTTGAAAATTATATATCACAAAAATAACAACAAAATGGATGAACAGCACAATAAACAAACAAACCAAGTTAATTGGTTACCCATTATTAAATTTAATAAATTCTTGTTTAAAATATGGAAATATGCCTGATGAATTAAAATATTCTTACATTACACCAGTGTCAAAAGTAAAAAACACTAAAAGATGGGATGAGATGAGGCCAAGAAATGTTGTATGGGATGTTGAGAAATTATCAGAAGAAGTCGTATATGAACAGTTATTAGAATTCATCTCGGAATTCATTGATGCCAACAAAATTTTAGTTTTTTTTCAATCTGGTTTTCGAAAAGGGTACTCCATAGAGACAGTCATTCAATGTGTGATTGAGACGTGGAAGAGAACCATTGATAAAGGGGAAAATGTTATAGCTATATTTTTGGATTTTAAGCCGGCATTCGAAACAATTGACAGGGCTAGATTATTGAGTAAATTGTATCAGTATGGTATTCGCGGAAACGTTAATAAATGGTTTAAAAATTATTTAAGTAACAGGTCACAAAAACAAAAATAACAAAAACATTCAAATAAAAAAAATAATATAGGAGTTCCTCAAGGAAGTATTAGGTCCAATATTATTTATTTTATACATCAACAATAGGTATGCCTTTAGTTTTAAAAATGTGTAAGTTACAAATGTTTGCTAATGACACCTTAATTTACATCAATGTTTTAAATATTTTTGATGGTCTAAAATACTCTAAATTCTGAGATAAATATATTATTAAATTGGCCAAAAATAAATAAATTAAAATTAAATATTTCAAAAACTAAATGATGTATGGTTATGGGTAATAATTTAAATTGTCAAAATATAAATGTTGTAATTGATGGTGAAAAATTGGAATTGGTAAACAGTTTTAAATATGTAGGAATAATCATTGATTCAAAATTAAATTTTTTAAATTATTTTGAAAGTATCATATTGAAGATTGCCGGAAAAGTAGGTTATTTTAAAAGAATCAGTTCTAATTTAAGTTTGTTTTCTAAAAAAAACTGTGTTTAATACTATTATATTGCCACATTTTCTTTATTGTTCTTCCATTTTATATTGTGCTAGTAAGGAAATATTTGATAAATTATAAATTTTACAAAATAAGGCCATGCGGATTATTTTAAATTGTGACAAATATACAAAAATTAATTTTATGTTGAAAAATTTAGATTGGTTGAATGTCAGAAATTTAATTTTTTATTTAGTATGTATTTTTATACATAAAGTTAAAAATAATTTATTGCCTGATTGTTTAAAATTTTTTGTTCTTTTAACTATGACCATCATAATTATAAAACAAGAACTAATCAAAATTTTTATGTGGATAGAGTGTCTAAAACATTAGCTTATAAATCTATTTTTTAGGTGAAGGTTTGATAGAATATAATAATTTAGAAAATTCTATTAAGTAAATCTCAAAAATCATTAAAACTGTTTTAAAAAACTTTAAAATTACATTTAATTAAAAAACAAAATGATACGTAATATTTCATACAATTTACAAAATGTTTAACTTTTCTGTCTGTTGTTGTTAAAAGAAGGTTGCGTTTTAAAATTTAAAAGTAAATCTAAAAAAATGGGTTGAAAAATGTATTAAAAAATATTTAATTGTAGCTTTTTGCTAAATAAAACATGTTACTACTACTATAACAACAGGCTTCAATGCCTCGCCACTGGCTCGATGTTGTTCGGCAAGACTCGTATTTTTCGTTCGCGTTAATATCATTTCAAATCGTTGCCAACTTTTTTCTATAGAAAAAAATTAATTTCCCGATCAGACAGAGAAGAACCCTAGAAGTGCTATTTTAATTATACAGGTCTTATGGGGAATAAGCATTTTACTATTTGTTTAGGCCTGTGGGTACTACCTACCTGTAAATTTTTTAACAAACAAATATCGTCAGATAGTGAACTAAAAAAATTATTGCCCAAATTTAAAAGTTTTAAATTACTAAGATCTTTTAAATCACCCCCTCCAGAGAGTGAACTAAGTTGGTTGTTCTGTAAGGTAAGAGATTCCTTGAGAAATACTTTACAAAGTGAATAAATTCCAGTGGGCACATCTGTTAAATCACAATCGGAAATATCAAACACTGCTTCTGGCGTCTCTCTTGCCTAAAACAAACAATAAAGCATATTATTTTAAGGTGAAACTGATGAAAATGCAGATGTGCAGTTAAAAATAATAAAGTAAGTAGAAACGTAGGTAGCCATTCCAAACAATGGGTTATGGGTTCGTTGTTCGTTTTTGTGACCATTGAAGCTTTGGATTATACAGAGAATAAATAACACGTGATTTGTAGATTATCAAATCAAATCCAATCAAAATACACTTTATTGTTATAAGAAGTAGGAAAACGTGGGGTAATAAGGTTAAAAAATCAATGGTTTGACTTTGAAATTAAATTATAAAAAAATCGTCTATGATATCGCTTTTTTTTTTAATATTCCTAGTGGTGGACCTTTTGTGGCTAACAAGAAAAATTGACGAATTTTAAATCCTATTTTTTGTACGAAAAAAATGAGAGTTCTTATTACCCAGTTTGGGGTAATAAGAACTTGATAGAGTATGGAGTGTAATGGCTCTTGTTTGAAGGTGCGTTGGGTAATAAGAACTTATCCATGTTTGTTCTTTTTACCCTGAAAAAATAACTGGTGTGGAACCGAGGGGTGTCTCACTGTGGCAGTAGGTGTACAAATGTTAAGGCAGGACTTAGCAGGACCGTGGCAGGACTGTAGAAGGACCTGGCAGGACTGTGGAAGGACCTGGCAGGACCGTGGCAGGACTGTGGCAGGATCGAAGCAGGACAGGCAGTACCTTTCAGATCCAATCAGATTTCTCCAATAACTTTAGGAGTAGGGATAAATAGCGGAAAGCAAAAAATATTTTTGTTTGCTGTTGTTTATTAATTGAAAGTGAAATGGAAGTGCGTGTAACAGACGTCGCAGTTTGTAAAGTTTTCGGCGCGCGTCGCCGCATAATATTCCTGTTTGAGTTCTGTTGTAAACACCGGTGAATCACAACAGTCGACTAGTCGAGTTTGCAGTCTCATTTATTATGTTCATGCAAGTTATTGATAAAATATATTGTTTATTTCCGAGTTTATTTCTTTGTTAAGAAAGAATATAAATATTTAGAAGTTGTGTATCCGTGGTAGGACAGTAATAGGACCGTGGCAGGACAAGCAGGACTCTGGCAGGACAAGCAGGACCGTGGCAGGACAAGGGCAAAAACGACAAGTCCTGCCAAATTTGGCAGTAGGTGTACAAATTTTGACTAGTGAGACACCCCTCGTGTGGAACAAACCAACTTGAAATGCGGCAGTTTTTAAAAAAATATACGGTAGTACTTATTTGTTAGTAATAATTTACCAATTTCTTGAACAAAAAGTAGCAACAGTAGACCGAAACTGGTGCTAGAGAGAATACAGGTATTGTCGTAATTTTTAAAGACATTGATAATTTTAAAATATGTTTATTTATAAGAAAAAAAGTTGTGAACATTTAAATCTTCATATTATGTTAAAATAAATATTTTTAAAGGAGTTTACTTTTTACATTACTTAGTTATACAAAATCCCACAAAGGATTTTTAGTTGATTCCTACCCAGCATTCATGTTATTAAAAAAAATGGTTCATAGAACATCCTTAATTTATTAAAAAACTAAAAATAACATGTTTTAAGCATTTTAAAATTTTTGTAACGAATACGGATTAAATCCAGTTCAGTAATATGGAATGGGTAAGTTCCCAATGATATTTGTCCATAAAAAATAAAGTTCTGGCGCAATTTCTTCAGTAGTATGGTAGTTCCATGTGAACATATAATTGAGTCCCTCATGGTAGAAACTTCATAACACATGTCCCATCGTCATTAATTTTAGTAATACGTCCTATATAATATTATATTTTTAAGTTCTTATTACCCATGTAAGTTGTAAGTAATTTCCTATTACCCCAAAACTTTTTTTTTCGGGTACTTAATAAGAACTCGCCTAAAAAAAATAAAATAAAACAAGCTGTAATAGTTTGTTACCAAAAACCCTTTAGTTGAGACCTTTAACTTTGAAATAGGTTCATAATAAAAGGCACAAACTGTTACAACTTAAAAATACAAATTTTTATATTAGCCGCTACTGAAATCTCAAGAGCCGAAAACACCAACCTAAAATATATTTTCAAAAAAAAATACAAAATGATACAATAAAGCCGTATGAATTATTTTGACGATACCTTTCGTTGTATACATTATTTTATATATTTTTAAAACCATGTATAGGAGTTTTTTTTAGCTGAAATGTTTGACCGTTCCTATTACCCCAAGTTCTTATTACCTCTCCCCTATATCTTGTTGACAAAGCTTTGGACAGTATTAAAACTGTTATGAAAATTACAATGTTCACTAGGTATATAAAGATAAAGTAAGAAAAAGTAATCCAATAAATAGATAATTAATGCCATGGTCAAAAATTTACACACAATTCAATCCAAGACTAAGACAAACGCAATCTTACAAAAAAACTGGCAAGAATATACACTAATCAAAAGTTTTACAAAAGTACAGGCGAATGCCTAGGTATTATCATTGTAAAATTCCTGGAGAGTAATAGAGTCTAGTAATTAGTTGCCTTTTAAGTCTTTGCTTAAAAATCCTGTCATCAATCACCTGCGGATAAGCCAGTGTTATGTGGTTATAAATTTTGATGTTCTCAAATTGCAAGAAATTTTTGGTGGGAGTTGTTTTTGGTATAGGAAGAGGATAAGAGGAATATCATTCACAGTACGCATGTTATAAGAGCTGTTAATAGCATAATTTTTATGGATAAGGCAGGCGGTTTCCATGATCAAAATTCCAATCAAAGTTAAAATCTTTTCCCTGACAAATAAAGGTTGATAGGTATGACAATTAACACCACACAGGTATCTTAATGCCCTCCTTTGTAAAACCGATGTGGAGCTCAATAGGCCCTTACTAGTAAATCCCCAAAAATCAATACCATATCTCAAGTGACTCTCAACAAGAGAAAAATAAATCATTCTACCCTCACTCTTCCCCAATTCTCTTGACGCAACTCGCACTGCGTCAGAACCGGACGCTAGTCTCCCACTCAATGCAAGAATGTGGTCCTTAAACTTAAGTTTGTTGTCGATTTGAACATCCAAGGATTTAGCAACGCCCGAGTTTTTAACAAAACTATCAGCCAAAGTTAAGTCAAAAAACGAAAACTTGAAGGTGAGAATACTAGTTGTGCTGATATTAAAATAATTGTTATTGGCATCACATAGTAGGTATGTATATAGAAGTAAGTAGTAACAATATGCAACTGTGTCCAAGGGAACCTTCCCCATTTCCAGAGACATTCCCGGGAGTTTCTCCAGCATGCAGGAAAGTGTATAGCAGTGGCTATAAGATGTCTTTAAAGGCCTGAATACACAAATAAGTACAAAAACTTTAAGTTTTAATCGGATTTTCCGAGTTTCTTCACAGTTTCCCTCAATGATATCTTTTCTGGAATACCTATGGGAACATTTTTCCACCCAAGAGTACGTTTACGGTCATGCAGAGCAAATTTTACATGCGTCCGATTAAAATCGCGAATGCAGTTAAGAGATCCTTTGTTGTTTTTAAAATTTTGAATTCAGTAAGTAGTTATTTGCCAAGAAAATAATTTAAAAAAAAATGCAAAACCAGTAAGTACTTAGGTAATTTAAGTCACAACAAACCGACTAGTTGCAGGGATTCAGGCTGAGGGTATCTCGACTTTAATATTAAAAATAGTTATAAGGTATGTCAATCCTACTTGTTTTGGTGTGATCAAGCAACATAAGTAAGGGCTAAGACGTTGGAAAATTAATTTTAATCATTTTGGCATGTTTGTGTTTAATAGGTAGGGCAAAAATTTGGTACTTATCATTGGTAAGACTACACCTGAATCTGTTTAAGTAACCATAACAATTAACTTAGCCTGGTTAACTCTAATGTGCTGCTTTTATCGATAAAAGACAGTGTAGGGGATAGTGTCAAAAGAAAAAAATATTGTTACTTACTAAATACAGTTTGTGCTCAAGCATTTTTTTATTTACAGACTTTCTTCTTCGAAACATTCTACAAATATCACAAGTCATGAAAGGCACAGGCATGAATAAATACAAAAAAATGTAGACATAAATCTTTTATGAACTCCAAATAAAATCGTGGGTGTTCTACAATATAACAATAATATCTTATTTTTGTCAATGTTGCACAATTTTTTTAAGAGCATATATACAATATACACTGTGGATGTGTGCAACTCACTAAAACAATTAATTATGTATTGATTTTTAACTTATTTAGTATTAAATTTTAAATCACGACTTAAATTTACGTTATCTAGAAAAAGAAAAAATGTATAAACAAATAATTTGGTTTCGGTTGACACTAGAGTAGGGATGCGCGATACGATACGATATTTTTGAGTATCGATATTTTACCTTCCGATACCGGATTTTTTGTATCGATATTTTTTATTCGATATATAATGAGTATCGAAATATTTTACTCTGTATCGTTCAGATAGTATCGATACATCCCAAAATTCCCTAACCCACAATTTTATTAATTTTATGATGCGGTTTGCAAAACAGCAAACCTCGAGCGGAAAATGCCCGGTCCGACCTTGAAAAATATAATAGTATTTTCGAGTGGTGGTTTTTTAGAAACGTTAAAAATCGTAAAACAAAAAATAACAACGCGGATCGAAAAAGTATCGATATTTAGAGTATCGATATTTTTCAAACCGATATTTTATTGCATCGATACTCTACCATACGATTCGGATCGATACAAAAGATCGATACTTTCAGCGTATCGGAACATCCCTACACTAGAGAGATTAGATCAGCTGGGCGGCGAAGATACACGAATGAGAGGAACGAGGAATTTCGAATGGTGAATCGTATTCCTTTTCCTAGCATTGGAGCACTACCTTGGAAAATACACAATGGTCTCTCATTTGCCACAGGCAAATGAATTTTTTTTACGTGTAGTTAACTTTTAAAGTTAAAAATACATGTGTTTTAATGTTTCCTTGGTATTTCTCTAATAACAGCCGAGTTCCTTTTTACTTACTTTTAAAAATAGGAAAGTAAAGCACAGTAAAGGTTTTTTCTTACCCCTTATGCCCTCTATATTTCTTATAGAATTAAACGAAGTTGTTCGCGAAACGTTTCTTAGCTTTGCCAAGATATTTAGTTTGCTTTGTGTTTAAGGAAGTACCTATATACCTAAAATCGTTGCTTAGCTTTTAAAGAAACGCTTCGCGAACGCGTATAATCGAATGAACGTATGAACATAACTTGCGACAAGTGGGAAGGAAAACCCTTTGCTGAGATAAGTTAAATTTTTAAAAGCCGTTTGGTTTGTTTTGCTATTTAAAAGTAACTAAATGGAACTCGGCTACAGTCTACCATGATGACCCTCTAGGATGTTTAAGAGTAGACATGTGAAGACAGACACCTATCCGCTTACGGTAAATTGCGATTTGACGGACCCGAGTCCCTAACCAGGTGCTGAATCACTTTATTCGCTTTGTCAACGTGAACCGCTTCTTTTCTATTGTGTGTGATATAGTTACCTTTAAAAACGTTGAAATCTGATTCCACGTTTTTTTAAGTAGGTACCTACCTAACATTGCGCTGTTCTGGCGTTAGTAAAAATAAAGGGGTGATATAATTCTAACGTTAATTTAAAGTTGAATCTTTGTGTGATCGTGAAAATATAACTATCATTCTCCACAACTTTGTGGGCGACCCTGTATATTTCAATACCGATATGTAGATTTTTAACAGCCCTACATTTTTTATATAGGACTTTTTTGATAACCCCTGTATATTTTGAAATAATCGACCGTTCTGGTAATTTTTCCTAACCCTGTATATACTTAAACCTTAAACCCTTTACCTATATGCTATGCCTTCCAAACCCCTCGGCGTTGTTCATAGCGAACTAAAAACAATTTGTTAATTATTAAATTAATTCCTATACCTATAGAAGTAAATCTTGTCGAAAGGTTTTTGTCCATTTTCACAAGTCATATGGTCATGGTCTAGTAAATCTTATATAAGTCTTTTACAAGTCTTTTTGGTTTATTCTTCTTAGAGCCATTGCAATTTATCATTTGAAAAAATATGCATGCTTAGGCCTACTCATCTCCTCAACAACAAAATGATTAGAGCGACAAAGTTAATATACTATTTTATTTAGAGGAGAGAAACTACAATTATTATTAAATTATGTACTCCTTAACATTTGACAATAAGGAATAAAAATTAGAAATTTGGTACTTTATATGCACTTCAAAAAAAGTCAATATAAAACTATAGGGTTGCCAGTTAAAAAAATGATCGAAATCGTTATATGTCCGCAAGAAAGTCCGCATCAAATGGTATTTTTTTTATTATTAGGTTTAGGTAAAAATTGAAAAAGCAGTTAGTTTTTGATTACCTAAAAACCAAAAATGACGTTTACTGAAGCAGCTGCACGACTTGCGTTACCTGTCAAATTTGACATTTTTAATAAAATAGGTTCAAAAATGCCATTATTTATCAAAATATCGAAAAACTTTATTCGAGAAAGTTGTTTATTTAGGCATTTTTAGCTTCTGTACGAAATTTTGACAGTCTAATACAATTTTTATTTTTTGCCAGATTCTTGAAAATTTTGATCAACCCTCGTAGATTAACTTTTATACATCGATGTAAAACCATTTGCCTTTACTTCATTTGTAATCTTAGTGCAATTTTGTGTAAAATTTTTATTTCCAATTATTTATTTTGCTTCAAAAACTGAAATTGTTATTGATCAGTATGTAATGTTTGATGCAAAGTTTATCTAATAACATCAGTTTTGCCAAAACCGACGTTAGTCATTTTTCTTAAGTTAGTAAACAGATATACAAAAAGAAAATATTAGGAAGCTTTCGTTGAAATTTTACTTAATTAATATTAAATTAAATTAATTATATTAAACTATATTTTTGTTGAATAATATGTTTCGGGCGATTAATATTTATTCTTTTTGATCTAATATTAATTAAGTAAAATTACAACGAAAGCTTCCTAATATTTTCTCTTTGTACATCTGTTTACTAACTTAAGATAAATGAGAAACGTCGGTTTTGGCAAAACTGATGTACTTAGATAAACTTTGCATCAAACATTATACATACTGATGCATGCGATCATTAACAATTTCAGTTTTTGAAGCAAAATAAATAATTGGAAACCAAAATGTTACACAAAATTGCATTAAGATTACAAATAAAGTAAAGGCAAATGGTTTTACATCGATGTATAAAAGTTAATCTAAAGGGTTGATCAAAATTTTCAAGAACCTGACAAAAAATAAAAATTTTATTAGACTGTCAAAATTTCGTACACAGGTTAAAAATGCCTAAATAAACATTTTTCTGGAATAAAGTTTTTCGTTATTTTGATAAATAAGGGCATTTTTGAACCTATTTTATTAAAAATGTCAAATTTGACAGGTAACGCAAGTCGTGCAGCTGCTTCAGTATACGTCATTTTTGGTTTTTAGGTAAGCAAAAACTAACTCATTTTTCAATTTTTACCTATACCTAATAATAAACAAAAATCCCATTTGATGCGGACTTTATTCTTGCGGACACTGTATAAGTTACAAAGTCACACTGTAATTATTACATATGGCTTTTTTCAATTTGGCGCCTATAGTATCCAAAGTAGGTACAGGCAAAGTTTTATCATTTTTTTTCGTTTTTTTTGAAATTTATCTCCTAAAATTATCATACATAATAAATTATAATCATAATTTGTTCCACTATAAACTAAGCTTCATCATTGACTATTTTTCTGATGTGGGAGAAAAGTTAGCAAACAAAATCATGCAATAAAGGTAAATAACACTTTTTCAAATAAAAAAATAAACAATAATACCTATGAATTTATTTTATTTAGAAGAAACTAATCATCAAGAAGTTGAAAATGTAATTGATAGTTTAAAATTAAAGAAATCTCCTGGTGCCGACGGAATAACAATAGAAATATTAAAAACTATTAAAACTACTATTTCTAGACCACTAACGTTTCTTATAAATAATATTTTTAAAACCAGAGTAGGTACCCCTATACCTATACCTATATCGAGAAGCTTTCGAAATTGGTATAATAAAACCCATTTTTAAAAATGGAGATTCTAATAAAACTAGTAATTATAGACCAATAACATTATTATCTTCGATAGCACAAGTGTTCGAAAAAATTTTAAAATTAAGAATTGAAAATTATTTGGAAAAAATACATTTGAGGGGTTCATTCCAAAAACCAGACAAGTCCAAAATAATAAATTTCTAGATTATGGTGCCATAATATAGACTAAAGACATGCCGAATCTTAGGCACATTTAACTTCTACAAATAATGGACGAGTCCGCTTTATAAATGATTGAAATAAGCTATATTCTGCAAAAACCAGATAAGTCCAGTTCGTTTCCGACAAGAACCAGACAAGTCCATGGACTAGTGGGGTGTTTGAGTTATGTTAGTGTTTTGAATATGCATTACGTCTAACTTTTTTTTGGAAGTAGAAGTTGAATAAATGATTTATTATAATTCCCAGGTGTAGTTTTCCTGCAAAAAGCAGATAAGTCCAATTATTATTGTTTTTATTTTTTTTCTCATTAACAACAATATTTTTTCAAATTATATTATTGTACAAATGAACATAATATAATAGCAATTTTTAATAAAAAAATACGACTTCCTATTACGAACTACGAAACAAGATAGACAGTTTTATTTAATTCCTGAAAAAACATTTTTTTGGACTTTTCTGGTTTTTGGAATCTAATCATCAAGAAGTTGAAAATGTAATTGATAGTTTAAAATTAAAGAAATCTCCTGGTGCCGACGGAATAACAATAGAAATATTAAAAAGTATTAAAACTACTATTTCTAGACCACTAACGTTTCTTATAAATAATATTTTTAAAACCAGAGTAGGTACCTCTATACCTATACCTATATCCAGAAGCTTTCGAAATCGGTATAATAAAACCTATTTTTAAAAATGGAGATTCTAGTAAAACTAGTAATTATAGTCCAATAACATTATTATCTTCGATAGCAAAAGTGTTCGAAAAAATTTTAAAATTAAGAATTGAAAATTATTTGGAAAAAATACATTTTATTTCTAATAAACAGTTTGGGTTTCAAAAAAATAAATCAACACAAAATGCTAATTATTGCTATCTAACAGAACAAATATATGATGCAATCGATAATAAAAAAACCTTGTATTATAGTATTTTTCTAGATTTAGCAAAATACTTTGAAACAGTTAGCCATAATTTCTTGTTAAAAAATTTGAAAATATTGGATTCAGAGGAAAGCAATTAGAATTAATTAAAAATTATCTGAAAAATAGACCAACTTATGTTCAAACAGATAAAGAAAAAAGATATCCAAAAGTATTTAAGTATGGTGTTTCTCAAGGAACAATTTTAGGACCATTATTTTTTAATATTTATATTAACGACTTATTTAGTATAAATTGCGATGGACAAATTCATACCATATCATTTTGCAGATGATACTACAATTTCTTATACCGATTCAAATTGGGACAACTTAAATAATAAAAGTAAAAAGATTTTAAAATTATAAAAAATTGGTTTGATAACAATTTGTTAACAATTAATTTTATAAACCAAATTATATTCCTTTTATTTTAAACCTAAATAACCTACCACGAAATATGAATAGTAGGTACCTCTACCTATTCAAATAAATGAAGACATTCAAATTTTTAAAGTTAATAAAAT
Organism: Polydrusus pterygomalis; assembly: GCA_963969555.1. Classification (NCBI taxonomy): domain Eukaryota; kingdom Metazoa; phylum Arthropoda; class Insecta; order Coleoptera; family Curculionidae; genus Polydrusus; species Polydrusus pterygomalis. Next base: position 33,782,342 of record OZ018380.1, on the reverse strand, counting down.
AAAATATTTAGGAATTATTTTTGACAGTAAATTAAAATTTTCACTTAGAATACTTAATTAAAAAAATGAAGAAGTTTACTACCGATTTTTAAAAATATTAAAAAATTTTTAAATGTAAGACATATGGAAATATTATATTACGCGTTAGTTAAAACTCATTTAAATTACGGAATTTTAGGTTGGGGAGGAATAAATAGAACTTTAGTTAAAAAATTAGAAATATCGCAAAAAAGGTTTCTAAAAATTATATTCAATAAAGATTATCCTTCAAAAGAATTATACTTATTCAGAAACAAAAAACTTGAACATATAAGATAACTTTACATTTATGACATCTTAATTTAATATAGGTATATACATTATACAATTTAAAAACCATAATCATAATACACGTCATAAAAATGAAATAACCATAAAACCTAAAATAAATAAGTCCATAGGACAAGAAAATTTTAAATATTTATGTTTTTATTTAAAAGATTATTTAACTACTAACAAAAATTTAAAAAATTGATTTCATTAAAAAAATTTAAAGTCGAAATGAAAACATGGATATTAAAAACAGAGAATATGAAAATATTTTTAGAAATGCTTTAATGACTTAATTAATTAATATTGTTCTGAATAATTTATATAAGTAATATTTTTTACTTAAAAATTATAAATTAATAATTTTATTATAGGTAATATACAGGGTGTCCATTTACTGTGCCGGTGGACGATATATCGTAAACGGTCGACTTAAGGAATAAAACTTGTATACAAAAGTTGTACATGTTAATGTCGCGCACCTTTTAAAAATAGTTTTAAATATACAGGTTGGACCAAAAAGCCAGGGTGGGCCAGACATAACTTTTTTTAAATGGAATACCCTGTATATTTTTACATTTTTAAATTCCACATTCCACAGATTATAATTATTTTTTATTAAATACATTATTAGTCTATACTTCATAGTTTCCGAGATATTGACTCTCGAAAAGTGACATTTTTGAACTTTGACAGCTTCTAACTTTCTAACAGTACGTCTTAAAGCAAAACGGCTTACATGTCCCTATCTTCAATTTTTATTATCTTCCCAAAAAAATTAACTTCCAGTTAAACCGGAACAACTATATTGCTTTCGAGTTACATCCGGTTTAACCGGAAGTTGAATTTTTGGGAAGATAATAAAAATTGAAGAGGGACATGTATGCCGTTTTGCTCTAAGACGTACTGTTAGAAAGTTAGAAGCTGACCCCAACGAAAGTTCATTTAATGTCCATAGGATAACTATTTATGAATATTTCAATGGATGTCCTACTATCCTGGAATATAGACGGACATTTGGATGTCCATAGAATAACCATTAGATATCCAGTAGATGACTTAGATATTTTGTGCTGTCTGGGATCCTTGCTGAAAATAAATAAGTTCTAAGCCAGTTTGTAAATCTGCTTAATTAGTACAATGTACCTATACAATACCTAATTGTAGCTACAAACAATTAAGACCCAAGCTCCAAACTGATAATGTTTTATCCTCAGATATAAGCAGAGTACATTTTTAAGCTTCTCTTAAATAACAAAGCAAAGCCAACGGCTAAGTTAGGCGTTAATTTAAAAAAATTGACTTAGCACAGCAAAAAAATTTCTTTCCTTTTGCTGCGGTTAAGTATGCCCCTCGTATACGAACATTACTAACTATACGATTACGAAGTTGTTCGCGAAGCGTTCCTTTAACAACTTAGCTAAGCATAGATTTTTACTTTGCTTAGCTGTTTAAAAGAAACAAATGAAAGTACCTAATGGAATATAGATGAAATGTTAATGGTCATGGGTTACCTTTTTTTAAGGTCACTCGGCGGTATAGTAAAAGATGTCTGGCAAAAATAGAAATCTAGTGCACGCGCGCATCATCAAGCGTTTTGTATAGTTAAATATCCAACCTTACTTCTAAAAATAACTCTATAACAAAAATAATTAAAAGTTAAAAGTATAAACCTAAAATATAAGTATGGGTACCACAAAAAAACCTATTAAATTAAAAAAAAAATAAGTACTTACCTACTTACTTATATACAGTGCTATAATATGTCACACCAACAAAAATATTTGATTGTGACTAAGACCTTCAATAATTCTGCTAATGCTGATCGATACAAAATCTAATCTCAAACACCGTGAATTAAGTATGTGACTAACGATAAATGGTCAAATTTATGTTTATGTAACGTAACTCCCATTATTAAAATACTTATTACTATTCATGCTGGTAAATGATGGTTAGGTTGTGGATGCCGCCAGTCCCATGTTATTTTTGTTAGTGAATAAAATTAATTATTTTATCTGATAAATCTATAAATTAAAATATTATGGAAAACGAAGCTTTTCTAAAAAATGGGTAAGTACCTAGGTACGTGAAAAAAAACTTATGTGAGTAAGTAAGTACCTACTCTGCTAGGTACGTTTCTTATTTTATTTTCTGTTTAAATCAAAACATCCATGATAGTTGGAAAAACAAATTATAATAACTATTGTAAAATTTTAAGGGATATTCAAATGTTCTGGTAAGTTTACATGATATTTAAAAATAGTACCTAGGAAATACAGCTAGAAAGTAGCATCGGCTACATTTCTGTACATGCATCAGATGTATGCATGTTACTATTTTATTAAAAATCTTTTTAAGTATTGGATATTTTGTAGTATACAGGGCAGGCGCGTATTCAGCTGTCAGTTTTAGGGAGGGGGAGGGGAAGGGAAAAAAAAGCGCCGCAGGCGAACATATTTGGGTGCCACGCCCTTTTTTCAATGATGTGACGTGGTTTCGAAGCAGAAAAAAGGAGTATTAGCGCCGCAGGCGAAATTTTTTTGGGTGTTACGCCTCTTTTAATGATTTGTCAGTGTTTATTTTTTGGGATGGTGGGGGGGTAACTACCCCCATTACCTCCCCCCCCTAAAATACACGCCTGATACAGGGTGGAATTTTTAACTGGAATAAATTCAGTATTATAGGAATCCTCTTTATTTGCTGAAAAAATACAGAACTACGGCTGCGTTTATTTTTAGTTTGGCATACATTTTTGTGTCTTCCGGAAATTTACCTTTCTTTTTGGGGTATAAAACGCGTCGAACTTTTTTTTTAAATATAAAGGTATGTGTTGTTAAGCTGGTTGCCCACAGGACCGTAACGGCACGATTTGTCGCGCGCGGTATATCGCGCCGCATCCGCTGAGCGCTCGCCCACTACACGGTATATCGTGGGAAACTTGTTTAGATTAATATTCCGTATTGCCAGTAGGGTTGCCATTGCTGGGGAAATTTCCCTAAATCTGGGGAAAGTCTGCAATCAGTAGGGAAAAAGGGAAATTTTCTATAATTTAGGGAATTTTTATTCTTCTTTGATTTTGTGATATTTGTAAAAAATATATTAAGCAATCACTTAAAAAATTTTTAGAAATCGATTGACTTATCGTCGCCCATAAGTCAAAACCTTGGATCTCAAAATTTACCAGTATTGAGTTACGTGTTTTATTGCGACTATGACTTTATATTTTATCGACTTAAAAACCTTGTAACTCAAGAGTCCAGCAAAGCGCGCGCTAAACCTTAAATTAAAATATCTCGTAGCTTGCACCCTCTAAAATTCACATGTCAAAACCTCGCATCTTGGTTTGTTTCCATGCACTTTTCCATTCACTTGGCAGAAAACTATATTAAATAAAAAAGTAGATAAACATATAAGAAGTTTTTTTCATTTTCTGAACATTGTTTGTTTTTGAGATACGAGGTTTTGACATATGGGCGACGTTATGGCAAAAACGCTATCTTTTCTAAGTCCGATTTACTATTAGCAACTCAGAATCTGAAGCAGGTCGAATTTACTATAAACCTTACTCTCAAGATATACAACAAGAAACTCGGTAAATCCCAGGCCTGCGTTCGCTGATATTTTAAGGGGAATCACACACAAGGAACCACGCATTTTTTCAATTTTTTTAGTAATTCAAATAAGTAATAGCTTTGACCAGTTTATTTTCTATGTACCTATTTATATTATATTAAATGTATTATTTTGAATAAAAAATTAACCATAAGTGGCTTATTTATAGAAAAAAAATTATTAATAAATAGGGATATGTTTTGTTTTCAAGTATCTTTTTTCCTCGTTTTTAAATTAAAAGATCTGGGGAAAATCTGGGGAATTTTTAAGAAATTATCCAGGGAAAAATTTTTTTTTGACCTGGCAACACTGTGCCAGATCAATTCTGGTCAGTTGTTGCTATGAGCTTAGAACAGAAGGATCGAAGAAAAGTAATTTTATTAGCGATGGTTTCACGTAGGCGCCGAAAAAGGCTATCAAAAGACAAAGGCAATATTGGGTCCATCCCATTTTGAGGCTAAGATTTGTGGAAGGGGCGTTTTATACATTATTTGCAAAAATTATAGAGTGCTCTTCGGTGGCATATTTTTGATGCAAACACAACATGTATTTTTATAGACTGCACTCACTGAATGACAACACAGCACAAAAAATATCGTTGGTAATATCGTCGTGTGGGCTAGAAATCATTTAATCCTATTGGCGTTCAAAAGTCAGGCGACACAAATTCGCGCGTTTTTTGACCGCCAAATCGCGAGTTTGTGCGGCAACGTCCTGCCGCGACGGTATTAGATATTTTCGCGGCCAGTGGGCGAACACTGTATTTAATTGTATGACAAATTTGTGAATTTTGGTCGTTGCGATATCGCGTACGATTTATCGCGCGCGACAAATCGTGCCTTTACCGTCCTGTGGGCCACCAGCCTTAGAGATCACATAAAAAAAGGAATACGACCCAATATTTATACGTTTGCATTTCAGCAATCTAGAAAGCCAAAGAAACCCATTTTAGAAACAATTGATAAGGACTACAATTTGGGTTTTGACAGCGCAGACTGTTTTAAAAAAGGGGAACATGTTTCCTACTTGAGACCGCATTCCAATGGTCACTTTATTTTCGGTTTAGAAGAAGTAAATACTTATCTGTTGTAGTATTTTGTGCTATTTAAACTGCTACTTTATAGTAGAAGTATTTTTGCTACAAAAAACTGGGTTATTTAACTACATAAAATCAAAATTTTAATGATTGGCTTTGGCAACAGATCGCGTAGGTACTCAAGCAGAAGTAGCAGCTTTATTTAACGAAACACATCACGATCTACCACCAATTTCTCAAAACCATCAGAAAAATTGAAAGACGTTATCGTGAGAGTGGGCCACGTCTGGGACATACCAAAAATAAGGCAGCCTGGAGTAATAGATAAAGACACACAATTAAACTTTTTACTTGCTCTTCAAGAGAATCCTGTTATGGTTACAGCATCCTCTAGATAATTTCGTTTGCACCTAAAAACCAAAGTTTACGTAACAAAATCAGAAAATGTAAAGGAACTTTGGCAACGACTTATAGGTACAGGAAATTTGCCAACAAACCCCGGATATGGTACATAATGTCAAGAATAAATTTTATTTCAGATTAAGGGTTTGTCAAGAAGAAAATCGGTAACATTTCCAACAACTTTTAAAATAACACAAATTGCGTCTACATTACCGAAATGCAAAAGTAAATAGTGGGTCGTATTCCCTTTTTCATGCCCTTTTCATCATACCTAATACATACATCTCTATCCGAAAATAAAGTCGATTTTTAAATCCTATCTTTCCGACAAATGTCTCTTGCAATCCTTGGACAAGTATCAATTATCCTCTGACTTAATTCTTCTAGAAAACCCGGCTGGGTTTTGTAAACTAGTGATTTAATGTATCTAACCACATTTAACATAGGGGTAAGATCAGGTGATCTTGTGAGGGTGCACCATCTTGCTGGAAGCGTAGAAGTCCTTCGTTTAAATTTAAATTATCTTGTAAGTCTCTATGGTTTTCAAGTTCATGAATAATCAAGGGTTCTATATGGTCTGGTTAAGCAATTCAGCATAAACCGGCTGGTAAAATTTTCTTCAATAAAAAATAGGAAGGACCTATGATACGAATCATTAATTAAATAAATTAAATTTGACCTATGGACCCGCACGAAAAGGACGAATTTTTACTTACACTTAAAGTCACGTCACTAGCTTAGTTCATACGGTTATTTTATCATTATCATTCTGATCTTTACTTTTTAAGTTGAAATAGTAACTTAATTGTCATTTTTATATTTTTGTTTACTCCAGTAGGTATACTACCTAATAAAGATAAGCATTTATAGGTAATCTTTCAAAAGATAATTAAAGCTTATCTTGATTTCCCACCATTCCATTGTTTCCTGCTTATCGAAAACTGTACAGTTCCGTTCAGAGTTAGCGTTTGTTTTACGTTAAGAGTTTTGCAGCGTTACTTCTATGCACGATTCATTAAAAATACCGATTTTTTTGTATGAATAGGAATCGGAGCAAGAAGTAGGTATATCGATGCAGAAAAAACGGTATATTTTCCTTTTCCAGTTGGTTGGTTGGTTGGTTAAATAAGGCAGGGGTCGGGTATATAGTCCAATAAGCAACAGATCCAATTCTCGTCAGGTCAGTTCATCTGTCCTTTTAACCCATATGAGTTCAACCTTGTTGTTCCTGGCTGCCAGGTCTTTCAGGTTGTTAAAGAACTCATTCCCAACTAGCAAAATTATATTTATAATGATTGTATAAACCACTACACAAGGAAAGTTGATAAAACCAAATTATTTTTAAAGGGGTTTTTAAATCGTAATACGATAGCTATACAACCAAAAAAGGCCCATTTTTATAAAATATTTTAATTCTATAGTGTGTGTATTGTAAGACTATACAGTCATTATACAATTCATATAGGTATATTAAAATACCATTTATAAAACTGTTATATAGATATTTTGTAAATCCTAAAACAAAAATTTCATTTTATAATGTTGTACACCAAAATATCGCAAAATTGCTGTATAACCCAGGTCTTGCAAAATAATATGGATAACATTTATAAGTTAAAATGGCGATGGAATATTTCTAATAAAAATATTTTGTAATAGAATCTTTGACAAACGGCATTAAATGACGAATTTTATGTGCCCGGCAACTTTTTCTGACAAAATATATATACTTTTACAGTAAAAAATGCAAGCGTCTTCTCTTTGGCTTAAATTTGGGTTTATTACTATAACAAATATTTAACAAAAAAAAGTAAAAATTTAATCTGCAGTATTTTTTACACCAGATTTAATAAGTGAATGATAGAATAATTATGTAATTATGGTCTTTGTCCAAAAAAATTGATAAGTTTCGTGTATTTTTTGTTTAAGAAAATAACATTTGCATAATGGCGTCAGTCGAAATAGCGAAAGGACGTGAAAAATATGGCGGATTTTTAATACAATGTTTTTGTTCTCTTTTCGTCATTATACGACGCTTTGGTTGAATAATGTTGTCTAATTATACGCTAAAACGTCGTTTGGTTCTTTTTGGGTCCTTATAGGAGACTTTAGTGGTGTAATGTTGCCTATGCAGGCGCTAAAGAAGCCTTATATGAACGTCATCTATTCCGTTTTTAAAAGGTTGCCAACTCTTAATTAGGTTGGTACCTAGGTGTATTTTATTACTAGACAAAAGTCGAAACCCATTCTTAAATTTTGGGTCCATTATGAGCCAACCATGTCCAAAGTAATTAAGTAAGAGGATTTATTTTATTTTATAGTTTGTTGACTTTACTACTTGTGAATTTTAAGGACGTGTTTGTCCCCTTCTCTGTTTTCACCTCTATTTTTAGGTAGGATCTAGAATATATTATTTTATTATATATATATACACTTTGTCAATAAAATTGTATGTTCTTCAACAATAAAGCATGTTTTGATTTAATTTAAACTTGTTTATCGTCATTTTTGTTCTATAAACGGAAATGAGGTTAAGTTGTATAACGCGGTGTTAGTAAACATTTTATTCTAATAAGATACATTTTAATGTTATAAGCATTTTATAATAGTGACAATTTCTAAGATTATGAACGTCTATAAAATAGTTTTAAAGTAGTTCTGTAAGAGTTGTATTGTCTTAATAGTATACTAATTTTAATAAATTATTTTAAAGTAAGCTACACAACTTCTTATTCATTGTGTATAAAACTATTTTATAACTGTTGTATAAGAGTATTGACAAATACTATACAGTTTATGTAGTAGTAGTAGTAAAAAGATTTATTTAGCACGTGGCTACATGATACATTTTAACAAGTTTATACCCTTTTTTTTATTTATTTTTTGAAATAAATGACCTTTTGAAACTTTATTTGTCCTGTTGAGTTAATAAGAAAGATTTTAAATTTTTTTTAAAAGACTTTAAACTTTTTTGATTTTTAATTGACTTGTTTAATTTATTAAATTCAATAAGACCCTTATGAAAAACTGATTTATATGCAATATTTTTTGAAAAACTATTAAGAAAAAAATTATTGTTATTTCGTGTTAAATAATTATGTTGATAACTATTTAGAACAGTCAATTGCTTTAAATGTGGCGGTAACAAATCATTTTGAATTTTAAAAATAAATATTAGAACCAAAAACAATACTAAATTTTTTACATTTAACCATTCTAATTTTTTTAACATCACATTAATTTTTGTATATCTATCCATATTAAGTAAAATTCGCATTGCTTTATTTTGTAAAATTTGTAATCTATTTATTACACCTTCATCCGCCATAAACAAAATTGTAGAACAATAAAGAAAATGTGGTAAAATTAAAGTATTGTATACAATTTTTTTCGAATAAAATTTTAAATTTAAACTTATTCTTTTAAAATAACTAATTTTTCCCGCAATTTTGTAAATTAAATTTTCGAATTGGTTATTAAATTTTAATTTTGAATCAATCAATATACCTAAATATTTAAAAGAATTGACTATTTCTAGTTTATCACCATCAATTAAAATATTTATATTTGTATAATTATTTAAATTTACACCCATAACATATATACATCTTTTAGAACTATTTTAAAAAGGCTGTGTAAAATGTGATATAAATAATTATGCAATACTAATAAAACACAGATACTCCTGATTGCCGTTTCTACTATAATATTTGTTGTATATTCCTTCTTACAACTATATTATGGGATAATTTGGTTCGTTCGCTGGAATGGTTTTAACTATCGGCATTATAGAACTGAAGTGTTCTTTAAATAGCACTAACGAACACCTATATAATACTTTTGTCGTTTTGGATATCCATATTGCTTGTTGGGTTATATATGATCTTTGATGTAAATCGGTTGGAGTTTAAAGCCTTAAGAACAGCTTGGCTGTCTGAGGTGATATCCCATATCTATATTTCTATTAACAGAACTTATTTGATGCAGATTAAACACATTCTGATCCCATTCCGTCTTTTGAATACTGTTTTGTTCAGGCTTGGAGACGATATGGATGATACTAGAAATACTGCAAAACAGAATTATTAAGATTGATTTCTAAGCTAAATGGAGTTAATTTCTATTATTGGTATTAATATAATGCGTTGTAATGAGCTCAGATGCGGTTCTGTTTATACTTTACAAATTCACTATCCTAGCCTAGCTCCATTAAAAAGTCAGAAATATTATAAATGGTAACAATTTTTTCTAAATTTAAAGCTGAACTGTTTGTTGACCATCATTTACGTACTTTCTTTTAATAGCTCATGCAAATGATAATGCGGCTTTTCTGGCAGAAAACTCACACATGCATACACACACACATTTCATATTCTGGATTTTCTAGATAGCCCATAATTTATTTTGCTGTTGTTTATTAAGTAATTAACTAACATGTTTTCTCCTGCCTTCGTAAATACTCTACAGCTTTTAATCGATTGTCCATTTTGTCAAGGACCGATCTATGTTATTTGTCTTTTACGTTATATAATGAACTCTTTTTTATTGTTCAACTTAAAAATTACACTCTTATAAATTATTATTGGTCGTTATATATTGCTTACTTGAACCATTCCCCCCTGAGGCATCTGGATCAAGTCTTCTATCAAGCCATCACTCTTACTCTACTATATACCCTCTACTTTTGATTAGTTTAAATCTATTGTTAGCTCACCTATTAACTCCTTCTACTCCTCAATTGTATGCCTTACTCTGCATGATTACTCATACCCTATACTCTACTGTATAGGCTCGAGTTACTGACTTCACCCTAAGCCTTCTCTCTACAGTCAATTAATCCTAGTCTAGTCTATATATGCTCTTTATACCTCCGATTACCTTTAAATTTAGTACCTATTTGTCCTCCTTGCATTTAAGCTTCTAAGCTCTTCCAACCACCACTTTTTCGCTTAGTTTTATCTGGTTCTAGTTTGCAGTAAATTTGTTCGTTCTAAGTTTATGAAATTTATTAAAACAACAAATTGAATATAGCCAATAAACTGTATAATTTTGTGCCAACAACTGTTACCTTATGAACAATAACTAAAATTTTGGCTTCGTTAGTATTTCTTTTAATTTAAATATACCGGGTGTTTCCGGAGGTACGCTCGCCCCTATAACTTTTTTGCTGTTTCAATTACAGATTTAAAATTTTGTGTGTTTATATGTGATATTCTTTTGCTTTTAATGACATAGCGGATTTCATTTTATCACTTCCGGTTTAACCGGAAATGGTCTCAACCTTAGATTTTTAAATGGAACACCCTGTATATTTTTGGCTATATCGATTCAGAACACCATTCCAAATTCAACGACACTCCATACGTCACTTTTTGCTACTTTAAATTATTTTTAATTTTATTTTTATTTTTTCGTCTAGATTGCTTGAACTCTCTAAAATTATTTACTTCTAAACCAAAATCTTGATAAAAATGCAATTTTCAAGTTTTATTGTGTTTTAAATTTTTTACATACTTTATAACTTTTTAAAAAGGCTTTTTCCAAGAAAACTCAATTTTTCCAAATGGAAACATATTGGCTCACTCGGGCAAAAAGATAGAACACTTTTTTTCCAACAATTTTATATCACACATCCTAATGTCAAGTTAAAAGAGCAGCGATAATTTATAAAAAATAACATTTTATGAGAAAAAATAAAACACGAAGCGCAAACGGCTTTGCATTTGTCTAGGTACCCATGACGCCATAATGCTCATAAACAAATGAACATAATTACAAATTTAAAATCCGCCATCATTGAAATAAGTTTGACATGACAACAGTAGCTTGCTATTTTATCGTTTGATTTTTCGGTCAGTGTGTATTAGTTCTAATTTTGTAATAAAATATTAAAATGGAAACCTATAACAGAAACGAAAAAATCGATATGGTAATAATTTATGGCGAATGTTTGCAAGACTGTTTTTATTGTTTCAATGATTATATTTAATTTGTAATTATGTTAATTTGTTTATGAGCATTATGGCGTCATGGGTACCTAGATAAATGCAAAGCCGTTTGCGCTTCGTATTTTATTTTTCTTCTCTTCATCATTCTCTTTCATCAAAAGCAAAAGAATATCACATATAAACACACAAAATTTTAAATCTGTAATTTAAACAACAAAAAAGTTATAGGGGCGAGCGTATACCTCCTGAAACACCCGGTATTTGTTCTTTACTTACTTAACTTAAAATAAAAATATTTTTTAAAATCCGGAGAATTTGAGTTTAGTAATATTATTATTATAATACCTTTTACAGAATAAATACAATACTTGACCATTTAATAATTAGGTATATGTAACAATTTGAATTTATTCCCAGAAGATAGACAAATTTAATGTTGATACGTAACGAGAATTGTTTTATAAAAATATTTTAAAAGACCTGAAAATTGTCATGCGTTTCTTTTTTTGTTTTATTAATTAGTTTGTATTTTGCAATAAGATTTCTTAATACAAAACAAACAAAACCTGTAAAAGTAGTAAGTAAGTAATTAACCTAGGTAAGTAGTAGGTTTAGTCAAACATAATAGTCACACTCGGGCACTCGGGAAGGTTGTAACATCACTAGTCTAAACTGTTCTAAAAAATATACATTTTTTCCAATCTAAACTATCCTCTTCAAAAAAACCCTCCGCATTAGAAAATATTTTCATATTCACTATTTTTCGCGAAATCAAGGTAATTCCTTTAGTTTTTTTTTATTTAATTAATTTTTTTCGCCTCAATTTAATAGGAAATAATACAATGATTTATGTGCGCATTCTAACACATTTATTTTTAAGTTTTCCGCGTTTTATTGCCTAACAGAATGTCACAAATTAAAATATTTAATTTTTGCTCGACCTTCTTTCCCAGCCTGTATGACATCGTGTTGATTACGTCATAGGCGTACCACACTATTAATCAGCAAAAAAAAATAAACTCTGCAATTAGCTTTGAAATACGTGATATCGCTTTCGAACTACAGACCTATGATAATTTATGAAACTTTGTGATAAGTAAGCAGTTTATACACTGAAAAAATGTTCGTTTTAAGTTAAATAAATGATTTGTTTGACGTATTTTTATTGGGACCAAATAATTTTTATTTGTCTGACACAAATACTGTTATTTAATAAATAAACAGGCTTATTTAAATTTGCAATGATATTCGTTTTGTTTTTAATTATTTATTTGAACTATGAAACTTTAATAGTATTTTGCTATATCAAATAAATATTTATGTGTGGTAATAAATTATTTATTTGATATTATGTCGTAGAATAAAACTTAAATACTATTAAACTTTAATAAACTTTTATTCTTTTAATATGTAAAAAATAAATAAACATACTTATATATATTCTTATGTTTTCACTATATTTCTGCACGTTGTACCGTGCGAGCAAAAATTATTTGCATCAAAGAGGGCTTGGATTAAAAAACGTAGGGCTTGGTTTAGATCACAATGATATATGATATATCTAACCAAATCTGGGTTAAATTTGGACAAATTAATATTATGACATGATATGCCAAACTAATGAGTAATAAAATAAGTAGACAAATACAAATTTATTTTTGTTGTTTACAAAATTTACAAAGTAAGAATATACAGAAAGAAAAAGAAAAATAATTACATAAATTGCTGAAATTGGTCACCGCCATGCTCCAAGCATAAATTCACACGTCTCTTCATATTTTCGAAAGTGTTGACCAGCATCTCTGGAGAAATATTACCACATTCTTGGATAATCCTTTCTTGTATATTCTTGGAATACTTGCACTTTATAGGGAAATAAATTTAGCTTTCTTCTTAAGAATAGTCCTGCATGTTCCATAAGATCTTCCCACTTCTTGGGACAGGCGTCTTATACAATTTCTTGGCGTATTTTGCATTATTTCACGAACGTTTGCAGCAAGTTCTTTTGTTCTTACAGATGGTCGTCCTGCTCCTTTTTTGTGTTGTATAGAACCTGTTTCCCTAAACACAGCCATGGTTCTTTTCAGGCAATGATAAAAATCCCCAGCAATAAAAGCAACGTTAGGCATGCACAAACCCGGATTCTAATGCCACTTACCATTTACTCTAACCCCGTTTCGAAAATACGCTTTAACCATGAATGTTTTGTGCTGTTCCGTAAAGCCCGTCATTGTGTGAATTGTTCAAGAAATTGGGAAAATTGGCGGTGAATCAAATTACTTGCATGTAATGACTGTCAAAGATGACGGAATAACTGATTGATTGTTAATTGACAATTGAGTTAGTTACTGACACCCAACAGGTATTATGCTCTACGGCTAAGCATTACGTCCTTAGATGCAAGACCCTCGTTGATGCAAATAATTTTTGCTCGCACGGTAGAACGAACAAAATGGTACTATATATTTACATTAACTAGGTAGCTACTGAATTTATTAAAACAAATATTTAAAAAATTTTTTGTTTATCTATGATAAATCGAATTTATTTTAGTCAACTAACATATTATTTAATGTAAATATTTAGTTATTGCAGGTAATGAAAAAAGGTAATACTGCCCGAACCGTATAAGTCCCAAGTTGGATTTTCCCTTATTAGTTTTTGTATTTGATTTATATGTCTGTCATAACAATGTATTATTTATTTTTTTCATAATAAACAGAGAATGCTTAGCATACTATTGTATTTGCTCCCTCCCATAAGTGATCAAATTCTGATACTCACCATAATTTACTGTTAAATTAAGTGATGACCCTGAGCACATCAGGATTTTATTGCTTAGTATTATACAAAGTTTTCTGAAAGAGGGTTATGTGTCATAACAATGGAAATCAGTACAATTGACAAAATTATATAGAAAAAAAAAATATTTTATTGTTTCAAATAAATATTTATTTAATAAAAATATATATGAAACAACTCATTGTTTCGCGATAGAAATAAGTAATTATTATTTGCTATATTTATATAAACTGGTTTACTCTATCAAACAAACATTTTTTTTAATGACATACCATATTTTGTAATGTTAAGCTTATAATAATGATTTATTTACTTAATTAAATTTTAATATCGCAATCGTCAAATAATTTTAGCCTTATTTTCAAATAAATATTCATTTCGCCAAACTCTATTTTTATTTAGAAATAAATTCTTTTTTCAGTGTAGAGGAAACCTAGTTTACTTCACCTTGTAACTATAATACAATTCATATTTTTTAAATATTCCCCCGACAATGTATCTTTTGATGCTACACCAATGCGACAATAATAATCGTTAAAATTAAATCTTCTTAATCTTCAATTTAACTTACTCATAAATATAACGCAAAATATTTAACAATAATTGGTAGTGTTGATTCGACAATGATTTAAATAAAAAGTCGCGTTACACTTTTATTAACTAATGTGAATATAGCTCAATTGACTAAATAATGTAATTAAATTTATTGTAGTAGTTTAAAAAGTTTTTGCGTTTTATAGTAAAGATGGGTTTACCGGATTCAGAGAGTAAGGATATTGACGAGTAAGTAGATACCTACACTACTCTTAGTTCTGGAAATGTAGGTAATGATTTTAATAAGTTTATTTAATTGCAAGAAATTTCTGCCTGCATCCAAATTTAAACTCCACTACCACTGACAATATACCAATAATAAACTAAAAAATGAAGTTAGTAAAGGTAATTTTTGTAAGAATGATAAAATATTATCAGAGTTTCAGGTCTTTCTATTTCATCTATATCAAAAAGTAAATATTATTTTATTTAAAAAAGTCTAGTAAGCTACTATGCAAAGTGGGGGAATTTCCGAAATCTAAATTGTGTATGTACCTATCTATGTAATATTTGCAAGTTGTTAATATCGGGAAAAACGTGGTTTGTGTATAAAAGATGATTCGCAAAATATATGGGTTCTTTTGTTTAGTCTAAAACATGCATTAGGTATGTTCTTTAAATTTAGTTTCAAAGTTTCGTCCCGTTTGTCCTATATAACAGCTATTGCATTCATTGGATTTTAGTTTATAAACTCCTGATTTCTTATATTTTCCACATTTATCTTTAACGTTAAAAATTAGGTTTGATAGGTTATTTGAGGATTTGAAAACTATTGTCACTTCGTCAGAGGATAAAATGTTTGCCATTTTTTCGAATATTGGGCCTACATAGTACATATTATTATGTAAGAGTATGAAATTTTTTAGTATTCCATGTTTTTACTTTGGGGTATATTTGTCTCATAGCTAGTGCCTTTTGCTTTTTTAAGATTAGATTTCTTTTATTGTGAAACCATTGTTGACAGCAATAGTCCTAATGGTATCAAGCTCTATCTTTAGACTTTTTTTGGAGAGTGGTATTGATAGAGCTCAATATGTATCTATACCATTGACCTATATGCTGCCAATTTATGTGTTTTTGGGTTTGGGTGGTTTGTACTGATTCGATGCATATTTTAATATTTTCCAAAGATTTTTGCATTCCGGTGTACCGGGTGGTCAAATAAGCGAGGACGTCGGCTTTATCTCGGAAACCATTAATCGTACAACTTTCGGAAAGATTTTTTTATTAGTAAAGTGGTCAAGAGAAATTGCAGGAAATTACTTTTAAGTTCCTCATTTCGCCGCAAGGGGGCACAATTAAAAACCGTTTTTTTAAATTCTAAATTTCTCCGAAAATTCCCATATTAAGGTATAACTCTGATTACATCATTGGAAAGCTTAGATAATTCTGCATCATTTTGGTTTAAGGCTCATTGGCGTACCGACCTTGATAAGGGTGGATGAAGCTATTAATATAATATAATAATAAAAAGTTTATTCAATATTTTTTGTTTACATTTAAGTAATGTTAATATATATTTTTTTTTTTTAATAAACCTAATTCCGAAACTCAGAAGTAAATACTTGTATTGAGTTAAATATTATAATAAGTTAAATATAAATTTAAAGTTAAATAATAATATAATATTTATTGTAAAGAATATATTTCATAATTCAGACACAACTATATTATAACATAAAACAAACATGACAATATTTTATTTGTATTTTATATCACTATAATATACGAAGATACAATACGTTATGTATATAATATATATATATAAATATATTTGAAAGAAACTAGGGAAATACAAATATATATTCTTTATTTCATTCATTATTTATTAATGACGTTCTTGAATATATCCCTTGGATTAGATAATATCCAATTTTTAATTTTATTTTTATAATTATTTAACGATTTAATTATTTTAATTGACTGTGGTAGCATATCAAAAATATATGGATTGATGTTCAAAAAATGTTTGTGTGCTATTGTTTTGTTTACTCTATTTTTATATGTAATAGTATTTTTATGACGAGTTTCATGTGTGTGATTAATATAATTTATTATATTTTTATGTTATAAAATATATATTAACATGTTATAAGAAAATATTTGTTTAATATCCATTTTTTTGCTATCTTTAAATAGTAAATCTGAAGAATATTGGTGGTCTTTTCCGTAAATAATTTTTAAAATGTATTTTTAAAATCGCTGTAACTTCTAAACGACTTATCCAATTTTACTAAATTTAAGCTTGTTTAGAAAGGGAAAATAAGTATCTTCAATTGCCGTATCCAACAGTACACGATAGTGTTTAATAAAATTGCTAGAGGGCGCAATTTGTAATAATAACAGTTTTTTCGATTTTATCCCGAAAATTCAAATCATACGGTATAACTATGACATCATAATCGAAAAGTAGATGAAATTTGCAAGAAAAGATGTAAAGATCGCAGTTCGATATCTTTGTTCGTTTCAGAGTTATTGCCGAAACAATAATTTTTAATACAAATTACGCCCTCTAGCAATTTTATTAGAAACTATCTTGTACCATTAGATACGACAATTAAAGGTACTTCCAAACAAGCTTAAATTTAGTAAAATCGGATAAGTCGTTTAGAAGTTACAGCGATTTTAATGTTTACACTTTCAATAGCTTCTCCCACTCTTATCAAGTGAAAGTGTAAACATTAAAATCGCTGTAACTTCTAAACGACTTAACCGATTTTACTAAATTTAAGCTTGTTTGGAAGAAAAAGGTAAGTACCTTCAATTGTCGTATCGAATGCTACAAGATAGTTTCTAATAAAATTGCTAGAGGGCGCAATTTGTATTAAAAATTATTGTTTCTGCAATAACTCTGAAACGAATAAAGATATCGAACTGCGGTCTTCAAATCTTTTCTTGCAAATTTCATCTACTTTTCGATTATGATGTCATAGTTATACCGTATGATTTGAATTTTCGGGATAAAATCGAAAAAACTGTTATTATTACAAATTGCGCCCTCTAGCAATTTTATTAAACACTATCGTGTACTGTTGGATACGGCAATTGAAGATACTTATTTTCCCTTTCCAAACAAGCTTAAATTTAGTAAAATCGGATAAGTCGTTTAGAAGTTACAGCGACTTTAATGTTTACACTTTTAATGGCTTCTCCCACTCTTATCAAGGTCGGTACGCCAATGAGCCTTAAACAAAAATTATGCAGAATTGTCTAATATTTCCAATGATGTAATCAGAGTAATACCTTAATATGGGAATTTTCGTAGAAATTTAGGATTTAAAAAAACAATTTTTAATTGTGCCCCCTTGCGGCGAAATGAGGAACTTAAAAGTAATTTCCAGCAATTTCTCTTGACCACTTTACTAATAAAAAAATCTTTCCGAAAGTTGTACGATTAATGGTTTCCGAGATAAAGCCGACGTCCTCGCTTATTTGACCACCCGGTACAATTAACTAATTTTTAACCTTCCGATAAATATGGTCGCTATTTTATCTTCAATTTGTATAATAATATATTAATTATAAATTTTGCCGGTATTTTTAAAGACTGCTGCTCTTTCTATACTAGTTAGGGATGGTTTATCACTTACATGCCCTTAAATACATGTACCACTGATGAGTGATAAGAGATAATCTTTTACAAAAACTTAGGTACTTAGGTACTTGATGAAATTTCATACTTTTAAGATTATCTTGCTATTTCAGAAATACTGAGAAGTCGGAAGAAATCGTCCCATATTATAAATTGGTAAGTGTAAAAGTAGCTATTCTTTAGGGCTTTCTGTTAAAAAAATTTCATATTAACGTAGGTCCAAAAATGTATAACATGTATTAATAATGTTTATTATTTAATGATTTTTGTTTTCCAGAGATATGCAGTAAAATAGATTTTATTTTTATTTCTCGAAAACGAAGCAAGATATGAAAACAATTTAACAGACAAGAAAATAATATTTTTAGTTGCTTAATCCGAAAAATAATATAAATTACGAAAAACTCAGTGGCGTCATATTTTTTGACAATATTATTTGTTAAGGCGTCACTGGACGTTATAATTTAGCGCTACACGAGCGTTTTATTACTAAAATTATCATTACAAAAATTAAATTAAAATCTGCTAAAGGATATTAAAAATATTTATAATTAAAATACTCGTTAAAATTATTAAAAAAAAACTTAACCCCAAAATATCTCCGTTTATGTTGGATTTATCAAAAATTTTTATGGGACATAATTTGATAAAAAATTAATTATGTTTAAAAATCATAACATTTAAAAATTCCTGTCATCGAAATAATTATTTGCAAGGTGGCGCCACCAACATCTTGTATTATTCAAACACATTTTTTAAACAGTTGTGAAGCCAATCATAGAGGCTAAAAACTGGCGTTTACAGAATTTACATTTCACTTTTAATTTTCAAAATAATTGGCCTGGGAGTTTTTATTGAAACACCCTGTATTATATTCAGCTTTATTTTTGTTTTCACAGTACAAATACGCAACACCTGTAGATATATTCCTAATATGCCTGGGAATAATTGGCTCTATCATATGTGGCATTCTGCAACCATATTTGATGATCCTCTTCGGAGACGTTTCAGGGGTAATTGTGGACTATACCCTAGCTGTAAATCAAAACCTGTCAGATGAGGCAAGAGTAGTGGCAACTGAAGCACTATTTGCTGGGGCCTATTTTTTTGCAGTTATGACTTCCATATCCGCTGTGGTTATTATTGCATGTACTTATATCGCCGTGGTGTGTTTTTCTTACAGCTCATTAAAGCAGGTATGTTACTTTTTTGCAACTTAAGGTTGAATTCTCAACGTCATTCAATCTATTGCCAACCTATAACCTATTTTGCGTTGATTTTTTGAGTTTATTATTTTAATAACTAACATTTAAAGAAAATCAATATCATCGGTACATTATTTAGGTAGTATCTGATATATTACAAAAATATTAATTTATTTCATTGCTAATTTTGGGAGAATTGTATAGTGAAAGAACAATGAGTGACAATGACATAATAATGTTAAAAAAAATCTTACCCGATATTTTTCGCTATACAATTCTCCTAAAATAAGTTATGAAATTCCTTGATATTTATTAAATATGTCAATTATTACCTATAGAATATCAAGTCGATACTGATTTTCTTTAAATTTTGTATAAAAGCTAGAAAACATAAATAAATCTACGCCAAATAGGTTATAGGTTGGCAAGCATGTTGATACTCCCACTTTAACAAATATTTTGAACCAAATAAAGTGAACTATTGAAGTGAAAACCTTTACAGGAGACCAAAGTCGCGTGGCCACTACAATGTATTGAGTGATAGGGGAGTTCTGCCTAAAATGACATACCCTAAACATTTTCGTTCACCGAATGTATCAGAGTTGATTTATAGTAATTTTTTTAGAACTAGTAGTTGGATATTTTATCAACACACATAATTGACCTAATAAATAGTCCAAACAAAACGCTTAAGAAAATCAAATCAAATTTTTTCAAACTGGCTTCAGTATGTCATTTTAGGCAGATATGTGGGTTAAATGACATACGTGTAGAAAAACTTTATAAATATAACAAAAACCACTTATTAACTAAAAAACGTATTAACAATAAAAAAAAACAAAGAAAAATTTCCAACCATCTGTAAGAAAAAAAAACATGAAAAACTGTGTTAAATTTTTTGTCAGGGCAAAATGACATACAATGCCGTTTTGGGTATGTCGTTTTACCCCGAACTGAAAGTTTTCATAAGCTTGCCATTAATTTATATACAGGGTGTCCCATAACTTATGGGCCGTAGAGTAACTAGAGATACTAGACATCAAACTAAGCCGATTAAGTCATATAAGTTTTTTTGGATTGTTACTCGTTCTAGAGATACAGGGTGTAAAAAGTAAAAGTTTATTATTATTATTATTATTATTAATATTATTATTTATTTAGTTAAAAGTTTAATAAAGTGTATTGAGGTCAACGGTGGTCACTTTCAACATTTACTAAAGTGAGCTTCTTGTTTTTGTTCCACTGTTTCGAATTTATTGCGTTGTGATAATTAAAATATTAATTTAATTATGTACCGGGTGAACAACTAAGAATGGTCGTCGGGTATATCTCGGAAACTACTAAACGTAGAAACTTGGGATAAAAAAAAATTATGATTAAAGCGGTCATGAGAAAATTCTGGAAATAATTTTTAAGTTCCGCATTTTGCCGCAAGAGGGCGTAATTGAAAAGTAAATTTTAAAATTTTACATACCTCCGAAAATTCCACATTAAGGTATATGTTTGATAACACCATTTTAAAGCTTGGATAATTATGCATAATTTTTGTCTTATGCTCATTGGCGTACCGACTTTAATAAGAGTGGGGGAAGCTGTTCAAAGTGTAAACATTTAAATCGCTGTAACTTCTAAACGACTTATCCGATTTTAGCAAACTAAAGACTGTTTGGAAGAGAAATACATGCACTTTCACCAGTCGTATTTAGTTGTCCATAATAGTTCTCAATAAAATTGCTAGAGGGCGCAATTTGTAATAATAATATTTTTTTTGATTTTATCCCGAAAATTTAAATCATACAGTATAATTATGATACCATAATCGAAAAAAAGATGAAATTTTCTAGAGAAAATATTAAAACCGCAGCTCGATATCTTTGTTCGTTTTAGAGTTATTGCCAAAACATTAATTTTTAATACAAATTGCGCCCTCTAGCAATTTTATTTAAAACTATTGTGTACCATTGGATAAGGCAATTAAAGGTACTTACCTTTCTCTTCCAAACAAGCTTAAATTGAGTGAAATCGGATAAGTCGTTTAGAAGTTACAGCGATTTTAATGTTTTCACTTTCACTTGATAAGAGTGGGAGAAGCTATTGAAAGTGTAAACATTAAAATCGCTGTAACTTCTAAACGACTTATCCGATTTCACTCAATTTAAGCTTGTTTGGAAGAGAAAGGTAAGTACCTTTAATTGTCTTATCCAATGGTACACAATAGTTTCAAATAAAATTGCTAGAGGGCGCAATTTGTATTAAAAATTAATGTTTTGGCAATAACTCTAAAACGAACAAAGATATCGAGCTGCGGTTTTAATAAATTCATCTTCTTTTCGATTATGGTATCATAATTATACCGTATGATTTGAATTTTCGGGATAAAATCAAAAAAACTATTATTATTACAAATTGCGCCCTCGAGCAATTTTATTGAGAACTTTTATGGACAACTAAATACGACTGGTGAAAGTGCATATATTTCTCTTCCAAACAGTATTTAGTTTGCTGAAATTGGATAAGTCGTTTAGAAGTTGCAGCGATTTAAATGTTTACACTTTGAACAGCTTCCCCCACTCTTATTAAAGTCGGTACGTCAATGAGCATAAGACAAAAATGATGCATAATTATTCAAGCTTTAAAATGGTGTTATCAAACATATACCTTAATGTGGAATTTTCGGAGTTATGTAAAATTTTAAAATTTACTTTTCAATTACGCCCTCTTGCGGCAAAATGCGGAACTTAAAAATTATTTCCAGAATTTTCTCATGACCGCTTTAATCGTAATTTTTTTTTATCCCAAGTTTCTACGTTTAGTAGTTTCCGAGATATACCCGACGACCATTTTTAGTTGTTCACCCGGTAAATGGTTTTTTATGCTTTGGGATGTTTAAAGGGAAATATCTCGAAAACCGTTAAAGATATTAAGATCAATCAGGTATACCTTTTTGACTCAGAAAATGCCCTTCTTTAAGAAACTTTAATTGAAAAACCTAATATCACAGGTAAGAAAAAAAATCATAGATTTATGAAGTCCAGTGTATGCAACTAGCGCCCTCTAGTGTGAAACTTGAAAATTTCTACAAATTCTTACTTCTTGCTCATAAAAATATAATACTGCCAACTTCCAATTCGATTCATTAAACGGTTTTAAAATTATGGCTTATTTTCGAGAATAAACTTTTACTTTCAACACCCTGTATCTCTAGAACGAGTAACAATCCGAAAAAACTTATATGACTTAATCGGCTTAGTTTTTTTTTTTTTTTTTTTTTTTTTTTTTTTTATGATCGAGCACAAGCACTATAGGAAAATCCTTTAAGGCGCTCTGGGAGCGGTGCGTGTGCAAAGAAAGCGATTCACGTTTTTCTTGAATCGTTGGAGGTTATATTCGGTTGGAAACACGGTCTCAGAAAGGCCGTTCCACAAAGATGACGTCCTCCAAATGAAAGAGTTCTGAAACAATGATGTTCGGGGTGTACTAAGTTGAACCACATAGGGATGGGCGGCAGTGGTTCGTCGTGTGTTTCTGCTATGCATTACTCTAGGTGGAATCGAGCGGGCAATATCTGTCGAACACTTGCCATGAAAATATCTGTAGAAAAGAGTCAAATCACCAACCTGTCTTCGATGTTCTAAGCTGTCGAGGTTCTTAGTCAGCTCGTGGTCGCCGATTAGACGAACGGCTCTCCTTTGGATGGAATCCAACAACCGAAGGGTATGCTTCGGTGCAGAACTCCAGATATGAGAGCAGTATTCCAGTGATGGTCGAATCTGGGCTTTATAGAGTGTCAAAAGTTGTTGAGGTGTATACAACTTTTTGGTACGGAAAAGTATACCGAGCTTCTGAGAAGCTGCCCTGGCGATTGCCACTACGTGATTATGCCAAGACATATTTCCTCCCAGGTTGACACCCAGCAAATTAATAGACGAAGTCAGTGGAATTGCGTGTCCTGCCATAACGATATCGGGTTCTGCAATGTTGACCTTCTTAGAGAAAACTGCAGCCTGGGTTTTTTGAGCGTTAAATTCGACTTGGTTACTGTCACCCCAAGACAAAATTTCTTCCAGGTCTTTATTGAGGCGTGATACCATGTTGTCTGCGAAGATGTGCGTCAGTAGCCGATGTTTGAGGTTTCAAAGTAAAAGATGAGATAAGTGTGCTGTCGTCAGCAAAGCAATATAATGGATTTTCTGTTTTCGCTAGAAGGTCGTTAATGTACAGTAAGAAGAGAGTGGGAGATAATATGGACCCTTGAGGAACACCAGCATTGATGGTGAAGGTGTCTGAGAGAAACCCGTCGATCGCCACTTGCAGAGAGCGGTCCTTGAGGAAGCTAGACAACCATGAACAAAATCGACCGGGCATACCATAAGAACGCAGTTTGCTTAGGAGCCCCTCGTGCCAGACACGGTCAAAGGCTTTAGAGATGTCCAGTGCAATAGCCCGGGACTCCCCATGATGTTCGATTGCGTTGCTCCAAAGATGAGTGACATAGGCTAGCAGGTCTCCTGTTGATCTGGACTTACGAAAACCATACTGATGGTCGCTGATAATTTTAAGGCCTTCCAGGTATTTTATAAGTTGTTGGTTAATAGCTTTCTCCATCACCTTTGATATAACTGAAAGCAATGCGACTGGTCGATAGTTGTTTGGCAGGGTTTTCTTGCCTTTCTTTGGTATAGGCTGGACTCGCGCCTTTTTCCAGCAAGATGGAAATATTCCTTTTTTGTAGGATAAGTTAAAAAGTCTACAAAATACTGGTGTGAGTTCATCGGCGCATTTCTTGAGCACTATAATAGGAATTTCATCTGGACCAGAAGCTTTTTTGGCATCGAGCCCCTTCAAAATTCGTTTGACAGAACGCTGACGGAATACGATATCAGTCATTTCCGATCGAACTGCTGGAATGTTTGGGGGTGTTTTTCCCTGAAAGTCTACCGTAGAGTGTGAAGCAAAGAGTTCTGCGAGTAAGTTCGCTTTATCTTCAGCCGTGGTTGCTATTGTGCCGTCAGAACGTGTTAGCGGTGGAATATTTGATTTGGTAAAATTTTGACTGACGGCCTTAGCGACTGACCAAAAGGACCTAGATCCGTTAGGACTGGCGAGAAGTTTATTTTTGATCCTCATGTTGTGAGCCTCTTTGTTTTGATCTATCGTTTGCTTGCACTGGTTTCGAGCGGTAACAAAGATGGTGCGATTCACATCGGTAGGATTTTTACGCCATTGTCGGTAAGCTAGATTTTTAGCTCTGACAGCACGCTCGCAGTTCTTGCTAAACCAGGGCTTGCCATTCGAAGGGCGCTTCTTGGAGAAAGGAATAAAGGCTTCCATGCCAGTAAGAATGACATCGGAGACCTCTTGAGCACAAGCGGATGGATCATCTGAAGAGAAGCATACTTCCAGCCAAGGAAAAGTGCGAAAATGGTCCCTTAGGTCTTCCCAACTAGCTGATGTGTAGTGCCAAATTTTACGAGGTTTAGGAGGTTGTTCAGAACAAATTGGCAGCTCGCTTAGAGTTGAAATAAGTTTGTGATCGGAAGATCCTAATGGAGGATGAACGGTGACTGTGTATAGGTCAGGGTTGGATGTCAAAAAGAGATCTAATCTGATGTCTAGTATCTCCAGTTACTCTACGGCCCATAAGTTATGGGACACCCTGTACAAGCACAATAATTGCGTAAATCTATTATCAAAATGAAGGATAATGATCATGATAATACCACCAATTAAGGTGCGGGTCAATTTGCCCATCGCAATTTCACATAATTCCGTATAAATTTAATCGAAAATATTACATTGTATACTTACATTTCTCTGTTACACTCACTACAACAAATCCGTTCGGGTTAGAATGACGCCATTATAGGTAGGAATGCAGTGGTGCCAACATAACCTTGAATGAGACACAACACAGGTCTCCTAGAGGCGCCAAACTCAAAATAAGTGGAGTATATCATTTTACCCAAGTATGCCATTTTAGGCAGAACTCCCCTGCCGTGCTAGCAAAAATGATTTGCATCAAAGGGGGCTTGGATTAAAAAACGTAGGGCTTGGTTTAGATCACAATGATATGGGGATGATATATCTAACCAAATCTAGGTTAAAATTTTTGTCAAATTTATAATATGCCATGATATGCCAAACTAATGAGTATAAAAATAAATAGACAAATACAAATTTATTTTTGTTGTTTACAAAATTAACAAAGTAAGAATATACAGAAAGAAAAATAATTACATAAATTGCTGAAATTGGTCACCGCCATGCTCCGAGCATAAATTCACACGTCACTTCATATTTTTGAAAGTGTTGACCAGCATCTCTGGAGAAATGTTAACATCATTCTTGGATAATCCTTTCTTGTAATTGTTCTAAATTTGCAACTGGTGTTTTAAAAATATTGTTCTTTATATGCGGCTTGTATTTCTTGGAATACTTGCACTTTATAAGAAAATAAATTCAGCTGCTTCTTAAGAATAGTCCTGCTTGTTCCATAAGATCTTTCCACTTCTTGGGACAGGCGTCTTATACAATTTGTTGGCGTATTTTGCATTATTTCATCAACGTTTGTAACAAGTTCTTCTGTTCTTATAGATAATCTTCCTGCTCCTTTTTTGTGTTGTAAAGAACCTGTTTCGCTAAACACAGCCACGGTTCTTTTCAAACAATGATAAAAATCCTCGGCAATAAAAGGAACGTTAGGAAAATGTTTGTGTGAAAATCGTCCATGCACAAACCCGGATTGTATTGCCACTTACTATTTACTCTAACCCCGTTTCGAAAATACGCTTCAACCATGAATGTTTTGTGCTGTTCCGTAAAGCCCATTGTGTGAATTGTTCAAGAAATTGGAAAAATTAGCGATGAATCAAATTACTTGTAACGACTGTCAAAGATGACGGAATAACTGATTGATTATTAATTCAGGTAGTTACTGACACCCAGCAGGTATTAAGCTCTACGGCTAAGCACTACGTCCTTAGACGCAAGGCCCTCTTTGATGCAAATAATTTTTGCTCGCACGGTATAAATTTTTAAACAAAAATTTGGATATAGACTCAAAATATGATGGGAAGCAATATTTTCTTATAACTTTTTTTCGTATCCCTAAAAAAAAATACACTTTCGCCAGTTTGAAACTTTTAAAGAACACTGGACAGGTGTAACGCACGTCACAAGTCAAAATTTTTTATTTTGTTTTGGGTCATGCAGAACCTAATGACAAAAACAGATTTGCAAAAAAAAAAACGCATAAAAAGTTTTCCATGTGGTGCAGACTTTTCCGCAGACACTTTATAGCGGTGTTAATAGAAGATAATTATATTTAGGTGGTTATTATGGTGAGGAACTTTGCCCATTCGTATTACATTTTTGTTTGAAAACACGCAAAACTTTTTTATAAATAAAATTAATTTGCTATATAAGACATTAATTTTGTTCGTCCTGCTTACTTTCCGATCGTCAATGCAGGCATGATTTTTGTATATAAACTTAATTTCCAGAAACGAATTTTAAGACTACTTTAGTATTCTTTTTATAGAATCCTAAATTTTATACGTAATAATGGTTTAATTGAATTAAACATCGGATCCTATGTTTCTCCTAAAGTTAATCATTCCAAGGTTTACAATGATTGATCAATTGGTAACAATTTTAAAATTTAACGAATATCAATTAGTGTTTGTCGTAATAGTATTTATTGTTAATTTATAAATTGGATATTTAAATATTTTGATGCTGCATATAGAAACAATAGAATTAGTTTAAAAAAAATAAAAGATAACACTTCTATACGTTATAGAATTAACAACTGCAATTAATTGATACTATTCTATTGAAAATCCATTTAAAACTAAAAATAAATGCTACAATACTAATATTACAAATTATTATTTATGTGATTGTAAGAATAAATCATACGTTGTGCAGCTTTATTGGCTATATTTTTGGTCAAAATATAGTCAATAACTCTGTGTATAAAAGGGCGATAATATGACGTTGTTTTGACGTTGTGTTTCAGACGTGTATTTGACGCCAGTAGTAAGACGTCGCATTGACGTATTTTTAAAGTCCTAGAAATTTTGACATAAATGAACAACACTACTTATACCCGCACCTACAAGTATAAAAATTCCCTAACAATAATAAATAATTAGTTATTAAAATGCTAAATCATGTAACCATCGCGCGGCAGTCCGGGTTATTCCTTTTAAGTTTTTTATATTGGTCACTCAGCGAGTTGCACAGCGGTGTCGCCCGGTCCAACGCAATGACAGTTTCAATATATTTTTTTTATTAATTTTAAATATTTCATTTTTAAAAGAGACAAGGTCATGATGCACTTTGACAGACCCAGGTCAGTCGTTTGGATAAAATGATTACACTAATTGTCCGAAGCCACCGAGGCGCTAATGAAAAATCTCGAACAGCTTTGCCAAACTTAGTGAAGACGTCATTTCGACGTCAAAAGGGAACGTTATTTCGACATCAAAAACTGACCTCATTTAGATCTGACTTACTTAGGTACGTCAAAAAGACGTCGTTATGGAAGTTAAAAAGACGTCTTTAAGTCGAAACTGATGACGTCTTTTAGACATCATTCCAAAGTCATGTGCTACCTGGGAATTGTACAAAGAATTGAATGAAGCCACATTTTCTTAAATAGTTAATAGGTTAATAGACAAAATTATAGATACTGGGCATTGGAAATTTAGTATAATGAAAAGGTTAATGTCTGGGCGGGCATTGTTGAAAATAAATGAGAGCTTCATTGGACAAAGATATCTGAATGTCCTTCGAAATGATCTTGTTCCAGCTCTTGCCACTCTATTTCCAGATGATAAATGATCCTGATTTAAGTTTAACCTCAGGCACGTAGACAAGGGGGAAGTGGGGGTATTGGGGGACCCACAGAGCCAGTTTGTGTCATCAATTAATGCTTAAATTAACCCCACTATCACTATGCAAACTTTTTAAATGCTTCATAAAAAAATAATAGTACTTTTTACGTAGGAGCACCAGCGTAACTAGGGGGAAATCAGTAAAGCCACTGGAACCATCTCGAATCGATGGAACGTGAAAGTGCTTTCATGAGAAGCGGCCAGAACCTGCTAGTAGCTCGCAATCATGTACCTACAATTGAGCCAACAAAAAGCTATGTTCAATCAAATATAAGATTTTCAGAATAAATTTATTTTTAAGGTTGTTAAAAATATTTTCTCATGCATCCTTCATTCTGTTTTCAAAAGAGTAACCCAAGTAAACCAAGAAACATTTTTGCAGTTTTTCCGAATAAATGGGTAATTTTTTCTATTGCACTGTTGCGATAACCTTGTGCCATGGCACGGCCAAATAATATTTTAAATACTTTTAGACCTTCAAAATGAGAAAAGTGTTTTTGGAAAAAACTCTTAATCAAGATATCGGTTGGTACGATCAAAATCAAACCGGAGACTTTGCAAGTATAATAACAGAGTAAGTCTTACATAGCAACTTATATAATTTTATTAGGTTCATTATATAGGTATATAATAATAGAACAGCTAAAGTCCTGTTACACTAGGTACTTGCTAGGTACCTCGATAAAAATGCATGTTAACAAATTCAGAAATATGTCTTTAACATCGTTACGCAATGTTGTTTTTAAGAACTGCAAATTTTATTTGTCTCTCCTTTTTTTTAAAGCAAATTTCGATGTTTTATACGAATGAGTATACGTAGAATCTTTTTTTTATTTGGAGGTGTGGTTAATAGATGAATAATATGCGATTGGTTGTCCAAAATCACAGGAAATCAGCCATATTGGTTTGATTCCGGATCAACAAAGAAAAAACGGAATTATATTATCTCGCTAAGTGCATTTTGTAATAACATTTTATAGCCAAAAAGCTTTTCCTAAGCAGTGGCGGCTTGTGATTAGCGAGTCAGGGGGGGGGGGGGGCGCTGGCTTTAAATAAAAAAAAATTTAAATGTCCATTATTTTCAAAAGTACGTGTCTGTTTTCTCTACCTTTCTCGTTGTGAATTTTAATTTCATCAGCATAAGCACTACTTAAACAAGTTAAAATATTAGTCCTAACATCTCAAAACTTACCACATTATGACGATGATTTGCACTATTTTCATGTTTTTTATTTTCTCTGAAAGAAGTTTTAAGTCCTGCACCCCATTTATAGTCCAATTATCATCCCCGTCAAAAAGAAGATACACGAAACAAAAAAAAATTTTGTCCTCACAACCGCATACCTATTCGGGATTTTTTATTATATATTTCTTTGTCAAACTTACGCGTAAACTGTGCCTTACTTTTACATTTTGATTGCACTTGTAGGTACTATGTTCAATTTCTAGTGGCCGCCCTGCATTTTTTAAATCAAGTTTTTCACTTAAGCTCAGAGAACTAAACACAAGCTTCTGTAAATCACTGACCTTCATATTACACGACATTTCCCAACTTTATAACGTAACTAATAAAGCAAATTAAAACAAATAAACAAAACATTAGCGCCTGGCGGCATCGACAGGTCGCCTCTTCAGAGCAGATATACCTAATATATCGATTATTCTACCGTGGCATCACAAACAGCTGTTGTTGGGCGCGGAAAATTGGAGCTCGTCCGTGGCCGCTCGTTGTGCGATGTGTAGGTGACGTCACGCCTTTGTCGTCATGGCAACCCATCGAGAAGCCGCGTTGAATCGGGACGGATAATCGGTCGCCCCCGCCCGCCCGCGCTTGGTATAACA
This sequence comes from Polydrusus pterygomalis, assembly GCA_963969555.1. Classification (NCBI taxonomy): domain Eukaryota; kingdom Metazoa; phylum Arthropoda; class Insecta; order Coleoptera; family Curculionidae; genus Polydrusus; species Polydrusus pterygomalis. Next base: position 33,752,097 of record OZ018380.1, on the reverse strand, counting down.
TTGAGAGCGCGGAACTCGCTTGTCTATGAGTATAACCTGCCCGATGGAATAGGGCTATGTTTGGTTTATGCCCGCGCTTAGTATAACCTACCCGCTGGAATAGGGCTATGTTTGGTTTGAATTATTTTAATGGATTGCTTACACAGATTGCTTTATTGGTTTTGTAAGGTTTGAAATAATTGCATGGAGGGCGGCGCCCCAGAGCCTTCATTAACGAGCCGCCACTGTTTCTAAGTTAAGAATTAGGGAACGATAGGTAGTACCTTTAATTTCTCTTAAAGTGTTACTGTGTAGATGTTGACACCCACTGTTTGAAAGAGATAGGAGTATAAACTGTCCTTTTCTTCAAAGTTAGTTTTTTTGAGCCATCGTCGAGCATACTTATTTCTCCTTTACATTACCTTGAGTAATTTTCATTTTATTTTTTTTTTATTTAGCAAACTTAATAGAATAAATATAGTTTAAAAAAACTAAAAACACGCTTTAAATTAATCAAACTAAAAAGCGGAAAATAAATAATACAGTTTAAAATAATTTTGGAATTTTTTAAGATAGGCAGAAAATAATAATGAACGATAAACATTAGGAGGTATTATTGTGAAAAAAGCGTGGAGTGCTCGATATACGAAAAATAAAGCACAAAGCGCCCCACGCTTTTTTTTCACTATAATACTAATGTTTATCGTTCATTATTATTTGCTGCCTATATTAAGAATTTCAAGAATTATTTTAAACTGTATTTTTTTTTTTTTATTAGTGTTTTTTAGTTTTTTTAAAATATATTTATTATTCATTTTTTAGTTTGGGTTATTGTTAAGAAACATTTTTTTTTGAGTAGATTGAGCTAGATTAGTAGATTATTGTATTGTCAGTGGTTGATAAGTCTACAAAGGTTAAATTAAATCTGACCGTTTAAAGTGGGTCAAAATCGGGTTCAAAGAAGTCGGTTACAAACAAACATACATACAAACTCGAACAAACCCGAACAAACGGCAAAAATTTTCAAAATTTTTTTAAAAAATTTGTCAAAATTTTATTTTGACGGGTACAATTTTTTTTTATTTGCTTTTATTCTTAGCGACAATATCTATACGACCCCACGTTTGTTTCATTACTATCGGTTATTGTAATAATTCTGACATATTGACAGGTGTCAAATTTTGACAAGAGAATTTTTTGCGTATTTTTTTCAACTTTCCACCGTCAATATACATACGACCTTATAGTTAAGGAGCTAGCGTGCAAAAAACGCCATAGTTGGCTGCCCGTCAGTGGAGTTTGAAAAAACTTTGCCATTAGTCCACTGAACACCCTGGTGCTTGAAGTTTTGCTTTTACCCATCAACTTTAAGATTTATTGGCAATAATGACATAGGGCGATTGGCCATAGTGAGAAGCCCGTCAGTCAGGTTGAAAATTAGGTTCTGTAGGTTGCTAAGATCATGTATCTAAAATTTCGTTGCGATCTAACCACTAGATCGTGAATTAGGCCAAATGGAAGATTATAATTTGTTTTTTGACCGCCATTTTGTTGGCCATAGTAAGAAGCCCCTCCAAAACTTGTTTCTACCTCTTCGTTTGGATAAAATGACAGGAAAAATGCACTTGACTGACAAATCGAATCACGACGTTCTTCCCTGGGTGACCTACAAAATCTCGAAAAATCCAATTTTTCAGTCTTTACCATGGCTTTTTCAGAAATTCAACCAAAATCATCAGTCAATCATTTTTCCTGATTTTTAGACATCCAATTAAGTAGAAATCACAAACGACTGACATTTTCCTCGAATATTTTCAATTTGGCCATACTTTGAAAATTTTCTGATTTTGGACTTTTTTATAATGGCTTAATAATGCTGTTCCAAATGGACTTAAAAGTAAAACAATGTATGACGATGATGTTTAATGACCTAAAAAACGTTGATTATATTATAACTATTACTATATATATAATATATAATATATATATAATATATAATGATTATATTAAGTAAAAGTAATAGTTACAATATAATCAACAATTAAATATCTGTTTTTTTCTATATTGAAATTAAAATGTTACTAACACAACCCAGCTTGCTCAACCCAAATATGCCAACAATTTCATTCCATAAATAATAACCATTTAATTTTCGATTTCTTCAGTAATTATTCATTTCTTACTGCTGAAATTGGTTATCGTATCTTTTTTTGGCAAAAATTCTATATTTTTTGATTACTGAATCCAATATAACATAAATTCAACGAATGAATAGGGGTGGAGGGAGCAGAGGGGTGGAGGAAGGGGTAAATAGGTGATAGTTATGTATTGAAACGTTTTTTAGGTCATCAAACATCATCGTCATACATTGTTTTACTTTTAAGTCCATTTGGAACAGCATTATTGAGCCATTATAAAAAAGTCCAAAATCAGAAAATTTTGAAAGTATGGCCAAATTGTAAATATTCGAGGAAAATGTCAGTCGTTTGTGATTTCTACTTAATTGGATGTCTAAAAATCAGAAAAAATGATTGACTGATGTTTTTGGTTAAATTTCTGAAAAAGCCATGCTAAAGACTGAAAAATTGGATTTTTCGAGATTTTGTAGGTCACCCAGGGAAGAACGTCGTGATTCGATTTGTCAGTCAAGTGCATTTTTCCTGTCATTTTATCCTAACGAAGAGGTAGAAACAAGTTTTGGAGGGGCTCCTAACTATGGCCAACAAAATGGCGGTCAAAAAACAAATTATAATCTTCCATTTGGCCTAATTCACGATCTAGTGGTTAGATCGCAACGAAATTTTAGATATATGATCTTGGCAACCTACAGAACCTAATTTTCAACCTGACTGACGGGCTCCTCACTATGGCCAATCGCCCTATGTTATTATTGCCAATAAATCTTAGAGTTGATGGGTAAAAGCAAAACTTCAAGCACCAGGGTGTTCAGTGGAGTAATGGCAATGTTTTTTCAAACTCGACTGACGGGCAGCCAACTATGGCGTTTTTTGCACGCTCCTTAACTATTATAGTTTTTTATTAATATCTTTTTTTTAAACAATTTTACATATTGACAGGAGAACTTTTTGCGTGTAAATTATTGTATTGTTAACGGTTCTTGATAAGTCTACAAAATTTAAATTAAATTTGACCGTTTAAAGTGGGTCAAAATCAGGTTCAAAGAAGTCGGTTACAAACAAACATACAAGTGATGCTAATAAAAGCGTGTTAAAAATACAAGAAGATGCTGGAGGCTCAATATTATGATCTGTCTAGAAAATATAACAACTTGTTGCTTTTTGAATTTTCATTGTTTTAGCCTCGGTTTAAGCTACGCTAGAAAAATAAAATAATTGCAAATGCAAAAAAAATTTAGATATCTATTGTCGCATTTAAAGCAAAATAATGCACAATTTAATTATTCTATCTCAAACTACAGGAATTAGTTTAAAAAAAATATCATGATTATTATTATTATTATTATTATTATTATTATTATTATTATTATTATTATTATTATTATTATTATTATTATTATTATTATTATTATTATTATTATTATTATTATTATTATTATTATTAGTATTATTATTATTATTATTATTATTATTATTATTATTATTATTATTATTATTATTATTATTATTATTATTATTATTATTATTTTAGCAATATTCCTAAAATAGAAGACGGCATAGGAGAAAAAGTAGGAATGCTGGTATTTTTACAATCAACTTTCGTAACTGGTATAATATGGGCACTGATAAGAGGATGGCAATTGGCTCTAATATGTTTGGCTTCATTTCCTTTACAAACTTTGGTTATGGGTGCCATTGCTTGGGTACATATTTTTTTTTAAATTCGTAAATAATTACTTTTTAGCTTTTTTAATTTTTCTTGGACACGATGAATGATAGGTTTGTACACTGAGGACAATGATCTAATACAACAGGTTTGCTAAGATACAGTTTGTATTGATGGCTTATTATTTATTAACTCATATTAAATAAATTGCTAGTGTATCAAACCAGCTTCAGCGTTATATAAATTACAGATTTGCTGGAACAGTGATTTTATTGGTAGTAGGGGAAGGTTACCCATATTGGACCAATTTCCAGATTTCTTATCATAGATCCTGATAATAACGCAAAATCGATTTTGAAGCTATACCTTAGTATACTTTAGTATGTTGTTCAACTGCAGGATTTTTTGCAGAATTTTATTTCAAAGTATCTATGATATACCAGGCTATCAAAAAACCTCTGTAAGTGGTTCAATATAGGAAACCGGTTTCCTAAATTGCACCTGGGGGTTACAAAATTGGACCACATGATTTAAATCGGAAGCTTGGGTGGTAAATAAACAAATAATAAATAAAATTGTTGGTACATGAAGTTTTATACTTTTATTCAAAAAAACATCAAATTGACAATCAAAATGTCGGTAGAAGACAATCCTAATGCAGAAAAGTACCTATTAGTTTTCTATATTGGACCAGTCATAGTTTCATTTTTTAACTCAAAGAAAAAGATTTTAACAATTTTGAAATGGTGTTAGTTCATGACATTAACTTATTTAAAGAGAAAAATTTTTTTTGCACAATTTGGAAAAATTGCCTAAATTGGACCGGTTCAATTTTGCCAATTACCCAGTAGTTCAATTTAAGCAACTACTACGTGTTTTACAAAACCACACAGGAAAGAAACAAGAAAAAACAAATATGGTATGGAAATAGGAGAAATAGAAAGAGAAAAACTTACTTTAAAACTTCCGGAAAAAAGATTTTGCTTAGAGTTTTATGGTTCTAAGGTAAATTCTTAGGAAAATCCTAAAAATATTACATTAAAATTGTGTAAATTACGTTTTGCTGTATACGACAAGCACTAACGGCCAACTAGTTGAGTTTTTTGCCGATCAACGGTTCTAGGTGGAAGTATGTTACAGTGTTACCAGATGATATAGCACTTGTTTAGTTTCGGAGAAATGTACTGTGGTCCAATTTAGGTAGCGGTTCAATATAGGCAACCTTCCCCTAATCAGTTCCATTAGCAGCACAGTCTTGTTGAATAATGAACTAATTTTAAGACAGCAATTTTGTTAAGACATAAATTGTATCTTCTCAATGCGACGCATTTTGTTCCCAGTAAAGGGCTTTTTCTACCATTAAGAAAGCAAAACAGCGTCCCCAAAAACGAATTGTATCTGTTAGAACCTATAATCCACCAAGACGTTGGTGGGGGTTCGTAGCGATTGGCAATCGCCGCGCGCCCTAGTATCAGTTTTAACGTATTGTTTTTCAGAGTCTTCTAGCTGTACTGTCAGAATTTGAATTTAATTGATCGTAGGTACCAATACCTGTTTCAATTAATTTATTTTTACTTTATACCGGGTGTCCACGGTCCACTCTAACTTTTTTGTTTTTTAAGATAATGAAATAAAATTCGGGGGATTTGTATACGACATAAAACTACATTTTTTGACAGGTGACTCACCATTATAGAACTTCCGGTTTAACCGGAAGTGACATAAACTTTCGATTTTTAAATGGGACACCTGGTATATTTTTACTTTACTTACTTACTACAACGATGTATCACTTGTCACTTTTTGTTACCAAGTAAATATTTTTTTTCCAAATTTATTGTTTTATCTAGAGGGCTATGAATACCTTAAAATCACTTATTTCAGTTCTTTAATCTTAGGAAAAATACAATTTTACTATTTTCGATCCAATACCATTTGCTGTGTAAAATTGAATCTTAAAAGTTGAATAACTCATTTTTTTCAAATGGCAACATGGTGGCTCGTCGGGTAAAAAAAAAAGAGGATTTTATTACGATTATTTTGATACCATACACTATTAGGTTTTAGAAAACTTTTAAAAGTTAACTTAGAACTTTCCTAAAAATGAAGCATCTTCTGAGAATAAATTTAGATTTAAATGCATCAAGCAGCCTGTGACCACCAAAACTGATAAAACAAAATCACGCCTTGAGGAAAATTGACATGCCGACAGCTTCTGCCAAAGTAAATTAGGTTGTTGTTTAAAAAGCATGAAAATACTAGTTTTACAAGGAGTGAAAAAGTTGATATGTTATTAGTGTTTGGAGAATGTAGAAATAATTCAACCGATGCTGCACGACTTTACGCACCAAGCTATTTTAATCGGCGTCATCCAACCCGGCACTATTAGGTACTGGTTCAGAAAATGCGAAATGAGCCTGACAATAATAACATATCAACTTTTTTACTCCTTGTAAAACTATTATTTTCCATGTTTTTTAAACAACAAACTAATTTACTTTGGCAGAAGCTGTTGGCATTTCAATTTTCTTCAAGGCATGATTTTGTTTTATCAGTTTTGCTGGTCACAGACTACTTGATGCATTTAAATCTAAGTTTATTCTTAAAAGATGCTTCATTTTAGGAAAGTTCTAAGTTAACTTTTTAAAGGGCAGCTTTTCTAAAACCTAATAGTGTCTGGTATCAAAATAATCGTAATAAAATCCTCTTTTTTCTTAACCCGACGAGCCACCGTGTTGCCATTTAAAAAATATGAGTTATACAACTTTAAAGATTAAATTTTACATAGCACATAGCATTGGACCAAAAATAGTAAAATTGTATTTTTCCCAAGATTAAAGAACTGAAATAAGTGTTTTTAAGGTATTCATAGCCCTCTAGATAAAACAATAAATTTGGAAAAAAAATATTTTCTTATTGACAAAAAGTGACAAGTGACACATCGTTGTATTTAGAATGTCATATGGAGTCAAAAAAAGTAAAAATATACCAGGTGTCCCATTTAAAAATCGAAAGTTTATGTCACTTCTGGTTAAACCGGAAGTTCCATAATGTTGAGTCACCTGTCAAAAAATGCAGTTTTATGTCGTATACAAATCCCCCCAATTTTATTTCATTATCTTGAAAAACAAAAAAGTTAGAGGGGCGAGCCACCTTCCGTGGACAACCGGTATATAGGTTTTTTAAAACTTTGCAACAAAACAATAGGAGATTCTTATTTCGCACAACCCATCATTAGTATTGGACTTTATAAGCTATGGACGAATTTTACGATCTCACTAAACCATGTTGCCTATAATAGATACCTAATCATAATATGCAATGTTAAACGACAACAACATTATCACACTAAAAGCTATTTAAATTTTTGAGAACTACACCAATGATTTTTAGTGGTAAGTATATGCTTTATTGACCGTAGCAAGCAAATATTATTATGATTAACGTTAAGTTTCATTACAACTGCCAGTCGGAACTAATACCGTATACCTATATACAACCAGATTACACCTCCAATAGAACTTGATAATTACTGTGAGTATTCAGAGCAATACTGGCTATAAACCATTCTATGGTAGCATTAACTCCTATTTCCTATTGGTTAAATAAGCGTGATATTATCACTACACAACGGTCTAAAAATTTTCGTTGACTTACAAAAGGAAAGCGCGTTGCTGTCAAATATAGTACTAAAACAGTTGTATAAAGAGTATGTGAATTCTTATAAGGAATTTGATATTATTGATAAGAAGCAAAACCTCGAACAAAACATTGGAAAAAGGCTTTCTAAAGGCTAACAAAACATATTATTATCTTACAATTTTTTAAAATGTATTTGTCCATGGTAGGTGTGTAGGCTTTTGATTTTAATTAACATATGCTTGGGAAAAACTTATTTGAACTGGTTTTAGCAAAATAAAATGAGCAAACCACTATTTTTTTTATTACATTTTTAATTATAAATCCAAAAAATAAAATAATTTTCTAAAACACGTTATTGCCATCACACTTACTTAACTAATTGACTACCTACTTTGTAGTTTTCTGCAAAATATTGCAAGCAAGAAATGGCAGCCTACAGTGCTGCAGGTTCAATTGCGGAAGAAGTCCTTAGTTCCATTAGAACAGTTGTAGCTTTTGATGGACAAAAGAGAGAATGTAAAAGATATGACCAATACGTTAAACAAGGTAAGTAATGCCCTTCTCTTTTCAATTTTCTAGTTTTTTACTAGAAACTCAATTAAATACAGGATGCTTCAAATTTGTGGCGAATTCCTATTTAACGAGTTCAAATTTGTCAAATTCCGAATAGCCAAACCATGGTTGTAAATATTTTTGCATAGCAATATTGTCCCCTCCTCAAATCGTACGGTAAACGGTTTCTAAGATACAGCCGGCGTCCCTTTTTAGTTGTACAGCCGGTACGAACACGAATTTGTAGCACCTTATACCGGTACCTAGTACTTAAGTCTATACTTAAAGTGGAGTGTGGAGTGATAATTATTATGGGAAGAAATGATACAACTTTAATTCTTTCTCCACTAATATGTTTAATTTTTTTTAATGAATTGGAGAATTAATAAAACACTGAACATGTTTCTGTGGAAAAGACACCCATCATAAGGAGAAATTAAACAAAAGTATATTGAAACAATAAAATAAAAAGATAATGAGAACATGTTATGTGGAATAGAATGAATGGAAAGCCATACTACCAAACTTAAAGAGGGTGATAAGGGGAGAATTATGGGAAGATTAAGGGAATATTAAGGTAAGATTAATGGAAGATGTTATTACAGAAATATTACATGATATGTCGGTGAAAAATTTGAAGAGAAGTATAATCTTTGGGGGGTACACAAAAGTGTAGGAGGACATTTTTTTAAATATAATTTTAACATAACTACTGTATAGAAGAAGGAAGACTTAAAATTGTATCATTTCTTCCCATAATAATTACCACTCCACTTCAAGTATGGACTAAGTATTTGTTCAGAATATGATTAAACTCCAAAAATAATGCTGTAATTTAAATTTATAAAAAAAATAATTAATTGTCAAAATATATTTTAGCACAAAACAATAATATCACACGCTGCCTCTTCAACGCCTTGAATCAAGGCTTTATTTGGTTTCTGGCGTACGGTTGCTACGCGTTAGCTTTCTGGTATGGCGTTGGCTTGGTTATACAAGAAAGAGACTTGCCAGAAGAAGACAAAGTTTATACTCCAGGAAATATGATGGGGGTAGGTTTGCGTTAAAAGATAATATGGTTTTTAGAATAAATTATTAGTATGCATTTTAATACTACCAATAGTACCAATGCATAGTAGAAAATAAAAATCTATTAAAATGTACCTGTTTCCTCTTTGAATACCTGTAATCATTTACTTGAGTGAGGGGCGAAAATAAATTGAAGGTAACATAAGTAAGTAGTTAATATGCTGAATCATAGAGAAGAGTCTTGGACTTCATTGTCTTTATTTGTTTTATATTACATCGTTGCAACAATCAACTGGTATATATTTCCAGTCGTCGTCAGGTGAATACTTAATAAGCAGCTCTATTTATATTAGCTGGGTGCATTGAAGCATAACTGAGTCACAACCACCTTGAAAGAAGCCGTGAAACAGGAAACAGAAACATCAACAACACTGCTTGAAGATCCATATGTTACGTTACTTTTTTGAGGTTACCCATGTTTTAGTATGTAATTTATGCGCAAGGTAGGATTAACTTTGCGGTTTTTCGTATTAATTTGTATTTTTATCCGGTTTTCGATTGATATCTAATAGAACATATAAGTGACATGACTGCTAAGAACCTCTACAAAATATTAGTTAACATTTTTGGTGCGCATTTGCTGTAATAGCATTAATAAAGTGAAAAATCCAACAGCCTGGCCGGCCCAGGGCGGTTTGTTTACGGGTCTTATAATGGCGGCAGAATTTTATTTGTTTTAATTTAAAAGTTGTGTTTTTTGTATTCTAGTAAGTTCTTTGGAATAAACTTTATTGTTTTGTGGCTACAGTGAATTTATTAAATATTGAAGCGTCAGTAATTATTTACAAAAAATTAATACTTCTGAATTTTGGGAAGTAAAAATTGTAAGTGACTCAAAAATATATTTTTATAGTTTAGATTTGACCAATGACTGTATAAATATTGTTAATCAGGTTTCAGTGGACATTGATATGAAGGTAAAGGTTTTTTTTAAAAGGTTGCCCGATGTCACTTCATTGCTTCTTTTTAAGTTGATTGTGACTGAGTGCTTCTCTTATAACCGGCTGGATAACCGAGGCGTATCAAGTTAGTGAAAAGTACGCAAATGTTACATCAAAAACAACACTTTTAATTAGAGAGTTTCAAGTATCGACTCCGTGAAACATCTTTATATTAAAAGGGGTACCTCTTCAATATCACAATTGTAGCACTTATTAAAGTGATTAGATTTAATATTTTTAAATTACCTTAAAACCTACTTTTAGGTGTTTTTCGCAACTCTTATAGCCACTTGGAACTTTGGCAGCGCAGGTCCGTATTTGGAAGTTTTTGGAATGGCTAGAGGTGCAGCGTTTAAAGTTTTTAAAATATTGGATAGTGAGCCTGAAATGCACAAACATTATGATATTGGAAGGAGACCTGATTTTCGGTCAGACATCGTTTTAAAGAATGTCAAATTTAGGTATCCATCAAGAGCGGATGTGCCAGTAAGTCCTAAAAATAATTAAAATTGGAATAGTAAGCGTAAATCCTAATTTTTGGAGTGACCAGAAAAATTCTTCTGAAGCCGCAAGATTGTATGTATTATATGTTTTATGAACTAATGACAGTACAACTTTAAATGAAAGCCATAGGCCCCCCCCTCCCACCCTTCCCGGATCGCCCGTAATTTATTTTTTCTTTCATTTTTGTTCTATTCTCTTCCATTTCCAATTATTGCTTTTCAAAACCATTCCGTCGTTTTTCAAAGCCGCCTTTATATTTCTTTAGAAAAGAATGGGGCGGCAATAATGCATAACGCTTTTAAATTTGCGATTGGGACTTAAGGCAAATTTTTCAATGTGAATTTTCAAATAGAGGAGTGTATGGTATCAAATTATTAAAAAAAATGCTCGTTTTAAATATCCTACTGAAACACCATCGTTCCATTTTAAAAAATGGAGCAAAAACGTCATGAAAACAAAATTTCATTTTTTAAACGCTTTTGAAACTTAGAAAGTTAATAATTATTATGACATAATTTTAATTTTTATATACTACTTAACCATACATTAACAGATTAAATTAATTTGTAGCACTCTAGATTGAAAATAAAAAATAAACATAAAAATGTTATAACACGTAAAAAAATGACAAGTGAGGTGTCATTTCACTCATAATGTTATGATGAACCCAAATAAGTAAAAATGTACAAGATGTCCCATTTAAAATATCAAAGTCAAGGTCACTTCCGGTCAAACCGGAAGTGCTAACCCTTATGCATAATCTCAAAATTTCATTTTAATGTCTACAAGGTGCCCCAAGGTGGATGGCGTATTAGACGTTTATGGAGAACTAACTAACTGATCATTTTGAAAATTTGGCACCCGAGATAGACGACGATGATCTACACTTTTAAAATATTCTTGACCATGCGGTGTTGCCGCTTCTACTCTAAACCGGTAGCAACATTGCTATTTTAAATGGTACTCCCTATATATTTTAAAAATTTTAGATTTAGCATAAAATTATAATTATCTTTTAATAAATGTATTATTGGTCTAGGCTTAACAGTTTCCGAGATATTGACTTTTGAAAAATGACATATTTGAACTTTGACAGCTTCTAGCAATCTAACTGTACTTCTTAGAGCAAAACGGCTTACATGTCCCTATATTTAATTTTCATTATTTTTCCAAAAATGAGAACTTCCGGTTAAACCGGATGTAGGAATTATAGTACTTTCGGTTTGACCAGAAGTTGAAACTTTTGGGAAGATAACAAAAATTGAAGATAGGGACATGTGAGCCGTTTTGCTCTAAGACGTACAGTCGGAGAACTAGAAGCTGTCAAAGTTCAAAAATGTAATTTTTCATAAGTCAATATCTCGGAAACTATTAAGCCTAGACTAATAATGCATTTATTAAAAGATAACTATAATTTTATGCTAAATCTAAAAATTTAAAAATATAAAGGGTGTTCCATTTAAAATAGCAATGTTGCTACCGGTTTAGAGTAGAAGCGGCAACACCGCATGGTCAATAATATTTTAAAAGTGTAGATCATCGTCGTTTATCCCGACGGCCAAATTTTCATAATGATCCGTTAGTTAGTTCTCCATGAACGTCTAATACGCCATCCACCTTGGGGCACCCTGTATAAATATAAAAAAGTTATAGGGGTGAACGTCTTTTGAGAAACACCCGGTATTTAAATTGTAAATTATTTACTAATAAAATTTTTTATGTTAAAATCTGTATACGTAACCTTGAATTCAATTTTTCTTTTATTCTGCCAACAAATTAGGCAGCATTCCTCCTCTGATCTATTAATACTAACGACATCGCTGTCAAATAACTTGATCCTATTTGGTTTTCTACAAAATCATCGCAGGTCTCTATTTTCTAGGTGTTAAAAGGGATCGACATAGAAATAACTTTTGGAGAAACAGTTGCTTTGGTGGGACATTCGGGATCTGGCAAATCGACAGTTGTGCAGCTGTTACAGCGATTTTATGATCCATGTTCAGGTGTTGTATGTATATTTTAAGTCAGTAATTCAACATCACTATTAACGTATCTTTATACCATTATTATTACCAAATCATGTCGACTATTAAAAATAACTTACAAAAATAATAATTTTTAGATTACGATTGATGGCGTTAATCTAAAAGATATTAACCTTAGCTGTTTAAGACAAAATGTAGGCGTAGTTAGTCAGGAACCCTCGTTGTTTGCTACGACTATTGCTGATAATATTCGATATGGAAAACTTCATGCTAGTATGGATGAAATAAGTAAGTTGACAAACAGTTTTGACACGAGATAATTTTCACTTATAATCTCCCTAGCAGCTGAATTATTACCGATAATTTTTTTTAAGGTTACAAACGGTTTTGTTGATAGAAAAACATGAGTGAAACCCAGAAAAAAATTATCGGGAATTAATTCTGCTGCGTGGGAGAAAGGAAATTTCATAAATTGGAGTTTCTTTTAATGTTCCTGAAATTTTAGTAATAAACCTTAGTTACTAACAAGTAAAATCAACTTCTATTGTAAAAACACAGCGCGTCATATTAAACTAAACTCGTCGGAAATATGTTTTTTAGTTACTAACAAGTAAAATCAACTTCTATTGTAAAAACACAGCGCGTCATATTAAACTAAACTCATCGGAAATATGTTTTTTTAAGTTATACCTATTTGAATTAAAAACTATAAAGAAATTGGATTTCGCTGGTTTGTCTCACCTGTCACTTCAAAATGACTTGACATTTGAATTAAAATTAATTCGTAGTAGTATTCCTAAGAAACATTATCACTTATTAATTTTATTAGGTTAATAGACTATAGACTATCGCGAAAATTTCATAAATTTATTTTCAACCAATTAGAAGGCTCCTTTTTGTTTGCGTTGCTTATAGCGACGGGAGACTATCGCTATATATAGTCTATAGCCTATTAACCTAATAAAATTAATACGGGAGACTATCGCTATATATAGTCTATAGCCTATTAACCTAATAAAATTAATAAGTGATAATTTTTCTGTCAAAAATGAAGTGCTTTATTTTTTATGGCAAACGTCACTCAGAATAAAATCAAAATACATTTCATTGCTAACTTATAATTTTTATTGAGAATAGGTCGTAGGTCTCATCATCTCATCATATTAAAAGAAACTCCAATTTATGAAATTTTCTTACCGAATCTCCCACGCAGCAGAATTAATTTCCGATAATTTTTTTCCCGGTTTCACTTATGTTTTTGTTGATAGAAAATTTCCCTCGTCTTGACTCGGAATAATTTTCTATCAACAAAACCATTCGTGACCTTAAAAAAATTATCGGTAATAATTCTGCTGCTAGGGAGATTATAAGTGATAGTCTCCCGTTGCTATAAGCAACGTAAACAAAAAGGATCCTTCTAATTGGTTGAAAATAAATTTATGAAATTTCCATTATAATATTTATGATTTCTAGTAAAAGCAGCAAAAAAGGCTAATGCTCATAAATTTATTTCTAACTTGCCCCACGGCTACCAAACAGTAATAGGTGAAAGAGGAGCCCAATTATCAGGAGGGCAAAAGCAAAGAATAGCCATAGCCAGGGCATTAATAAAGGAGCCTAGTTTGTTAATATTAGACGAAGCTACTTCTGCATTGGATACTGCTAATGAAATTGAAGTTCAAGCCGCTCTGGATGCTGTGAGTACAGATAATTACAAATTATACAAAACGCCACGAATTCTCTCGTTTTCCGACAGATGGAACCAGGAATTTGTCATCATAGCTGATATGGGACATAATAATATCCCCAGATTAGTTGTGGACCGTAATGAGCCCACACACCGAGCTATGAATTGCGTTTTTTGTACTTTTCGTTAAATTTGATTACGTTAAAAATGATTAGTGGTTTTGGTGCCTTTTATTTTTACTTTAATTGAATTTTAATTTTTTTTGTATAGCATACAATTATTATTTATTTGAGTAAAAATTTACATGTTAAAATTTCATTATTCTTTTTTTAGACGTTAAATTATTATGGATCATAACAATTATTATCGTGTGCTTCGCATGTGAGTTGATGTCATCGATAACTACTAATAAGTTTTTGAAAGTTGTTTTCTTAAAATGTCTGTCCGCAAAGGTTAGTTTTCTAATGTATAACTATTGCATTATGTAAAAATCAGCTGTTTGAATTCGAAGGAGTTATTTACATGCTTTCTTAAAGGGTTTCCTAGTTTTCATTGGTTTTTACGTTAGGTACGTTAAAAGCTGTCAAAGTATTGACAGAAAAATTAAATTCCTGGCTAAATTGACGTTTATAACTTTATGTTAGCCTATATATTTGGGTTAGAAAGGTAACCGTGTCAATGTAAGACCAAATTCAATAGTAGGTAGGTATAGTATTTTTTTTTGGGTATGTGTAGAATAAGCCAAAAACTGATAATATAAATAATTCCTTGATGGTAAATTTAATATCTGACTGAGTTCAATTAGTTTATATTGAACAGTAGGTATAATAGTTCACCTTTAGGTAGGTATAACCTGAAAGAATAAAACAAAAAAAATCTGGTGTAAATATGAGTGATAAAGTATTTAAAATGGCGTTTCAGTTTCTGTCGAGGTTTGGATGATTATAAAATAATATATAGTTTTTAAATTTATTTTTATACTTTATCTTTAAACCATATAAATGCTCACGTTTATTATTATCATTGTACGCGGTAGAACCGATGAGAGAGACTATTGCATCGATTA
Source organism: Polydrusus pterygomalis (assembly GCA_963969555.1). Lineage (NCBI taxonomy): Eukaryota > Metazoa > Arthropoda > Insecta > Coleoptera > Curculionidae > Polydrusus > Polydrusus pterygomalis. Next base: position 33,736,848 of record OZ018380.1, on the reverse strand, counting down.
ATTTAGAAGGTATCACATCTATAATTTTGAAGTCAGGTCCTGGAATTCATAAAAAACTTATAAAAATTTAATATACCAGAATTGGCAGAGTGTCACGTGAATCCATCTTGCGAAAGGAATTAAAATTTTTACTATACCTTATAGTGCCTTATACCGTGCGAGCAAAAATTATTTGCATCAAAGAGGGCTTGGATTAAAAAACTTGGTTTAGATCACAATGATATAGGAACGATATATCTAACCAAATCTAGGTTAAAATTTTGCCAAATTCATATTATGACATGATATTCCAAACTAATGAGTAATAAAATAAGTAGACAAATACAAATTTATTTTTGTTGTTTACAAAATTAACTTAATTAATAATCATTAGCTTCTTAAGAATAGTCCTGCATGTTCCATAAGATCTTCCCACTTCTTGGGACAGGCGTCTTATACAATTTGTTAGCGTATTTTGCATTATTTCACGAACGTTTGCAACAATTTCTTCTGTTCTTACAGATGGTCTTCCTGCTCCTTTTTTGTATTGTATAGAACCTGTTTCCCTAAACACAGCCACGGTTCTTTTCAGGCAATGATAAAAATCCCCGGCAATAAAAGCAACGTTAGGAAAATGTTCGTGAAAATCGTCCATGCACAAACCCGGATTGTATTGCCACTCACCATTTACTCTAACCCCGTTTCGAAAATACGCTTCAACTATGAATGTTTTGTGCTGTTCCGTAAAGTCCATCGTGTGAATTGTTCAAAAAATTGGAAAAATTAGCGATGAATCAAATTACTTGTAACGACTGTCAAATATGACGGAATAACTGATTGATTGCTAATTCAGGTAGTTACTGACACCCAACAGGTATTAAGCTCTAGGACTAAGCACTACGTCCTTAGATGCAAGGCCCTCTTTGATGCAAATAATTTTTGCTCGCACGGTATTTATAACACAATAATATTAATAACCAATCAAAAAGCACGGGTTTCTCAGACATTCTCAAAGTAAAAGTAGCATTTTTGTAATCTAACGAAAATTCTGAGTAACTTCTGTTTTTGAGTCTTTTTTGCTCTACCATTATGTTTAAGGGGGTTAGGAGGGGGCAAATATTGCTTTGAAAAAATCTTCACAACTTTGGTGTGGCTTATCAGAGTTTGGCAAATTTGAACTTGCTAAATAGGCTTTTTTTGTTTATAGAGTTTATAAAAACTTGTTCTAAATTTCGCTGCGATAGCTAGGGGCGCTATTTACCAGAATCAACAATATCATGTATCTAATTAAATATAAGAACTAGGTAATTTTCGAGTTTATTTTGTATTACATGTATATTTAAAGTCGGTACTACATTTGATACAAATAAATCCATTTTATGGAGACTATGTTAAAATATTAATATGTGCCACCAATTTTTTTTAGATCAGCGGTGAATGTACCAAACTGGTTGTTGCTCATAGGTTGTCAACAATACGAAATGCCAATAGAATAATAGTGTTTGACAAGGGTAGCATCGTTGAAGAAGGATCGCACCATAAGCTTATAGAAGCGAAGGGTGTCTATTATAATATGATTAATTCTCAGGGATATACAGAACTAAATAATGAAAGTAAGTATATTATTTTTTATTGTGATGTTTACAGTGTAATCAGGGTGTCTAGGAGCCGGGAAAACCGGGAAAAAAACGGGAATTTAACAAAGCCGGAAAAAACCGGGGATTCGTCGGGAAAATCAAGTTTAAGCCGGGAATTTTGAATAAGCAGATAATTTCGAACTTAAAAATTTGAAGTAGGTAAAAGATAAGGTTTCCTACAGTATTGTTTATGGTCTGGCTCCTTATTTCAAAACAGACTTAAGTACAATTACAATGGCCGACAAAAAAATTTTTTTTTGTTGTAACACAAAGCTAAATAGCATATTGTGGTAGAATGGACCTATCCAAATACGAAAATGAAAAAAAAAAGTTGTAACACGTAACGTTTTCTTGTTACATTTATAGTACCACATTTAATGTTACAATATTATTTAATATCTATTGAAATAATAATTTAAAAATTTTCTAACTGTGTATATCGACTATATTTAAATTTTTACACCTACTTAACATACCTTACATCTAAGAAAAATACAAACATTAAAAATATTAACTGAACACACTAATTAAATTTTATTTTTTCCTTTTATGAGGGGTCATATCTTCTCTTTTCAAAAACCAATAGGAATCACCCATCATGGCTGGATCCCATCGTCTTTGATAGCGAATTTCCATTGTCCTGATATCCTGGTGGAACCTTTCACCCTGCTCGTCACTGAGAGCTCCCAAATTTTCAGGAAAAAATGACAGATGGGAATGGAGGAAGTGAATTTTTAATGACATTCGGGCACCAAGCGATTTGTAGGAATCTAAAAGTTCATCAACTAACTGTTGATAGTTTGCATCCATATTGTTGCCCAAAAATCCCCTTACTATACTAACAAATGAGTTCCATGCTCTGAGTTCCTGCCTAGTAAGCTTCTCTGTAAAGTTGACATCGTCCAGCAATTTTCTGATTTGTGGCCCAATAAAAATGCCTTCCTTTAATTTGGCATCACTTAACTGGGGAAAGACTTGTCTTAGGTATTTGAATCCATCACCGTCTTTATTCATAGCTTTCACAAAGTTTTTCATCAGCCCAAGTTTAATGTGAAGAGGAGGCAGAAGGACTTTTTTGGGGTCTACAAGAGGTGCAAACTTAACATTTTGAGATCCCGGCTGAAATTCACTTCTTTGTGGCCAATATTTTATTACATAATGCTGATCTACTGCACGACTGTCCCACAAACAAAGAAAACAGCAATATTTTGTAAATCCTCCCTAAAGTCCTACTAAAATTCCTACAGTTCAGGTAATTTTTCTGTTATAAAATGCATGCATTTTTAACCCGCCTAATTAAATTGACTACCAGCTAATGTAAAATGGTCTTATTAAGCTATTGAAAAATGGTATGTATTGGGGCTTTCCCAATATTTTTTCTATTATTAGGTATTTCCATTTTAAAAATAAAGAGCTGACCTGTGTTAGAAAAATCTTGTCGGCCAGTGTTATTAAACAATGCAATACTTTTGTAATTTGCTTTGACGAAAGCCTAAATAAGGTTGCGCAAAAACAATAAATGGACATTTACGTAAGATACTGGGATTCCGTGAAAAATCAGGTTCAAGTTCGTTATTTTTCATCTGTGTTTTTACATCATGCGAAAGGTGTGGATTTGTTGGAAGGTCTAAAAGATGGTTTGCAAGGTCTTCATTTAAAGAAACTGCTTCAAATTTCAATGGATGGACTTCATGTAAATTTTAAGTTGGTACGCCTTCTAGAGGCTGAATTAAAAGATGAAACCGATAACCCTTCTGCAATTTTAAGCATAGGCTCCTGCGGTTTACATACCGTAAATGTTGCATTTAAAACCGGTATTAAAAAAACAGACTGGAATATTGTGTCATTTCTAAGAGCTTGTTACAATTTGTTCAAAGACAGTCCTTCCCGACGGGGTTTATTCTTGTCCATAACTGGTTGTTCCAACTTTCCTCCTAAATTCTGTTCAGTAAGATGGCTAGAAAACATATCTGTGTCTCAAAAAATTCAGTCGCTATACCCTCACTTGAAAAAATTCATATCTTCTGTGCAAAATACGAATCAAAAGCCATCGTGTGAAAGTTACAAAATTGTAGTAAAGTTTATGGATAATAAACTGCTGTTAGCTGAATTAGCCTTCTTTCGGTCACTCTCTGAAGAATTAGAACCATTCCTAAGACAATTTCAAAGTGATTGGCCTCTAGTTACATTTCTTTATGAAGACCTATTATCCATTATAAATAACTTAATGAGACGTTTTGTGACAGACGAAGTTCTACAAAGCACTCCTATTTTCAAAATAGATGTTTTAAAAAAAGACAAGAATGGTTTATATTGCAACCTTAAAAAAGTCCAAGAGATTGATCTAGGATATGGGACTAGAGCGGCTATCAAAAAATGCGTCGGAGTTAAAGATAAAGAAATGATGATCTTTCGCCAGGATTGTCAAAACTGCTTGATATATACAGTTTCCAAACTTTTGGAAAAATGTCCGTTAGCATATGAATTAACTGAAACTATAAGTTTCCGTAACCCCATTAAAACTGGCGAGATTCAAGAAAATCCTTGCAACTGATGTCCAAAGCATTTGAAATTTTGTTAAATTCAAACAGATGCAATGCGACTAAATTGGAAGAAGCAGATAGAGCATTTAGAGACATTCTTACTGATCAGACTATGATAAATAAAATAAAAAATTATTCCAGATGTAATAGAGTAGATGACTTTTGGATGGAAACCATCACAAATTACAGTTTAAAAAACGTGGTGCAACTTCTTCTAACAATTTCTCATGGAAATGCCACAGCAGAAAGGGGATTTTCTGTTAATAAGGAGATTTTGGTGAAAAATTTAAAAGAAGAGTCACTTATAGGCCAAAGATTAGTGTGCGATTCACTACAAAAATTTGGAGGAGTTCAAACTATGGACATTACAAAATCCATGATACTTTCCATGATAAATGCCTATTCAAGGTAGCACAAAAAGATAAAAAGGCAAAAGAGGTTGACAGCGACTTGAAAAAAGCAGAAAAAAGGAAGCTTCAAAAGCAAGCAGAAGAACTGGAAACTAAAAAGAAAAAAATTATCAAACAATCACAAAAAGATTTGGCAGCTATAGAACAAGAAATCGTAAAATTAAAAAAGTAACTATATTATTTGGTTGTGCTTAAGCCATGTGTTTTTCAAATAAATGTTTTAAAATTTAGCAACGAAAGTGTAGTTACTTTAGGAAAACCCAGCCGGGAAATTTTCAAAAACCGACCGGGAAAAACCGGGAATTAGTAGGGAATTTTGTTTTCGATTTTTGCTAGACACCCTAGAATTTTCTTCATAAAACTTAACTTTTGTTTGCGCACGAGATAAGTTGTACTTATGTAAAGGTTAATGTCTATGATAATAACATAATATGCTTAAGCATCATATGTCTAAAAGTGTAGACGTTGTACATAAGTAGTACTTAAGCCCAATATAATCCTGCTAATTTATTTCAGATGAAAATAAAAACAAATTATTAAAAACAAAAAGCATCTCATGCAAATCCCAGGAGGAGGGTGAAGTTGAAGACGAAGAAGTAAAAGAGGTAAGAAGACTTTTATATTATTTAACATTTTAAAGCCTGCTCTTTTAAACGTTGCATCACCTTGCACTTTTTTCTTCTTTGTCAATACATTAGATATACTGGGTGTTCTTTCTAAACCGTTATTAAATCGGAAGGGTTTTTCATTTCATATCGTCATATCAGATACATGATTTATTCCCAGATGCGTGTCGCCATATGATAGCTCATCAGTGAGGTAGGACCCGACAAGAAATGTGAAGTTCAACTGAAACAGACATGGCGAACTTCCTTGTATTAATATAGGTGTGTGTATTGGTGCAGTGTTGTATTTTAGTAAGGTCTTGTGCGGTAGGTAAATTTTTTGGCAGGCCTTTTGTAGACTTATTTTGTGTGCTAATTACTTAAACTAGGTATGGCGGCGTCTCGTTTAACGATTCCTTGCTAGGCATAATAGTTCTTGTTTCCTTCTTAGAGGGTCACAAAGCTTCCCTATAGACAATTAGAAAGACGTCGCGAAAGCAGAAAGATTGAAAACATGGGATCAAAACCTTATTACGTCATCCCATTATCCGCGCAATTCTTTTATTTGTCAGCCTCGACGGATTATATTGCTATCTTTGTTTTGTCTTTGTGTTTGGCGTTCGACCTTCAGCTAAATAACTCGGTCCTATTGGTCAAGGCAGGCACTTGGTAAAAATGCTTTTTAAAATATATATAAGAAATACGTAGGTATACAGTGTGACCAGTAAAGTCCGCATCATATGGGATTTTTTTTAATTATAACTTTATTCGAAATTTGACTTTGGCATCAAGTTCTGCTTCGATCAAGATGAAAATTAAGCAAAAAAATAGTAGTCACGAGATTCGCATTATCTGTCAAATTTAAATTTTTTTCAAAAAATAATTCAAAACTGGAGTTATTTCTGAAAGTATCGAAAAAAGTTATTAGAAAAAGTTATTTTAAATGCAGTTTCTAGCCCACGCGCAAAATTTCAGCTGCATAAGATAATTTTGATTTTTTAACCATATTTTGTAAATTGCACCACTTTTGCAAAATAAGACTCAACGCAACCTACATAAAACTTCTTAGTTATTTCAGATACATTTTCTTTAAAGTAGCGTCATATTAAATGTGTGTTTTTCTACAAAATAAAAATCGGTCTATTAAAATTTGGTCGCATGTGATGCATAGTTTATTTGTTTTTGACCCTGTATAAGGTAACTTCATAAAATAAGTATTTTTGAAAACGTAGTTTGTGTCTGAAAGTAATAATATACCTTAATATTAAGACAAAAAATAACACAGTGTCATCAGTAAAGTGTTCATTAGGTGGAAAATAAATTTTAGTGGTGGGTAAAAAATCAAAACTATCTTATGCAGCTGAAATTTTATATGTAGGCTAGAAACTGCATTAAAAAAAACTTCTTCTAATAACTTTTTTCGATATTTTTATGCCAAAGTCAAATTTCGAATAAAGCTATTAATAAAAAAAATCCCATATGATGCGGACTTTACTGGTCACACTGTATAATTACGTCGTAAATTTTTTTTAGGAAACAGAAAAATCCAAGAAGTCCCCTAATGTATTTTTTAAAATATTGCAAGTCAATAAACCGGAGTGGTTGCCCATGATAAGTGGTTGTCTGGCTTCTTTAATGAATGGCGCATCTTTACCTCTTTATGGACTGATATTTGGAGACATATTGGGGGTAAGGATATTTTGATATACAATTAATTTATTACTTTATTTAATGCATTGGGAACTCGAAAACTTTAATGTAGTATATTGCAGAAAACTTTCGACAATAATAAACTAATCAGACAAATTTAATTGTGATACCAATGACATTGACAATAATTAAAGTTGTCGAGAATTAACCGGGTATCTCTGTGACAATTTTTTTTATGTCAATATGTCATTTATGTCACAGTCAAAGTTAATTTGAAAAAAAAATGGACATACTGTATTTATCTAAAACATTTTTGACGATACAGTGTTGTCACATCCACCAATAATTAGCAGCAACTTCGATATTTTAAATGTAACATGCCTCCCACCTAGTTAGACTAATAACTTATTAAATAAAATTATTACTTTTAGGTATTATCTATAACTGACGTAGTACTTCTTAGAAGCACAGCAAACTTTTACTGCCTAGACTTCTTGTACCTTGGGATTGCCAGCGGAATTGCTATGTTCTTTCAGGTAAAAAACCTATTTCAATTGATAAAGTAGGATTCGAAACAATAATTACAATGTCACAATTAATTTCATCATGACATAACGCAAAATCGCATGCCGCAATTACCTGTGATTTTCAATAAGAAAATCTAAAATCGAAAATCAAAGTTCTTAGGTAGGTATAGGGATTAAAAAATATTTTTTAACAATTATTTATTATTTTAAAGAAATAGTCCATGCTTAAAGTGGAGTTGAAAGTATGGAAAGGAAAGAAAAAACCCAAAGTCTTCCTCCACAAAATTTAATAGAACAAAAAAAAATTTTGCTCAGAGGTCTCTACATGTAGAAACTCTACACGTAGAAACGTTCATCATCAGGAGACAGAAAAATGTATTGCTGATGGTTTTAGCAGAAGAGAAAAAGATAAGTGGTATAAAACCTTAAAAGAGCTTTTATGGAAGTAAAAAAATTGGTGTGTCGAAATGACATGATGCGAAGAAAAATAGGAATAGATTAAAACATACAGAGTATGTGGAAAAGTCAATTAAATGGGTCCAAAACGAACAAATAAACCCGGGCAAGAAGAAAAAATCAGTTCTAAAACGAAAATGTCAAAATGGTATGTTTACGAGTATGTCTGTAAGATATTGTTAAAATTTAAAATTTGCCATGTATGCATAGAAAACATGTATTCAGAAAGTATCGTGAATTCAAAATAAACGATCCTTTTGAGTGGACACTTTCGTCTAAACACGAGAACAAAAACCTTGTCTTTGATATATTAAAAATGTTTAATTTTACAGTTCAATTTATTAAATTAAAATTATCGACGTGTGGGGTAACTGAGTTTTAACTCAGTGCCCCAAACCTCCATACTTTAGAAGGATCGTTTATATTGAATTCACGATACTTTCTTAACACATGTTTATATGATTTAAAATAGTTATAGAAAATTACAAAAGCATTTAAGTATGGTGTTTCTCAAGGAACAATATTAGGACCATTATTTTTTAATATTCATATTAACGACTTATTTAGTATAAATTGCGATGGACAAATTCATAGTTTTGCAGATGATTCTACAATTTTTTATACCGATACAAATTGTGACAACTTAAATAATAAAATTAAAAAAGATTTTTAAATTATTTAAAAAAAGTGGTTTGATAATAATTTGTTAACAATTAATTTTAATAAAACAAATTATATTCCTTTTACTTTAAACCTAAATAACCTACCACGAAATATGAATATAGTATTCAAATAAATGAAAATATTCAAATTTTTAAAGTTAATAAAATAAAATATTTAAGAATTATTTTTTACAGTAAATTAAACTGGAATTTTCACTTAGAATACTTAATTAAAAAATTAAGAAGTTTACTACCGATTTTTAAAAACATTAAAAAATTTTTTAATGTAAGACATATTATGGAAATATTATATTACGCGTTAGTTAAAACTCATTTAAATTTAGGAATTTTAGGTGGGCGAGGAATAAATAGAACTTTAGTTAAAAAATTAGAAATATTACAAAAAAGGTTTCTAAAAATTATATTTAATAAAGATTATCTTTATCCTTTAAAAGAATTATATTCAGAAACAAAAAAAGTTGAACATAAGACAACTTTAGATTTATAACATCTTAATATATATATTTAAAAATAAAAATCTTATACAATTTGAAAACCATAATCATAATACACGTCACAAAAATTAATTAACCATAAAACCTAAAATAAATAAGTCCATATAGGACAAAAATATTTCAAATATTTATGTTCTTATTTAAACAATTATTTACCAATAAATATTAAAAAATTGATTTCATTAGAAAATTTAAAGTCGAAATAAAAACATGGTTATTAAAAACAGACAATTTGAAAATATTTTTAGAAATGCATTAATTAATAGATATTGTTCTGAATAATTTATATAAGTAATATTTTTTACTTAACAATTACAAATTAATAATTTTATTATAGGTCATATATTTCTTCAAAAAAAAACTGCGTTTATACTATAAATTAACATTTTTACTTTAAAACTTGATTTTTAATGCATATTTATGATTTATGATTTTACATACTAAAAGAAAAAATAAGATTTGCCCCTAACAAACTCAGCTTCAGGGGATTGAAGAATAAGGTTATAGAAGACAACATAAACTTATTTAATATAATATTAAATTTTAAATAAACTTATTATTATTATTATTATTATGTACATGGCAAATTTAAAATTTTAACAATTTCTTACATACATAACTCGTAAAAATACCATTTTAACATCTTCGTTTTAGAAGTGATTTTTTCTTCTTGCCCGGGTTTATTTGGTCGTTTTGGACCATTTTAATTGACTTTTCCACATACTCTGTATGTTTGAATCTATTTCTATTTTTCTTCGCATGATGTAATTTCGACACAGCAATTTTTTAATTCCATAAAAGCTCCAATAAGGTTTTATACCACTTATATTTTTCTTTTCTGCTAAAACCATCAGCAAAACATTTTTCTGTCTCCTGACGATGCACGTTTCTGCGTTCGAAACATGTAGAGACCTCTAAGCAAAAATTTTATTTGGTTCTATTAAATTTTGCGGAGGAAGACTTTTAGTTTTTTCTTTCCTTTCCAATTATTTATTAGTTCATTCATGTTCAACTTTCTTGCCTCTTGTCTAGCAGGTGGCTGACTTGTTGCGGCAGAAAGATAATACAATTGGGTAGATACTATGGAGGACTTTAGGTTAGGAGTTCGATCGCAATACATTGGTTTCGGGCCAAGTTTTGGATCGGTAAAGCAGCTTTAAAAATGGCCGCGAGGGGCGCATGTGTTCCTTTAAATCTGTAAAATGCATGGGTTCTTATAGGATAATTAACTGTTTTATTGAATTTAGTTAACTAAAACCCTCTACAGGCTGAGATATGTATAAGAGATAGTTTCAGGATACTTCCTTGATACATAATCCTCGTGTGTAGTTCATTCTAAGACAATGTATCATTATTACAAAGATGCTTTGTTTTTCAAATACCGGTCTTCCTAGACACACAAACACCTTTTTGTTTGGAAAGCAAATAATTACACAATGCTGCACGTTGCTATATATATATTTTTTATTTGAATTCATAATAAACAATATTGTGAACCTTTCTTTGTGATTTTTACCCACCTTAGGAGCTTGAAAAATACTAGGGTTCTTCTCACCACGATTTTTCCTGAGATTTTTATCAGAAGAATGAAGAATATCTACTTTTACAACCCGGTACGAAGCAAACGCTACTTCTATATCTTCTTACGCCACTCATTGTTTATACTGATAAGGCCAAAAAATTATAATAAAGCTTATTTTATTAATTATTGGACAAAAATACCGCAGACGTCTATCAAAACCTGTAAAAAGTCAAACACTTGACGATCACTGCGCCGCGACCGGGAAACCAGCGAACTAACTACTAAACAGGGACGTAAATTTAAAGAACGGCCATTTTCGATCGGACTCCTTCCTAAAGCCCTCCATAGTAGATACCAATCCATTTTTTTTTACTTAGATCTTTGGCTTTGGCTACGCGGGAGAGAAACTGACATACAGATTAAGAAACAACATGTTTTCAACAATGCTACGTCAGGAAATGGGCTGGTTTGACAGAAAAGAAAACGGCATTGGAGCTTTATGCGCTCAACTTTCTGGAGATGCAGCAAGTGTACAAGGAGTAAGTATTCATACAGTAATAGAGTAAAACTGACATTTAGAAGGAGAGCAAAAGGACTTATGTTGGATCGCACCATAGACAAGCGAGTTGCGCGCTCTCAAGGATAGATAGTCAACTTAACATACTAAATTGGTTCCCTGATAGCGCCACATGCGACCGGGGGAGAAACTAAATATAATCGTGGTGGGGGTAGGCGCCAAGCATAAAAATTTTAATTTTATTACTACTTTGAATTCAAATTTTCGCGCTTCTAACTTAACGGAAAAGTTTGAAGCGCGAAACATCTGATTCAAGTTAAAATAATTTGGGACAACGAAAGGAAATTATAACAATGATATAGCGACAAGATTTATTAATATTAGATATTTACATAAATATGGTTTACATAAAAAACAGCTTACATTATTATATTATTATTTTCTGTAGATTTTTCTAACAATTCCCTGTTATTTTCAAAGTTTTTATTTAATAAACTAGTTATTGTACCTTGTAGTTCATTAAGTTGTGAAGTAAAGTTTCTTTCTATATCTTTAATAGCTTTCGCTGTACTTCCCAATCGTTGGGCGACATTAATGAAGTTTTCAGGAGGTTCCACGCTTTTGTTAATTGCCTTGGGTTTTCTTCCCGACTTCTTTGGTCGCGACATATTAAATATATACCTATTTACGATTCTCAAACTACCGACTGCGCCATGTTAAGTTTATAAATTATATATGAATAATTATTTAATAATAACTTTATTTTTTATATATTTGACAAATTAATCATAAAATGACAATCACAATCTTTCACCAGTCCAGGTAAGACTTCAGGATCTGTCACAACAAGCCATATTTTTATCTTTCTCGCACATATTATGCAGGTACAGAGAGAGAGAGAGAGGTACAGAATGTTGGCCATGCAAATTCTAAATGAATATTCTGTTCCTACCAACGTTAGGAGATGAACAACCTTATAAAACAAAATTCCTACAATAGCGCCACTAGCGACCGGGGGATAAATTAAACGAACAGGCGACGACCTTCACCATTTAAGTTATCCTAGCCTGGATCGCACAAAGATGTTAACTAACAAGAGCACTTTCATTGTAATAATAATGACATTGGCAGATTTATTCAATTCTAGGCCTTCTGAACTTTAAGGAGGTGTAAGTGAAACAGAATACAGGCCTGTTCATTAAAAAAAAATTAAATGTTGACCTTTATCTTGTGGAGCAAAGATACAAACCAAACTGTATAGTGGAGAAGTAAACCAAAATGGCAGTTGTGTTTTGATATTTTTGTCATATATAATATCACAAGAGATAAAATTTTGTCGGCCAAATTTTCGAAAGGTATGAAAGTTTGTTGCTTGGCAATTTCGCGAGTCAGGAGTCAGGCGAGTGATTTTGTCGAAAATGTCATGAGCGAAATTGCTTAAAAGCAACAAACTTAAATAAATCCTTGAGAACAATTTTGCTTACACAATTTTTTCTCGAGTGGTATTCGACATGACTATTTAACTAGAAAAAAGACAAAATTTTGCCGCGGCAAAAATCACATGTGAATTTTGTCCAGGTAGGTGCAGGTAGTAATTTTGCCAGTAGAAGACCGGCCGTTGCTATGACATTTTGCCAGTGTAAAACACTCTAGTTAAATAGTCATATATAATATCACAAGAGATAAAATTTTGTCGGCAAAATTTTCGAAAGGTATGAAAGTTTGTTGCTTGGCAATTTCGCGCAATTTTGCTTAAAAGCAACAAACTTAAATAAATCCTTGAGAACAATTTTGCTTACACAATTTTTTCTCGAGTGGTATTCGACATGACTATTTAACTAGAAAAAAGACAAAGAACAATAAAATTAGAAAACTTTTATTTAAGAATAAAACAAAAAAATTACTTATTTATTGATGTAAAAGTTACAGTTGTGATAATTAAACGTTTGTGCATTATTTGATTGATTTTGATTTGATGATATTACTTGATCTGGTGCTTGATCTGGTTTGCAATTAATTTTAAATGATGTTCAGAGTCTAACTGCAAATAAGGCTTCAAAGAATTGGCGTGGGAATGTCCTGTTAATTTGATAATTTCTTGCTCACCAACGCCATTTTTTGCAAGGGCAGAAATAGTGGAAGAGCGATGTGAATGGTTTGTTACTTTAAATTTTTTGGTATTTACGCCGATTTTTTCTGCTGAGATTTTGGTCCATTTCGACATGCTGTTTATTCCAATAGGCATGTTTTTGTACCAAATTCCTTTTTTCCAATTTGGATGAACTGTCAAAAAGAGCCTGTCACTTGTAATTTCTGGATTGGTATTTCTTTTTTCAAATAATTTTAAAAATAGACGAATAGGACAAAGATCTTTGTTAGTGTTGTTTTTTACCAACCATTTGCTACTGGCCAAGGCTTTTGCACCTCCTTGTGTAGTCTTTGAAAATATGGGATTGTATTCGATACGTCCCGTAAATTCTTCATTTAGGTCTAATTCTTGGTGGAAATAATGTACTTTGCAGTTCACTGCTTCGTTGCCTCGCCACGCAAGTTCAAAAGAAAATAAGTGAAATATTTTTTTCTGTAGGCCGTCTGGGGTGTCTTCGTCATGAATTTTTATCATTTCCAATAATTCTTGTGTTGTAAGGGCTTTCGAACTTGTTTTTCTTTTTTCTTGGTTACCTTGAAGTTGTTTTCGTTTTAAGTCCTTTGCCAAACGGGCTGATTTAAAAAGAATGTCGGTAAATGGGTCTATTTTTATATTAAATTCTTGATAATACTTTTCTCGTAGCATCTGCGCCGTGGTATTCCATATGCTTTTGATACTTGACTCTTTGTAGTCCTCTCCATTTAGTTTTTTCATGTTGTAAGCATAATCTTCCATAATTTTTGCTAATTCTTCGGCTGGAGTATGCTTTTCAAGCTTATAATCTCTTATCAATAAGAACTGCGGAAACTGTCGCCAAATGGAAGTTTTGGAGATACGCGTATTTGGAGGTATATTCTCCGACACTGCCTTTTTAATTTCTGTAATGGATTGTATTCCAAATCTGTTTTTTTCTTCAGAAACACTCATTTTTGAACTAAAATAATTTGACGTTTGTTAACAAGAAATAATACAATGACATTTTAAATAATTAACAGAACCATGGTAACAAAACTTCTTTCAATCAAAAATTAAAATTTTGCCGCGGCAAAAATCACATGTGAATTTTGTCCAGGTAGGTGCAGGTAGTAATTTTGCCAGTAGAAGACCGGCCGTTGCTATGACATTTTGCCAGTGTAAAACACTCTAGTTAAATAGTCATATATAATATCACAAGAGATAAAATTTTGTCGGCAAAATTTTCGAAAGGTATGAAAGTTTGTTGCTTGGCAATTTCGCGAATGACATTTTTGACAAAATCACGAGCCGTCAGGCGAGTGATTATGTCGAAAATGTCATGAGCGAAATTGCTTAAAAGCAACAAACTTAAATAAATCCTTGAGAACAATTTTGCTTACACAATTTTTTCTCGAGTGGTATTCGACATGACTATTTAACTAGAAAAAAGACAAAATTTTGCCGCGGCAAAAATCACATGTGAATTTTGTCCAGGTAGGTGCAGGTAGTAATTTTGCCAGTAGAAGACCGGCCGTTGCTATGACATTTTGCCAGTGTAAAACACTCTAGTTAAATAGTCATATATAATATCACAAGAGATAAAATTTTGTCGGCAAAATTTTCGAAAGGTATGAAAGTTTGTTGCTTGGCAATTTCGCGAATGACATTTGCGAAATTGCTTAAAAGCAACAAACTTAAATAAATCCTTGAGAACAATTTTGCCAGTAGAAGACCGGCCGTTGCTATGACATTTTGCCAGTGTAAAACACTCTAGTTAAATAGTCACACAAAAAAAAGTTTACTTTGCCAAGTAACGAATTTTTAAACATAATTAAAATATTTTTATTTTAAAATAACGGAAAGATAACTTGTACAGTTGACGACATATAAATTCGTACACTCCACCCATACATAACTCAAGTACAACAAAATTGGGTAAAACGGGTTTCTCACCTTGCTGCTTATACCTGTATAGAACACCAGCTATATACATAGCTGTAAGTTATTGTATGTACGATTTTTTACCATGAGTAATATTAATGATTATTTATAAATATTTTTGTGCTTAAATAACAGCCGCGAAATAAGAAAATTATAAAATAATACCAGGAAAACTACACAAGTATAAAGCCAAAAAGGGTAAATTTATTAACAAACAACAAACAAAATGGTAATATTTAATTGCTGCGACATTGGATTCTAACACTCATCGTAATCTTCTTGGCATTGACAAAATAATACTTCTGGTGTAGTCCGGAGTTAGCCTTTCCCAAATTCCTTCTATTTTATCAAATAACTCTATTTCATTCGGTGGTTTAAAATTTCTTTTGTACATTTTTTTTGTCATCAATCCCCAAACATTTTCAATTGGATTTAAATCAGGACTTCTTAAGCACCAAGGCAGACATGTTACGTTGTTTTGTCTAAACCAGTTTCCTATATTTCGTGTAATGCATAGGGCAGTTATCCTGCTGAAATATAAAGTTATTTCCTTTAAAAACTATCGCGGCAGAAGGAAGAAAAACATCTGAGGACATATATTACTGTAGTCCTGCACCGTAAACACTTATCCATGCCCAAACATTAACGGAGAAACCTCCATTGGTTTGATCTTTTTGAGTATACTTCTTTCTCATCATATCGGAAATTTGGTGGTATATATACTCGAATCCTTACATTATAATATGTAGATTGAAAAGTTTTCTCATCGGAAAAGATAACATTTTGCCAAAAAAAAAAATCATTTTCTGGTAAATATTGCATAGCAAACCCAATTATTTGTTACTCATCACTATTTTTTAAAAACGGTTTTGATGCATTTGCTCGATTTCTTAATTCGGAACATTATTGTCTTACTTAGCGTTCTAGATGAAGCAGGGAATACTGTTAGCGCATACTGCAGTTTTCAATGGATTTTGCCTGAAATACTCCACCAAATTTTGGTCTTCTTCCTTTGATGATTTTCTATTATTTAAACCAGACCCAACAGACCTTTCAAGACGCTCCCCCCCCCCTAGATCCGTGTCTTTATGAAAAAGCTAGTATAATATGCTGTCTCGCTCACTTCTTTAAAATCAAGAAGGCTATGATTCTACCAATAAAACTCGCCTGATATAAATCAAGATTGAAGCTTACGAGGGCACTTTGACTGTAAGATAATTATTTCTCAGTTAAAGTTGTTTAGTTAGTTAAGCTGTAATGTATAAGAAAGCATTGCGCAATTGCACATCCTCTTGTTGCCTAATAATCATTGAACAAGGTGTTACATTTAGCAACTCAAGTTTTATGTAATTTTTTTAGGCTGGAGGTTCACGAATAGGCTTAGTACTGAATGCGGTATCTACTTTTATCCTATCAGCAGTAATAGGTATTTACTTGGAATGGAGACTTACACTTATAGCTGGAGTTTTCTTTCCACTGGTATTTTTTTCTATATCATATGAAAGAAAGTCTATTAACCAAGAGTCAAATTTTACACAGAAATTGCTAGAAAAGTCAGCAAAGGTAAAGTAATGTCATTATTAAGTTGAAAACCATACTAATCTTATATTATATAATAAAGTTTTTATTTCCAGATCGCAGTGGAGGCAATAGATAACATTAGAACTGTCAAAGCTTTAGGATGCGAAAGTGTATTTTGTGACTCCTATATAACCGAACTCGTTTACTGTAAGCAAACTGGTTTCAGAAGGTCTCATATAAGAGCTGTGATTTTGGGTAATTTATGCTTTAATGCAGTAATCGTTCAGCATTGTCAAAATAAAATATTAACTTTTAGGATGTGCCAGAAGTCTTCAATTTTTAGCTTATGCAGGAGGGATGTCCTATGGTGTTAAACTGATAGCACAGGGCGAAGTTGATTCGGCTACAGTATTTAAGTAAGCATTGTTTTATATTAAAAGCAACAAAGTAGTGACATATCGGACAAGTGTGTAACTGTCTTTTGTATTGGAATACACAGGGATTCAAGCTTAATGGATACCCTGGGGCGAGTAGACCTCGATGGCCTTTTCGTCCTTATTAGGACTCTACGGGTAGCCATAACCCAAAGCAACTCCACAGGAAACGGATGCATTAAAAACGACCTTACAAAAGTCCAGTGGCTATCAATACACCGTTACGTCATCAAAGCAAAATCAACTCCAATACAAAGGGCAGTTTCACTGCAATAAACGTTTTATCTATCTATTATGTAGCTAACAAAATAACGGACGTAATTTTTTTCTTATTCATGGATCACTATGTTATTTAAAATGATTTTCGTTTATAATAAAGGTGTTAAATTTTGGAGTAATATTTTACGAGGTGCGAAATTTTCTTACCGAATCTCCCTCAAGCTTGAATTATAAATCCGGAAATTTTTTCTCAGTCGTGAAATTTTAAAGAAAATTACATAAATTTATTTTCAACCAATTAAAGGGCTCCTTTTTGTTTACGTTGCTTATAGCAACGGGATATTATCGCGATAATTTTGTTAGTTCCTATTGACTTAATGAAATTAATAAGTGATCATTTTTCTGTCAAAAATGAAGTGCTTTATATCTATTGGCAAAAGTCACTCAGAATAAAATCAAAATACATTTTGTTGCTAACTTATAATTTTTATTGATATTAACCAATTTGCTTTACATATCGAACACCGGGGCTAAAAGAGACACATCAAAAATTTAACTAAACTCATCGAAAATGTGTTTTTTTAAGTTTCATTTGAAACTATGTAGGAGACATGTAAATTCAGATGTTATGGTTGAAAACGAATTAATGTTTTTAATGTTCCTGAAATTTTAGTAATAAACCTTAGTTACTAACAAGTAAAATCAACTTCTATTGTAAAAATATAGTGCGTCATATTTAACTTAACTCATCGGAAATACTTATGTTTTTTTAAGTTTCATTTGAAACTATGTAGACATGTAATATTAATATGTTATGGTTGAAAACAAATTATTGTTTTTAATGTTGCTGAAACTTTAGTAATAAACCTTAGTTACTAACAAGTAAAATCAACTTCTATTGTAAAAATACAGGGCGTCATATTAAGCTAAACTCATCGGAAATATGTTTTTTAAAGGTTTATTTGAATTTAATACTATAAGGACATTGGACTTCATATTATAAAACATTTCTTATTTAATGTTTCTCACATTTTAGTAATAAAAATGAGTTACTAACGGCTAAAATGAACTTTATTTCTAAAACTAATTAGTTAAAATTAACTAAAGAGGCCGGAAATATGTTTTTCTAGCATTTTAACAAAAAAATTACAACAAGAAAAAACTCCAATTTATGAAATTTTCTTACCGAATCTTCCACGCAGCAGAATTAATTCCCGATAATTTTTTTCTTGGTTTCACTTATGTTTTTGTTGATATATTTTTTTCGATGACTGTATTACCTAATTGAATCATAATCATAAAAATACTTATTATGCATTATATTTAATTTGGGCTTTAAGTTTTATTTTTTATTTTTAGAGTTCTTGAAGTGGTAGTTACCAGTTCATGGTCAATAGGAAACGCATTATCATTTTCATCTAACATGCAAAAAGGAATAACTGCAGCTACCAGAATTTTTACCTTATTTGAGAGAGTCCCTACCATTAAAAGTTTTCCAAATTCCATCAAACCTCAATGGGTATGTTCGTATTTTAACAGTTGTTTTTAGTATTCCTCTCGAAAACCAAGAGACTGTAAAGTACATCTCAAAATAGATCGTCTTGGCTTTTACTACCTGTCATTTATTTTAATAAAACCTCATTGTTATATACCTGAAAGGTGTACAGGGTAACATATTTACAATTTTTATATTCTCACCATTATTTTTTGCATAGAAATGTTGTCCTTGTTATCAAGAGCAGGTGGGTCCACTACGTATGCTAAAAGTTTATGGCGTTTGCAATTGTTATTTAGGTTAGGCACCCTTGTTAATTGACCTCACGGCCGAGCCTGGGGTGCAATTGGGATATACAGTGTGACCACTGTGACCAGTAAAGTCCGCATCAAATGGGTTTTTTTTTTTATTAATAGCTTTATTCGAAATTTGACTTTGGCATCAAGTTCTGCTTTAATCGAGATGAAAATTAAGCTAAAAAATAGTAGTCACGTGATTCGCATTATCTGCCAAATTTTATTTTTTTTTCAAAAAATAATTCAAAAGTGGGGTTATTTCTGAAAATATCGAAGAAAGTTATTGAAAAAAGTTTTTTTAAACGCAGTTTCTAGCTCACATGCAACATTTTAGCTGCATAAGATAATTTTGATTTTTTACTTACCACCAAAATTTATTTTCCACTTAATAAACACTTTACTGATGACACTGTGTTCTTTTTTGTCTTAATACTAAGTTGTAGGTATTACTTTCAGATACAAACTACGTTTTCAAAAATACTTATTTTATGAAGTTACCTTATACAGGGTCAAAACAAATAAAATTTGCATCACATGCGCCCAAATTTTAATAGCCCAATTTTGATTTTGTAGAAAAACACACATTTAAGATCGCTACTGTAAAGAAAATGTATCTGAAATAAGGCATTGTCAAAACTAAGAAGTTTTATGTAGGTTGCGTTGAGTCTTATTTTGCAAAAGTGGTGCAATTTACAAAATATGGGTAAAAAATCAAAATTATTTTATGCAGCTGAAATTTTGCATGTGGGCTAGAAACTGCATTTCAAAAACTTTTTCTAATAACTTTTTTCGATACTTTCAGAAATAACCCCACTTTTGAATTATTTTTAGAAAAAACTTAAAATTTGACAGATAATGCTAATCACGTGACTACTATTTTTTTGCCTAATATTCATCTCGATCGAAGCAGAACTTAATGCCAAAGTCAAGTTTCGAATAAAGCTAATAATTAAAAAAAATCCTATATGATGCGGACTTTTCTGGTTACACTGTATAATCAGTCTTAAGAAAGCCTATTAATAACTATTTTTAATAGTGTCTAGTTCAGGATGTCAGTCCCATTATATAATTTGGTCAATAAGTCCTCACACTGGGCTGATTAAAAATTTTAGTTCAAAGTGCATATTAACTAAGTGGTCTTGAATTTTATAATTATTATCTATATGGAATATTATTAATATTGGGCAAGGCGAAATGAGAAAGATGTAATACCCAATAAGACCCACCTACAAATACCTTACAAGAAGGCGTAAATATCGGACACCCCTACCTATGAAATTATTTTTTTATATTATTCGACCTTAGACAAGTTAACAAAGTGAGAGAACAACTGGTAAATTTAAAGATAGTAGGTACCTAGGTTACTTATTTACCAATAAACTGCTCTATCTTACATAAACAGATGACTGAAATTTTCCTGTTTAAAGCTTGTGGTGGGACATGATACGTTAGGTAACATTGTCGTTTATTTAACCATATACATTTTCTGTACTCGACACTATGTGCCATCAGATCGATTTGTGGATATTTAGTAAAAACAATTAAGTTGAACATAATTTTAAGGTTAGTGATGAATTATGAATGTACTATCTTACTTTCACTACAGAAAGTATTAATTATTTAGTGTTTCTTTTTTTTTAAATTTTAATTATAATAATTTGTATTTTGATGGACATAGTGTTCTATACATGTAAAAAAATTATAAGCCATAATCTGTACTCGGGAGGCAAACGACACTATGTTCAATTTTTACAAAAAATTAGGATATTAAATGGAAATGGTATGCATTTTGGTAAAAGAAAAAGTAATAATAGACAAAATAAAAACTTATTTCTGCCTAAATGCCGATAGTCATACTGGCGTTTATCCCTATGTGTTATCCCCCCTACTATTATATGGATCTAGTTAGAGGCATATAACACCAAGTGATTATATAGTGTTCTATGCCGCTAAATGTGTTTCTAAAGATATTACTAAAGATCCGAGGCATACAAACATTATTACCTTGGTGTCTTAGGCCTCTGAATAAAGATGCACATAGTGTGAAAAGTCTACGCTGTTTCTCAGCTACCTTAACTAATTGGACTTGGTGTTGTATGCCCCACAAAATAGTTTAGTTTTCTGAATTAAACTACATACTTACCTAACTTTTTGTAAACATTGGACATAGTGTCGTATAGGTACCTCCCTAGTACAGATTTATTCTTTTAGGAAAATCCTAATGTCGAATATTCTCGACTATATTTCTCATACCCCACAAGACCTGCCGTGCAAATTTTAAATAGTCTTGATCTTTCCATTATGCATGGTAAAACTGTGGCATTAGTTGGCAGCAGTGGTTGTGGAAAGTCTACAGTTATACAGCTTTTAATGAGGTTTTATGATCCATCCTATGGGGAAGTCAGCGTCGATGGCGATGATATCAAGCAATTAGATTTGCATTGCTTAAGGTAAGTTCTATATTATTGTGGATTTAGATAATCATATACAGAAACAGTGGCGTACCCAGACTTGGGCCTTAGGGGGGGGGGGGGGGGGGGAGATAAAAAATTAAACATGGAAAATTTTTTTATTGCCAATTTGGGTATTCTATTTTATATAATAAAATCTAGCCGCCTAGGTTTTTTTGCCATTTCATCGATAATTTCATTTTCGGAGATAGATAACTCTCTATGAACAGACATCATTGCTAGTCCATTAAGCCTGTTTTGAGAAGTAGAATTTCGAAAATAGGTTCTTATTATTTTTAAAGTAGAAAATGTTCTCTCTGGTGTGGCTGTGGAAACCGGTATTGTACAGAATATTAGCAATAGTCTATACACGTTAGGGTAAGCTTGCTGGTTACATATAATTTCAAGTGCGCTAAAGCTCAACGCTCACTTTTTATATCGGGTTGACTATTCATATAATTGTGCCATAATTTAATTTCTGTTTTTAAAATAACTTTAGGCACATCAGGCATATACAAATCTAAAAGATCGTCATAAGCATCGCTATCTATTTTTAGTTCTCCGTCATCTCGATGTCCTCTAAGTGACATTTCCTCCCTACCACATACCAATACAGCTTCTATAATTGGTTTAATTTTAGCTCTATTTTTTTCTGCTTTCATCTATTAAGTCTGTTACGTTCTCTTGACCCCCCTCTTTGATTTTTACTAGATTTCCGTAAGCATTAATGGATTCTTTATGGTATTGAGTACTTTCGTGTGAATTAAATATCTGTAAAAATAAATAAAAACCAAACTTAGAGCTTTACAGCTAAGAGAAAATTTAAAAAATACTTACTTCTTTTGCGTTTTTCCAATTATCCATTTTGGTTTTTACCAAAGCACCCAATGTCTGACTATTAACTCTTCCTGTTGTGGCGAAAAATACACAAAATTTGCAAAATGCTTCCTTCTCTTTAGCTGAGAAGACTAGCCAATTAAACTCTGTAAGCCACTTATATTGAAATCAAAGTTTTACTTTTTTGTCATTGTACTTATCAAGTAAATGAAACGTGTATGTATGTGGTGGAACCCAAAGTGAATTAATAACATCGAATGATGTATCTGTGATTTGTTTATTGTTCACAAAGTTTCCAATATCATAAGGATATATAGACATACATTTAACTTGATTTTTACTGTCTGAAGTGCTGACACTTTCAACTGTTGCATTCAAGGGTGTTGAGCTAGATGGTTCGCTTGTATTAGTTCTTCTTCTTTTCAAGAAATTTGCCAATGAAGTTTGTTTACTCATAACTAGGCTTTTATTTAGTATTTTTATGGCGAAACAACACACATTTAAATATAAACAATTCATAATCTATAAGCAATGTTGCGTTATATCAGATACAAAACCGCATGGTCGGGCGTCGTGATAACCACTGAACCACCACGCCATCACGCGGCACGCACTTATTTCGCCTACACCGTACAGGCCCGAGCTTGCTTGCCCGAGCTTGCTTGCCCGAGCTTGCTTGTCCGAGCCTTGGAATTCGACGTAATCATGTAGTCCAATGCAGTGCAGGGTTCAGGAGCCCACTCCCGACTCCATAGCGGCTGATACAAGCAGAAAACTTGTTTTTAAACTTTGACGCAAAAACCCATCACAACAATTTTGAAACAAATGACTTTTTTATTTACCTAAAACACCTGTATGATGTAATTATTGATGAACGTAATTTAGTAATTATTATTAAGCGATTTGGAGATCTTTTACTTTTAGTTTTTTTTTTTATTAACACTTTGATGTCGCGTTTGAGTTTGCGGACATGGTCGGACTTCCCTCTGGGGGGGGGGGGGGGTATATACCCCCCGTGGGTACGCCACTGTACAGAAAACTTGATTAATGTTAGTAAATTGATTAAAATTCTTGTTTCCGTATTTCTTGATGCTTTTTTGAACTATGAAAGAGTAAATAGTAGGAAAAGTGAAACTTTTATAATTAAAAATCAACGTGAAGAAGTACATTTCAACGAAGATATTCTATAGATTCTGACTCTGTATGGCGCTAAAACGGCCAAAAGTTTAAATGAATTGAGATATATGCATTTAATTCGCCTTTATGGCTAAAAGCGAACAACTTAGTTTCCTACCTCCGACAGAGGATGCAGCGAAACAACATATAATCCAAAGAGTTTATTCACAAATTTAGCAAAAAAAAAAATTCTCCAATACCTCCCGAACAATGGGGTTGACAAAGAGAACATTATTTGATATCAGTTAAAATGACGCCACCAGCAGCACCCGTGGCAGTAACGTTTTAATAGTTATATATGTATCAAGGGTACTAAGTAGATGATTATGCCCTGAGGGTGACAGTCTTACAAAGCCGAGGGCCTCTGGCCCGAGGGTCCGTAAGTCGCCCGAGGGTATATATCTATTAGTATCCGTGGTGCATACAAAATTTTATGTCATACCAGTTCGTTTTGAATAATAATTTTTTTTTTTAATTTAATTTGATTTACCAATTTTTTATTTTTTCCTGCTACATTACCTTGACATTATTAAAATGTTTAATGTGTCAAAGTCAAAAATCAAAAATGGAACAAGATGCACACTTAATGCCCGCACGGGCATATAGTACTCCATTATGTAGATGGTATCTAAGGTATAAAAATACAATAATGTACTGGTATGACATAAAATCATTTTTTGCTCTTGCAAAGCAAGATGCGATGCAGCTTGCGCCTGCAGGCAAAGGGGTCTGCATTACTTATTTGCATGCATTATTTGCAATGGAAATGACTGCGATAATCATCAACCACCTGAAAGCATGAACAATGCTCCAGATGGAATAATAACAACATAACAACAATAACAATATAAATATTTATGTGCCCCCACTAGAATGTTTCTGATTTAAAATAATATATAAAAATAAACATTTCAAAAAAAAAATCATCAAAATCTACTTTATTCTTAAGGAGTAAGAAGTTTCAACGAAACACAACAAAAATATTCATTTTTAGATCTCAGCTGGGTATCGTAAGTCAAGAACCGAATTTGTTTGATTTGACAATAGCCGAGAATATAGGTTACGGTGTTAGTGATAGAACTGTTGAAATGAAAGAAATTGAGGAAGCTGCCCAATTTGCAAACATACACAATTTTATAACAAGTCTTCCATTGGTAAGAATATGATCTTGTTTTAAGTTTTGAACATTTTTTAGTGCAATTAAAAAAAACACAAGTATCTAATGGGTTTTACAAGTTTACTGTTCAACGCGTGCTAGTATTATCTTATATTTTTTTATCAATATTTCATTATTTTTTTCTTTTACCTAAAAATCGGCCATGTATCCATCTTTGGAGTATAATTACCTACAGTTTCAAGTTACCCTTTTTTCTATTATATACTATTAAAAAAAGTAGAGAAAGAAATATAGAGAAATTTGACTAAATTTTGACTTTTGCTTGTTTATTAATCACATTTTTTAAACTGAATACTATAGGTTATTGCTACCCAAAGACTGGTATTGGGCACATATTATTATATTTATAGTGTGACCAGTAAAGTCCGCATCATATGGGATTTTTTTTATTAATAGCTTTATTCGAAATTTGACTTTAGCATCAAGTTCTGCTTCCATCGAGATAAAAATTAAGCAAAAAATAGTAGTCACGTGATTCGCATTATCTGTCAAATTTTAATTTTTTCCAAAAAATAATTCAAAAGTGTCCGAAAATACCGAAAAAAGAAAAAGTTTTTTTAAATGCAGTTTCTAGCCCACATTTCAGCTGGATTCATTTAATGAACACTTTACTGATGACGCTGTGTTATTTTTTGTCTTATTATTAAGGTGTATTACTAGCAGACACAAACTACGTTTTCAATTTCCTTCATATCGACACCTCATAAGCCAAATGGCATAACCCTCAAAATGTAAATTTAACAGGACAGCGAAAAAACTTAATAAAACTTGAACTACAAACTTTTTGTCGATAAAATAATATTTTTTATTATGATTTAGCCTTTTAAAACTATTTATTATAAAATATATCTATATGAAATAGCGTTTAAGAGCTGAAAAATGAAAATATTGTTGTCATTTTCCATGTCTAATAAACTATTTTCATATTTTCTGTATGACGTAACCCTGGAGGATACTTCAATTGGCTGGATTAAACAAACATTATTTAAAAGGAAAATAAAATAATAAATATTGTTTCATAAAGATTTATTAATTAGGATTATTTATGCTACTCAAAAATGTGACTAAAATGTAAATAAAATTTAGCTTTGCCGCATACGGATATCGAATTATAATAAAGTGGCTTACTGCTGATAGTTACATCACTATGCTGGCTATGCTGGAAATGCATGTACATACGTTATATGTATGATTTTCAAATTTTTCTGGTTTAGAAGACATACATTTAAGTTGCGGGATAAATCCTTTGGTCTACTGATGTATTTTCACACCTGCCATTTAAAATGAAGGTAAAACTTATTTTCGTTTTTTGAGGGTTACGCCACTAGACCTGTGAGGTGTCGATATGTCATCCGAGACTTCTCCGGCAACAAATTTAACTCAGTATTTTTTGCCACCTCCCTTATTTCTGGAGGAGTAAGTACTTATAAGTCGCTATCACTGTCCATAATATAAATATACCGATATTTTTCCACGAAACTGGCAGAAATGTCATAAATTGTCAAACTATAATTATTATGGACATAATATACATTTTCCTACGAGCGTGCGCAAAGTAGTACTTTGCGCACGCATTTTTGTGTGCAAAGTTACACTTTTCCGCACTAGTGCGGATAAGACTTTTATCCGCACTGGGTGCGGAAAAGTGTAACTTTTTAATTTTCTATTATTTTTTTTTGTTATGTAATTTTTAGTTGTAAGTATATTATAGTTCTTTCTTTAAAGTCGAATTAAAAATTATTAAATAAATTATCATATTTTTATTTTTGTTGTTATCTGATATGAAGCTCGTAGGAAAAATGTTGTTCCTAACAAGTGCGCAAAGTGCTTTTCCGCACGCAAGAACTTATCCGAACTCCGCTTCGCGTCGTTCGTCCAACTGTACTTGCGTGCGGAAAAGTATCACTTTGCGCACTTGTTAGGAAAATAACTATTTCATAGTCAACCAACCGTTTCAACAATTGCAATTTCTATCAAATTTTGTTGTAATTTATCACTACAGGACAAATAAAAAGATTATGGGAATTGTAATAATTTGCAAATACAATTACATATATCATTATAAACAATCGGAGAAAACATTATATTATGTTCAACTCGGCAGCAAAGTAGATTGACTGCCTTATAGACCAGGGCTGAAGCCGTTGAAAATGGTAAAAAGTGAAAAAAAATAATAGTAGGATGAAAACCTATTGGAAAAGGAAGAGAATATAACAAAAATGAAAGGAAAAATAAATTACGGGTGATCCGAGGTCGGGAAGGGGGTGGGGGAGTTTTTAAGGGTAGAAAACGATTTATCTCGATTTCCGGCAAAACTACAAGTCCTATGGAAAAACGTTAAATGGCAAAGTTGTAGGTAATAAAAAGATTTACGACTTTTGCATTTGCACTTTTTTTTACATAACCTCAAAATTTATGTGAAAAATTCAAATAACCAAGTTTTTGGTTTTTTATTTTTATCATTTACAAAAAAATTTTTTTATATACGAAATTTGGTGAAAACTTTCCTTTTTATGTCCCAAACACAATTTAATTTTTTTGATTTAAAATATTTATTTTTTAACCTTATTTTGACTTAATATCGAAAAAGCAACCTAATTTTCAATCGAAAATTCTCACGTCAAAATATCTGCTTTTTTAAAAAAGTCGGTGGGCTTTTTGTTCGTTGAAATCTCTACTTTCTGATGATGTAAAAAAAAATACACATTACTATGGTAAATGTTCTTAAAAAATGCAAAAAAACTCGAATCAAAATTATTTTTTTTAATCACTATGTACAATTTTGAGCTATTTATTGAAATTTATACTTTAATTACTCGGAAAACGCAAGATTCCATGTTACATTGATAAGCAAAAAGATTACAAATCCATAAAACATAAAGATCGCAAAAAACATGCGTAAATAGTTGATCTAAATATAATTAAAGGTAGGATTTAAAGGGGAATTGAATTGAATTGAGAACATTTACCATAGTAAGGTATATATTTTTTTACACCTTCAGAAAGTAGAGATTTCAGCAAACAAAAAGCCCACCGACTTTTTTAAAAAAGCAGATATTTTCACGTGAGAATTTTCGATTGAAAATTAGGTTGCCTTTTCGATATTAAGTCAAAATAAGGTTAAAAAATAAATATTTTAAATCAAAAAAATTACAGTGTGTTTGGGACATGAAAAGGAAAGTTTTCACCATATTTCGTGTATAAATTTTTTTTTTGTAAAAGATAAAAATAAAAAACCAAAAACTTGGTTATTTGAATTTTTCACATAAATTTTGAGGTTATGTGAAAAAAGTGTAAATACAAAAGTTGTAGATCTTTTTATTACCTACAACTTTGCTGTTTAACGTTTTTCCATAGGACTTGTAGTTTTGCCGGAAATCGAGATAAATCGTTTTCTACCCTTAAAAACTCGCCCCCTTCCACTTCCCGACCTCGGATCGCCCGTAAATTATTTTTCCTTTCATTTTTGTTATATTCTCTTCCTTTTCCAATGGGTTTCATCCTACTATTATTTTTTTTGGTTTCAAAAATTAACGACGTTTGTCTATTAGCTGAATTCCTAGCCTCGCTATATGCTCGGCTATGAACTATCAGCCGCGGCAGTCAATGTACTACTTTGCTGCCTAGTAAAACAAATAACTATTCCATTCAAAGGCTCGTAAGATATTAAAATTCCAAATTGACAGTATTTAAATAAATTTTCGCGACAATAATTTTTGAAAGTTTCGTCCTTTATTATTGGTCAGATACGTACATTTTCTATAGGGTTATGAAACAAGACTGGGTACGAAAGGAAAACAGTTATCTGGAGGACAAAAGCAAAGAATAGCTATAGCTAGGGCCTTGTTGAGGAATCCGAAAATATTACTCCTAGATGAGGCCACATCGGCGTTGGATAATGAAAGCGAAAAGGTAACTTTCAAAATAGGGGCTCTAATTTTTTTTATAGTATATTACATACCGAAGAGGAAAGTGTTTCATTACTGGCGAGAGATTAGTTAGTTATCCGAGACGCGAAGCGTCAAGGTTAACTTTAATCTCGTAACAGTAATGAAAACATTCCTCTGAGGTTTGAAAACTATTTTATTTACAACCACACCGTTAATTGAAAATTAGATAATAAATGTCAAAATATGACATTTATTGTTTTGACGCCAAACAAAAATATGCTGGTTGAATGACAATAATGAGGGAAATGAGTGAGGGAAATGGGTGAGGGAAGTGGATGAGTGAAGTGGAAGAGGGAAGTAGACGTAGGTAATGTGACACTTCCAAACTTTTAAAAAAATGTTGTAATGTCAACATTATATATATGGTTGTAAATAATATATATTAAATAAAATATATTTTATTTACAACCATACATGTAATGTTGACATTACAACATTTTTAAAAGTTTGGAAGTGTCACATTACCTACGTCTACTTCCCTCTTCCACTTCCCTCACCCACTTCCCTCACCCATTTCCCTCACTCATTTCCCTCATTCTTGTCATTCAACCAGCATATTTTTGTTTGGCGTCAAAACAATAAATGTCATATTTTGACATTTTTACATTTTTAAAAAAAATCAAATATTATCTAATTTTCAATTAACGGTGTGGTTGTAAATAAAATAGTATACAAACCTCAGAGGAAAGTTTTCATTACTGTCACGAGATTAAAGTTAACCTCGACGCTTCGCGTCTCGGATAACTAACTAATCTCTCGACAGTAATGAAATACTTTCCTCTTCGGTATGTAATATACTAATACACTTCTCGTCACAATTAGCGAATATGTACTCTAAAATCTAGCAAAAGTTTGTTCTTAACTATCTTATGAACAGCTCATCAGATTTTAACGAACCAATTTTTTCAGTGTAACCTAAGGTGTTACAAACCTTTTTAAGTTCCTAACGTTAATCTGTAAAACGATTAAACTGATATACAAGGTGTTATTAGTAGAGGCGATTTTTCACCGTCAATTTGAAACATTCTGTAGAGTAAACTGGTAAAGTTAGAAATTCCCGGTATGTGCCGTTAATAAGATGACATCAATATCTCCAGAACTTTTGCCAGTTTTTTGATAAGTGTCTTTGGCAATAGATACACTATTAAACAAAAAATATGTCAAATTTTGGTAGGAAAATCTTTATAATGCTGTATCTTGGCAATGGTTGAACAGATTTCGACCAGTATTCAAGATTTTCAAAGCTCTTTTTCTATATATTTTCCGTGATATACCTAATAGTGATTTTTAAAGATGCCATTTTCTTATTATACAGGGGTCGAGAAAATCATAAATATAAAATTGTTAAAATTATGGTTATTGAGTTTATTAAAGCTATGTCAACCGGGCTATATGCTTTTGCTTTGTTTCAAATTTTTTTTTGTCTCTCTAAAAGAGTGGTTCCCAAACTTATTCTGTCTACTGCCCACTTTGAGAATAAATTATTTTTTAACGCCCCACTTTTTCATGCACCTACTTAAAAACCACTATAACTTCAAATTAAATTAATTAATTATTGTAAGCTATATTAGCGGAGATTAAACATTCATTCTAAACGATACTTTTACTATAACCCGCAAGAGTTACGCGCGAAACCGCAAATGAAAATAAAATAAATATTACGTTGTTTATATAGGATTGCATAAGCAGCACGCACCGACAGGAATAAGCCAAACATGCATACACTCGTTTATCTCATTCGACGCCGACGCTTAATCGTATTCAACAAGTAAGAACAAGTATTCTATGAACCAGCCGATTGATACAGGAATGCACAAATCGGGCTATTTAACAAAAACTTGTTAAAACATGATTGCCGGCGGTCTATTATTTACGAATACTAATAACTAGTAAAATGCGAAAGGGCGTCTGTTGCCTTTTTATTTGTTTGTTTGTGTCTACTTTCATTTCAAAACGGAGCGACCAATTGACATAATTTTTATTTTATTTATTCAATAAAACAGGACAGATATATAAACTACGCGGAGAGAAAAATCGAACCGAGTTTGAGCAATCTCTTAATTAATATTAGTTGTTGATGTTCACAAGTTGTAGTCGAGTGTCGATAGCTCAGTCGTTGTCTAAAAGTCTTCCTAGCTAGATGAAATTACACATCGCCACCCAAGCCTCTACACAACGCCCCCATTTTTTTTCTGGGTCTCTTACCGCCCCCCTTTAAGCCTGCAGCGCCCACTTTGGGAACCACTGCTCTAAAACATGTAAGTATACCAGAGTATTCCTATATTATACTTTACATTTAATTATTATTATTATTAAAATTTTAAAATCTATAATACTGGTCGAAATATATTTAACCGCTGTCAAGGTACAGCTTTTTAGAGATTTCACCGAAGAATTGGCACATTTTTTGTTTAATAGTGTATCTTTTGCCAAATAGCTCTTAATCAAATAGAAAAAAAAAACGTACCAAATACTGATTTAAAAATCACTATTACATCACGGAAAATCTATAGGAAAGGAGCTTTCAAAATCTTGAATACTGGTCGAAACTCGAAATCTGTTTAACCATTGCCAAGATACAGCATTGTAAAGATTTTCCTATCAAAATTTGACACATTTTTTGTTTAATAGTATGTCTATTGCCAAAAGACACTTATCAAAAAACTGGCAAAAAGGTCTGGAGATATTGATGTCATCTTACTAATGGCACATACCGGAATCGTTTTACAGATTAACGTTAGGAACTTAAAAAGGTTTGTAACACCTTAGGCTACACTAAAAAAATTAGTTCGTCAAAATCGGATGAGCGGTTCATAAGATAGTTAAGAACAAACTTTTGCTAGATTTTAAAGTATTCGCTAATTTTGACGAGAAGTGTATTATATGGAATTACATCTTTCGTATTTGGACATCTTGTTTCATGGTTGATAAGAAGTGTTCTGGGAGAAAAACAGTTTCCCTATTACTATTTCAAATTTTCATTCTCTATTCAAAAATATAAAAAGTTTTACTTTTAAAAGGACTTCTACATTCTACACCTTGAAAAGGAGATTTCTTTTCCATGGTTTATTAAAAAGTTTTTAGAAATTATATTATTATATTATATTATAAAAAAATAACTCTCTACTCATGCACGCCAGAAAATTAATCAGTAGCGTTGATTTACATCTAACTTCCAATAATCAACATGCAACATTTGTTTCTTCGTACTTGAGTAAACCATCTTCCATCTTCTGATTTTTTATGTGATTTTTAAAATGGTTACATTATACGTGGTTTTTATTGTTTCTTATTTAGGGGAGAGTTGTCCACAGTGAGACGTTACTCTAGATTTTTAAAAAACTGGTTAAACATTTATTAAAGAAAACAGGTTTATAATGTAAAGTAACCTTTATTTTCCTAAAAAGCATAAAGAAAATAAACAAAAACTTAAAAACTTAAATTCTAGAAATATTTATTATTGACATTGCAAATAGTCTCACTGTGCCCCATGGTGGTCTACAGTGAGACTTAACGTGGTCCATAGGAAGACAACCCTTTATTGGACATCTTGCTGACCAAAATTAACTTCAAATTGGACACGTTGATTTTGTCTTTTTGTTTTACCAAATATATAATGCTGGAACTGGCAAAATCATTACGATGTCTTTAAACAAAACAATAGCAACTTCTGAAACATTTGGGTAGATGAATTTGTGTGATATATTTTTCTTCGCAAATAACTTATATCATATTCAGATTCATGGGAGATATTGCTTAAAATTTTTCCAATGAAATATTTGGTTGATTTTTTCCCAGAAAATTTTCCTAGGACGTAGTCGTTAATGACAGCATTTCTATATAGTTTCTCATTTATTCAATTGGGGCCTGCCTTTTCATTAAAAGTCTTATGTGCTTTAAAGCTTATTTATAGATGCTCTTAAACTCATTTTAGATAAATCCGGTTGGCAGTCTTATTGGACCATCCTGTAAATATCTCCAATGTAATTCCAGACTCTTTCCTATCACAATTTACCTCGTTAAGGTCTGATGTGACACTTTTTTTAGTTCGGCTGCATTTCTCAATAAAAATCCTTCATCCGTAACCAGTTTTAATGCACTTTTCATCTGGTTTTCTGAAAAGGACCCTATGGTAGTTTTTCCTTTTCTATTTCTTGCCATTCTTTAAAAAAAATAGTTTAAAAGTTAGGTACTCCAAACTTCTTGCGCATGGTGGGACACAGTGAGACACGTCTCAGTGTGCCCCACCTAGTGTTGTCTCAGTGTTCCCCACAAGCACCATGTTTAAAAATCATATAATATTTTGTAATGAACCCGAAATAAAAATAATATCGCAATGTAAATGAACACACAAATACCTAAACTTTACTTACCACCAATCTTAAAGTTCTAATTAAAAGTACGCCAAATAAACACCAATCAAAACAGCTTTTCGAAAAAATACTTTTGCGTTCAAAATTTGCATAAACACAATAGATAAAAACAAACTGAACTGAAACAATAACTCGTTGGTGGATCTGGCGTGTAAAAACAAGCTTGTGCATGGCGTGACGTAAAAAGCGAGGTTTCCAGAGCCTCAGAAATTATTCTGTCTTACTGTGGAACATGTCTCACTGTGGACCACTCTCCCCTACACGTATAGAAATTATTTTATTATTAGGTAGTTCAAGAAGCTCTTGATAATGCAAGAAAAGGAAGAACATGCATCACAATTGCACATAGACTGACTACAATCCAAGATGCAGATTTGATATGTGTTGTAAAAGAAGGGCAAATAGCGGAAATGGGCACCCATAACCAACTTCTATCCATGAAAGGACATTATTATGAGTATTATAAGATACAGTCAGGTCAACATTAGACAAACAATGATAAATTTAATTTTATCCATGTTCAAAGCTTCGAATTGTATTTACTTATATATACATAGTATTATGTATTAATTTTATCGTCAGATCCTCTTATTATTAAGTTTTTTTGATTAAACTGCCATTTCATAAAGCAATTGTTTTTATATACCTCCTCCATGTAAGTAAACAAAATGGTGCAAGTATTTTAAGTTATTTTATGTTTTAAAATATTGGCACAGTGATTTTTTTTTAAATGCTGGTATTTATCTTATTGAGGGTTTTTGGTAAGAGGGAAGACTTTCTTATGTCTTTATTATAAAAAAAATCCAAGTAACTTTCTAATAATAGTATATACGTACCTATCTTTAACTATTTCTGAGATAAAAATTATTTATCTACGTAATCTTTGTGTGCCTTTAAGTAATGGAACGAGAAGAAAGTTCAGTAATTTATTTATTTTTTAACTTATGTTTCAAATTTTTATTATTGAAGGGTTTTTTAACAATGTGTCAATGTAGTCATGAAGATTACAATACCCTATGTTTTACTTTACTAACGTGTAGAAAAACAAAGTCCTGTCATAAAGTATCACATATTTATTCATATGCGTCTGCGTCGTCGACAGAAATGCATTAACTAGGTATTCTTCTTTGTCTTAATAATTTTATAAATGTTAGTTTTGTCTATACTAGTAATAATAGAATTAAAACTGTGTGTTCCTTTGTCTTTTTAGTGTGTTATTGCATAGTGATAAACCTAAAGCCCTAAACGATTTCGATTATGCCCATCTTTCTTTCTTAAACTTCTAAGAATTAGACATAACTTTCAAATTGAAATAGGTGACAGATTTTCACGTTCAGAATAAACATATATAGATTCCCACTTGAAGGCGTCGCCCCAGTTATAGCCAATATTTGCATCGGAAGATTTTTGAAGAGACGATCCAGAAGAAATTAAGCCAAGCACTTCCACTCAAATTCTTTCGGTGGCTATAGCAATGAATTAGAAGCTGGTATCGAACTGATAAAACATAATAATATAAAAGTAATCACGTGATTGAAAGTGATCATGATTCGACTAGCGATTTTGAATGGCATCCATCTGATGACGAATTGGACCTCTAGACTATACTCAAAACCCAATAGTGCAGTGCAGTGCAGTGACGTATTATTCGAAACCATGGAAACTAATGCAAACCGCCAATGACCATACAGTATTTTAGTCGTTTCCATGGTTATGAGAGCTACGTCACTGCCTATATTTTTGGTAATAGACTATAGTATAGATACAGGCATAGTAGAAGTCTTATTTTTATGGTAAAGACAAAATGGAATGGTCCAAGAACACAGCATCAAGGTGCGCTACTGTACCTGACGAAAATCAAGCTGGTTTTTTCAATAATGTCTTTCCAGTAAATAGTTACTTATAAAAATTTCACGCAAAAACAGCGCTACATACCCCTTAAATTCAGTGATGAATAAAATAAATTCCCTTATGGCGGTAGAGAAGTCACGGAACCGGCCAAACCGAGAACATAATGATAAGTCAAGAAATTTAACCTAGGGCTAACACCAACCCCGCTGGCGTCCGCCAGTGCCGTGTCCTGGGTAGAGACAGTTTACACAACTGACCTGACCTACGGACAACCACACACATAAATATTATATCTATACCTTATATATTTATAATATATTATACAAGTTAAAATTCTTGATGTATACAAAATATGATGCATTAATAAAGATTTTGTTGATTGATTGATTGATCAAGGGGCAAAACCACAAAATTAATATTGAACCGATTTTTCCTGGGCTAAAAGGTACAGATAGGTTAAATCCTCCCAATAGTCCTCTAGATTCTTGGAGGGTACTTGTCACTGCCGAAATGATAGATGCAATTATTGTTGGTCGTACTAATGAAAGAATTGATATGATAAAATAAATATAGTGTGTGAACTAGATAAGAAAGGCCTTTACATGTCGGAACAAAAAAAAATTAAAGACAGATCCCACCTGAATTTTTACCTAATAGTCAAAAAAGACCTGTAGGTTAATCTATTTTTGGATTTACCTCAGATATAACGATTATATCACACGTTTCAAAAAAGGGAAAGGGTTATTTTGATCTCTACTAAGCACCATGACAATAAACTTGACAAATGATAGAAAAAAACCCGATATAAACTTATTTTACAATTCAACAAAATTAGCTGTTGCTGATTCTGTAGACCAGAAGTGCGCAAATTTTTCAACTTCTCGGCGTACCCGCAGATGGCCAATGACTTCGTTTTATGCTATTTTAAATATAGCTGGTGTTAACAGCAGAATTATTTATCAATTCGCCAAAGACGGAGAAGATGTACCCCGTGATTTATTTTTAAAGAACTTGGGAAAAAATTTGTACTCACCGTATATGAAGCTTATAGAATATACAACAACAATATTTCTCGACAGATTCGAAATCTTGTAGCGGAAATCATTTTAATAAAAATTGTCAGTCAGTTGGAACCTCCACAAAACGAAGTAGGTACAAAAAAAGATAAAGCAATGTGGAATGTGACCTCCCCAAAAAGACCGAAAAACAAACTATGCTTGTTCAGGATGTATATGGTTTATACTTACAACAATGTTGAATTTAGATTTGTTCACTATTTGTACACTACCATGCGAGCAAAAATTATTTGCATCAAAGAGGGCCTTGCATCTAAGGGCGTAATGCTTAGCCGTAGAGCTTAATACCTGCTGGGTGTCAGTAACTACCTCAATTAACAATCAATCAGTTATTCCGTCATCTTTGACAGTCGTTACAAGTAATTTGATTCATCGCTAATTTTTCCAAATTTCTTGAACAATTCTCACAATGGGCTTTACGGAACAGCACAAAACATTTATGGTTGAAGCATATTTTCGAAACGGGATTAGACTAAATGGTGAGTGGCAATACAATCCGGGTTTGTGCATGGATGATTTTCACGAACATTTTCCTAACGTTGCTTTTATTGCTGGGGATTTTTATCATTGCCTAAACAGAACCGTGGCTGTGTTTAGGGAAGCAGGTTCTATACAACAGAAAAAAGGAGCAGGAAGACCATCTGTAAGAACAGAAGAACTTGTTGCAAACGTTCGTGAAATAATGCAAAATACGCCAACAAATTGTATAAAGACGCCTGTCCCAAGAAGTGGGAAGATCTTATGAAACATGCAGGACTATTTTTAAAAAGCAGCTATATTTATTTCCTTACGGTTATGGGTTACTTCGGTTTTCCTCATTTAAAGAACACTATTTTTTAAAACACCAGTTGCAAATTTAGAACAATTACAAGAAAGGATTATCCAAGAATGTGGTAACATTTCTCCAGAGATGCTGGTCAACACTTTCGAAAATATGAAGAGACGTGTGAATTTATAATATATAATATATAAATTTGTATTTGTCTACTTATTTTATTACTCATTAGTGTGGCATATCATGTCATAATATGAATTTGACAAAATTTTAACCTAGATTTGGTTAGATACTTATATCGTCCCGATATCATTGTGATCTAAACCAAGCCCTACGTTTTTTAATCCAAGCCCTCTTTGATGCAAATAATTTTTGCTTGCACGGTACTTTGGTATACAAAAGATTTTGTTAAAGTTTTTCTTAAAAAATGTATTGATTTATTTTAGATAAAGGAAAGATTTGCAAATTCCTTTGTTTTATTCTTAAATACAGATTGGCCAACCCCCTTGTTATAATCAATGATTTCTTTAGAAAAACTTCCTTTTTACGCTTTCTTTCATATAATATTTCATGTATTTTTACATATAAAATATTTTTAAGGGTTTAGCAGTAGGTAATGTGGACATTAAAGCAACAAGAAAATGGTAAGTACTTTATTTCAGAATGGAAAATTTAATAGCACATTGGCTCAATCTCTTCTACGTATATTTATTTTATCTGGATCACAATGAAATATATTTCTTGTTTAAATAGAAATTGGTAGTAAAAATATTTGTATAGAACTCTAATAAAAACCTATGTGTAAATTATTTCTAATTCTCCGATATTACTTTCTATGTAAAAATGGAATACATAACGGTAACATAGGTAATTCTTTTGTAATTTATATAACATAAAAACTAATAAAAATATTATTTGTTTTATTATTTACATTACGAAATATATACAAGAATATACATTATTTTATATCTAGGTGTGTTTATATTATTGGGACACAGCTAAACCTATATTGGAAAACTACCTTTATTTACAACCACTTAATAATAGGCACATAATACTGGTAAAAGTAAGAGAAATATGATATACATAATACACCTAGGACAATAATTTGACATAAAACACCTAGGTCTATTATGAAGTTGTAATAATCCAAGAGCCACCTTTATATTTTAAAAAACAAAATCACCAAGACGGATTGTGATTTATATACCTAATTAATTATTATAAAGGTATCTCAGACAGCCGTATTTCAACGTATCGGCGCCACCAGCTCCATCATAAAATAACATTCTCCATTATAACATAAACTTAATCTCATTATAACTAAAATTAAGCTACAGCGAAATATTTGACGCAAATCACTCTCCGACTCCCGGACTATCTAACGGCATTCACATCGCGCCGAATTGCCGTTGCTCTGAAAACTAGTAATATTAATATACCTATAAGAACCTTGATTTAAATGTTACAGTTTCGCTTTTTGTGTTTAATAAGTAATAATGGTTTTTGAAAATAGTGAAAATGAAATACTATTCTACTACTATATTCATGGTTGTAGATAAAGCTTAGTACTTAACTAGCGTTTAATCAATCATATAATAAACTCGGACGATTATATATACCACTCGCCGTAAGCGGCTCGCGTTACAATCATCCTCGCTTATTATGGCCTACAATATAATACTCGTTATATAAAGAAATTCCATTTAACTAGGTAGGTTATGAGTTTATCATAGACAAACTAATATAATAGTGTTATTTTGTTTAAGTAAAGGTTAAAATAGCATTATAAAGATCGCAATAAACTTATCGGTCATTTATGAATCGGAGAGAGATGCACACATAATTTCACACATTGATGAATCGGAATTTGAACAGTTCTAGAGCTAGTTTTAATTATTTATTTAGTGTTCTTTTCGTTAAATTCTATATTAATAATTTCATTCGATGAATACCTTATTTATACGAATGTCCATAATGTTACATTAGTTTAGGTAGGTGCATCTAATATTATTTTTACTAGAATAAAACCTTAGACTTCCTGTTGCTTAATCATCGTTGCGTAGAAGATCTACAAGGCGGTTGTACCTATGCATTTTAAACTAAGTGGGAGTGTCGCATAAACAAAACTGGAACAATATGTAATTTAATTTGAAAATGTGATTTTTTGATATATTAACAATTTAGATTTATTGTAATATTCTATGTCAGTCGTCAGGTTTAATATATCTAAAGCAAAATAAAATTTGTCTTGATTATAAAATTTTCTATATTTATTTTTTTTCTTTAATTATTTATTAATTAATAATAAAAATTTTCAAAATTCCTATTTTAACCTCATACAACGAAACCAATGTACTTTTTAAGGCTTTCATTTCGGTATGAGCCCGTCGTTTTCATTTTGCTTGCCAGTTTCAAAAAAATTGTTAACGTATAAACAGTATAAACATTGAAGTTTATGGAACATCAGCTGCTCATGCACCGCCATTTTGGGACCTCTACTTCCAATGCTTGATTCGTAGATAGGTAATTAGAGCGCCTAGTTAAATGGAAGTTGATTATATCACCCAACACTGATGCATAATTTTCAAAAATTTATACAAGAATAATACCTAGGTACTATAGGAATATTTACATAAAATAAATAATTTTTTTTTTGTTTTTATTCGGTTATATGATATCTTAACCCTATTAAGTACCATCTAAGAAACAATGTTTCAAAGTTTTTACAGTTTTGCTTAAAATAGTAAGTATTATCAAATATTAGCTACCTACTGTCATCTCGGCTAGAATCGGTCGTTGAATTGGCACTATTTGTGTAACTATATTAATAAAAAATATACAGTATACAGGGTGTCCGGAAATTAAGAGCAAAAAATTTAGGGTATAATGCTAGACCGAAAATAAATGCCATCTCTTCCTATACCTAACATTTTTTCGAAAATTGATTATTAACGAAGTTACAGGGTGTTAAAGTTAAATTTTATTTGCAGTTTTAAAATACATAAGTTACGAAAACAATAAATTAAACATTCAAGTCAAAGGTTCAAAGTGACGTCCTTCCTCTTCAATGCATAATTTAATTCTTCTTAAAAAATTCCGACGAACTCCACGGAATATTCCTTTTTTTGCTATGCTATAAGGTTGAAAATAAATTAAAATGATTTTGTATTCATCACATGCAAGCAATGTTATTTTGGCGTTTTCCTTAAAAACGGTTAGATTTATTGACAAAAGTAGTATGTCCTCATTATGACAAAAGGTTAGGAAAATAAAAATAATCAGCCAAACAAAATGCGCATACAGTGTAGGACAAAAAGTTGGGACCATTCAAATCAAAGTATATAGGCTCCTATGTAACTTTAACACCCTGTAACTCCGTCAATAATCAATTTTCGAAAAAATGTTATAGGAAGAGATAGCATTTATTTTCGGTCTAGAATTATTCCCTAAATTTTTTGCTTATCATTTCGGACACCCTGTATAATAAGTATATCAACATATTATTATATACACAATTTTATGTTAAGTAACGCAATACTGATCAGAAATGGCAAAGACATCACTAGTGTTTGCTCTTGAGAGCAAAAGCAAAAATAAAGTGACAAATTCTTCATTTCGTTTTATCCAAAAATCGGCCAAATACCCCTCTTAAGAGTACAATTAGGTACCTACAGTTTTACGTTAAAACAGGTTGAATTCATAAATTATTAAAAGTTGAAAAAGAAATTGCACAGATTTGATAAAATATCATTTTATGCTTTATTAATTTATATTTTTTTTAAACTTTAAGCTGTCGGTAACTGCTACTCAAAGACCTGATGTAGATATGGCTTCTTTTTGAAGAAAACAAAAAACAAACGAAATATTGATAAGAAAATGAAATGGCGAATGCCTTACTAGTGTTTGCTCTTGCACTAGTAGGTGACACGTTATTAAAAAGAGCACATGACTTTAAAATCGACGTTAAAAGATTATTGGGTTTTTATTGCAAACAATTTTTTCGTTTTTACCGTTAAAAGTTAATGTACCTAAACATGTTTTGTTACAAGAAAGTATTTTTTCTGGCTAGTGGTTTATTTTGGTAAACATTTAAAGTGATGAGGTGTAATGACATATTCACTATAAATTAAAAGAAAACTTGTAAATCAAGACCCTTGCTGTGTATGCAACCTAAAGTATAATCCCCTTCTTTTAATCAATTCGCTGTGAGTTCCGTGTTCTCCAATTACTCCATTATTAATAACACATATAACGTCGGCATCTTGGATAGTTGATAGACGGTGAGCAATTGTTAAACACGTTCTACCTTGTTTGGCATAATCCAAAGCTTCTTGAACGACCTATTATAAACAAATTTAAATGGATTAGTAAAAATGGAAAGTTTTACCTATTTAGAGGTTCGACCTATTGAGCCTAATGAATAAAACTTAAGCAAATACTTGAAGCAATTACTTTTTAGTAAAAGCAATCGCTTGACTAGCAAATGCTATAAGTAAAAGCAATTGCTAGATCTGGATATGAATAAAATTTTGAAGCAATTGCTGTTTTTCTTACACCTCTGTTGCTAATTTCAAAATTCAACACAAGTTCAGACGTATCTTATCCACTTGTTCAGATTATAGATTTTATGTTCAGTTTGGTGCCTAATTTGCAAAAGAGTTGACGTAAATACAACAACGTTGGTATACTTATTTAGTACAATCGTAATCTGTTACGTTTTTGTGGAAAATGGAAAACTTTTGTGATATGGCAGATTTCAATAAAAATGGGAAAAGTGATAGTAGTGATGAAGAAATTAAAGACAAGCAATTGATATTCGTTCACAAATTGAAGGAACATAAATAAATTTCTCTGACCACAACCGTTTAGCTTCCACAACAGCTTCAGCACTTGTAGGAAATTTAATAAAAATATTGGCCTTCTCCAATACTGCATCCATTACAGAAGTTTATGTCTTACAGACAGTAGTTTGGTGAACACCGAGTTCTTCACCTACAAAATTTTGGAAGCCCGGATCCGACAATTTCCGCAGAAAGACTTCAATCTTATTTAAAGGCGACAGTGCACCCCTCGCCTTTTACCAGTATCAATCAAAAAATAATTTGCCAACCCCTCAACATTTTCGCAGTCAAATCGATATAACTTTTTGAAATCATTATATCTGCAATTTTTACGTAGTGGGTACTGTAGATTTTTCTTTTACGGACATTCATATATTTAGCCATAATTGAAGACGCAAATTAAGAGCAACGCACGTGTATGCCGCGGAGAACTAAAGTTGACTGCTACCAAGCAAATGATGCAGGGGTCGCCCTACCTTAAAAAGTTGAAAGCAATCATCATTTGGCAAGCATCACATTTTAAGCAAACGATAGCAATTGCTTCTCATCTTTAAGGAAAAGCATTTACTAGAAGCGATTCCTGCACTTTTAAGCAACTGCTGGACGCAAAAGCAATAATTACTTTAGTTTTTATTTATTGGCTTTCAAGAAATTACTTCGATTTTATAAGAAAAAGCGATTGCTACATTTTTATTAATTTTGACTTTCTCGTTATACAGAGACAGTCAAAAATTTTGCAACATATGCGAAGAAAATTTATTAGCAAAGTACCGAGGAAACTTTTATGGAGGATCGATTGTGCTTAAATGATATCTTGAAAATCGACACGTGACTATACTGGTACAGCGGCACATTAAAAAAAATGTAAATTTACAAATAGTTCGGTTCCATAATGATTGAAAACAATTTATTTGAAAAAGTTTCTTAGAATTGCTATAAATTCTAGGTCCACATGCAAAATTTCAAGATTCAATTGGAAACTTACATTTTCTTTTTAATATTTTTTTATCAATTTACAATTTTTCAGTTTTTTCTACAATTCGCCAGGCGCTCGATGTATGTATTATGTAATGACTGTATCAAAATTTTTTTAAAATATCTTTGTGCTGTACCTACAATTTTTTGTTATGAGAAAATTTTAATCGATAGTTGCACACAACTTTAAAAATTAAGTCTATTTAGTTAAAAAATAATAATACAGTCATTAGATACAAACCATTCCAAGAGTGAGCGTCCGGCAAAAACTTGTTTTTTTCATTTTGTCCTGTTATTTTAGAAAAAACGACTACATTTGTTTATTTTTATCCAAATACGTGGACTGGAAAAAAGCTGGAAATTTGTAAAATGATGTGATTTACAATTTGTTTGGTTGAATGTGGTAGACAATGAAGAAATATCAAAAAAATTACCTTGTCGGGCATCCATTGTCTTTATTTTGTTACTTAACACAACGTTTCGCTTAGTTAGTACCTATCTCTAACCGTTTTCAAGAGTAAACTAAATTATAATTCTAAGGCTACTATCTTAAATACTATCCATGTGCAATGAAGCTTGATGACTCCGCCTACGTGCTTATTAGAGCGTGTAGTTTGAGCTGTTGGTTGTGAACAAGAGGAGGCTTCCAGATATTGGGGATATCTATACTTGGTTTACTAAATATATGGGTATTGTAATTCATGAAAGCTGCTTCTTTGAATTTTCGTTCTCTCCAGTGCTGTTCCGTGTCCAAAACCTTGGCTTTTGACAGTTTTGACCACTGAATA
Source organism: Polydrusus pterygomalis (assembly GCA_963969555.1). Lineage (NCBI taxonomy): Eukaryota > Metazoa > Arthropoda > Insecta > Coleoptera > Curculionidae > Polydrusus > Polydrusus pterygomalis. The sequence goes on along the minus strand of OZ018380.1, from coordinate 33,693,543 downwards.
TTATGTTGGTTTGTCCATCCATGTTCCGCTATACCTGATCTCGAAGTTTCACCTCTTTGAATATGTTTTACATACAGCACTGGAGGAAACGAAAATTCAAAGAATAAGCAGCTTTCCTGAATCAAAATACCCATATATTTAGTAAACCAAGTATAGATATCCCCAATATCTGGAAACCTCTTCTTGTCAAAAACCAACAGCTCAAACTCACACTCCAATAAGCACATAGGCCGAGTCATAAAACTTCATTGCACATGGATAGTATTTGATACAGTAGCCTTAGAATTCTAATTTAGTTTACATTTGAAAACGGTTAGAGATACTAACTAGCCGAAACGTTGTGTTAAGTAACAAAATAAAGACAATGGAACTCCGACAAGGTAACTTTTTTGGGATTTACAATTTGTTTTAATAAAATTTTCAAATTTTGCTTATAGTCCTAGAATCAATTATTCTACATAACTTTTTCAAATACCTACATCTTTTGGATATCTCGTCACCTACTTCACTTTTTGGAAAACCATAATTTTTTTTGCTGTTATATAGCAGCAGTCACATGACGTATCTCAAAAATTTATTTTTATACTATCGGACATGCAAAACTTATCAGCATATCATCAGCCCATAGACCTCTATCATAAGTATATTTTAACAAAAAAACACTATGAAGAATTGGTGACTTTAAAAATAATTGGATTTCCGACACTACTAGCCTACATACCTTTTCACTTTCGACATCCAAAGCTGATGTTGCTTCATCTAGCAGAAGAACTTTTGGATTTCTAACCAAAGCCCTAGCAATAGCTATTCTTTGTTTTTGACCTCCCGATAGCTGGGTTCCTTTTTCACCAAGCTTTGTTTTATATCCCTACAATTATAAGTATTTATCACAGTTTTTATGCCGTGTCAAAATAAGCTACTTAATGAGGCCATTACATCACTCGCGAGATAATAAATCATTTTGGTGGCTGAAAATAGCGGGACGAAATAGTATATTATACTACAAGTTTTGAAAATGGAACTTTTTATACGAGTGAGACGTTTGTGAGCCTGAGGCGAAGGCCACAAGTCGAACGAGCATTAAAAGGTATTTTTTAAGACCGACCAGAAAATAACGTTTTGTCGATCAAGACCGGAAAATTGACGTTAGAGACTGGAATAGTAGATTCTGTAACAAGGTTCGATCCAAGTGGAAGATTCCGAACGCGAGCGTAGCGAGCGTGAGGAACCACGAGTATCGAATTTTCATTCTAACCGAGTAGCAGACTATATTTTCTCCACGACCATCCATCCAGTTCCATATCTGATTCATCCGATTTTTCATTAATTTTTTGACTTGCACTAAAATTTGTCTGAAAATAATTATTACAACGCGGCCATTTTTATCTGACACTGACAGTTTCGAAATTCATGGCAACCTATGTCGTTTATATCAATTACAGAATATTCATTCCGTATCTTGTTATGGAACGAAAAAACACGCAAAACGCATAAGAAGCAAGGGTTTCAGAATAAATATTCCAACTCAAGAGCGAGAATATTTACATTCTATTATCAAAAATGATTTTGGAATTATTGCATTCAGTAATGGTCGTGGAGAAAAGATTTTTCCGGTCCCTGTTCTTTGTTTTTCCAATCGCTCTTTGATAATACAAGCTACCTTGATTTCGTTACTAAGACAACAACATTTCAATGCATTGTCGCGTGACAGTTCGTTGATTTTTAATTTGTTGTTTATGTCAAAATTGTTTCGCGAGTGCGCGAATTTAACAATAATATGAATTCAGATTTTGAATTATCCGAAACGGAAAATGACATTTCAAAAGAAATTTTGGAAGCAGCAAGGAAAGCGACTTACGATATATTGCCAGTAAAATCAAAAGCCCGTTACAAGAAGTCATACGACGCATTTAAAAATAATATAAAATAAAATAATTTAATGTTAGTATATCGAAGTGTCGGTCTTAAAAAAAATATTGTACGTCACGCAAGCGAAAATTAGTGTTATGCAGGTCTCTCCGAGCTTCCAGGACTCGCCTACGGCTCGCCCTGGAAATGCTTGTCTCGACCTGAAAAACACTACTTTCAGGTCTTGTAACGTAAATTCCTATTTCCGGTCCCTGTTTTTTCCTTTTTCCAATCGCCCTTTGATAATACAATCTACCTTGATTTCGTTACTATAATAACAAAATTTCGATGTATTGTCGAGTGACAGTTCGTTGATTTTTAATTTGTTGTTTATGTCAAATTTGTTTCGCGAGTGCGCAAATTTAAAAATATGAATTCAGATTTTGAATAATCCGACACGGAAAATGAGATTCCAGAAGAAATTTTGGAAGCAGCAAGGAAAACGACTTACGATATATTGCCAGTAAAATCAAAAGCCTGTTACGAGAAGTCATAAGACGCATTTAAAAATAATATTAAATAAAATAAATAATTAAATGTATATCGAGGTGTCGGTCTTAAAAACAATATTGTACGCCACGCAACCGAAAGTTAGTGTTTTGCAGGTCTCTCCAAGCTTCCAGGACTCGCCTACGGCTCGTTCGGAAATGCTTGTCTTTACCTGAAAACACTACTCTCTGGTTTTGTAACGTAAATTACTATTTCAAACGTGTTGTAAAAGAGCTGTTTTTATACCAATAAATAAAAATAAAAATCGTACTTACTAAGGGCAATTGTGTAATAAAGTTGTGAATATTAGCTTTCTTAGCAGCTTCGATAGTTTCTGCCTCAGGCACTTCTCTAGAAGTATCACCATAGGCAATATTTTCTTCAATGGTTCTACTAAATAAGTTAGGTTCCTGCGATACAATTCCCAAATGTGACCTAAAAAAATATAAATAGTAATCAGCTATGGTTTCTATTCTAACGGAGTTGTGAATAACTAGGCTATTATTAAAAAATGTTTTGTTCTGCAACTTGCGGACATTTCTATAAAAATAGTCAATAGCTTTCTTAGATATCCAATCGAATCCTAATCTTCCAACAAGCTACCTCAATACCAATTTTTCTTGTACTGATGTTAGATCCAACAAATTAAAATACCAATAATTTGATAGTGGTATTTATTCGAAAATAAATGTCATTAATATAATATTTAATAACAGATACATTTTGGCTTCCATTGCCGATGTTAAGTCAATTACTAACTGTCTACGTAAAATTATAATTTTCCATACTAACTAGGTATACTATAGCAACACCTAAATGGTTGCAGTGAGACCACATTGGATAAAAAGTTGAGGCATAAAATATATACAGGGTGGTCCTTAAGTACATCAAGAAAATCTAGGATATGATTCCTGGCATCAATTTAAGTTGAAATGTTCATATGGACTTATGCCCTAAAATGCTTACCCTCTAAGATACAGCTAGGGTGTTAAAATATTTTCTATTTTCCTTTAAAACTACCATTTTTTTCAAAAACATAGTAGAGACAACTTTTGTTCCGCTTATATCAGTAATACATAAAAATTCATCAGAGTTTAAAAAAAACAGTGGCGTATCACATATTTTCACAAAAAAAATATTGATGGTATCTTCATGCACGCCACTGGTGAAAGTAGGCAAACCCTTTTTTAACCAAAAAGTGCAGTTTAATACGAAATCAATCGACATCAATTTTCAATACCGTATCTTCAAGGAGTTTCGAAATTTTAAAAAAACTATTATTTTTTAAAAATATTTTAACACCCTGTATCTTAGAGGGTAAGCATTTTAGGGCATAAGTGCATATGAACTTTTCAACTTAAATTGATGCCAGGAATCATATCCTAGATTTTCTTGATGTACTTAAGGACCACCCTGTATATTGTAATTAATAGATTTTCAAGTCCACGAGATAATGAGATTTTAAACATTTCCAAAATAGAAGAAGTAGTCCATGCTTAAAGTGGAGTTGAAAGTATAGGAAAGAAAAAAAAAACTAAAAGTCTTTCTCCACAAAATTAATTAGAATAAATTTCTTCAAGGGTCTCTACATATTTCGAACGTAGAAACGTTCATCATCAGGAGACAGAAAATATATTTGGTGCTGATGTACCCTAGTACCCCATAAGGCACTTTTGTTGGAATGCAATTATATTGATATCTTTATTATTTTGACTAATTTTACCCTTACAATGTCTTACAGACATACGCCTGAGCATGTTATATTGAGTTTTTTTAAAAATTTTAAATAATCTTCGACACCTTCTTTAAGGTTTTTTCTTCTTCCCCCGTTTATTTGGTTAGTTTAGACCGCCTTTACTGACTTCTCACATACTCAGTATATTTTAATTTTCATCAATTGCCTTCATATTATGTCTCTTCTACACTTCAAGTTTTAATTCCATACAAGCTCCATTAAGGTTCTACACCACTTTCTTTTCTGCTAAAACCTTTAGCACCAAATACATTTTCTGTCTCCGATGAACGGTTCTACGCTCGAATCATGTAGAGACCCTTAAAGAATTTTATTCTATTAAATTTTGTGGAGGAAGACTTTTAGTTTTTCTTTCTTTCCCATTTCCAAAATAGTTTATCGAGTTAATTCTTTTCATATTTCAGTAATTTAAAATCAGGTTTCACCAAACAAAATGCCAACAAGCAAAATAAGTCTTTTGTGCTGAAGATATGCAAGGACTAGTGAGTTGTCATGTATCATAAGAAAACTTGTCTACCGATGCCCGATATGTGAAATTCTTACAATAAAATTTATTGTTTTATATTTTTTATAGTGACTTACCGTAATGACGCTAGTGTAACAGATTTAATATCAGTTTTATCAATGGAAACAACACCTGAGCTAGGATCGTAAAAACGTTCGATCAATTGGATAATGGTAGATTTACCACATCCACTTGGACCAACCAAGGCAACTGTTTTTCCCTGTAGTACCTCTAGGTCTAAACCTTTTAAGACCGGAATTTGATCTCTTGTTGGGTACGAAAAATGTATTTTCGAGTAGTCGATGTTTCCATTGGCCTAAAAAGGATATTTTAAGTTTAGTGGCAATTAAATATTTATAAAAAAAATTGCAATTGTGTTTACTTTAAGCATCTACCATCGCCTTTACTCGTGATATGCATTGATACAATGATCTGGTACCTATAAAACAAGAAGTAACAAATGAACCTATTGTCAAAACCGAATTCCATTCTAAAGGAAATCAACATACAAATTTCGCTACTCCACTTTGTTTGCCAAACTTAAAACTGTTAAAAGTATTAACATGATGTGGGAAATTTAAATCTTTGTCTAAAACCTTATAAAAGTCTGCAGTATGGCAACGCAGTAGCAAGAGACCCGCTCTCAATGATGTGACCGCCATGATGACGTTATTTCATTCATTTCCGTTTGGGGATATCGACAGCAAATGCATCGCGGAAAAACATCAATCTTTGCGATGCATCGAAAAAAAAATTAATTGAATTAGAATTACAAAACAAATCACAAATCCAATTATTTTAAGCTTACACCTTAACTGAAACCAAAGGTAAAAGGTATAATCAAGATCGAAAGGCAACGCCAAAATAATTATTTTACAAATAAAATTAAGGCCTAATACATCGATTAAAATACATCGATGCATCGACGAATATTAAATGGACTCGGTGCATCGCTTAAGAACGATGTATCGCATTGAAAATATCGATGTTTTCGATGCGTCGATGTATATTGAACATCCCTATTTCTGTTTGGTGTTTCTTTGACAGCGGTTTTTATTGGTAATAATTCCTCATTCTACCTACAGCTTAAAACTTAGCTTAAAAATCTTCCATAACACACTTTAGTATAGTAAGTACTTACATCAGTTTTCGCAACAGAGTGGGGATGATCTGTAACTTTCGGGATTCTGTTGATTAGGTTCATAACTTTCCTGGCAGCAACCATACCTTTTTCTAAATTTGGTGTAAAAGCTAAGGAATTTGCTATTGATACTGTACCCATTATAAGAGCTTGTGCGACCCTTAAAATAAAAAGGAGAACGTTTTAAAGTAAGTTCAACATACAGTATAAATAAGCATGTCTGTCGAACTAGCAGAGAATCCTATAGCTAGACCACTGGGATTAGTCAAAGAGGAAATAGATCGGATAGCTAAACAACTTGCGCAAAGCAGATGGACAGGGCTGAAAACTTGTAGCATCTCCAGGAAATTGTGGCCCCTACTTGACGGCAGGAAAACCGCTGCGCTATTACAGCACAATCGGAAGGACCTAAGAAACATCACTGCCATAGTAATCGGATATTGCCTGTTCGGTAGACACGCTGAACGTATGCAAATACCAACCAACGACTTCTGAAGAAGTTGCAGAGAAGAAGAAGAGGAGGAAAGTATTCAGCATTTCTTGTGTGAATGCCCCGGCCTCGCGAGGGAAAGGTTCAATGCCCTGGGCGAACCATTCTTTAATGATCTGGAAAAAGTGAACAGCCTGCAACTGGGTCGACTCAAACTCAAACTCACTAAGTTTATTAACAGCAGTGGCTTTTCTACAATTTATGTCGCGTTAACCATCAGGAAGCTGATGCGGATAGATTCCACGGAACATGTGTGGTACCACAACGGTCCTTATAGAACTACTCTAACCTAACCTACAGTATAAACGGCTGCTAACTCGAATAAAAAATATTAAATATGCATATGATTGTTTCAAATTTTCATCGCCAAATTTGAGTTCTTGGTTTTTCTCCATTTCGTTTTTAAAGAGGTTGTGTGTTAATGGGCAATTTTTATCGATTATAAAAGCTTTTTGTTATTCTTTTGTTTTGTCCTCTAGTAAATATATGCCATCAAGCAATTCATAATTTTCTTCGGTTTTTTCTCATACATTCCCATATACAGGGTGTCCGGTAAGTATATGGCATACTCTCGGGAGCGTATAAGGGAGGTCAAAACAACTATACTTTGTAATTATTAAAAAATCCTAAAGTGCCCCTTAACGGAGGAACATGACCCCGAAAAGGAACCCAGCGACTTACCTTTTCGGCTCTAACTTTTGAACCGACACGTATAATTTAATGAAATTTTAGTATTTTGTGTAGGCCAAAGAGACTTAGATGTTTTAGATCGTCAGGGAAGTCAGGAACGGACTTGCCATTGTCATTTTACAAAGCTAAAAACTGATTTTTTAAATACTTTAGTTATTTCTCTTTAAAAAGGTACTCTACATTTGTCTCGCTGGAATTAGCGGTTTTCAAGAAAAATAAGGTTTTTGTATATCACGTTTTTAGGCGTTGATTATAAATTTATTTAATAATCAAGTTTATTAACATAAGCTATTTGAACAGAATAATGTCATTAATGCTCACATGCATCTAATTTATGGACAAGCACTCAGTAATTGTGTGGAGGCAAAAATAATTTATTCTGATACATTTCTAAATCGGCGTTTACCGCACCGAAAAACTTTTGAAAGGGTATATCGTAGCTTTAGAGAGACAGGTAAAAGTTAAATTATGAAAACCACCTAAAACTGAAGTTTTTGACATTTCGGAAATGAAATATGTGTTTACGTGTTTATAAGCTTGACTCTGCTCAGTATGCTCAGTACTACACGCTTCCAAGTTTATCCTTCGATTGTATGCTAGGCATGACCAAGGTAGAGTTAGAACTACTGACTGACATAGACACAATTCATTTTTTTAAAAAGGGTATTCGCGGCGGCTTAAGTCAGTGTACGGAACGAAAGCATATTGCCAATAATTTATATTTACCAAATTATAACGCAGCAAAACCATCTTCATTTATAACATTATCTTGACGCTACAAACCTATATGGTCATAGTATGTCGCAGGCATTACCATTTGGCGGTTTCAGGTGGTTATCAGAACGTGAAATAATTGATTTAAATAATATAGCGACTGACGATAACAGCCCCCAAGGTTATGTTCTAGAAGTACTTAAATCCAAAAATGTTAAAAATGTAAACGCTTTGCTCCTTATTTACGTGAGCACTTGGTCACTTTGGGATTTTTCTTTATATGACCAAGTAGAGTTATTTTGACCTTATCTACACGCTCCTATATTTACGCACTTGTCTCATCCAAATGACATTTTGATGTCGCTAAATATCTTAGTTAACTTTAACTAACTGCATGATTAATTCTAAATGTTCTTTTCAATTGCGACGATATTCATCGCCGACGACGTTTGGTACTAATATTACTTAAACGAAGTCATAGCAATCATATTTTATTGCAAATAGTTACAAAGTTACCTTAGTAACTACCTTAAATAATAGGACCAAAGCCACCATTGCGTAAATGCCGGTTTCAGACAGGGCGCTATTCTTTATAGCTAATGTCACGGTCGCATAGTAAAATGCTAGTCTTAAGTTACAAAATTGAGTATGCTAGCGGTTAATGCTTATTTTAGCCACGTCGCAGCTATAACTCTACATTATACCTTTACCTTGAAAGTATATATAGAGCCGCATTTAGACTATTCGTATGGATATTTCTTAATACTTACTTGAATACATCGCCATAGGGAACATTGTCATTTGCGATAAGAAAGCCACCGTAGTACATACATGCTGCATAGGCAAAGAGCATAATGGCTCTTGAGAAACCTAAAAATCCCCTTTTTTTATTTATTTATTTATTTAAGAATTTTTATAATAATATAAAAAATTCATGAAGTTGTTAGTTTTTAATAAAAATAAATCCAATAAAGGCATCATTACTAAATCATAGATTTATAACATGTCCGATTTTATACTGAAAAAAATTATATAAAATTTGAATATATTATTTATATATTTAAAAATATATGTAATTAAAAAATATTTTTTAAATAATATAATGTAAATTTTATTTAGACCCAGGAAACTCTTTAAAGTGCAATATATTAATTAACATTAAAAGATAGCAATTTAAACATATAGGCAATAAACGCGAATTTAAATCAGTGAACGATTTCACGATTTGGCACCTGTCAAAACACCGTACTTACCTACAATTTAACTTTATTTCTTAAATTTTTTTAGTTATAATATACAATGACCGGCAGAAAGTGCGCAGCATATGGGAAAGTTTTTTTTATCTTTAAGTTTGGAAAATTAATTTTATTTTAGATAGGTTCTGCATGTTATCAAACCAAAATTACACCCATTAAATCGGGTAAAAGTCTTATGGTATACGAGGAAGGATCAAAAATTTGAAATTTTGCTAAGAATAAAGTACCACCATCTTTCATTTTAGAATATTTTTTTTACAAAGAATTTATTGTTTTAATTCTGAATAACCCTGTATAGTATAAAAAATAAATGGCAACCGAACAGTAGGAAAATAAGATTATCTGCAGACTTTGTTAGAGATAACCGTCGATCATAAGTCCGGTTAGTTTGTTTTCATAATATTATGGCTTTTTAAAATAAAAACATAAAAATATTAAATATTTTTGCTGCACACCGTATTTTACTTTCTGAGGAAACAAGTTAATTTCATCTAACTGATATTTTTTCATTTACATTGACTTAAAGCATCTCCTAAATAGTTTTTTATACATTGAAGTATGCATAGGAAGTTTTCTTTTTATTTATAAAGAAAAAATTTAAATTAAAAATATATTATTGATCCTTATTTTGCGTGACTTTACTCTTAGCAGAATTGCAAATTTTTGATCCTACCTCGTATACCATAAGACTTTTACCGGATTTAGTGGGTGTTATTTTGATTTGAAAACATGGAGAACCTATCTAAAATAAAATTTATTTTCTAAACTTAAAGATAAAAAAAATTTTCCCATATGCTACGCACTTTCTGCCGGTCACTGTATGTTGACTACGAAACATTTTTGTCAAATGATATGCTTAGTTATAAATAATTGTTCACTGATTTAAATTCGTTTTTGATAAATTGAAATAAATCTATAGCTATATGAAAAATTTCATGACGGATTGAGAGCTTAACGAGGTTTGGTAAAATTCCATATTCACCTAAAAGCAATGCTCTGCCATGTGTGTCCCTTAAACTCCTTTTAATATGGGGCACCAGTTCGTCGATATATAATATGTAAAATTTCTCCTCACATCCCAGAGATACTACTGTTCTAAAGTTGCTGACTGCTTCAACTGCAAGCTAGAAGTTAACACAATTTAAAAATAATATACCTAATAACCATGCCTTAAAGAATGTGACTGGGGTCCAGAATATTGCTAAGTCGAGAAACATTTATATTTTTCTAAAAAAAAATGCATTTCAAAAAAAAAATAATTTGATGGGTCCGAGCGATTCTTGATTAAGTGGACGGTATTTTATACAGGGTGACAATTTGAAAACGAACAGCATTTAATACTGCCTCTACCAATGATAGTATGGAAATTTGGCGAAACACGTCAATTGACATATCAAGGGGGAAATTTTTTAAGGCATTTGTTGTCGTGTTACTTTCAACCCCCTGACCCCCAGGGCACCTACTCCTAAAATTTTAAATGGCAACCCCCATTTCTTTTGCAATTTTTGTGTTCCTTATAAAATTCTACATAAACTGTATAATTTTTTTTTTCAAAATTGTGATTATTAACCTCACAAATTAATGAAATGTATTTAGTATCGAATTTTAAAACGGATTGCATTCACCGCCTCATAGCACGTCGTTTAAAACTGTTTGTACCTACCAATACTTACATTCCAAATTCTTTTATTTATTTACATTTCGTCTTCGATATCGCCACTAGAAAACATAAAATAATTTAATTTTTTTGCCGTTTTTGACAAAACAAGATTCTCGTTTTGTAGTTAGTAGGTACTTTATTTTCCGACTCCTGGTGTTCATTATTTATTTCATGTTCTTCTAGAATCAGTGAAATAAGCTGTGAAAGTTAATTTCATAAACATTTCAATAGTTTTTATTTATTAGTGTCGTTTCTTAAAATGGTTTACACTATTGCTGAACGCGTAGAAATGATTTTCATTTACGGAGCTGAAAATCGTTGCTTTGCAAGAACGGCGGTCGTATTCAACGAAAGACATCGTGAAAGAAATGTTGGACACAAGTACATCCGTAAGTTAGTAGCTAAATTTGAAGAAACAGGATCTGTTTGCAATAAGAAAAGGAATGAGCCAAGACTCCTCAGTGATGCCGCTCAGATTGAGGTTCTTGGTGAAGTTGCTATGGCTCCCACTACGTCCCTCCGTAAAGTTGCCGATCAAACTGGACTGTCACGTGAGTAAGTCAGGAAAGTATTGAAACTTCACAAATTTTATCCATACAAACTCCTAATTACTCAAGAATTACGGGACGATGACCCGGACAGACGTATTGAGTTTTGCGAAATTATGACGGATAAGATTATTCCTCAGCTCAGGTTAATAAAGAATATCTGTTTCAGTGACGAATACACTTTTTACTTAAATGGCAAGGTCAACAACCAAAACTGTCGTTATTGGAGCGACCTCAATCCTCACATTATTAGAGAAGGGCATACGCAATACCCTCAAAAAATAAATGTTTGGGCGGGTATATTAGGCAATAGTATCATCGGTCCCCTCTTTATCAATGGAAATCTAAATGGTGAAATTTATGCAGAAATGTTAGACACAGCTATAGAACCTCTTATAATTCGTGAGGTGGAAAATCAAAGGGACGCCAATGGAAATCTTGCTCTAGATGAACATTTGCTGCACTTCCAACAGGACGGAGCGCCTCCGCATTATGTACGCCCAGTAAGAGAGTGGTTGGATAATCATTACCCAGAGCAGTGGATTGGTAGGAGGGGACCCATAGAATGGCCACCTAGGTCACCAAATCTGACACCGCTGGATTTTATCTTATGGGGTCACTTGAAATCCGTTGTATTTAAAACTCAACCAGATTCCATTGAACAATTTCAACAAAGAATTGTACAGGAGTGTAGAGCTATTTCACCTGAAACTCTTGTCGACGTCCGAAAACAGTTTGAATACAGGCTGTACTTGTGCTTGGAGAAGAATGGAACCCATTTTGAACAATTCATAAAGTAGGAAAGGTGAGCTTTCCAGTATTTCATTATTATTATCATAATTCTTCAAGGAGTTGCATTATTTAAATACATTTCATTAATTTGTGAGGTTAATTAATAATCACAATTTTGAAAAAAAAAATAATACAGTTTATGTAGAATTTTATAAGGAACGCAAAAATGGCAAAAGAAATAGGGGTTGCCATTTAAAATTTTAGGGGTAGGTGCCCTGGGGGTCAGGGGGTTGAAAGTAACACGACAACAAATGCTTTAAAAACATTTCCCCCTCAATTTACGTGTTTCGCAAAATTTTCATACTATCATTGGTAGAGGCAATATTAAATGCTGTTCGTTTTCAAATTGTCACCCTGTATAAAGTGCTAATCCATGTCTTTATCATAACGCTGTATATTATGTTACAGTGGTAGGGATTTTGTTGTCTTGATATTTGGTAATTTTATTTTCTTAAACGAAAATATGGGCCTTAAATGTTTTGGTGTAAAATACCTACCTTTGTTGATTTTTGCAAAGATTCTCTATATGCGTCATCTGAACCAGACATTTGCCTCCTTTGGAAGAAAGTGGCAGTTACTATTAGAGGGAAAAATGCTAAAGCCAACAGTCCAAGTCTCCATTCGTAGTACATTGCTAGACCAACTGATAAAATCAACGTTGATAACGAATTCATGATGGCACCAATTCTTTGACCTGTGGCCTAAAAGAAATTATTATTAATTCTTTTTATTTTGAACGAAATAAAATTACTTTTATCGCATATTATATCATACACTATTCTTTCTACAAACACCATCAAAAGTACAATCAACGCATTTTTTATGTTATTTAATTCATAAAATATAATTTTAAAATCCAATTGTCCTTGAAGTTTCTAAGGCAGTGAAAGTTGGATCATTTAATATATTAGTAAGTCGTTGGATAACAACTAAAACCACAACTAACGATTCGAGAAGACAACGAGGCTATCTTGGTCTACTCTCTATTATCTATAAGAGTGCTCTTGCTATAGTATTTTCTTAGTTATTTTTATTCTCTCGAATCTAAACTCATGTGAAGAGACAGATCTAGTATTATCGGTTAGAAATGCTATTAGCGATAACGAATTAGGTTCATTATAGTCAGAACGCTACCATTGCACGTCGGTAACGTGAATGATATACCTCATTTTTAATTTTTCTAATATCTTAGTTATACAGTAGTAGTAGTAGTATAGTAACAAATGACAATGGTTAACTCTCATGCATACAATCAAAACTCACATGCATATTCATACAATCTGACAGTTATCAACATACCCCTTGTACTTGGGCGGCTTCGTTGGATAGTTGAGCACATAATGATCCAACTCCATTTTCCTTTCTGTCAAAGTAACCCATATCTTGTTTAAGTAGCGCTTCAAACATTCTACTTCTGATTCTGAGAGTTAACTGGTGTCCTGCTCGGCCAAACATATACATCTTTAAATTTAAAAAATATGTATTATATTATAACGACATCCAGTAGGTTATTCGTATTCACCCTTACGCTATTAAAATGTGTTAGGTTAAATAGGTTATATTTGCTCTTAGCAGGAAAGTTTTAGGTGGATATCGTATAAGTCGTCTCTAAAATTATTGCAACAAATTTTGTAAAATAAACTTCTAAATTTTCGATTTAAAATTTTCACTTAGGTAAATATTTGCTTCCGTATGTTGTGACGTTAAACAGGGTGTTTTACGGTATTTTAACGGTATATATGTATAAGCTGTTGGCTAATAATGAGCAATTAAACTCTTAGGCTAGAAATCAACCCTATTGAACCTACCTGGAAAAATGTTGAAATACAAGCCAACACTCCAGCAAGCACAAAGTATAAACAATACTCATTGGTAACTCGTCTCACATAGTCGTGATCACCGTCTTGAAGAATCTAAAATGTAATATTGATAAAGTGAAAGATAGTGTTTCAAAATTTGGTATGATCCTGAGCATGCTTCTTTTTCCTTGAATATTTTAGTAAGTTCATGAGCTGAATTAAATCTTTAAATTGTTCATCTTGTTCATTGTAAATCTATAAATTTGCTTATTCGGTTAGGGAAAGTGCGCTTCGTAAAATGTTATTTTTTCTTTATACAGCATTATGACAAAGAACTTCTCATATACTGTGCGAGCAAAAATTATTTGCATCAAAGAGGGCTTGTATTAAAAAACGTAGGGCTTGGTTTAGATTACAATGATATGGGGACGATATATCTAACCAAATCTAGGTTAAAATTTTGTCAAATTCATATTAGGACATGATATGCCAAACTAATGGGAGTATTAAAATAAGTAGACAATGACAAATTTATTTTTGTTGTTTACAAAATTAATAAAGTAATAATATACAGAAAGAAAAAGAAAAATAATTACATAAATTGCTGAAATTGGCCACCGCCATGCTCCAAGCATAAATTCACACGTCTCGTCATATTTTCGAAAGTGTTGACCAGCATCTCTGGAGAAATGTTACCACATTCTTGGATAATCCTTTCTTGTAATTGTTATGAATTTGCAACTGGTGTTTTAAAAATAGTGTTCTTTAAATGAGGAAAAACGAAGTAATCCATAACCGTTAAACAAGGTACTCTAGGTGGGTATTCAATGTCTGATCGAAAACTGATCAATCTGTCGTCGAAAAAATTGCGTAAGTAGTTAATAGTTTCGGCGGCTGTATGGGCGGTTGCACCGTCCTGTTGAAAATATCCAAAACGTAGTTCGTCGTCAAGTAATTGCTCCACAAATGGATTAAAATATTGTCTCTATACCGCTGTGCTGTAACTGTGTCATGGAAAAAAATAGGACCAAAATTATTTTTCGGGAAACAGCTAACCAGACACCAATTTTTTGAGGGTGCAATGTGGACTCTATAAAAAATAGGGATTTTCATTACTCCACATGCGTGTATTCTGAGAATTCACATAACCGAAGAGGTGGAACCAGGCTTCATCCGAAAAAAATGTCAGGTCTAATAAATCATTTCTTTCCAATAAATTTTGTGTAAACCATTGAGAGTAATTCCTGCGTCTTTCAAAATCTGCAGCTTGTATTTCTTGGAATACTTCCACTCTATAAGGAAATAAATTTAGCTGCTTCTTAAGAATGGCCCTGCATGTTCCATAAGATCTTCCCACTTCTTGGGACAGGCGTCTTATACAATTTGTTGGCGTATTTTGCATTATTTTACGAACGTTTGCAACAAGTTCTTCTGTTCTTACAGATGGTCTTCCTGCTCCTTTTTTATCTTGTATAGAACCTGTTTCCCTAAACACAGCCACGATTCTTTTCAGGCAATGATAAAAATCCCTAGCAATAAAAGCAACGTTAGGAAATTCTTCGTGAAAATCGTCCATGCACAAACCCGGATTGTATTGCCACTGACCATTTACTCTAACCCCGTTTCGAAAATACGCCTTAACCATGAATGTTTTGTGCTGTTCCGTAAAGCCCATTGTGTAAATTGTTCAAGAAATTGGAAAAATTAGCGATGAATCAAATTACTTGTAACTACTGTCAAAGATGACCGAATAACTGATTGATTGTTAATTCAGGTAGTTACTGACACCCAATAGGTATTAAGCTCTACGGCTAAGCATTAGGTAGGTCCTTAGATGCAAGGCCCTCTTTGATGCAAATAATTTTTGCTCGTACGTTAGTGTAGCACATAAAAAATACATTAAAAAAATTGTCGGATCCAAGAGACTTTTAAGGGGGCGAAATTTTATAAAAAAGACTGATCCGTTTCTTTATCATATCGCTCTAAATCATCGTTTAATTGGTAATATTTTTTAGAATGACGAAAGATTATACCGATCACAGTTAAATGAATTACAAATGAATTTGGCAAAGAAATATTTCTTCAATAAAACTCGTCAATAGATCATGTACGAATTATCTAACGATTATTTGATACAATTTATTTAAATATTGGTAGGTAATCAATTGGTATTTAATTTTCGAAGTGCATATTATTATACGGTATTCCAATTTAATTCAACTTACCTGCATTATGCTACCAAACAATACTGCAAAAATGGGCATAGCACATCCCATTGCTGCTGCGCCAAGAGCGCCGAGAAGTAGCAGGAACCATTCTGGGGAGTTTAGTTTTGTTATAGACCATATCGATGCCTTTTCAATAAAGTTGTCGGCTTCTGTTTCTTCATTTTCTTCCTAAAATGGAATAATTGTTTTACTTATTAATGTTATTATTATCATTTTTATATTATTTAAAAAATAGGTTATAGTTTTTTTCATTGTTAAATGGCGCATTTTAGTTAGTTTGCAAAGATCCACTTTTCCACATGGTGCGGAAAAAGTGTCTATAGTAAACGTATTTTAATATTGGGACAAAAATCCCGAACACTATTTCAGTATGAAGAATGCAAAGAAATTTACCTTGATTAAACAATGCAAACATTTTCAGAGAATGGATTTTTGCCATAATAAATTAAAGTAAATTTGTACAGACAATTATTATTAAGATATATGTTATTATTTACCTTTCCTGGTGGAATAGTATCATCATCATCGTCATCATCTACTAACTCATGTTTTTTTTCTTGGATTTGTTTATCGCCCTTATCTTGGAATTGCTCACTACTTTGAACCTGCGTTGTTACTAAAAATAAAGAGTAACAATAATATACAAAATTTTAGTTCCATGTTTAGATAAAATTGATAATGACGAATGAAGAAGAAATTAAGGATATAATAATTATTGAAAATTTAAATATATATACAGCGGCTGGTTATGATAATATTTTAGCAAAAATAGTAAAGAGAGTTAATATTGATATTATTTCTTATTTTAAAGTATCTGGTATAATTATCTTTACAAAGATCAATATTTTCACTAAGCTAATAATCAAAATTTGGGAAAAAATTATAAATATAAAATTTAAAGGCGATAATCAATCTAGTTTCCACAAATCTAAATACACTGAAATTGCTATTATTCAATTAAATTTGATATAAGAAAAACACTGCATTTTATTTCTAGACTTGTGTAAAGCTTTGGGTACTGTAAACCATATGTTATTAATTAAATTATTTGATGTGGGCATAGAAGGAAACATTTATCAGGGTTTGAAAGTCATATTAAAAATAGAAAACAATGCGTTAAAATGGAAAGTAATGTTAGTTCCTATCAAATAATTGATTGTGGAGTACCACAACACAAGGTATTATTTTAGGATCAATATTATTTCATATTTATATTAATTCTATTATAAAATTCATCATACTGTGCGAGCAAAAATTATTTGCATCAAAGAGGGCCCTGCGTCTAAGGACGTAATGCTTATCCGTAGAGCTTAATACCTGTTGGGTGTCAGTAACTACCTGAATTAACAATCAATCAGTTATTCCGTCATCTTTGACAGTCGTTACAAGTAATTAGATTCATCGCCAATTTTTCCAATTTCTTGAAACAGTTCACACAATGGGCTTTACGGAACAGCACAAAACATTCATGGTTGAAGCGTATTTTCAAAACGGGGTTAGAGTAAATGGTGAGTGGCAATACCATCCGGGTTTGTGCATGGAAGATTTTCACAAACATTTTCCTAACGTTGCTTTTATTGCTGGGGATTTTTATCATTGCCTGAAAAGAACCGTGGCTGTGTGTAGGGAAACAGGTTCTATACAATACAAAAAAGATGCAGGAAGACCATCTGTAAGAACAGAAGAACTTGTTGCAAACCTTCTTGAAATAATGCAAAATACGCCAACAAATTGTATAAGACGCATGTCCCAAGAAGTGGGAAGATCTTATGGAACATGCAGGACTATTCTTAAGAAGCAGCTACATTTATTTCCTTATATAAAGTGCAGGTTTTCCAAGAAATACAAGCCGCAGATTTTGAAAGACGCAGGAATTACTCTTAATGGTTTACCCAAAATGTATTGGAAATAAATGATTTATTAGATCTGACATTTTTTTCGGATGAAGATTGGTCCCACCTCTCCGGTTATATTAATATGAAGAGACGTGTGAATTTATGCTCGGAGCATGGCGGTGGCCAATTTCAGCAATTTATGTAATTATTTTTCTTTTTCTTTCTGTATATTCTTACTTTATTAATTTTCTAAACAATAAAAATAAATTTGTCATTGTCTACTTATTTTATTATTCTCATTAGTTTGGCATATCATGTCATAATATGAATTTGACAAAATTTTAACCTAGATTTGGTTAGATATATCGTCCCCATATCATTGTAATCTAAACCAAGCTCTACATTTTTAAATCCAAGCCCTCTTTCACGCAAATAACTTTTGCTCGCACGGTAGATGGACAAATTAAACTTTTTGCCGATAACATAATAATTATTTATTTTGTTAAAAAATTACCTAGAGTATAATATTCATTTCCCAACTTCATCAATTCATCATGAGTTCCTTGTTCCACAACTTTTCCATTAGAAATAACTATGATTTTGTTGGCTCCCCTAATGGTTGATAATCTATGAGCCACTATGATCGTTGTTCTGTTCTGACTAGCCTGTAATCAAATTTTTAAAGAGAAATATTAAAATAAAATATTATTAAAATCTAAGCATACCATCCTATAAAGAAGGTAAAGAGTGAGTAAAATGAACGAGTAATTTGTCAAGATTATTTAAGGTAAAAAAAAACGAAAAAGTTTTTGTCACTTAACTATAAACAGTAAAGATTAAACGAAACATTATAAACTCACTTTGTCCAAGGCGGCTTGAACTTTAGCCTCGCTTGTATTGTCCAAAGCCGATGTAGCCTCATCGAGTAGTAAAATGGCTGGATTTCTAACTAAAGCTCTTGCAATGGCTATCCGTTGTTTTTGACCACCTGATAATTGAGCACCTGTAACAAAATATACTTTTAATTATAAAAGGAAATTTTTATTTTAATTTGTCCTTTGATCATTTTAAGAGTCCTAATCTTATTATAAGCTTACACGAACACTCAGAGGACCTAGGATGCTAAGTCTATACAAATTGGTTTGTAAGGTCCTTTATTAAAATAAAAAAAAGGGACAAAGGGGTTATAAAAGTTTATATGAAAAAAAATATTTTTTAACTTAGTAGTGTAGGTTATGTTAGTACTTTTCCACAAAAGTATTCTGTGTATTTCTACACTGCATGGCGCTAGGTAATGTTAGAGTGACAGACTTCTGGCACCGTCCAAACAGTCTCACGTATTCCTATGAGGAGAGTTGTGATAGCACACGTGTTCCGCGGAACTAATTCGCATCAGCTTCCTGATAGTTAACTCGACAAGAAATCAAAACCAAATCCATTTCGTTTTCAATAAGATACGGAGATCAGTGTTTAACCAATTTCTTTAGTAAAAAGAGTCAAGAAATTTAAAGAAAGAAACAATAAAAGGCGGTTCTATTCTCGCTCATAAAAAGTTTGAAGCATTCAATAAACCAATGAAACAACATTATTATAGTAGGGTCCCCTTCCTGCTAATTCTCGGTTCTAATTTCCATTACCATATTAGGCTATACAGGAAACGAAAGGTAATAAAAATTCGTAGAATTATGTTTGAATAAGCGCTTGTAATTACAAAAATACATTAACTTTGTTATTTTAAGTTTTTAGACAAAAAGTTAATTGCTGTTTTGAACCCACCGTTTAAGTTCATCGGAAAACGGTTGTCATAGCAACGATTATCGAATAGGCGGACACTGTTACATCCGTTTGTTCAACCAATTAAAATTAATTAAGACGCCTCGAGGAGGCGGTTCTAGCTAATTTTTCTGACTATAAAACTAGCCAGGAGCTACCGTCGAGATCAGAATTCACTTCATACTAAAAGTACTTCTTGAATTAAGTCACTACTACGATTTAGTCTGTTTAGTGTTTTTAGTTCTCTATAAAGTTTTATTCTTGGAATTGGAATTATATCGGAATTGACCAAAAATATTCATTAAATAAAATGTAGCGTGGAAAAAGTCAAAGTATAAAATACCAAAAAACCGAAGTATTCCCTGCTTGTATAAACAAACACCGAGATGCATTTTAAAGTAAACTTTCGATGTTTATTTAGTGCGTTAGGTCATTGACTGTGTGTGGCGATAGACAGAGAAACAGTGCTGATCTTATTTGGTCTTTTATGTAAGTTAAATGACATTTAGAAACATTGATTTTATTGAACTAAGTGATATAAAGACAAACCGAACTAATCACCCAAATTATGTATTTTATTAGGAATATGTATGCAGTACATAATATAATATTAAACGATTTATGTAGAATTTAATGATATTGAAAATATTTACACAGTACAGAACGTTTCCCCTAATTCATGTAATTTTGATTATTGATATTTAAAATATGTACGCAGTACAGAAAGTTTCCCCTAATTTTTGTAATTTTGATTATTAGGCAGTAATCTTAGTAAATCGAATGTGCAAGGCATATTAGATAATACCCCGCAGAGATGAAACAAGAAAATAACTGCATGTAGTATAGAAAATATATGTTATTATTATATACCCCGCAGGGATGATGTTAATGTAAATATACATAGTACATAAAATGTATTTTATAATGGGAAGCCCGCAGGGAAAGAACTTAGGAATTATTTGGAATACAGTAAAATAGGGGGAAACTAAAGACGGAAAATTGTGTATGTTATATTTTATTAATTGATGTATTTTTTTCAAAGAAGAAAATTGTGCATGTTGTATTTTTATTAATTGTTGTATTTTATAATAACCGTATAACTTTGGTATGAATCAATGAAATTTTATCGTATAAATTTTTGTATTAACTATTTTACAACAAGTGAAATAAATGTATAAAAACTCAACAATCAGTGGGTTATTATTTTCATCGACCAGTTAATAAAATAATTTAGTAAGCACTTAAGTAGGTTTCCAGAAAATTATTAATTAATTATTAGAATATAGAGAATAACAAAAAGAACCCTAATATAATAATAATATCTCGTACGTCAACCACTAAAAGCTCCCTTTAAAATACCATCTTAATATTATAAAGATTTTAGTTATTTTAATAATTAATAACATTATAATACAGTGGCTGGCGTTACACATGTAGAATAACGTGTTTAATATCAGCCAGAGCAGACATCAACATTTCGAAATACTAGCGATTTTAGTAGCTTAAAAAATTAATTTTTATTTTATAAGTTAGTAGTTGATTGACATAGGGAATCAATTTTTTTAATTAAGTTTATGTTATTTTATTTCTTTTTCGTTCAGTGTTTATTTTATTACCTCTTTCTCCTACAAGTGTTTTATATCCCTTGGGCAAAGATTTAATAAATACGTGAGCATTTGACATTTTTGCTGCCTGAACTATTTCTTCTTCTGAAGCTTCTGCGTTACCATACCTACAAAAATAAAGAACGTAGTTTTTTGTGGCACTTTTTTTGTTACAACATACCTAATATTTTCCTCAATGGTACAATCAAAAAGCACTGGTTCTTGACTTACAACTCCAATGAATTTGCGATACCAGGTTAAATCCAAATCTTTCAGTTCTTTACCATCGATATAGACCTTAAATTAGAATGAATTATTTCCAGTATGTTTTTTAAAAATCAACATTACCTGTCCATTTATTGGATCATAAAACCTTTGTACCAATTGAAGAACTGTCGATTTTCCACAACCAGAACTTCCTACCAGAGCGACCGTTTCACCTGCATTAATTTCAAGATTAAGGCCTTGCAAAATCTAAAAAGTAAAATTAATTTTAAAAGTAGTGAGAGTAAAAAATAAAGGATCAAGTGTGAGACAAACCTTAAATTTATTATATAAATTTCCTGCCTTATTACCCAACTACAAGGCAGTTTGAAAAAAATTCCATAAAAAAAATTTTACGGTATATTAAAGATACAATTATAAATAAAATTAAACTAAACTATTCGAAAAACCTAAAAATCCGAAATATTGATCACCAATTTTACAATTCACAAAAAATGCAATTAATGTTAAATAGTTGTAAACAGAAAATAAATTATATTGGATGATTTAGCTTAATGCCGCAGTAACCTTAAAACTACACTGACAGAGGAGAACTAAAAAAATGTAAATCAAAGCTTGTTCTATCTATCACATACTAAAAAATAAGAAAAAACTTTTAAATATTTTAAGGGAAAGAAAAGAAACACTTAAAGCTTTCCTCCACTGGTATATTAGAAAACTAAAGGATGGTAAATTATTCTCAATATGTTTCGAATGTATAAACATTTAAATCAAATCAAGAATGTCTTTATTTAATATTAACAAAACAAATCCAACGAAATAATAATATTGAGTGACAGTCTCCAACATGGTTACTCATATACAACCACCCAAAACTACAATATTGAAATATTTATTTAAAATATGTAAACAAATCGATAATAAAATTCCTAACCTAGGGAAAAAATTAAATAAATGATACTATAATACTAAAAATCTAAAAAGAAAACTAAAATAGCAATTTTTTAAGAATATTTCCTTAAAAACCTAAAGAAACATTTCTTCTATTCATAGTATATTTTTTTAATGTTCTGTGGTACCACAACGGTCCTATAGGACTACGTGTGACTGTTTGGTCAATTCCAGAAGTCTGCCACTCTAACCTAACCTAACCTAACGTTCTGTTAAACGCTGCCGAACTGGGTGTAATATTCACGTCGATGGGCAGGCGGTTGTAAATAAGGGCGGTGTTGTGGCTAAATGATCTTT
This sequence comes from Polydrusus pterygomalis, assembly GCA_963969555.1. Classification (NCBI taxonomy): domain Eukaryota; kingdom Metazoa; phylum Arthropoda; class Insecta; order Coleoptera; family Curculionidae; genus Polydrusus; species Polydrusus pterygomalis. The sequence goes on along the minus strand of OZ018380.1, from coordinate 33,670,885 downwards.
GAAATAAAGATGGGTGATGCCTTGGAACATTAAAAAGTACTCTATTCCGGGCTTCGCGATTGTGCACATCAGAGCCTTTGGTTAAAAGATTGCTTAAATAAATTGGGATACCAGACGAATTAATACGAAACACTAACCTAGCTCGAAGCGCTCTTTAATGTTAAGCCAGCCAGCCAGAGTCGATAGGACTGCTTGTGATGTGATCAAATTTTCTTAAGTTATAAACAAATCTTAAACAGGCGCTCTGAATTTTTTGTAGGGTATTTTTATCTTAAAGCGGGTCAATAAACTACATCACACTAAGTCAGGTTAAATAAAATAAGCGAGTCAGTTAACATTAGCTTAAGTTTATTGCTTAAGATATCTCGGTGTAAGTAGAGAAGTCGCGATTTGTAAAATTACTTTTGAATTACAACGGAAACGTGACTGCTAAATCAAAGATCATCAGAATCAATAAGTACACCCAGGTTTTTGCACTCGTTAACAGGTTTTAGAATACTATTGTTAATTTTAATTCGAAATAATGGGTTATTCTCTATTTGTGGCGAATAACATTAGCTGGGTTTTTAACTTATTAAGAACTAACCCGTGCGCTTTTGAAACTCGTACAATAGTTTCATGGTCATTATTGATTTTGAATTATAGATATAAACTATTCAGAAAGAAGAAATAAATTTTGGTGTCATCGGCATACTGGTAAGATTTACAAAATTTCAAACAAAACATATTCCAAAAACCTCAGTATAAATAAAGAAAAGTGGAAGACCAAGGATGCTGCTCTAAGCAACAACCATTAATTGTAATCAGATCCGATGGATTGCCTTTTAAAACAAAGCGTTTTTTACGATTTTTAAAATAACTATCGAAAAATTTAATATAGGAGTTACCAAAACCGAAATATTTTAGTGTTTTTGGTAAACTATTATGTACAGGGTCTTCCAACGAGGACTGAACAGGGGCTCATTTTTTTGCTTCCTTGTATTTAAAGAAAAATCCAAAATAGCCAATCGATGTACTTTTTCCTGCAGAATTCAAAAATGAAACCAAAAATTTATTTGAACCAGAAACAAAAGAGTTATGGTATGGATAAGGTGTTTTTTAAATGGAACATAGCTTTTTTTATACGATTTTTGGAACGAGTGATTTTTTTTGTCCGTTCTGATTAAAATATTTATTATTGTGACAGCTATTTTTATTAAATTTTAATGTTTTATCCAGTATAATTTAACTTTAACCTGTTTGAAACATACACTAGGTAATAAAGGTATAATCACCTTTGAATCCTTCAAAGTCAAAAAATTTGACAAATTGACATTTTAAATACTTCACTTAACATCATTGGATCAAAGAAGACTTAGAGGTAATGCAATAGAAACTTTGAAAACACCTCATGGGCATTATTCGGTAGAATTAAACGTCTTTACTTTAAACACTGACCAAAGACTGAGAGGACATACTAAACTTGTAAGAACACTTTAGAAAACTTTGTAGACAGTACTTCATATCCAACAGAGTAAACAGAGAATGGAATAATTTGCCCAATGATTGTGTAACTGCCGATACAATCAACCACTTTAGAAACCGCTATGATTCGTATAATAAAACCCAAAATGTTTAATGCAAATAGCTTAAAGTGTGATGATAAATATTTGAAATGTACTCAGTGAATAATAGTTTTAACGACATAGCCGCCTAACTTTAGCCTAATAATAATAATAATAATAAAGCGAGACAGGCTTAATGGTATGCAGACATTTTGGTACAGAAATAATATTGGTAGTTGTTAAAAATAAATGTGAGGTGTTCACTCAAATGAGGCATAATATTCAATAACGTATTCCATTCGCTCCAGTGGCATTAGTTCTAATTCCACTAATGAAACTATCAACCTGAAGGATTTTAACATGCTCCAAGTTGGCCACATCACCATTCATCTTTAGGAAAACAAAAGATTTAGAAGTTCAAAAGTTACCTAGCGTCTTAACGGAGCTTTCAGATGATATGACGCCTATAGTGCGAAGCTGTTTCGGCTCAAAAACAGCAAAAGAGAGCTTCGCACTACCGGCGAATGCGCAGAAGCCAGGGAGGTAATTGACGCAGAACTCCCCATATATCCCAACTCATAAGCATTATTTTTACACAAAGTTGACTTACCGGTGCTTCTTTACGCGAAGGATAATGGAAACAAACATCTTTAAACTTAATGTTTCCTTTAATATTACTTAATCTTTCACCATTGTTTTTGGATAAATTGATCGTTGGCAATGTGTCTATTACATGAAAAACTTTACCGCCAGCCGCTTTAGCGATTGAAAATGCTTCGATAAACGGAGATGCGACTCCAAAACTCATGCTACCCGTCATAACACTGAAGAAGACCTAAAAAGAAAGTGGTATGTTAACAAAAGCAATTTTGACAAAGAAAGAACTAGTCCAATAAACGAAACGCTTTAAAATGAATTTTAGTTTGAGAACTGCTTTTTTGTCAATACAAATATTTCCAATGAAAATGAAAATATTTCCATGGGAATAGAAATATTGTAAAGAACCCCGCACTTCTCTTATGGAAAATGGCACTTGGTTAAATTTCCTAAATTTTTAGTATGTTGTAGAGAATGTTATTCTGATCAAAAGTATCCATAGCCACAACAAAATCTGCCGACCAGTTTTTGAGATATTCCAAGTTGCAAAATATGAATTTTCATATTTTTTTACATTTAATTTAAAATATTAAAAAAATTCATTTAAAGTGTTTGCCGAACATCTCTTATAAATGATTAATTACTTATAAATACTTATTTGTATTTAAAAATATGTCTTTGAAACGTATTTAGTAAAGGAAATATTAATTTGGTTAACAGCATTTTTAACTTTTGCAATATATTATAGGTAACCTTTTAATCCCTTCGCTCGGCTTTATTTAAAACAAAACTTACGGTAAGCATATTTCCAGGCGTATATGTTGGATTTCCATCTAACATTAATTTAATACCATACCAGAATGCCAAACCATAACTTGAATAAATGCAAAACCAAAGTAAACCGAATCCAATTGCTTCAAAGAGGGATCTTCTAATATTATTATTTTTTGCAAAGATAAGGTTTTCGTCATACCTGCAAAAATATCAGTGAAATATAATCTTGTAGTAGTAGTAGTAGTAGTAACATGTTTTATTTAGCAAAAAGCGGCAAATAAATATTTTTTAATATATTTTTTTAACACGTTTTTATAAATTTATTTTTAAATTTTTAAACGCAACCTTCTTTATTTTATTTTAGTTATTTTTAATTTTATGTATAAAGATACATACTAAATAAAAAATTAAATTTCTAACATTCAACCAATCTAAATTTTTCAACATAAAATTAATTTTTGTATATTTGTCACAATTTAAAATAATCCGCATTGCCTTATTTGTTAAAATTTGTAATTTATCAAATATTTTCTCACTAGCACAGTATAAAATGGAAGAACAATAAAGAAAATGTGGTAATATAATAGTATTAAATACAGTTTTTTTTAGAAAACAAACTTAAATTGGAACTGATTCTTTTAAAATAACCCACTTTTCCGGCAATCTTCGATATAATATTTTCAAAATAATTTTAAAATTTTAATTTTGAATCAATGGTTATCCCTAAACATTTAAAACTGTTTACTAATTCCAACTCTTCACCATCAATTGAGGCCCTTAGAATAAAAGGGGTATAAGTACACATTTAAGCAAATCTGAGATAAGTGCATTAATGGCTACCTAAAGTTCATATTTGCTTGGAATAAAATAGGAACAAGTGATTTTCAGGCTTTGTGCGCCCTCTATTAGCGAGTAGAAATACTATGTATCTGAAAGCAGAAATATGTTTACAATAAAACGGATGCAAGTGCACTTGTACCCATTTTATTCCAAACTTTATATTATAAGTATAATTTTTGGAGCTCGGCGTTTGTATTTTATAAGTGTTTGTTGTTGTGGTTTGTCGTTATTATATTGTGTTTACCTAATTTAGTATCGAAGTGCATAAAGATTCACTGCTGGTATTCTAAAAAATTACAAGGAAAAATCCTCGGAAAAATCATGAATAACGAAATTCCAGAAGGTAAGCTAAATTTGAAGAACTTGCAATCCTTACTAGATTTTATTCCCCCAATATACCACGAGTTTTATAATAGTATTCAATATGAAGGAAAACAAGGTTCAACAAGTAAGCAGACTATTGGAAAAGGTAAAATCAAAAAATCAGTAAAGAAGCCAGAGGTACAGATACCAACTAACACTGAAGAAGACGAGGACGACGAAGTTCCCGAAGATGTAGAGTTGTTATATTCAGATGATGACTAGTGGTTAAATAAATAATTTTTTTTTGATGCATAAATATTTTTAGGGTTCCTGTTTTTTGAGTTTTAAGTTATTAAACAGCTTTTGAAATAAGTTTTAGTTGTATATTTTTGTACCTTAGAACACAATAAAGTTTAGAATAAAATGGGTGTAAGTACATTTTTTAAAATTTTTTACAAAAATATTTCAAATTTCAAAAAAATAAATAAAATTTAAGACACAATTACCAATACTACATATAGACCAAGATACAACTATTTCCTATCTTTTTTGGCGACTTTTTAAAGTTCAATAAACTTTAAATGCAATTATCTCAAAACTATAATCTTTGTACTTATACCCCTTTTATTCTAAGGGCCTCAATTACAACATTTATATTTTGACAATTGAAATTATTACCCATAATTATTTAACATTTACAAAAATTTTGAAGAAGTAGTCCATACTCAAAGTGGAGTTGAATAATATAGGGAAAAGAAAACCATAAAGTCTTTCTCCACAATTTTAATTCAATAGCTAAGCTATAATCTACATGTTTCGAGTGTAGAAACACTCATCATCAGGATGTTGAAGTAAAAATTATGAACAGCTGATGTTGTTAGCAAAGGAGAAAATATAATAAAGTTAAAGGTGGAACTAATCCATAATGGAGCTTTCAATAGCACGTATAGGGAGTGAAAAAATTTTGCAGTCAAGAGACGGAAAATCTATCAGCACGCTGAAAGGTCAGGGACCAGTAAAAAGCCACTGTGGGCGGGAAATGAAGAGAAAAACAGGACATATCAATACAATTCCATGTCAAATGAAGTGCTTTGTGGAAATCAGTTCAAAGTATGTGTGATAAAAACATTATAGTTTAATTTGATTTGAAAAATTCACCTATGTCGAAGAGGTGTGAAAGAATAAATCAGATATGAGGGGGGGAGAAAGAAAAAATGTGTTTTTTATATTTGAGTATAGATGCTTTCATTTAGCTTGAAGAAAAATGCTGTTGGGGCACTAAGCTTGTTACGGCCCAGTTACCCCAGCAGGAGTCAAAACTGACACATATTGTAGAAAAGGAAATAAAAGTTTACCACATTTTCAGAAAAACTTTTTGATATTTTTTAAAAATTTTTTTTAAAAAGAAATTTTATTCGTTTTTCATGAACATCCTAGACGGAAGTTCGCTGCGACCAGCACATGTCTAACCCAAACGGGAAAATATTAAGTAATTTCCCGTTTGGGTTAGACACGTGCTGGTCGCAGCGAACTTCCGTCTAGGATGTTCATGAAAAACGAATAAAATTTCTTTTTAAAAAAAATTTTTAAAAAATATCAAAAAGTTTCTCTGAAAATGTGGTAAACTTTTATTTCCTTTTCTACAATATGTGTCAGTTTTGACTCCTGCTGGGGTAACTGGGCCGTAACAAGCTTAGTGCCCCAACAGCATTTTTCTTCAAGCTAAATGAAAGCATCTATACTCAAATATAAAAAACACATTTTTTCTTTCTCCCCCCCTCATATCTGATTTATTCTTTCACACCTCTTCGACATAGGTGAATTTTTCAAATCAAATCAAACTATAATGTTTTTATCACACATACTTTGAACTGATTTCCACAAAGCACTTCATTTGACATGGAATTGTATTGATATGTCCTGTTTTTCTCTTCATTTCCCGCCCACAGTGGCTTTTTACTGGTCCCTGACCTTTCAGCGTGCTGATAGATTTTCCGCCTCTTGACTGCAAAATTTTTTCACTCCCTATACGTGCTATTGAAAGCTCCATTATGGATTAGTTCCACCTTTAACTTTATTATATTTTCTCTTTTGCTAACAACATCAGCTGTTCATAATTTTTACTTCAACATCCTGATGATGAGTGTTTCTACACTTGAAACATGTAGATTATAGCTTAGCTATTGAATTAAAATTGTGGAGAAAGACTTTATGGTTTTCTTTTCCCTATATTTACAAAAATGTCTTTTAAATAAGAATGAAGTTGTCAAATAAAATAAAGGTAATGCAAGTGTAACTAAGAAATGCTACAATTGTCTATCCAATCGATCTAAACTTTTATACTTTATTTGTTTGAACAGTTAAAAATAAAAAACATGCCATTTCCCAACAATTCTATATATTGCCTCATTAAGTACAATGTACTTATTATTTCATTCTTTATCTTTTTAATGTTCTTAGAACATATTGTTTATTTCAGTTAGACTTCAAAACCTAACAAAATGTTAGTCCTATATGAATTAGAAAATCCAATATTCTATTTCCAAATAATATATTTTTTTTTTTTTTAATTTTAATTATTTTAAAAATTTATAAATTTTTTACTTCATACTGTAGGTAGTCAACTATGGCCTCAGACAGGTATTGGGTGTTTTGGATAAACCTAAACGGTAACTATATATGGACCAAACAACGAAATAGTATATGCGTTACAATCCCAATCTCTTAAAGTCTCCAATAAGAAAATACGTGTAAAAGTGACGCCAGGTAGTCCCTTTTGACTTTGTACTTACCTTTCTTTCTCTAATTTGTGTCCTCCAAACGCAACAACTGTTCGTATAGATGTTAAGACTTCTTCAGCTATAGCCCCAGCATCAGCATACGCATCTAATTCTTTTCGAGAAAATTTGGTTGTCAACTATAAAGTAAAACTTAACTAAAAATACAACCTATTTTGTAACGAGTTTGAGGCGTTTCTTATATTATTTACGAAATGAATACAATAGCAGAGTTCTTTAAGCAATGCCAACGGCTAAGTTAAGCGTTACTTTAAAAAAATTAACTTACCACAGCAAAGATTTTACCCCTTGCCGCGGTTAAGTATGCCCCTCTATTTTCCATACGAATTATACGAAGTTGTTCGCGAATAGTTCCTTTAACAATTTAGCTAAGCAAACATGTTTAGTTTGCTTTGCTGTTTAAAGATACAAATGGAAACTACCTAGTACCTACACTACCTACACCTATAAAACATGCAATATGTTATGTTTACTTATTAATTAAAAAATTTTTGGCTGGCAATAGCAAAGTAAATTTTACACAGATATTTATAATAATTGTGGTATGTCTGTTTTTAAGTAGCCAAAAAAAATAGAATTAAAGATTTGTTATGTTATTCTTTATAGAATTCTAATGCCAAATGGATCAATTTCAGTTATTAATGAATACATTTACATTTTTCGCAGACGAAAGACATGTCTTATAGATTGCAATTAATAAAGTTAACAAGGGAAAGACGGTATTTTTGAGATTGGTTTAATAAAAATAATTTTGGACACTAGAAAAAAAGCGTACATGAAGTTTACAATTTCAAATACGGAAGAAGTTAGAAACGATTATAAGAAAAGTAGCAACATTTGTGTTTCAGTATTATGGAAAGAAAAAAGAAATAGAAAAGAGAAGGAAAAGCAAATAGATAATAATAATAAAAAAAACAGTAAAGAAATGTAGAAGACCTAAAGGAATTTAGTCAAATCAACTTCAAAAATGGAAATAAAAGAAATAATATTTAAACAAGGTAAAATCTCAAGAATGTCATTGCTAATAACGTAAACTATTATGTTCAGAGCGTTGAATAAATTATAGTCTCAATTAATATTGGAAACCGTTCTACAATATCCTAACATTTCTAGAAATACAAATATTATAGAAAAATTATAAATAATTTGAATTGAAATGAAAATTACAATGACGTTTTAACTAAGAAATTAATGAAAGTAACATTTACAGTCATTGAATACTATCTCCTTTACTTTATTTACGTTTGGTTAAACAAGAGGAAAATTCCATTAGAAATTAAATGATTATATTATTACTGCGATTCCGAAGATTAAAAATTTAAAACAATGGAATGGGATGAGACCAATAAATGTATTTTGGGATATAGAAAAATTAATATAAGAAGTAGTTTAGGAGCAAGTTATGGCTTTTTTTGGATGAAACCAAAACTTTAATTTAATCTCAAGTTGGGTTTCGAAAGGATTATTCTACTGAAACAGCCATTCAAAGTGTAGTAGAAAATTGGAGAAGAGCCTCGAAATTTAAATTTTATGTCATTTCAATAATTTTTCAAAAAACATAACTTTTTTAAATGGTTTATTGAGTCTAATAAATTACACAGGTAAATTAAAACTACAAGAGCTTAAAATCGTGAAAAACAATAAGAAAACGCAACAAAAAAGAGGTTTTAAAAGGTCCAAACAAATTATTTAATAAAACGTATTATGTAGCCGTGTGCATTGAATATCAAACTATAAGAAGGCCATATAAGCAGATTTCCTAAATCTGTTACGTTAAATTCATAGATGGCACAATGAGTCACCAACAATAAAGAGTGTTGATGCAGCCACTAACGACAAGCCTCTTCACTGCTAAATTAAAACATTGTTGCCGCCTGTCTGCATAACTTTTAAATGGACTCTAAGTCGTTAAGTTGTTTAAATTTATTTTTATAGCTTATCGTAAAACTTGATTTCACATAAGTACCTACACCTATCCTAGATTTAAGTAGCTTACATTTATTTTCCTATCTATAGCATAGTGTAGACCTAAAAATGTCCCTATTTGTAATTGTTTTGTACCATATAATATTTTCAACCTTTTGAAATTCCAACATTAATTACATGAAAACATATTGACTGCCATGTTTTCTATTTCTAACAAAATTAAATGACAACTCTCTCTCATTACAACGTATATGATGGAAAAAATATGAATGATGTGCGGTTTATATAACTTGGTTTTTATTTGCAATTATTACTACTTTTCAAAATGGTTAAAATAAGTAGGTTTTCCTTTCTTACTTAAGAAACATCCAGTTTGTTTGTATTAGTGTATTAGGTATTTTGCTATTTTTCGACGAAATAAAACCGATTTTAATTATACTTGCTGTCGTTTTTTATCTACTTTTATTTGTATAACATTTAACACCTAATGCAATGGTAAAATCATTATGAAAATCAATCCAATTACCCCGGAGTAATCAGCGTACATATTATTATCAAAAACATACATTCGGCTGGAATTGAGAACCTCCTATTTAATTGTCTGTTAAAAATGCTTAAATCCTTAAAAATTCCGATAAAATAGGATATGCGGCAATTCCACGACATCACAACAGTGAATTTGAGACATCTGTTGCCAAGGCGCTGCATTTATAACTATAGATTTACGATCAACTCAACAATGGCAGCCAAACCGTCTCCAGTACAGTCTAAAACAGGGTTGTCAAGTTTTCTTGAAGATCCGCTATTCTTATAGTTTGATATTCAATGCCGTGTGCTAACTAAATCTTTGTACTACCTACCAGTATACCGGGTGACAACGATATTACTGACCAGCTTGTCACGTCCTTATAAAATAAAATATTATTTCGAAATATTGGTAGGTCCTATGGTTGCACTGTGCGCACATTTTCGGTATTCAAAAGCCTGACTGTCACTTCCGGTTGAACCGGAAGTACACTTAACTTTGTTATTTCAAATAGAACACCCTATATATTTTTAGGTATTCTGTATGAATAAGTCACAATTATTTCACTTCCGGTTCAACCGGAAGTGCTGCAAAATTTGACTGTCAAACATAGATTTCTCCAATATTTTTAATGGCACGCCCCCTTTTAAATATAATTTTCAAAATTATCTTATTGTTCTAAATATTTTTTATTAATGCTTCCCTAGGTCTAAACTCATTCGTTTTTAAGATATACGGAATTAAAGGTTTAGTTACATTATCCAACAAGCAAAATTGACGTTAATTTATTCATAGTTCCATCTAAGGTAGCTATGGATCCCACAGATCTGTTTACTAATTTCATATGTTATTTTTTAATTTCATCCTTTCATTATCATTACAAGTGACTTAGGTATTACTAAGAAAAGTTAAAAATATGCCTTATTTTACGCGTGAACATCAAATTAACATGCTGCTAATCTACGGAGAGACTAGAAAAAACCGCAAAGAGGCAAAATTTCTGTATATGCAAAGATTTCCCGAACGCGAACACCCGAGCGATACGTATTTTCCATGGTTAGAACATCATTTAAAGCACGAGAATGAAAATCAAAACGGAAATGGTTTTATTATAAGTGAGGAGGCAGAAACAAATACACTGGCTTATGTTGAAGCTGACCCGACAGCATCGACGAGGCAAATTGAGAATGATATTGGCATCAATAGGGAAAGTGCTAGAAAAATATTGAAAAAACATGGCTATAAATCCTTCAAATACCAAATCCATCATCATCTTTATGAGGGCGATTACATTCGAAGATTGGAATTTTGCAACTGGTATCTTGAAGAGGAGCAGCAACAGCCACTTTTAAGCTTAAACATTTTATTTTCTGACGAATCCCGTTTTACCAACTTGGGGATGTTCAACAGAAATAATACCAGGTATTGGGCTACTGAAAATAATTTTCTAGTTAGGGAGGGGGCGTTTCAGGAAAGATTTGGCATTAACGTATGGCTAGGCGTTATAGGAACACGTATAATAGGTCCTATATTTTTTGAACAACATTTAACCGCTGTCCAATACCTGGCTTTTCTTCAGAACCACATCGAAAATATTTTAGAAAATTTACCCGTTAGGCAATACGCACAAATATTTTATCAACAAGACGGCGCTCCAGCACATAATGCTAGAATAGTGACAGCTTATTTAAATGCGACTTTTGGAAATCGTTGGATGGGTACTAATGGCCCAATAAGGTGGCCGGCAAGGTCCCCTGACCTAACACCACTTGATTTTTTTTACTGGGGCCACATAAAGGAGAATGTGTATAGAACAAAACCTCAGACCCTCCAAGACTTAAGAGACCGAATAATTCAAGCAGTAAACAATATTACACCAATTCAAATGAACAATGTTATTCGAGAATTCAAGGAAAGAATTAATTTGTGTCGAGAAGAGAACGGCAATCGTTTTGAGAATTTCTTTTATGGTTAATTTATTTGTAATTAGTTTGTATTTTTAGATATTATTTTATTAATTATAATTCTAGTTTAAGTTAGTTAAAGTTTCGTAATAAACCTTAATTTTAAAATGCTTATATCTTAAAAACGAATGAGTTTAGACCTAGGGAAGCATTAATAAAAAATATTTAGAACAATAAGATAATTTTGAAGATTTTATTTAAAAGTGGGCGCGCCATTAAAAATATTGGAGAAATCTATGTTTGATAGTCAAATTTTGCAGCACTTCCGGTTGAACCGGAAGTGAAATAATTGTGACCTATTCATACAGAATACCTAAAAAGAAGTTAAAAAAGAATAATATGACATAGATAGGTATAGGATATGATACATGTTTTATGCTTAGAATTCCTTGTAGAATGCATATTGTTAAAAATATACAGGGTGTTCTATTTGAAATAACAAAGTTAAGTGTACTTCCGGTTCAACCGGAAGTGACAGTCAGGCGTTTGAATACCGAAAATGTGCGCACAGTGCAACCATAGAACCTACCAAAATTTCGAAATAGTATTTTATTTTATAAGGACGTGACAAGCTGGTCAGTAATATCGTTGTCACCCGGTATAATATGCAAATTTTCTTTTGCATCTATCTTAACAGTTATATATATATGAAGGGTAGTCTCGACCGACTAGTTGAACAAAGAGATTCCTAATTCTTGGGGGAAGCGGTCTAGGGCTGAAGTAAAACTCCTTTTTTACAAACGCCGAGCTTTCGGAAATTTATTTTTTCCTTTTTCAAGGCTACAATAAAGAAACAGTAGGTCAAAGATCTATAATTAATGGACATTAGTATAAAAAGAAGTTATTTTCCTAATTGCGTAATATAAATTATCTTTATTTACTTAGAACTATCGTCTTATCTGTATACAGCTACGTTAATGTTACTTAACAACCTTCAATGCTTTGTTGAAAAAGAAAAGGAATGTAACTTAAAAATTGGTATGCATTTATTGCATTTTTTGGAAAAATTATCCTTAGTTAATTAAAATGGTTTTAAATTCAATGTACTTACGTGCAAATTGAGAATTACGTTGGCAAATAGTAGTGTAAGACAGTAAGACATCATTTGCTGGTAATTAACATTTTTTTTGGTTATGGTTTTAATTACTAATTAACATTTTTAAAACGAGATTTTGTAAAATATAGTTGCTTTTACGCCATATTTGCAGGGACTGAGAGTGTCTTATCAGTAAAATAAATTCTTCGGTACGTTTTTTGCCTATGTTTTCAATAAACTGCTACTGTCTTGAAGTGGGAACTACAACGCGTCATTTTATTGAATTTATAACCATGCTCACATTCTGAACTGACCTAACTTTTTACCTTTTGTTTATAAGTAATACATAAGTTTTAAATGTGTTGTTTAAAGCTCTGTTAATGAAAGATGCGTGTTTCTGTTGTGTAATGGTTGTCTGTGTAGAGATGTTAACAAATAAGTATAGATTACACTTAAATTATCAATATCTTTTCTTTTGTTGATACAATTTTTATCTAAGGCAATCTCCACCATTTCTAGGAAAGTTCTTTTGTTGTTATTTTTTTCCATGTTCAGTATTTTTACATCTGTATAATTAATATCATGATTAGTTTGAGCAACATGTTCCGCTAAAGCGCAAGTTTGCTTTTTTAACCTGCAATCACTCTTATGTCTTGTTATTCTATCCTGTAAAACAGTGGAAGTCTGCCCTATATAGTTTTTATTACAGTTTTGACATTGAATGGAGTACACCACGCCTGACTTCAGAACGTGCAGGGACACACTGGATTTTTTAACAAGGTTGGATAATAAGATTCTTAATTTTGAAATCAGTACAACTTTCAATAATATTAAACATACAGAAAGATCCTTAAAAGAACTAAAGATTGTTATTGGGAATACTATCCCCACTCATACGTCACAACAGTTTTTTCATTATCAAAAAATTGCATACGAAACTAAATTTAAAAGAATTAAACAGACTCACTTAAAAAAACTTAACAATTTAAAAAAATTTGAAGGGAATAACCTACCCACCATCCAAGACAACTGGATTAAGGATCTCTCTGGAAGTAACATTCCTTCTGATATTATGCAACTTCTCTCTCTTGGACATAAGTTTAGTATTAAGCCTAACTCTACTGATGTCGATATGAAAGGTTTGTTAGCAAGCATAGAAAACAGCATTAATATTTATCCTAATAGTAATAGAAACAACCTAAGAGCTAGGGTTACCAATGTTTTAACGAATTTTACGAACAAACCAACCAACAGTAGCCATTTAAGAAATTTATTCTTTAAAACAAAAAATGCTTTAAAACACACCCAGACCTACTTATTACTAGAGCAGACAAAGGAAATGTCACCGTCATTATAAAGAAAGAACAATATACCAACAAATCATTAGAAATTTTAGAAAATCCCACGTATTATAGACCTATCACTAGGGATCCTACTTCTACCTATCAACAAAAAGCTAATAGATTAGTATCAAAATTAAAAAATTATAAAAAAATAACCACAGAACAAGCGAAACAACTTACTATTTATAACCATACCTCTCCAAAATTTTATGGATTACCTAAGATACATAAAGACAACACACCTGTCAGACCAATCATATCCTCGATTGATGCACCTAATAGTAAGTTGTCTCAGTTCATTACAGATATACTTACGCAATCTTATAACAGTAATAATATATACTATACACAGGACAGTTTTACTTTTGCGCAATTTATTAATAACACACAATTACCCCCCCAGTTTGTGATAATTAGCTTGGACGTAGTATCTTTATTCAGTAACATACCATACAGACTCATTAGAAATAGCATTGTCAAACACTGGTCAGAAATTAAAATTAACTGTAATTTAACACAAAAGTATTTCTTGGAGGTGGTTGAATTCATTTTCGACACAACTTACTGCAAATTCCAAAATAACTTTTATAAACAAATTCTAGGAACCCCAATGGGGGCAACAATATCGCCAATAGCTTCGCAGTACGTGATGGATGACTTATTGAATGAATGCATTCCCAAACTGGGTTTTCAACTTCCCTTCTTAAAAAAAATATGTTGACGATATTATCACAGCGGTTCCCCAAGATAAGGTAAATGACATACTACATACATTTAACAGCTACAATAAGAACATTCAGTTTACTATCGAAACTGAAAAAGAAAGTAGTGTCCCCTTTCTTGATACCAAAGTGATCAGAACAGAAAACAACATATTGATAACAGATTGGTATACGAAACCAACGTATTCAGGTAGATACATCAACTACCACTCATATCACACGAAAAGAACAAAAATAAATCTAGTCTTGGCTTTAAAAAATAGGATTCATAAAATATGTCATCCGTCATTTATTGCAAAAAACATTAAGAAACTACACAATATTCTAATAAACAATTCATATCCTTCATGGTTTCTTAATAAATTCATACATAATACGATAACCTCTAATAACCTGAATAACATAACCTATAACCTCACGAATGATAATGAAAATTCAATCATCTCTCCAGATATTTCCTTATTTCTAACTCCGAACCGTAATAGATCTGTTTCTCAAGAACATGTCTCCCCTGACATTAGTGCTTTACTTGAAACCAATCAACCCTTTTTTTATTTCTCGCTCCCTTACCTACAGGGATTAACTCAAAAACTTGAAAACATTTTAACAACACATGTCAGTGTCAGGATCACAGGCAAGCATGTCTTGACAATTCAAAATACTTTTTCCAAGCTAAAAGATACAGATTTACCCTTAAGAAAGTCAGGCGTGGTGTACTCCATTCAATGTCAAAACTGTAATAAAAACTATATAGGGCAGACTTCCACTGTTTTACAGGATAGAATAACAAGACATAAGAGTGATTGCAGGTTAAAAAAGCAAACTTGCGCTTTAGCGGAACATGTTGCTCAAACTAATCATGATATTAATTATACAGATGTAAAAATACTGAACATGGAAAAAAATAACAACAAAAGAACTTTCCTAGAAATGGTGGAGATTGCCTTAGATAAAAATTGTATCAACAAAAGAAAAGATATTGATAATTTAAGTGTAATCTATACTTATTTGTTAACATCTCTACACAGACAACCATTACACAACAGAAACACGCATCTTTCATTAACAGAGCTTTAAACAACACATTTAAAACTTATGTATTACTTATAAACAAAAGGTAAAAAGTTAGGTCAGTTCAGAATGTGAGCATGGTTATAAATTCAATAAAATGACGCGTTGTAGTTCCCACTTCAAGACAGTAGCAGTTTATTGAAAACATAGGCAAAAAACGTACCGAAGAATTTATTTTACTGATAAGACACTCTCAGTCCCTGCAAATATGGCGTAAAAGCAACTATATTTTACAAAATCTCGTTTTAAAAATGTTAATTAGTAATTAAAACCATAACCAAAAAAAATGTTAATTACCAGCAAATGATGTCTTACTGTCTTACACTACTATTTGCCAACGTAATTCTCAATTTGCACGTAAGTACATTGAATTTAAAACCATTTTAATTAACTAAGGATAATTTTTCCAAAAAATGCAATAAATGCATACCAATTTTTAAGTTACATTCCTTTTCTTTTTCAACAAAGCATTGAAGGTTGTTAAGTAACATTAACGTAGCTGTATACAGATAAGACGATAGTTCTAAGTAAATAAAGATAATTTATATTACGCAATTAGGAAAATAACTTCTTTTTATACTAATGTCCATTAGTTATAGATCTTTGACCTACTGTTTCTTTATTGTAGCCTTGAAAAAGGAAAAAATAAATTTCCGAAAGCTCGGCGTTTGTAAAAAAGGAGTTTTACTTCAGCCCTAGACCGCTTCCCCCAAGAATTAGGAATCTCTTTATATATATATATATATATATATGTGTCAAAAATGGCAGCTGTGGCCAACACTGCTTTGCAATTGGTACATATGACCATAAAAATTACATTGCTGGTGACATTTATCGGGTGTCTCATTGCATTTTGCCCACAGCCGCCATTATCAGTCACGTGGTTTAGATTGGCTAATAGGAATAAAATGACGTATTTAAGAAAAGAAAAACCTGCAACTCGTTGGCACTGATCACGCAAAATCATTTGTTATACAAAAAGTCGTTACTAGTTATATGTACTTACAAATGAAACTACTCCAACTGCAAGAAGAGAAACAGGAAGAGATATAAGACAAATTAGGGCTAGTTCCCATCCTTTAACCAGGGCTAGTGTAAGGGCCGCTACAAAAGTTGATTGGAGGGTAATAAATAGGGGCACCTTTTCACCAATTCCTTCTTCAAATTTTGACAGATCACTTAAAAAAAATTATAAAAAAAAATATTTTTACAAAAAGTTGCACATAATATACAGTGTGACCAGTAAAGTCCGCATTATATGTGATTTTTTATAATAGCTTTATTCGAAATTTGACTTTGGCATCAAGCTCTGCTTCAATCGAGATGAAAATTAAGCAAAAATAGTAGTCACGTGATTCGCATTATCTGTCAAATTTTAATTTTTTCCAAAAAATAATTCAGAAGTGGGATTATTTCTGAATATATCGAAAAAAGTTATTAGAAAAAGTTTTTTTAAATGCAGTTTCTAACCCACATGCAAATCAGCTGCATAAGATAATTTTGATTTTTTTTTCATATTTTGTAAATTGCACCACTCTTGCAAAATAAGACTCAACGCAACTCAACTCAATATTAAGGTGTATTACTTTCAGACACAAATTACGTTTTCAAAAATACTTATTTTATGGAGTTACCTCATACAGGGTCAAAAACAAAGAAACTTTGCATCACATGCGACCAAATTTTAATACCCCAATTTTGATTTTCTAGAAAAACACACATTTAATATGGCGCTACTTTAAAGAAAATGTATCTGAAACAAATTGCACCACTTTTGCAAAATAAGACTCAACGCAACTCAACTCAATATTAAGGTGTATTACTTTCAGACACAAATTACGTTTTCAAAAATACTTATTTTATGGAGTTACCTTATACAGGGTCAAAAACAAAGAAACTTTGCATCACATGCGACCAAATTTTAATACCCCAATTTTGATTTTCTAGAAAAGCACACATTTAATATGGCGCTACTTTAAAGAAAATGTATCTGAAACAAAGCATTGTCAAAACTAAGAAGTTTTATGTAGGGTTGAGTCTTATTTTGCAAAAGTGGTGCAATTTACAAAATATAGGTAAAAAATCAAAATTATCTTATGCAGCTAATTTTGCATGTGGGCTAGAAACTGCATTTAAAAAAAACTTTTTCTAATAAATTTTTCCGATATTTTCAGAAATAACCCCACTTCTGAATTATTTTTTGGAAAAAATTAAAATTTGACAGATAGCGCGAATCACGTGACCACTATTTTTTTGCTTAATTCTCTTGATCGAAGCTGAACTTGATGCCAAAATCAAATTTCGAATAAAGCTATTAATAAAAAAAATCCCATATGATGCGGACTTTACTGGTCACACAGTATAATATACTATGACTGGGGTAAAACCTACTATTTCCAAAGTGCACTTTTTTAAAAGTAGTCCACTCGATTTTCGTTAGTGCAATGTGTTTTAGTTGGTATGTTTAATTAAGTAACAAAGTTAAATATAATCATGTATTGAAGGTTCACTCATCCAAAAGGTTTTCGTTTTGCAAAATATCGACTTTTTTTCCTAGGCCTACCAATTTAGTAAAAAGTATGCCAATGGGACTATGGTGAGGATGGTCCGAAAAATAACTCATTTTTATTTCCTTCGTTTTTGTAGAAATAGTAGGTATTTTTGGTTATCTTCTTTTGTGTAAAAATATAGCCATACGTTTTCAAAAAGTCATTCTACTCGTATATATTAAAGGACTACTTACTCAGCCATTCTGCTAGCAAAATCTCCAGATTGATGAACGTCAAACCAAGGCACATCTTTATTTAGTAGATTTTTAAGATAACTTGATCTTAATCGAAATACCTATAAAAATAATTCGTTAAACATACAATACAAATTAAGCATTAATTGATGACACATACTGGCTCGGGTGGTGGTGGTGGTGGGGGGGTACTATCCTGCAGTACCCCTCATTATCTACGTGCCTGATGTAATTACACTGGCCGACAAGATTTTTCTAACACAGGTCAGCTCTTTATTTTTAAAATGGAAATACCCTTCTAATAATAGAAAAAATATTCGGAAAGCCCGAATACGTACCATTTTTCAATAGCTTAATAAGACCGTTTTACATTAGCAGCTAGTCAATTTAATTAGGGGACGGTTAAAATGGATGCATTTTATAACAGAAAAATTACCTGAACTGTAGGAATTTTAGTAGGACTTCAGGGAGGATTTACAAAATATTGCTGTTTTCTTTGTTTGTGGGACAGTCGTGCAGTAGATCAGCATTATGTAATAAACGATTGGCCACAAAGAAGGGAATTTCAGCCGGGATCTCAAAATGTTAAGTTTGCACCTCTTGTAGACCCCAAAAAAGTCCTCCTGCCTCCTCTTCACATTAAACTTGGTCTGATGAAAAACTTTGTGAAAGCTATGAATAAAGACGGTGATGGATTCAAATACCTAAGACAAGTCTTTCCCCAGTTAAGTGATGCCAAATTAAAGGAAGGCATTTTTATTGGGCCACAAATCAGAAAATTGCTGGACGATGTCAACTTTACAGAGAAGCTTACCAGGCAGGAACTCAGAGCATAGAACTCATTTGTTAGTATAGTTAGGGGATTTTTGGGCAACAATAATATGGATGCAAACTATCAACAGTTAGTTGATGAACTTTTAGATTCAAATCGCTTGGTGCCCGAATGTCATTAAAAATTCACTTCCTCCATTCCAATCTGTAATTTTTTCCTGAAAATTTGGGACCTGTCAGTGACGAGTAGGGTGAAAGGTTCCACCAGGATATCAGGACAATGGAAATTCGCTATCAAGGACGATGGAATCCAGCCATGATGGGTGATTACTGTTGGTTTTTGAAAAGAGAAGATATGACCCCTCATAAAAGGAAAAAATAAAACTTAATTAGTGTGTTCAGTTAATATTTGTAATGTTTGTGTTTTTCTTAGATGTAAGGTATGTTTAGTAGGTGTAAAAATTTAAATACAGTCGATATACACAGTTAGAAAATTCTTAAATTATTTTTTTAATACATATTAAATATTATAACATTAAATGTGGTACTATAAATGTAACAAGAAAACGTTACGTGTTACAACTTTTTTTTTTTCTCATTTTCGTATTTGGATAGGTCCATTCTACCACAAGATGCTATTTAGCTTTGTGTTATAACAAAAAAATATTTTTTTGTCGGCCAGTGTTATTTATAGGGCTCTGCAGGTCCTGTAATTACGTTAATTAGGATGGAGGCCATGGTAAATAAGTTACTTTAATAAAATAAGTATATTTTTGATCCAAATTTCTTAAAACTTAGACGAAATACTGTAATATAAAGTTAATAAAACAGGTATAGGTATCTTATTTTTTGAAAATTGGTCCTTAAAGGCTTACCTAAAGGGATAAAAAGGGGGGAGGGCTAAAAGGTTCTATCAGAATTTCTATAAATCTATTTTTTGTCAGATTTTCTTAAAACTAAGCATAAATACCTTAATATACAATAAATAAAACACGTATTTCTTAGTTTTTCTGGAATCGGCCCCTAAAGGGGTGAAAAGGGGGTATAAAAGTATCTATTGGAATTATAGATTTAGCCTTATTTTCTTGAAATTTAGCAGAAATTACAACACAATTCATGAAAATGTATTTCTTTTCTTTTCGGGAATCGTCCGAGTTTCTTGAACCTCAGCATAATACTCTAAATACAATAATTCAAAACACTTAGGTATTCCTTATTATTATTAAGAACAACTGCCTCTAGAAAGATAAAAAGGGCTTAACTATTAAGGCGTATTATGTGCTAACACAAGCTACTTCTATACAGTGTCTCTAAAATGCTACCACAAATTCCTGAGGCTTATGACCAACCATAGATCTTGTTTTAAGAGGCCTATGTGACCAACTTATCTCCATCAAAAAATGGATGATTTCGGAAATAAAGATTGTTAAAAGTTCAATGTGGTTTTAGTTTCTCATAAATAATTTTTTTAATACTTGGTGTATTGTCACAATTCTCGGCTAGGGGGAGTTTTGGGGGGTGAAAAAATTAAAATTGGCTCTCAAGGTATACGTGGTAACAGTTGTTTTGAGCAGTCGTTTTGAAAATATCTAGACTTAAAAAAATGTATTCGTGTATGGCCAGGTCTAAATTATTGTAATAATTTAACACAATTTGAAGCGATGGCGTTAAATTAAAAAAACTAAAAATTAAAAAAAATAACAATTATTACATGAATAAAAAATATCACTTTTATTAAAAGGAACACCCTATATATTTTTCTGTCATCTTATAGCTCGTCAACTTTCGTGAAGAACGTCCTATCCCTATCTCTAATAGTTTCTGAAATATTTTGATATTTCCAGATGTAATGTCCTCGTTATAGCATTTTTTGTCAATGGATCACGCCTGTTGAATCAAACATTTCCATTAAATTTTGAAAAGTTCGAGGACTGGGTGGGTGTTCGCCGCTCGGGATATTTCATCCTGTATAGTTGTTCAGCAGAAAGACACTTTTTATCCGCCTCGCCCAAAACATAAATCATATCGATTATTTCATTTTTTGAAAAATTCATTTTGAGTACCAACCTATAAAATGACTGGACAATAAACTTTGCAGTAAAAAGGCTTGATTTTTACATTGATCTGATTCTAAATGCCCCTATTTTCATTAATTTTCATTTTAATTTTTATTTAACGAGGAAATTAAATCTCGTTATATCAAAATAGGTATTTCAAAAACTATTAGAGATAGGGATAGGACGTTCTTCACGAGAATTAAAGAGTTTATGACGAGCTATAAAATGACAAAAAATATGTAGGGTGTTCCATTTAATAAAAGTGATATTTTTCAATTAAAAATTTTCTGACCTTGGTCCTAGAAAGTAATCACCCTGTAAATAAGTCGTCGAATATTTCATAGTGAATATGTATTTTTGACTTTATTTAGTAAGCATAAAAATTATGAATCGCTTAGAGTCAAAATGTAAGTAGCTTTTCCACAACAACGGGATGCTTGCCAAAATTGTCATTATAAGGCGAATTATCTTAAAAATTATAACTATTTCGTATATTAAACCATTAATAAAAATTTATGAAATACCACGTAGAATTAATAAATGTATTCAAATATAGAGTGCCCCATTTGAAGAAATGTAACTTTATGACACCCTACTTTTTTGGCGCACCCTGTATAATTCAAAAAATATTTAGAATGTGCCAGATATCCAACCATACCTTATTACAAAAGCTCATTATCGCCAAATCTTATCTTCAAGGCATAAAATTACTCCGCTCAATCGTTGACTCACCCGGTACAAAGATTAATACGTTTAAAAAAATTCAATTGAATTCTTTAGACCAGCTATACTCTAAGTGTGTTCCGCGGAACCCTAGGGTTCCGCGATACCTCTGTAGGGGTTCCTCAAGAATTTAGAAAAAAAATCAAAACACCTCTCTCTGGTCGAACGTTTTGACTCCGCGGCCGCGCGTAGGTATATTTATTTATTTATTTGTATTTGTATAAACATGTGTTACAATAGCTGGTAAAATATCTCATAAGTTTGGTATCAACATGTATACTTGTACACTTGTGAGCGCGCAGTCCCTTTGATAAAAGCCGCCTCTGAATTGTTTACAATGCAATTTTTATATTTCTCTTTTTATTTTTGCTTTTTGTTTATCAAAGGCACCGACTCGAGAATATTCGAGATCGAGTCTAGGACTAAGTATAAAAGCGGCGATCGCGCGTCGCGCCTCGTCAGTCAGTTGACGATTAGCGTTCAGAGCGATAAGTTCCTACCTACCTACTTACAAGCTCGCTAGCGAGAAACTAGTGTTCATTGTTCTACTGCCTGCTGTATTCTGTTGTCTCAGTTTTATACATTTCTTCATTGTACTAAACTTAGTCTCTTATACGCAGTAATGATTTTGCATTATTTAGACCCCACCATCCTGACGTGTAACATTATAAATAAAGAAGAATGGAACGTTGGCTTAAAGGTGTTAAACGTGTTGCAACAACATCTTCTAATGACGCTGAATGTTCAAAAGCAGTACGCGCGGAGAATATAGCAATTACCGATCCAGACGATGATGCCACGACGTCAAGCTCGACGGTTTCAAAGACGAAAAAAAGAAAGTATAATGAATCATATATCAGTTTGGGATTTGTTGATTCCAACGGCTCACCTCTCTGCATGCTATGTAGTAAACTGCTTCCTAATAGTTCCATGGCACCTGCCAAATTGCGCCGACATTTACAAACTGTACACCCCGAGTCTAAAGATAAGAATAAAGAATTTTTTGTTCGTGAAAAAGATCAGTTATTGGAAAGTCAAAAAAATATGATGCATGTAACAAAAACTATCAACGAAAAGGCCACGGAGGCATCATATTTAGTTAGCTATCGCATTGCACAAGCAGGTGAAGCGCACACTATCGCTGAGAATTTAATAAAGCCATGTGTATTAGACATAACAAAATGTATGCTCGATGAAAAATCTGCAAAGCATCTTTCTACTGTGCCGCTATCAAACGATACTGTTTCACGGCGAATCCATGATCTGGCAAGCTACGTCAAACAAGAACTAGTTACACGTCTACAAAAAACACGATTCGCCTTGCAAATGGACGAGTCAACTGATGTCGCTGGTTTGGCTATCTTGCTGGTTATCGTGAGATATCCATATGAAAGTTCTTTTGAAGAAGACATGCTTATGTGTTCACCGCTGCTCACAAACACTACCGGGGAAGAAATTTTTAATAAAATAAATATATTTTTTGAAGAAAATAATCTCAGTTGGAACAATTGCATTGACATTTGTACAGATGGGGCCAAGGCGATGACAGGTAAAACAGCAGGAGCAGTGTCACGAATAAAAAATAAAGCGCCTAATTGTAGTTCCAGCCATTGTATTCTGCATAGACAAGCACTTGCGATGAAGCAAATGCCGTCAAATCTAAAATTAGTTGTGGATGAAGCGGTAAAAATAATTAATTTTATCAAATCACGACCACTACAATCCCGATTGTTCTCATTATTGTGTGAAGATTATGGCAGCAAACATAAAACACTGCTGCTCCATACAGAAGTGCGATGGCTGTCTCGGGGTAAAACTTTAACCAGGCTATTTGAACTTAGAGCCGAGTTACAAATGTTTCTTTCAGCAGATACTTCTTTTAATTTGAAGGACCGTTTGTATGATAAAACTTGGTTGTTCCGATTGTCTTTTATGGCGGATATCTTTCAAAAACTGAACGAATTGAATTTATCATTGCAAGGTAAACAGACAACAGTGTTTCAGGCCTATAACAAAATAACTGCCTTCAAAAGAAAATTAGATTTTTGGATTATTTGCGTTGGTAAGAAAGAAATAGAAAGCTTTACGTCACTCAGTGAGTTTGTTAGCGATAACGACTCAGAAATGTTTCAAGATGATGTGTTTGAAGAATTGGTCCAATATCTCAGTTCGATGCGCGCATCTTTTGAAAAGTATTTTCCCGAAGAACAGAATACAAAAATGAAACTGAATTCATGGATTCTTAATCCTTTTTTACCCAACTTGGAAAAGCCCGAAAGTATGTCAAACGAGATATATGAATCTCTTTTAGAAATGTCATCAGACACAAGTATGGAGTCACTGTTCAAAACGACGCCTCTCAACGATTTTTGGTGCAGAATCCGTGATCAATATCCAATGCTTGGCAAAATGGCTCTGAATATTCTTCTCCCGTTCCCAACAACATATTTGTGCGAAACAGGATTCTCAACCTATGCAGCCACGAAAACAAAATATCGCAATAGACTGGACGCCGAACCTGATATGAGACTTCAACTGTCTTCTATCAAACCTGATATCAACCAATTGATGAAAAATAAAAAACAGTTTCATACCTCCCATTATTTAGATTTTTTCTTTTTTAATATCTTCTATTATTGTACTTGCCATGTGGTAAAGTAAATAATAATTAGTAACTGTTACATTGTACTTTTATTATGCTTATTAATAAAGAATACACTTTCAAAAACTATTGTTTTATTGTAGGGTTCCATCAAGTATTTTGCTTCCCAAAAGGGTTCCGTCACCAAAAAAGTTTGAGAACCGCTGCTTTAGACCATTGCGTCATTATTTCTCAAAGCGTAAATTCCAGTTTGAATACGTCTTGATCTTTAATTGAAGAGTGGAAATTAGAAAGGCCGTAAGTGTCATTTTTTTCAAAACTAAGATTTTGACATAGAAAGGTTGCAAGTAGCACGCTTTCTGTTCTGTGAAAGGCCGTAAGCAGCGGCGCAACCAGGATTTCGTTCTAGGGGGGGCTAGCAGAGAGGATCATTCTTTCTTTCTTTCTTTTTTAAAAAAAGCGCCGCAGGCAAATTTTTTTTGGCTGCCACGCCCTTTTTTGGTCTATTAAAGAAAATCTAATAAGGCTACCTTTAATCTTCTGGTAGCATAAAAAATTGTAGAAATAATAATTAGCCTCACGATTTTTAAAAATTTTTAACGGGCTTAAAATTTTTTTTTACACTTTCTAGGATAAGTAGAATATTAAAACATCGTTAAACACATACCTACATTAAATAATTATTTTAAATCTTCTTTACTATTTCGAAGAAAATATTTTTTTCCACGGCTGTTAAATAAAACACGCTACAATAAAAAAAGACTAGCCAAATACTACAAACTTTTATTTTAAACTAAGTGTAAACATAACGTATTTATTGAAAGTTTTACAAATTGAACTGAAGTCTACGAGGTCCCAGATTTTGAAGTTCTTTTATCACTTCATCAACCGATACTGGTATTTCTCGATGGATGTTTAAATGGGCTAGACCATTTAGTCTATTTTCTGTCATTGTATTGCGCAAATAAGTTTTGAAGGAACTTCAAAGGGGGGGCTAAAGCCCCGATAGCCCCCCCTGTAGTTGCGCCACTGGCCGTAAGTGCCAAAGTTAAAATTCAAGTGTCAGGCTCTAATAGATGGCGGTTAACGTATGTGTTAAAGCATTTTCCTTTGAAAGGTCGTAAGTCCAACATAATTAATTGATTTATCTCAGAATTATATTTTTGGCACATACGGCCTTTCTAATTTCCACTCTTCAATTCATCTTCTGTATATGCAAACCTAGAATTAATACACAAGGGTTTACAAAGTTTCCCATAAAAAGTGATCCATAAGGGTTATATCGAGCTGGCCAATTTGCGGGTGCCTCTACCTATCCATCTATATTCACTTTCCACATTCCTCCAATGGCAGGGGATCTAATAAGTTTGGTAATTTGTTTCGCCGATTTTCCAAATAACGTTCGCCTTTTAGTCAAGGTGGTACAATGGCATGAAAGTGTCTATGATTCCTGCCCACCCATTGATCTTAAACTCATGCTGATAATGGGTTACTTTAGTCGCATTAGGATTTTCATCAGCATAGACATGTTCACTGGTTCAACCTGTGGAGTTTTTACCGTACGTGCTCGACCATAATTAAAAGAAACAGGCGCAAACCTACTCGTTTAAAACACGTTAAGCCCCGGGTGGCATCAACGAATTATCTCATTAACATAGGTCCTTCCGATAGGGAGGTATCACCTTGATGCCACGTTGCATTTGGGACCGGGTGTTTCTAACGGTGGCCCACACTTTAATGTAAACGTTATGAGTGTTAAAAATCCCCGGTCCGAGATGTATTTTTCTGTTTGCGGTTTTCGTGTAGCTTACTATAGAGCTGAGATATACCGTTTCTTGCGTATGGGATAATATAATTCTTACAAACCATAAAACTAGTATTTATTTGTCAATGAACATAAAAATAAACATGAAAAATACAATAAAAATTAAAATCAAAATAAACATGAATGAAATGCGAATACAAACACGCTTTTTTACTTATCCCACGCGGTCCAAATGAAGACTTTTGTTTCTGGGACCGCGTGGTATCAACGCGATGTCTCACTTTTTTCTTCAAAAATAGGACAAAAACAGCCAACCACGCGTGCTTAGAAAAATGAAAATACATTTGTTTACCAAACATATAACTGATTTTAGAGTAAATACATTTTCGGTCCCATTCAACTGAAAAAAAATTTCATGCCGGGGCTTAACGTGTTAACGAAGACGTCTTTCAACTGCCGCGAATGTTTTATGGTGTGGTAAGCGACGATTCGGAAATCTTTCACTGTATTACTCTTCAAGATTCTAAACCATTTCCTTGGCAATATCCAAAAAGCAAGAACATATCGTTCATTTCTTCATTGGTAAAAGAAATGTGAAATTTGTTTAACCATTCAAATGTAGGGTATGCTTGAATTGCTTTTAGATTCGATTTAACCAGTCAGTTTTTAGTGACAGTTATTTTAAATTGTGTTCAATTATTACAATAATTTAGACCTGGTCATATACACGAAGTGAATTTTTTAAATCCAGATATCTCAAAAACGGCTGCTCAAATCAACTCTTACCGCGTATATATTTTTTCGGTAAAAGACGTGTACATTTAAAAGTTCCATACAAAGTTGCTCAAAAAAGTTATTTAGTTTTGAATGCGTGCAAGGTACCGCAGGTTGTGCCCTCTAAATTTTACAATAAAAATGAGACCATTTTTTATCCCACAAGCCGAATATCAATACCAATTATTAAAAAAATATTTATGAAAAACTTAAACTAAATTGAACTTTCGACACTCTGTCTCTGAAATCATCCACTTTTGGACTGAGGTAGGTTGGGTTAGAACGCCATATTTTTTCCTCAGAAATTTGAGGTAGAATTTTTTCCGCTCCTTTTAGATATACAGTGTGTGTATAAAGTCTGGAAACGGCTTAATAACATCACAATTTACTGGCCCATTTAAACCAAATTTGGTACAGTTGTGTAAGAGGATCTAACGCACCGAATGACGATATTGGCGTTGTTGCCAGCTTTTTAGTTTGTCTGGAATTCGAATGAATTTTATATTTTTAAATATAACACTCAGTATATTTTACATTTTTAAATTCCTCATAAAATTATAATTATTTTTTATTAAATGCATTATTAGTCTATACTTCATAGTTTCCGAGATATTGACTCTCGAAAAGTGACATTTTTGAACTTTGACAGCTTATAACTTTCTAACAGTACATCTTAGAGCAAAACGGCTTACATGTCCCGATCTTCAATTTTTATTATCTTCCCAAAAAAATCAACTTCCAGTTAAACCGGAACAACTATATTTCCTGCTTTCGAGTTACATCCGGTTTAACCGGAAGTTGATTTTTTTGGGAAGATAATAAAAATTGAAGATCGGGACATGTAAGCCGTTTTGCTCTAAGATGTACTGTTAGAAAGTTATAAGCTGTCAAAGTTCAAAAATGTCACTTTTCGAGAGTCAATATCTCGGAAACTATGAAGTATAGACTAATAATGCATTTAATAAAAAATAATTATAATTTTATGTGGAATTTAAAAATGTAAAATATACTGGGTGTTATATTTAAAAATATAAAATTCGTTCGAATTCCAGACAAACTAAAAAGCTGGCAACAACGCCAATATCGTCATTCGGTGCCTTAGATCCTCTTACACAACTGTATCAAATTTGATTTAAATCGGCCAGTAAATTGTGATGTTATTAAGCCGTTTCCAGACTTTATACACACACTGTATATTAAGTATATAAAATGATAAAATTTAAAACAAACACACTCTGTTTTCGTGAAGTAGTATTGATAAACTCGCAGTAAACTTACTTGCTTAATAGCACTATAATTAAACGCTTCTGCGGCAATGTAGCTGGTGACCATCATTCCTACTCCTATAACAGTGTTCCATAGGGCAAACTTTCTGATTCCTGCTAAAAACTCATCCGTGGCATCTGAACAATCTGGTAAAGTAGGGGCCTCCTGACATATTGCAAATTTGATGATGTCTTGTGTTAGGTCTCCAAAAAGCAAGTTGGTTAAAGGTTGAATGGCTCCTGAGATTATTGCACTTATTATTCCTATATAGAGGAGAATTTGGTCTGTTCTCGTGGCAAATCTATACTAAAATTTTAAAGGTTTTTAAGATAAATACTTTTTTAAACGAAACATGTTTTGTTTTTAGTTATACATAATTGAAATAAATTATTAAAGATACTCACAAGGTCTTTTTCTTGAGAACATATTTTTTTTGAGCCTATTCGATATTTTTTTCCGGTAACTAAAGACCGTCTAACCATTAACATATTATGTATCGAATAAAATATTTTTGATAAATCATTTTTTAATTCCTATAAGGTTAGTTAATTACCACAAAAAATAAACTAAAAATAAACCCTCTTTTTATAACTAAAATATACTTTTTTAAGAACTAAATAGATTCTTTTTTAAAATATGGAGAAATCGTTTATGTAACTTTCAGCGAGCGTTCTATATATTCCCATTTCTACACCGGAACAGAGAGAGAGGATCAAAAAAATTACCTTGTCGGACTTCCATTGTCTTTATTTTGTTACTTAACACAACGTTTCGGTTAGTTAGTATCTCTAACCGTTTTCAAGTGTAAACTAAATTATAATTCTAAGGCTACTGTCTTAAATACTATCCATGTGCAATGAAGCTTGATGACTCCGCCTACGTGCTAACCTACACCTACACCTAAACAGTCACCTACCCTGGATATTATAGCATCCATAGAAACCTTGAACCTACCATCAACGGTCGCAGACGAATTCCGATACGAGGTACGAGTTGCCATAGAGAAGAACAAAAAAGTCAATAAGAACGTTACTAAACAGGAAGAAATAGCACTAAAACATCTTCAGAAGGACAGATCTATAAAAATTCTTCCAGCTGACAAAGGAAATGCCACTGTGATTATGGACATCGAAACATATGACCAAAAGATTGAAGAATTATTGACCAAAGGAGAATACAGGATACTAACCAAGGAACCAACAGCAACGATTGAGGGAAGGATATACCGAACGCTAAAGAAATACTCAGCCTACATTCCAGATGCCCTTCGAACAAAACTAACACCACACCATAGCAAACCTCCTCATCTCTATGGTCTTCCTAAAATTCATAAGAACAACATGCCACTAAGACCAATCACCAGCTCCAGGGATTCTCCTACAAGCGCATTGTCAAAATTTCTTCTTGAGATAATTAAACCGTTACAGGGTAAGTCATCTTCTTTTGTTCAGAACTCTAATCATTTTGTAAATATTCTGAAAACCGTCAATTTAGAACCACAAGACACATTTGTTAGTTTTGATGTAGAAAGCTTATATACCAACGTCCCAATAGGGGAATCACTGCATATCATTAAACAAAAGTTACAAGACGACCCAACCCTTTCAGAACGCACTAGTTTGCCGCTGGATGGAGTGATGGAACTATTGGAGTGCTGTTTACGTAGTTCCTACTTTCAAGTAAAAGATAGGTTCTATGCCCAGGATGACGGTCTTCCAATGGGTTCATCTCTCTCTCCGGTGGTGGCTAACCTGTACATGGAATGGTTCGAGTCACACGCTATTGACACTGCCAAGATTAAACCTAAACTTTGGCTTAGATATGTTGATGATACCTTTATTATCTGGACAGACAGCAAAGAAGAGCTGATACGGTTTTTGGAACATATTAATAGTATAAGACAATCCATTAAATTTACCATGGAAACAGAAAAACATTCCACTCTACCTTTTCTCGATGTTCTCGTCAAACGAAGTGCTGATAACATAAAAACTTCAGTATACAGAAAACCCACTCACACCGGGCAATACCTTAATCACGGATCGAATCATTCAAACTCCATAAAACAGGGCATAATTCAAACACTTTATCACAGAGCATCTAACATTTGCAACAATCCGGAAGACCTAAATATTGAAATTTCAAACATCAAAAGAGATTTAAAACAAAATGGTTACCCTGAAACGTTTGTAACTAATACCATCTCAAAATTTAAAAATCGCGAAGTAAAAACTAATACAGAAGCTAGAGAGGAGCAAACATTTCTTACAATACCTTTTGTCAAGGGGATTTCTGAAAAGATTAGAAGAATAACCAAAAACTATAATATCAAAACAGCCTTTAAATCCGGAAATACGCTCAGAAGCCTTCTTACAAAAGTAAAACCCCCCAGTAATGAAAACACAAAAAATTGTATCTATCAAATCCCTTGCGAGTGTGGCGAATCGTACATTGGAGAAACAAAAAGACCTCTTCCCGTACGAGTTAAAGAACATCTGAAACATACTCAAAGAGGTGAAACTTCGAGATCAGGTATAGCGGAACATGTATGGACTAACCAACATAATATACAGTGGTCAGAAGCCAGGGTTTTGGACACGGAACAGCACTGGAAAAAACGAGAAGCAGCTTTTATGAATCAAAATACACATATATTCAGTAAACCAAGTATAGATATCCCCAATATCTGGAAGCCACTTCTTGTCCAAAACCAACAGCTCAAACTTCACACTCCAATAAGCACGTAGGCGGAGTCATCAAGCTTCATTGCACATGGATAGTATTTAAGACAGTAGCCTTAGAATTATAATTTAGTTTACACTTGAAAACGGTT
Source organism: Polydrusus pterygomalis (assembly GCA_963969555.1). Lineage (NCBI taxonomy): Eukaryota > Metazoa > Arthropoda > Insecta > Coleoptera > Curculionidae > Polydrusus > Polydrusus pterygomalis. The sequence goes on along the minus strand of OZ018380.1, from coordinate 33,639,907 downwards.
AGAGATACTAACTAACCGAAACGTTGTGTTAAGTAACAAAATAAAGACAATGGAAGTCCGACAAGGTAATTTTTTTGATATTACTTCATTGTCTACCACCTTCAAACAAACAGAGAGAGAGGAACTAACTTAAAACAATGATCTGTCGTTTCTCCGCGTGATTTAAGTTGAACGGAGTAATTCAAAACATCTCATTTGATTGCCGTTATTGGTGGGTGATTGATGTCTGATGGTATGGTGTACTTTTAGTGCAAGTGCGAGGTGCAACACTGCAAACCTAATTTTGTGTTCCGGGATGTAAGTGTTGTGTACATGTGTCCTTATATTCATGGTTTATTTGTTTTTATTTCCCCTTTAACCATAAACTTGATTCTCTGCTGTTATTAATATAATTTATAATAAATAAAAACTAATCTTGTTTGGTTTTACGTGAAGGTAAAAATAAATGTATTCATATTAAGGTAGCCGGACTAAATCTTAAAGACAATTTAATAACTTACCAAACCCAGAAAAGAAGATGGCCCCAAAACTTCTCCTTCCCCATGTTCTTCTTCGGTAAATTGAAATTTTCTATTTAAAATTTTAAAAATTATTAGTTTTTCTAATGCAGAAATATGAATTTTTATTTAAATATAGGTAGTATACTCCCCTCACCTATATGCTTTGACCTAAGAAAAATAAAAGAAGTTCCTAAAATAATATTAGACTATGTTATTTTGTTGGTGACACATTACTGGTGTTCTCATAGTAAAAACACTGCATCACTATGGTAGTAGTAGTAGTAGTAGTAGTAGTAACAAGATTTATTTAGCAATGTGCTACAATTTAACAAGTTATATAAAATATTTGAACTAATTTAACAATATCATCTTTAAAAAATTTTTATCAGTCACTATTTTGTTTTTTAAATAAATAATTTTTCAATGATTTTTTAAAATTTTTCAAAGAGGTCTGTGATTTAATTAAAATATTCAAGTTATTATATTCACTTAATCCTTTATAGAAAACCGATTTATATGTCAAATGTTTTGATACCCTACCTAGACAAAAATCTTTATTATACCTGGTTGAATAGTTATGATTTTCAAAATTTTGAGTTATAAAATCTTTCAAATGAGAAGGCAGTAACTTATGTTGTATTTTAAAAATAAAAGTACAAATCAAAAGAAATATTAAATTTTTAACATTTAACCACTGAAGTTTCGTTAACATTAAATTTATTTTCGTATATTTATCCACATTTAAAATTATACGCATAGCTTTATTTTGCAAAACTTGGAGTCTATTAAAGACCCCATCATTTGCTGTGTATAAAATAGTTGAACAATATAAAAAATAAGGTAAAATTATAGTGTTATAAATTGTTTTTCGTGAAAATAAACTCAAATTTTGACTAATTTTTTTAAATAATTAATTTATTAATGGTCTGTCCATTTTATATTGAAATAGATGATAGAAAAGGCAATTGAAGAAAAAATTACCCCATTGGTCAATCCACTAACCAAATTACACTGCGACATATCTCGGTCATTATTTTAAGAAAAAAGTCCATGTTTCATTAAAGTTCCACGAATATTCGTCTCGATTTTGTATTAAAAGTTGTTTAAGACGCTAATCGTGGCCATGTTGATTTTCACTAAATTTTTACGGTTTCAGTTTTGAAAATTTTGAATTAATTACTGAAAAAAATTATTTAATAAAGGTCGTTCTTTAATAAAAACTTGCGAAACCAGCGATCTACGTCGTAATAAATTGACGGGGACTTGGATTGAAGGTCGACCCGCCGGCATGTACCAGATAAATAACACGCGTCTAGTCTCCTGTTCTTACACATGAATTTATAAAATTTAATAATCGGTAAGCAATGCTGCCAAATGTTTCTTTTAACACCTTTTTATTCAATATTTCTCCATAGTTGTTATTTGAATTTTATTTTGAAATAGCTAGTTTTCATTTATTTAATGATATTTCATTGAATTCTTTAAAAAAATTATTACTTCCATTTACTATTTGACATAGTTCTTCATTTACTGATTTTATTGACTGAACAATGAATATAATAGGAATTTAGTTTTTAGCAATAATAAATGGTTCCGTTTCTTTTTTATCTTCCAAAATTAGTTCTTTAATGTTATTTCTAACTGTAGGTTTAACTAAATTTGTTAAGGTTCTCCACATTTTTTTACCATCTGCGATCTGATTTCATCTTTTCAAGTTTTTTGCGTCTTTTTAATTGTTTCTAAATAAGTTGTGTGACTTTTAGGAAGTTTTTTTATTATTGGGATATATTTTTAATAGTTACTAATTTAAAGTCAATGCTGAATAATATGTTAAATTCGATTATAGTGAAAAGCCCTACTATTTAGGACAATACTTATATTGTAACTGGGGGAAGTGCCAATATACGGATTTTACAATATTTTGTTCTTACGCATCTAATGAAGATGTATGATGTAGTTTTCCATTTTTCTCCAATTCAGCTTCTTGTTTTCCCATTATTTTATTCCTAAAATAGAAATATATATAAATTTAAACAAAGGAAAAAAAATATATCTGATCATTTCCCCAATTTAACGTGTTTACATTGATATACACAGTACAGTTTCCTTATTGCATGCCGATATTTAGGTAAAGTGATGTTCGTGACAAATTTGTAAGAGTTTTCGTCTCATAAATAGGTCGTGCAACATTTTCATTTCAAAAATAAGTTTTTTTATAAATTAGGCAAAGATAAGTCCATTTATTGTTATTAAAGAAGCGTGACAAGTTAAACATTAAATTTTTTTTACTCGAAAATGATGCCTCGGACAAAAAAGTCAAACGATCCATTTAACTTGGAAATTATCGCTGTTAAAGGAAAAAAATATTTGGAAAAAAAAAATAAAGATAGTACCACTTTTTCTTTTAATAATATTTCGCCAGAAACACTGAGGAAAATGATCTAATACAACAGGTTTGCTAAGACAGCTTGTATTGATAGCTTATTTTGTATTAACTCATATTCAATAAATTGCTAAAGTGTATCAAACCCGCTTTAGTATTATATCAATTCCAAATTTGCTTGAACAGTATTTTTATTGGTAGTAATCAGTTCCATGAGCAGCACAGTGTTTTTTGAATAATGATCTACTTTTAATACAGCAAGCCCTACGTCTACATTTAATTTTTTTTGATTAAATATGCCTACTCTCAGTTAAAGTAGAGTCCTACCAACATAATATGCCATTTTTGGGCATGAGCAATATATACCTTCTTTAAAACTTCCATCCAAAGCTTAGGGTGGCGTTATTACCTACACTTACCTTATAAGTTTTTTTGCATGTCAGATAAAGCGATAGAAGATTCTTATTTCGCACAACCCATCATTACTATTGGATAGATAATATATGGATGCATTTTACCATCCCAGTAAACCATGTTGCATAATAGATAATTATATGAAATGTTAAACGACAAGAACAATATCACACTAAAAGCTATTTAAATTTTTAAGAATTTGCTATTTTGTTAGACTCTCTTTAATAAAAATCCATAAAAATATAAAAGCTATATTACTGCACGACGGCTTTACAAAAACTAAAAACTACCTACTTCTATCAGTATCCTTGATATTTCCAAACCTCATAAAAATGGATATGTTTATATACGTCGTAGGCTGATAGTGAAATCCGTCATTTCATGAAAAGCCTAGTCACTTCATGAAGCGTCGGCAGATTGTATAAAAACATGAAATTACACGATCTGCCGCGTCACTTCATGAAGAGACCTTGACGTTTCGGCGTATTATGTATAACACAATCTGTCTAATTTTAAATATCATCACTTCATGAAATGCCAGAAAAACAAGGCATATTGTGTAATTCCGTCTAAAAGGTATATTGGCAACTGGTTTGTTCGGGTTTGTCAGAGCATTTTTTTTATTTTTATAAAATAATATTAGTTGAAAAAATTTAATTAAAAAAAAATGCTCTGGGGAACAACGAACAAACCAGTTGCCAATATACCTTTTAGACGGACTGACATGACATCGTTAGGTACTACATGAAGTGACGATATTTAAAATTAGGCAGATTGTGTTATACATAATACGCCGAAACGTCAAGGTCTCTTCATGAAGTGACGCGGCAGATCGTGTAATTTCATGTTTTTACACAATCTGCCGACGCTTCATGAAGTGACTAGGCTTTTCATGAAATGACGGATTTCACTATCAGCCTACGACATATACACAAAACTAATTCTAAGCGTAATGTGGTACTTATATGGGCATGAACCCGCCAAACTTTACTTATCAATAATGTCTTTGAAAACAATAATATAATTGGTTCTACATATTTGCATTGCATTTTTTAAATATTTAAAAAAAACCTAAAATATATTTTTTTAACATCCTGTAGCTTAAAAAGGAAACTTTTGCGGCCTATGTTTAAAAGACAACAACTATTATTTGGTTCCCAAAATTTACCAGTACAGGAAAAAAATTGAAAAAGCAATTACACTAATTTAAACCTTTTTTTTACAGAATTACATTTCTAAAATAACTTATTTTCAATTTTGGATATTAAAAATAAAGGTAAATAACTAGTATTTTTAAACCAATCAACTGTTTAGTATAATTAAATATAAAATTAGTTAGCGCCAAAAATTTTATTATTTAAAAAATAAAATGGACATGAAACGGTAACTATAATAAGTACACCTGCTATAAATATGCCGAAGGAGCATCAAAATAATAATGCCATTGCTATGGTGATAAAATAGAGATAAGATAATATTATATTATTCATACTTAAATGAAACGCGATTATACAATAGTTAACTTAATTTACAGTATCGTTTGATCTTTAATCATTATAAAATTGATCGCGTATTAAGAAATTAAATGCAATATTATGAAAGAACCCCGCACTTCTTTCTCTTATGAAAAATGGCCCTCGGTTAAATTTCCTAAATTTTTATTATGTTGTAGAAAATGTCATTCTGATGAAAAAGTATCCATGGCCACAACAATATCTGCCGACCAGTTTTTGAGATACAGGGTTGCATACAAGTTGCAAAATATAAATTTTCACTACATTATATTTTCGTAGTTGATAATAATAATTCGTTTTGTTTTTCTGGATTTTTGTTTACCCTGTCGTAGATAGGATAAAATACTGTAAAAATAGTCTAAAATTTCTTATTATATACCGGGTGAGTGGCCAAAATTATATATAATATTTTTAGTTAAATCGGCCCCTAGTCCCGGGCAGCCCTTTGATGGGCAAGGGGTGCTAAGAATCTCCCGGCTCAAAATAGCAAAATCCACTGTAAAGATAGGCACATGGAATGTTAGAAGCCTCTGTGCTGCTGGAAAATTTGAAAACCTTGTTCAGGAGACTAATCGCTTAAAACTGTCGATTATGGGGGTGAGTGAATTACGATGGACTGGTACGGGAACATGCAGACACAAAGATGGTATACTATATTACTCTGGGAGCGACAATGACGACCCACAACATAGACACGGAGTAGGAATTTTCGTAACATCGGAAATAGAGAAATATGTCCTTAACTTTGCTCCAATAAACGACAGAATAGTACTGTTACAGCTGCACGCATCGCCATTTAATATCAATCTAATACAAATATATGCCCCTACTGCAGAAAAAAAGTACAACGCCGAAGTGGAAACTTTGTATAATCAACTTAGTACAACACTAAAAAGCTTAAAATCAAATGAAATCACATACTTAATTGGTGACTTTAATGCCAAACTTGGTAAAGGTCGTAGATTGGACCTAGTAGGGGAGTATGGCTTGGGAGAAAGCAATGAACGAGGTGACAGACTGTTTGATTTTTGCCAAGAACACAATTTAGTAGTAACCAACACATGGTATAAATTACATCAACGTAGGCTGTATACTTGGAGAAGCCCTGGAGATAACCCAACACATATAGTAAGAAATCAGATAGACTATATTCTTACCAACAAACGATTTAGGAACTCCATCACCAAAGTTACAACGTACCCTGGCGCGGATATTGGGTCTGACCACAATCCTTTGGTCGCAGACGTAAGAGTCAAACTAAAACAAATAGAAAAGAAACAACAGCAAAAGAAGCTCACAATTTCGGACGTCAACAAGGATAAAATTGAAAAAGCTGTAAACAATTACATGAAAGAAATGAGAACAACCGAGGATGTAGAAGAAACATGGAAATTATTTCGTGAACATATGACCAGGATATTGGAAGAACACAAAGTAACAACCAGACACAAGAAACAACAATGGATGACGGAAGAAATATTAGATCTTATGGAACAGAGAAGACAATGTAAGGGCAAAACAGAAGAATACAGAGAAAAACAAAGAGAAATAAAACAAAAAATACGAACGGCTAAAGAGAGATGGATGAGGGATAGATGTCGGGAAATGGAAGAGTTTGAAAGGAAACATGACGCGCTAAACATGTACAAAAAAGTCCGGGAGGTTGCTGGTTTGTATAATAAGAAAGCTACTAACATATTAGTGGATAGCACGGGAAAAACTATTATTGATGAAAGAGAAATTCTTGACGTATGGAGTAAATATGTAACTGAATTGTTTGAAGTCGACAAATCAAACATACAGGGTAATGCAAATCAAGAAGAAGGTCCAGAAATTTTAAAATCTGAAGTTCTCCATGCCATAAAATCAGCCAAAACCAAGAAAGCAACTGGTCCAGACAACATCCCAGTAGAGCTCTTACAGATGATCCACGAAGACCACATCAGTGCTCTGGTTAAGTTTTTTAATAATGTATATACTACTGGTGAAATACCCGAAGAATGGTTGAAGTCTGTTTTTATAGCACTTCCGAAAAAACAGCGAGCAAGGAGGTGCGACGAATATAGGTTAATTAGCTTAATGAGCCATACATTAAAGGTGTTTCTGCGCATAATACATGGAAGGATGAGAAGTCGATGCGAGAGGGATCTGGATGAGACGCAGTTTGGCTTTAGGAATGCACTAGGCACCCGGGAAGCACTTTTTGCCCTGAATATACTTCTCCAAAAGTGTCGTGACCAACGCAAGGATATTTATGTATGTTTCATAGATTATGAAAAAGCCTTCGATAGGGTTCAGCATGAAACACTTTTAAACATACTAAGAACCATGGAAATCGATGATAGAGATCTGAAAATTATAGAAAACTTGTATTGGAAGCAGAAAGCAGTGGTCCGAATCGATGGAAGACTAACAGATGAATGTTGCATTCAACGAGGCGTCAGACAGGGATGCATTCTCTCCCCGCTACTATTCAACATCTACTCGGATATAATCTTTAAACGGGCGTTGCAAGATAGAAACATTGGAGTGAAGATTAACGGCGAACTGATTAATAACATTCGATATGCCGACGATACGGTCATCTTGTGCGATAGTATCCAGGGCCTTCAAGATTTGTTGAATAGTGTAAACACGACAGGAATGGAAATGGGTTTGAAGATGAATGTCAATAAGACAAAATTTATGATATTCAGTCGCCAACCGCACGCCGATGCTTCCATACAGATTGACCAACAAAACATTGAAAGAGTTACCCAATTCAAATACCTTGGCTGTTATATCACAGAACATCTAGACCCTGATAAAGAGATAAAGTGCAGAATTGAAACAGCTCGCACAACTTTTCTGAAAATGAGATCATTTTTCTCTAACGACAACTTAAACCTAAAATTACGTCAAAGAATGATCAAATGTTATATTTGGTCCGTGTTGTTGTATGGAGCTGAGACCTGGACCCTAAAGGCTGCCACGATCAATCGCCTGGAAGCGTTTGAAATGTGGTTGCACAGAAGAATGCTTCGAATACCCTGGACAGCTATGCAGACCAACGAAGCAGTGTTAAACAGAGCAAATACCGTAAGGGAATTGTTTAACACTATTAAAGTGCGAAAGATATCGTACCTGGGACATGTTCTTCGAGGAGACCGATACAAGATACTCCAGCTTATAATGAAAGGTAAAATCGAAGGCAGCCGAGGAATTGGAAGGAAACAGACGTCATGGCTAAAGAACATTCGCGATTGGACTGGAATACGCAGTGCCGAACAACTATTCAGATTAGCCGAAAACCGCGAACAACTCGCTAATGTAATTGCCAACGTTAGGGGGACCTGATATGGCACCGAAAGAAGTTAAATCGTTGTATTTTCGGCATTAAATTAAATGTTAACAAAGTAATACTGTAGATGACATTAGCTTGGAGCAAGCTATTAAAATTTATATTTTTTTTATGTTTATACAGTATACAGGGTAACTTAAAAAAGCCATATTTTTTGTTATTAGTTTTTAAAGAATTTTTGTAGATATTTCTTTATGTACCTACTACTTGTCACTTATTGTATGGTTCCAAATACATATATATAAAATTAACAAGGTTAAACAGGGTATTTCCGATGATAAACGATAGAAATATAACATAAAAATGTTTGTATTTAACTATAATGAATCACACGATATATTAAAAATGGAAAAATTTCGTTATTTTTTAATATTTCTTGCTAGAAGGTCTTACTAACATGTTTACTATTAGTTTTCCTTTTCCTATGACCAGTTCTGGAGATATACAGCGTCAAAGAGACCCAAAACATAATTGCTGCATACAGAGTAATCAAATTTTGACAGACCACTCTATGGGCTAATGCACGTTAGCATTTATATGTTACTTTAAAAAAAAAATGGTATTTTATGATCTCTTTTTTTAGTTTTGAGCCTGTTCGATACTGTAAATCTTCAGAACTGGTCATAGGAAAAGGGAAATCAATTGTAAATATGTCAGTAAGACCCTTCAAGCCAAAAATATTAAAAAATAACGAAATTTAACCCATCCATTTTTAATATACCGTGTGATTTATCAATACATGCATTTTTATGTTTTTCCTCTATCGCTTACCATTGGAAACACCCTGTATAACCTTGATAATTATATATATTTGAAACCATACGATAAGCGACCAGTGGTACCTAAGGAAATATCTACAAAATTTCTGTAAAAACTAATAAAAAAAATATTAAGTAACTTTTTTGAGTTACCCTGAATAAATATAAAAAATAATAATTATGATAGCTTGCTCTTAGGTAATGTCATTTAGAGTATTACTTTGTTAAGATTTAATTTAATGCCGAAAATAAAATATTTTAACAAAAATATTAAATAATTTTCATCACTCACCCGGTATATAATAAAATAATTATACTTTTTTTTATAGTATTCTCTTCTATCTACGACAGGGTCAACAAAAATCTAGAAAAACAAAACGAATTAAATTTATAACGAAAATACTACGAAAATATAATTTAGTGTAAATTAATATTTTGCAACTTGGACACCCTGTATCTCAAGAACTGGTCTGCAGGTTTTGTTGTGGCCAAGGAAACTTTTAATCAGAATGGCATCCTCTACATCTACAACATACTAAAAATTTAGGAAACTTAACCGAGGGCCATTTTCCATAAGAGAAGTACGGGGTTCTTTATGCCCCAAAATTATTTTTGATGTGCCCTGAATAACTCGTTCCGTGTTACTTATGATAAACTAAATTATAAGCCTTGATTTACGATAGGTTTATGATGTAGACAGGTCTATCTGAACACGTTCATTCTTGTCGGGCAAAAATCTTATCTTATTTATTGGTTTGGAGGTTGTTCAATGTATAATATCAGAAAGCATAAATCGTATTTCCCAGTATCCTTTCAAAATTCGTTAAATAACGTAGGTATATTTGATCCGTATTTGAACGTGATTCACTCACGTTGAGTGGCCTATTAGAAGATTTCGAGAACGAGTAATATTATCTTTTTAAAATTTTGTAGCAGACATAATTGACTTTGAGTATTATATTTTCACGTTTGAATCACTTCCGGATATAACGGAAGTAATGGTGAACTTTGTTATTATTACCCTGTATATTTGAGTATTTTTGAATACCTTAATAAAGCCTGAGTAAAAATATGGATCTTTAGATTCCATAACTTTGGTTTTACGTTTTTCATACAGGGGATTTTTAAATTGTGCCAATCTAGCCATGCATTTAGATAAACTTGCATAAGTCAATTTTCACAAATTGAACATCCTGTGTTTTATCTTGCTACGTGTAGAGAATCAAATTTTCTATCTAAATGTCTAATATGTCACTATTCATATTATTTTAGTCCCCCATACGCCAGCGGATAACTTAACGAATTTGATATGGCACGAGCCAAATACGCCGATAAAACTTTACGTGTATGTGGCGAGCCGAGCTTCCTCGGGCCGTGTAATATCTGCCACGGATGAAATCAGCCGGTTTTAACCCGTCAGTAGATTCGCTAGGTTAATTTGGGACGCGTATCAAGTCCTCTAACTTGGTTTGAGGTTAAATTAAAATAATAATAATAATAACAAATAAAGTCTGCCGATTAACGTTACTTATCAAAAGAATTTATAACGGAATTTAGTTATCCATGTTCGTGGCAAGTAAAATGCAAAGATTACAATGACATGAACAAAAATTTGAAAAATAAGGCATATAACCATACCTAACAAATGTCTAAAAGTCATTTTATAAAGTCGACGAGCCAAATTCGGCTACCAAAAATGACGAGAGTTTTGGTACGTGCCGAGCCTATCTCGCAGGCCAAATCCGAACGGATCAAATCGGTCCAACTTATATGTTGGTGTATGGGGGGGGGCAAATAGTCGTTTTGAAATTGTAAGCAATTTTAAAAAATCTCAAAACCTCTTTTTAACCGCGTTCCTGTCACTACCTGATATCCGGTCTCTAATCATTTTCGCGACCACGCCCAAAATCAAAAATTCACTCTGAAAAAAAATGTTAAAAATAAGTTAAACTAAAAACTGAAATATCTACCTACCTACAAAGAGACAAGCAGGATAGTGTCGGGAGAAAAATTTTCGGGACCACGCCCAAAATTTCTCAAAAATTCACTATAAAAAAAACTGTTAAAAATACGTTAAAGCAAAAAATTGTACCTAATTCATGCAAATCTGAAAATTTTAGTTCAATCTAGCCTTTTGTAGTATCTAAAATATCATTGAAAAGCTGCTGATAATGAAGGTTCTTATCTTCAAAATTATACATTTTTCGTCTTTTTGCATCATGGCTTGTATTTTCACTTATAATATCACAAGAGCTTAAATTATTTCCAAAAATTTTCTTGAGGGCACGAATATTTTGAAAATTATCAAGAGTCGCGAAGCGACGAGGGATAATTTTCTTAAAATATTCGTGCCCGAAAGAAAATTTCCAGGAATAATTTAAGCTCGCGTGGGATTCGGTAAGAAAATTTCACACCACTTCAGTTCACACCATAATTTGGAAAAAAAAGTACTAATCAAACTTTACATTTTAAACTAATTTCACTGCTTGTCAAGTAGGCCAGGTTATTTTGACATAATAATATGTTGAATTGCCATTTTTGTTTAACCGGTTCTGTAACAAAGCTTAATAATTACTAGGTATATAGTTTTAAACGTCTGTACGTTGAGTGTTGAGTTTAATAATAAAAAATACATTTCTATCACCTTTAGTAACCTAAAATTATGAAAGGGCGATAGACTGAACTAATGCCCATCTGAGTTTTAGCATTTGGTGTAACTAAAGTTGGTAATTTTTTTTTATTTAACGAAATATAGTGGATATACCTATATACTTTTTTTAGAATTTATTTCATGGTGACCTAATATACTTTAGCAAAAAATACATTTCTACGACCTTTAGTAACCTAAAATTATAAAAGGGCGATAGACTGAACTAATACCCATCTGGGTTTTAGCATTTGGTGTAACTAAAGTGGGTATTTTTTTTTTATTTAACGAAATTTGATGAATATACCTATTATGTATAATATATATTTTAGAATTTATTTCAGGTTGAACTAATATCTTTATTGGCAAATCTCCAATGATATCTACTAATAAGCAAAATAATAATGACATAAATTTAATTATTATTGGTTATATAGACATCTAATTAATTCGTCACCTTCCTATTCACCATTAAGAAGAGAAGATGGGTTAGAATTCAAGCAACATTTAAATCTTATGTTTGTACATCTGACGTTTGTTGAAATATAAATTGTTAATGCATAATAATTCAACAAATTTGTGTTTTCTGTTTAATGAAACGTTATAGCGAATAATAAATAACTAGACTGGGTACATATCGCTAATCGTCAGCCGAGAGTGCATCTAATATTAGTACTAAAAAAAATGTACAATAAAAAAATACTTTTCTTTTTCTCTATTTACTATTGCTTTTTTTGCCTCACCTTCCTGTGGCACGTGAAGGGGAAACATATCGCCAAGTTTTTATTATAACAACTGACCAAAACTAGAAAATGGTGCAAAATTTCCGTTTTCTCGTATAGATAGGTAGTTTTTGGAGAAGGCATCGTATAGTGCTCGATGTCCCGTTTCCAATGGCGTCTCGCTCGATTCGCTACGACTTTTCGTTACGGAAATATATGATATTTAATATTATGACATTGATATTGATATTAACATTGAACCTATCAGCACCGGCTCTTTTTAAAATCGGACAGCAAACGTATGCAATGTGGAATATACTTTCCAAGTTTTTTGTAGTATTAAAAATGAAGAAACAAAAAAAAAAATTTCATTGTAGTTTGCTCTCTTCGCTAAGGTATATAACATTTCAATCAAAAGTTGTTTTCCGTACGAGAAAAATAAAAACCGCATAAAAACTTGTCTGAAATAGCATATTTTACTTGTTTACAATTATTGACCATTTCTATTACCGTTAGGTATAGAACAATATATTTGAAAAAAGTAGTATTTGAGATGACCTAAACGAATATCTGAACTAAAAGTGTGTCAGACGCACCCAATTTGATTTATTAACGATCCAGCATGACCCTACATTGATTTTAAAAAAATCAAAAAATGTACTTCCCAACTTTTGATCGCAATCGCAAATAACAGTATTTTGAAGCCCAACGTCGTCTACATGCCGAAAAAGTTTAAATCGATTAAAATGATTTTTGCCACCTGTATCGCGCTACAACGAAAAAAAAATTAATTTTCAACTTTGACTTTAATAACTTTTTTCCGGTTCACTCTGCATATTGGAAATTGTTCTAAGACATGCCCCTACTATTCCTCTCTACATCCAGAAAATTTTAATCGTTTTGCTCTAACCGTTTCCGAGAAAAAAATTCGGGAATATCGAAATGTGGAACAGCCTCCCACCACGTGGCGACGCATTTTCAATGTCGGAACGCCATCTTTAAAATCGAGATTACAACTATTTCTCAAACATTTTGGGCAAATATTTTGGTCATTAAAATTAGAAGAAAGTTCAAGGTAGATAATCTGGAAATGTTCTTATTACTCTAGCAAGTCGAGCTCAAAATACCCATTTTTCCCCATTTGTGACTGCCGGATTTTATATTTATCTTTTCAACTGTCAAAAAATGTCCACTTAAATATTGTGGCGCCTCGAAAAAATTTCCGGAAATTCTTTTAGTTGCCATGGTAACTAGTCATAATTAAGGTATCTTATTGGTTAAAAAGTACAGGTGTGAAATTTTCAGTAAAAAAAGTATAAAACAGGGAAGTTAAAACAATTTTCATCATTGCGATAACTGGAAATTTTTTCTAGAAGAGATTTTAAACGGTTTCTTGAATAAACAATGTCAGTAATCTTATGCTGCAAAATTTGAAAAACAATATCTGTTTGCTCAAATATTAATTTAAAAGTACTTATATTAAGAAAAAATAAATCGCATCGTTTCTTAGGGAATCACCAATTTTTTGGAACTTCGGGGACTCACCGAATCGCCGGGGAAGAACTCAATAACAATATTTCAAGAACCGTATTTTCTAGCAGTGATTAATTTATTGTAGGTACTCATTAGTGATGTGATGCGCGAAATTTCACGCACTGTGATTTTTTCACTGATACCAAAACATGTTATGATTATTATTATTATGAAAAAACAAGGCACTAGGCGGCTTTTTGCCGCCCCAGAAATTTGCCGCCCGTGTGCTCCTTGCACCCCCGGCTTGGCGCGCCCCTGCTCATTACGGTCTCAATCATGATAGGTAATCTGAGAAATGTGTCTCCATTCTGTCGTAGACAGATATTGGTGCAAACGGGCTAAATTATGGGAGACAGACCTTAGACTTTTTACAAGTTTTATAAAATGTAATAATTAAGTAATTTTTAAAACTTTTATGATTTTTAAGGTACATTGATTAATGTATATGGCCAAAATGCTTTAATGATGGATCGATTGTTTTAAAAACCTATTTGATTTTCATTTACTGGCAGCGGAATAGCTAATCATAGGGAAGCCGTCAGAATAAGATTTGGGCTAAAAAAATCTTAAAACCTGACATACCTTTACCGTCGTACCAAACTTTAAAAGAACCTGAATATAAACACAACGTAGACAGGGTCGTACCACAATATTTGACCATTACAGCTAGCTCATTTTAAGAACTTATTTTGGATAATTGAAGATTTTTATACGGCAAGTTGTAAAAACAAATGTAATATTTATATAATTTGATTTTATTTTATTTTATATTTTTAAATCTCAATAAATTCATAAATTTTTCTTCACTCAAAATTGTATTATGTACTAACTTTTGACCTACCTATACGTGAATTAAGAAGTTATTTTACATTTGTATTTTAACTCGCTAAATAGTAAGTTATAATTATTATTACTCATTAACTACTCAATAATAAAGCAACAATTACAAATATCTTTAATTCACCGCCTTTGTGCCACGTGTGTGTTAACGCAAAATTAAAAGGTCTTCTTTTATTTGCAAAATATCGAGAGTGCCATGATTTGTTTGACAGAATTTTAATTTTTACTAGCTATGTTATTGTTAGTAGTTATTTGTTAGGCGGGTGACACACTGGAGAAATAAGTTTCATGAAACTTGTGGCTGAAGCAAGTTACGTCAAACTATTTTTTTATGTCAATGCACATAGAAGAAATTTGCTTCTATAACAGTTTTCTTTAATATGTCCTCGGATGAAGACGTCATTTTGTTGTGGTGGGTAAGCCGCCGAAAGAAGTTATGAGCGAAGAGAAAAATACGATTTTGGGTACATCCAGCTAACATCGTTAACCTCAAATATGTGCTTGTGTTGTTGGTAAAGAACTCTGGTAACATCCTGATCAGTTTTATGTATCAATGTCAGTTCAGTTTTAACGTTCGTCGAGTGAAGACGTGCCAATCGGTCGGTCTAGTCACTCAAGTGCCATAAAAATAAAATACCTTCCACCCGAAAATGTTCGAAATATAACAGATGGTCAACAAGTGCTACACAGCCCAATAAACAATGGAGTGCTTTATGTAGGGTAATAAAGCAACCTACCGAAAAATGTAAAATCCCATGCTATGCTTGCGACTCATGCAGAAGATTGGTATGTTTAGAATGTTCAGATCTATTACCAACAGAACAAAAATGCATGCCTTTGCAAAAGCGCGTCCTAAAATTTCACTGTACCAAATGTAGAAGTAAAGAGTTTACAGAAAGCTTACAATATATCATTAAAGATAAGGAAACCATAATTAATGATAAGAATGAGATTATTAGGATACTACAAGCAAAAATTAATGAACTCGAAAAAATAGACAATCAGGGATCACTTAAACAGACATTTGCTGAGACTCTTAAAATGCCAGGACCTGCTCCACCAATATTGATAAATGTACCGGACATAATAATTAAACCTAAAAACAATCAAGACATGCAACAAACAAAAGCGGATATTATGAAAAATATAAATCCTGCTCAACTAAAAATTGGCATAAAAAATGTAAAAACCGCTAAATCTGGAGCAGTTATAATTAAATGCAAAAGTAAGGAAGAAACCGAAACCCTAGAAAAGATGGCAAAAGAAAAATTAAAGGACTGTTACACCATTGAGTGTTCAAAAATGAAAAATCCTAGAGTAAAAATAACTAATTTTAATCAAACTTTAACAAAAGAAGAAATTGAAGAGACAATCCTACAACAGAATGAAACGTTAAAAGATTTTAAAGTTACATTTATAAAAAATGGAAGAAATGGTAGTCCTAATACTATATTTGGAGAATGCTCAGCATACTCCTTTCGACAATTAATGAATACGAAAAAGATATTTATCGGATGGGAACGCTATCCAGTTTTCGAAGACTTATCTGTTCCAAGATGCTTCCAATGTCAAGGATTTTACCACAAAAAACAAAACTGTACAAAAACACTAACATGTCCTCTTTGTAGTGAAGAGCATGAACAAAATGACTGTCCAAAGCAAATTAAAGCCTGTGTTAATTGTGTTGGTGCCAATAGACAGTACAAATTAAATAATAAGACTGATCACTATGCAACTGACTCACAGTGTCCCTCCCTACTCTTCCATGTCAATATACTTAAAAGCAAAATTAATTACTCTGATTAATGGTAATAATTGATCAAGATGTTATCTTAGAAAATCTAAATCAACTAGAAAACAATCACCGTGGGGACTACCTAGACCCGGTCAATTATAAAATTCTAGGTGCAAGAGATGATAACATTTTAACAGTTATGCATCTTAACATACGAAGTGCAAACAAAAACTTTGACGAATTCTTGGCATTGATTGAAACATATGCTTTAAACTCCTGTGACATTTTTATCTTAAGTGAATGTTTTCAAAATGTTTTAACCAGTAACCTTAACATTCCAGGTTATAAAACTATTCATAATAAGGGTGATTTTAACAAAAATGATGGTGTTCTAATTTTCGTTAAATCGCATCTTAATTTTAACGCATCTAACAAAAAACTGAATATCTGTGGTGTATCTTTATGTGTCATAAATTTATCACTTAATAATGTTTCCTTTAGAATATTAGCATTGTACAGACCCAACCCGAGTAACTTGGTTGCATTCATAGAGGAGCTTGATGCATATCTAGACGATACTCATCAAAATAGCTTGATTACTTTAATAATAGGTGACATCAACATCAATATAATTAACGAAAACGACCTAAACGTAAGTAAATATCTTTCAGTTCTAGCTAAACACGGCTACATACCTTACATCCTTAATCCCACCCGTATTACGGCGGAAAGTGAGACATGCCTTGATCATATGTTTTTGAAAAAATCATGTAATAACAATCAAAATTTTAAGTTTAGTTCTTATATCCTAAATTGTCATATTACAGACCATTGTCCTGTTTTATTAACTGTCAATCACAACTTAAAAAAATCCCGAAACACAGATATCGCTGAACATACTATTCCTAAAATCAATTTCAAAAAATTAAAAAGCTGCATTGAATCTCAATACTGGGACTGTGTTTTATATTTAGACGAGCCTCAGGCTGCCACAGATCTTTTTATGAATATTTTCAACAGCTGTCTGGAAAAGTCGAAGACATATAAGACAATAATTATAGAAAAAGTCCAAAAAATAAAACCTTGGATAACACAAGGTCTAATTACATCAATAAAATATAGGGATAAACTAAAAAAAAGGTTAAATAAACACTTCACACCAGAATCTGAACGAGAATACAAGGATTATAGAAATAGACTTAACAAATTATTAAATAAATCAAAAAACAATTACTATCTAACGCAAATTGAAGAAAACAAAAATAATTTAAAAAAAGTATATCAGTTAATCTCCGAAGCTACCAATGAACAAACCAATTTCAATGACAAGTTTAAGATTGCTGATGATGAAGGAAATCTATTTAATGATAATAAGGAAATGTCTAACTTTTGCAACGCTTACTTTACTAAAGTGAGATTAAATATGGTTAAAGGTATAAATACCGCAGTACCATTTAGTGAAAATATGCCTATAAATTCTAATTCTATGTATATTAATGATGTAACAGAAAACGAATTGATAGAGCACATATCTACATTAAAAAATAATAGTTCTCCCGGCATAGACGGAATATCTGCCCAAATGATAAAACAAAGTCACTTGCACCTTCTAAAACCTCTAAAGCACATAATTAATTTAATTTTTGAAAAGAAACGTATTCCTTCTCAGTTTAAAACGTCCATTGTCACGCCAATTCATAAAGCTGGGGATAAATCAAAAATACACAATTATAGACCAATCAGTGTTATTAATAACTTCGGAAAGATATTCGAAAAATGCTTAAAAACTCGACTAGTAGAATTTTTTAATCAAAATAATATTTTACACGAGTACCAATTTGGTTTCCGGGCTGGTAAGGTGACAACTGCTGCCATGTATACAGTAATGAAGAATATTACGGAAGGCTTGGATTCAAACAATAAATGCCTTGCAGTTTTCTTAGACCTTGCCAAGGCGTTCGACACTGTTAACCACAAAATGCTCCTTGCCGTCTTGGAACGGTGTGGAGTTCGTGGTAGGGTTTTAGATATCTTTGAAAGCTACTTAGCAAATAGGGAACAACGGGTAAAAATCAATGGTACACTCAGCGAACCCAGATTAGTAAAAATCGGGGTTCCTCAGGGAACTGTCCTTGGCCCGATACTTTTTCTAGCTTATATAAATTCACTTTTATCTATAAAGGCCCGGGCGAAAATTGTGTTATATGCTGATGATACAGTAGCTATATTTTGCGAAAACTCCTGGAATGAAACAAAAATTGCCTGCCAACAGGGTATGGAAAAGATAAAAAATTGGCTAGATATGTATCAGCTCTCCTTGAATGCAAGTAAAACTCATTATATAGCTTTTACCTTAACAGGAATTAACAAACCTAACTTTTCTAGTATTAAAATAAATAATATGGTTGATGAAATCAAAGAAACAAATGAAATAAAATACCTGGGCGTAATTATTGACGAAAACTTAAAATGGAGTAATCATATAAATTATTTAACAAAGAAAGTACGAAAACTTATTTACAAATTTTATCAACTGCGTGAAACACTGTCTCGAAAATTATTAGTAACTATATACAAAACTCTAGCCGAATCACTCTTCCGCTATGGTATTCTAATATGGGGGGGGGGGGAATGTATAAGAACTCACTACAAAAATTAAATATTACGCAAAATTACATATTAAAAATAATATATAAAAAGACTAGGCTGTTCCCTACTAACCTACTGTATACAGAAGAAATTTGTAATATAGGTCCTAAGAACATTGTACTTTCATAGCATTTGTATATACGCCTTTAAAAACAATTGTTTCCAAAATTATACACTATCCTCATACGACACACGTAGTAATAAACTTAGGCTTTTACCTACTCTTAGATTTAACAGGAATATTAGCCATAGATTTATAAATTACACTTTACCTAAATCCTGCAATATCTTACCATTAAATATTAAACAGATAAATAACCTAAAAGTATTCTCAAGACTGTCAAAAAAATTTATCTTTGAAAATTACCGTGAATTTGTGAAAATAATAGAAAATTGACCGTTTCATTTATTAGATATGTAGGTATATAATAATATCTTTATAATTTTCTTTTAGTTAGTTTATTATTTCACTCTTAGATTTAGTTTAGTAATTGCCTTCTTACTTAGGTATAGCACAAGTGTTTAATCACTTAGGTGCTACTTATAATATATATGCATTTAAATTGAATTAATAATTAAGATAACTATTTGACTTATAAATCTAGTGTATAGAATATAAATTTAATATATATCAATGTATTTATAAGTAAATAAAAAAAAAATGTGTGTACTATTAGGTACATTATGTCTACCTACCTTCTTTTTCACATTATTTGAAACGTTTTTAAATGAAAAAACATTGGATTTTTTTAAAGTTAGATTTGCAACTAATTAACTTTTTTCCCATAGAACTAGTTGAGATAAAAATTTGATACTATCAGGAAATGGTAATGTTGATGGGAGGAATCGAATTCAATAAAAAAAAGAGTAATGTTACATTTGAAAAAAAACATTCCTTGAGTTACAGAAAAAACTAAAAATCTGGCAACGCCGCAATTGTCAATTTTTAATTCAATTTTTTAAGTTATCCACCTGTACCAAATTTCATTGATTTAGCCTTGGTAGTTTTGAAGAAAATTAGCCGTTCCGGTTATTTCAACTAACCCTGTATATTTTCCGGAAGCAGAATAAATAGTGTAAGCAATTCGTGCGTAAAGTGGCATTTTTTTATTCATAAGATTTGCCAATATCATTTGTAAAGAAACACCTACTTTAAACACTTGTTGCATAAATAACAATTTTTTTATACGCTGTTGTTTTCCTATTTTGTTTTGAAAGTTAAAAGTGCTAATATTTTGAAAACAGATTAAGGTAGGAGTATCAACATGCTTGCCAACCTATAACCTATTTCGCGTAGATTTTTTATGTTTTCTAGCTTTTATACAAAATTTAAAGAAAATCATTACTTAATATTCTATAGGTAGTAATTGACATATTTAATAAATATCAAGGAATTTCATAACTTATTTTAGGAGAATCGTATAGCGAAAAATATTGAGTAAGATTTTTTTTAACATTATTATGTCATTGTCACTCATTGTTTTTTCACTATACGATTCTCCCAAAATTAGCAATGAAATAAATTATAATTTTTGTAATATATCAGATACTATCTAAATAATGTACCGACGATATTGATTTTCTTTAAATGTTAGTTATTAAAATAATAAACTCAAAAAATCAACGCGAAATAGGTTATAGGTTGGCATTAGATTGAATGACGTTGAGAATTCAACTTTAAGATAGTTTATATAATAAGAAATGTCTGAATTAACCGCAGAATCTGAAAATAGAAAAGTATACAATGTGTTTTATTTTTAAAAAATGACGTTGTTGCATGTAGCACTTTCCTGTTTCACTCTGTAAAAATGTTGTAAAAATTAGTTACCTACATTTCTTTTTCAAAAAAAGGCATTACAAAAAAATCAAATAGAAGTGTCCGAGCGATTCTTGATCAAGTATGTGGTACTATGTATAAAATGCTGATCCGTTCTTGCATCACCCTTACTTTGAATTACTTTTTACGATGTTACATTGTGTAAGTTCAATTTTGTTTAAGCGCGGTCATGACAAGGAACGCCATGTTATGTTTAGAAATTCTACAATATGTACGAAAAGTTAGGATGTTTACAAATCAATAATAAAAGATTCCAAAAACCATATGAAATTAAATTTACGGATAATTATATTATATCAAACTAATGACAATACAGTGCGACCTCAATAATTCGGACCTTCAGTAAACCGGATTCTTCGGTAATTCGGCCAAGACTTATATAATTCGGACCTTCAGTAAACCGGATTCTTCGGTAATTCGGCCAAGACTTATATAATTCGGACCTTCAGTAAACCGGATTCTTCGGTAATTCGGCCAAGACTTATATAATTCGGACCTTCAGTAAACCGGATTCTTCGGTAATTCGGCCAAGACTTATATAATTCGGACCTTCAGTAAACCGGATTCTTCGGTAATTCGGCCAAGACTTATATAATTCGGACCTTCAGTAAACCGGATTCTTCGGTAATTCGGCCAAGACTTATATAATTCGGACCTTCAGTAAAC
The DNA here is from genome assembly GCA_963969555.1 of Polydrusus pterygomalis. NCBI lineage: Eukaryota > Metazoa > Arthropoda > Insecta > Coleoptera > Curculionidae > Polydrusus > Polydrusus pterygomalis. The sequence continues at coordinate 33,618,369 of OZ018380.1, read as the reverse complement.
CGGATTCTTCGGTAATTCGGCCAAGACTTATATAATTCGGACCTTCAGTAAACCGGATTCTTCGGTAATTCGGCCAAGACTTATATAATTCGGACCTTCAGTAAACCGGATTCTTCGGTAATTCGGCCAAGACTTATATAATTCGGACCTTCAGTAAACCGGATTCTTCGGTAATTCGGCCAAGACTTATATAATTCGGACCTTCAGTAAACCGGATTCTTCGGTAATTCGGCCAAGACTTATATAATTCGGACCTTTAGTAAACCGGATTCTTCGGTAATTCGGCCAAGACTTATATAATTCGGACCTTCAGTAAACCGGATTCTTCGGTAATTCGGCCAAGACTTATATAATTCGGACCTTCAGTAAACCGGATTCTTCGGTAATTCGGCCAAGCCTTATATAATTCGGACCTTCAGTAAACCGGATTCTTCGGTAATTCGGCCAAGACTTATATACATAGACTGTACTAAACTATTCAGCTTCAGTAATCCGAATTATTTACTAATTCGGATCACCGCGGTTTTAATTAGTCCGGATTATCGAGGTCTCGCTGTAGTAGCAAAATAAAAAGTCAGATAGAAAAACACTTTTTGATAAACTAAATTATTTTAAGATTTACTGTTTAAATGTACAAATATTTTCGGTCTACTCATGGATTTAAGGTTCAACGTAAACTTACCTAAATAAAACCAATAAATAAGGTTAGATATTCACAACCTTCCAAATAAGGGCAACATGAAACCAATCTTTGATTTTGAAATTTAAATAATTTACAAAAAATTACCACGCTATTGCCACGATCCCGAACGTACGCAGTATGGACTGACGATGCCAGATATGATTAAACAATAATACTTCAGAACAAGATAATCTGATTATTGTTTCGCTATCACTAAAATATTGAAGGTACCCTGATAACATAATAAATTGCTGTATTAATAAATATATGCACGCTCATTTTCTTCTAGACATTTCTTTTAATCCCATGTGAATGTGCATATTTTAGGCTAATTCAATTTTTGGCTATTCATTCGTTTACTTTTAGCACGAAAATGTTGAGGGTTGGTATATTGTACTTTCCAATTAAAACATGTTTAAATTATATTTTACAAATAACATATTATACAGGGTGTTCTCAAAGTTGAGTCATTTATTTTACCAGGTTGTAGAACTCGTAAAAATAAGTAATTGTACCAAAAATCATTTATATAAAAGTTGCAGAATAAAGAAGTTATTAACAATTGAAAAAATGTAAAACTTAAGAACTGTAAGACCTGCTTTTTGGATATTCTCGACCACTGCGTTATGAATGTTTTGTTTACTGGCGATAAGGTATGCCCTTTTTTTTGTAGGATACAAATTACTTATCATTCATTCATTTTACGGGTTTTAGTGCGAATTTCGATTTGACCAGTGCTAAATAATTCGCTAAAGTGCGTGATATTTTTGATTTTTGGGCATTTTGTACGATAAAAATGGCGCAAGTTTATGAAAACAATGAACTAGTGGACATAATATTAACTTACGGGGAGTGCCAACAAAATGCAACCGCCGCATGTCGTTTGTACGCGGAAAGGTTTCCTTTAAGAAATCGTCCGGCTCCGCGGATGTTTGTAAATTTAGTTACAAGACTTCGCGACACAGGCTACTTAAAGGAACAACGAGGTGGTCACGCTGGAAGACCTCCTCCACGCGAAATGGTATATATTGAGGAGGACATTTTAGGAATTGTCGAAAACGACCCAACAACGTCCACTAGGTCAGTAGCAGCTCAAGTTGGAACTGCTCATAGCAAAGTGAGGAAGACTATACGACAAGAACAACTTTATCCCTACCATTATCAACGGGTACAAGCGTTACAACCCGAAGATGGTCCTAGAAGAGTTGAAGTTTTTCAGTGGCTATTAAATCAATACAACAGAAATGAAAATTTTACCAAATTTATTTTGGCTACTGACGAGGCCACATTTACAAGAAATGGAGTTACAAATTTTCACAACAACCATATTTGGGCAGTGGAAAATCCGCATGCTGTGAAAAGAACCCATTTTCAGGACAGATTTTCAGTAAATGTTTGGGCTGGCGTAGTAAATGGCATGCTTATTGGGCCTTACTTTTTTCCAGCTCGACTGACAGGTGACATTTATTTAGACTTTCTTCAAAACACTCTGCCACAATTATTAGAAGATGTTCCTTTAAATGTGAGACAGAATATGTGGCTTTTACATGATGGAGCACCGCCACATTTGAGACGAGAAGTTAGGGAACATTTAAATAAAGAGTTTCCTAATAGATGGATAGGGCGCAATGGCTACATTTCTTGGCCTGCACGCTCTCCGGATCTAACGCCCTGCGATTTTTTTCTGTGGGGCTATTTAAAACAGTTGGTTTATCACGATGCAGAGGTAAATACTGTGCAAGAACTACAACAACGCATCAGAAACGCTTGTGATGTTGTTCGTGGACACCCGGATTTTATTTTTGAAGCGTGTAGTCACTCATGGATACGCTGAGCAAGACTTTGCGCAAACCGAACAAATGGTGATAATTTTGAACAATTTTTGTAACATCGGGATGCATTTTGCCGGTGAGTAATGAATTATTGTGAGTTGCAATAAAAATAAAACGCAGTGGTCGAGAATACCAAAGAGAAGGTCTTAAGTTTCTAAATTTTACATTTTTCCAATTGTTAATGACTTCTTTATTCTGCAACTTTTATATAAATGATTTTTGGTACAACTACTTATTATTACGAGTTCTACAACCTGGTAAAATAAATGACTCAACTTTGAGAACACTCTGTATATACCTATATTCACCTTTTGTCTATAGGTGAATGAAAAAAAAACTGCCGAATTAATCAATTATAATTAAATGTTTGCACATATTATATTTTTAAAGGGCGGTTTATATGCAATTAAATTCATCCCAAATATGTGCATATACCGGGTGTCTACGGAAGGTGGCTCGCCCCGCTAACTTTTTTTGTTTTTCAAGATAAGGAAATAAAATTCGGGGGATTTGTATACGACATAAAACTGCATTTTTTGACAGGTGACTCAACATTATGGAACTTCCGGTTTAATAGGAAGTGACATAAACTTTCGATTTTTAAATGGGACACATGGTATATTTTTACTTTTTTTTTACTCCATATGACATTCTACATACAACGATGTGTCACTTGTCACTTTTTGTCACCAAGAAAATATTTTTTTCCAAATTTTTTGTTTTTTCTAGAGGGCTATGAATACCTTAAAAATCACTTATTTCAGTTCTCTAATCTTGAAAAAAATACAATTTTACTATTTTTGATCCAATGCTATGTGCTATGTAAAATTTATTCTTTAAAGTTGTTTAACTCACTTTTTTTAAATGGCAACATGGTGGCTCGTCGGGTTAAGAAAAAAGAGGATTTTAGTACGATTATTTTGATACCATACACTATTAGGTTTTAGAAAAGCTGTCATTAAAAAACTTAAAAAAGGTAACTTGGAACTTCCCTAAAATGAAACATCTTTTGATAGATAGATAGATAGTTTTCATTCATAATAAATAATACACAGTATTTCTTATACGTCAAAGGTTTCACATTTTCGGAACCAGTTTTGGGTACCTAATAGTATCGGGTTGGATGACGCCGATTAAAATATCTTTGTGGGTAAAGTCGTGCAGCATCGGTTGAATTATTTCTACATTCTCCAAACACTAATAACATATCAACTTTTTCACTCCTTGTAAATCTATTATTTTCCATGTTTTTTAAACAACAAGCTAATTTACTTCGGCAGAAGCTGTTGGCATTTCAATTTCCTTCCAGGCATGATTTTGTTTTATTAGTTTTGCTGGTCACAGGCTACTTGATGCATTTAAATCTAAATTTATTCTCAAAAGATGCTTCATCTTAGGAAAGTTCCAATTTACCTTTTTAAAGTTTTCTAATGACAGCTTTTCTAAGACCTAATAGTGTATGGTATCAAAATAATCGTAATAAAATCCTCTTTTTTCTTAACCCGACGAACCACCATGTTGCCATTTAAAAAAAATAAGTTATACAACTTTAAAGATTAAATTTTACATAGCACATAGCATTGGATCAAAAATAGTAAAATTGTATTTTTCCCAAGATTAGAGAACTGAAATAAGTGATTTTAAGGTATTCTTAGCCCTCTAGATAAAATAATAAATTTGGAAAAAAAATATTTTCTTGGTGACAAAAAGTGACAAGTGACACATCGTTGTATTTAGAATGTCATATGGAGTGAAAAAAAGTAAAAATATACCAGGTGTCCCATTTAAAAATCGAAAGTTTATGTCACTTCCGGTTAAACCAGAAGTTCCATAATGTTGAGTCACCTGTCAAAAAATGCAGCTTTATGTCGTATACAAATCCTCCGAATTTTATTTCATTATCTTAAAAAACAAAAAGTTAGAGGGGCGACCCACCTTCCGTGGACACCCGGTATATGCCTGGTTTGCCTTTAAAATAAGCAGTTATTTGCATTTTTTACCAAATATGAATACTGGTATGCAATTTTTCTTAATTTGTTATAGTAAAATGAGGCAAAGAAACACATTGGGTTCTAAAAAATATGTCTAGTTTTAAAAAAATGCAAAAAAAAGCAAAGAAAAATAAAAGTAAACAATTTTTTAACCGAAAATTGTATAAAAGGCATTTATTGCTAAATATTTTTCCAAACTTTCAACTAAAAAGGATTGTCATCTATTAGTAAAAATATGTTTATACAAAGAGAAGCTTCTTTCAGGATCTTCTACTGCAACTTAGGTAGCAAAATATAAGGAGAAACAACTTCGTTGAATGGTGGATAAATGCTTAAATCTTTCGACAAACTGAAACAGAAGTGATAATAAACAACCCCAAACAATATACCTGTAAACCCCGGAAACTACCAATAAATACCTTGTGTATAACCAAAATGTAAATATAATTATTATAATCTTCAGATTGTTAAATCGCTGGTATAAGTACCGAACTGGACATCAAACCGTAAACGTTTTAATTTTTTTAATAAAGCCGAAAACATAAAAATATGCTATTAAAATAATCATTTATAAAAAATGCATTTTATTATAAAATTTACAAAATATGCAAAAAATTCATATACAGTATGTCCGGCGATGTAGTAGACAAGAGGACAAACAGACCAAAAATTTCATTTTTCGAGGAGAAGTCATTCTTTATAAAAAAATTTGCTTGCTGAAAAAATGCGATTGTCGACGAAAAAAAAATCATATTGTGTACAGGGTATCCTGTTTTTGGATACCAACAGTGTATCATTGCTCGTGCACTATGACATACTATAGAACTCGTGGAAGTACCTTGACTCGGTTTACCACCTCGTCGTCGCGGCAATATTTCCCACTCTTCATTATAATAATGCTCATACCGCACTTGTAAATTAAATATACTATTAAAGGTCATAATATTTTTGAAGCGGACTAATCTGCCATAACATTTTTACCACTAGGTGCGAATTTAAAATGAGAATATCTCATGAGATTTTTGTCTCATTAAATAAAAATATCAGGAAAACTTTCATTTCATTGTCGAAACAGGTCTGAGACACGTGATATACTAGCGATAATCTCGTAAAACAATGTGTCATGAGAGTTTTATTTCTTGAACAAGTTTCAACGTGGAAACACGATTTATTGCGAATCTTGCATGATACATTTATTTCACGCGCTACACGTGAGTTTTACTGTTGTGTCGTCAAACAAATATTTGTTTTTTCCAAAAATAAGTTATTCAAATGAAAAAAGGGGTTTGAAAAGAAAACACTGTTCTTTTAACTGGACAAGAAGCATGATACTGCAATTAATCGAAGTATAATATGAATCTTAAAATCTATAAAAACCGAAATCTTCGGAAATCAGTTATGGACGAAATTTCCAACAAGTTTGGAATTCCGGCTCAAGAAGTAAAGGATAAAATACATAACCTTCGTTGCCAGTTCCAGAGCATCAACAGAAAACAAAAATCAGCAGCGGACATTCGAAGAAAGTTCTTTTAACTTTCCTGATCTTCCCGTTCTAGTTCTTTTAATAATATTTCCATTATATTCTTGTTTTCTCTCCTTTTAATCCATTCTCTCATCCAATATTTGTGAGACCTTTTCGTTTGTGTACTATATGGGACTTAACCGCAAGGTAATAATAATAGGCTACAGCCCTTCGTCTAGCCCTTTTTGTTGACATCTTTTTATAAAATCACTTCACAACACAAAGTTTTGTTTCTTTCTGCTTGAAATGTAAATTGATTATGGAAACAGTGCATTTAGAGACCTTGTCTCATGAGAGAAAAATTCATCAAATCGAGTGTTTCATAGAAATCTCTCATATTCTGTGGAAAAAAATCTGAGTTAAATTTCTCGTGAAACAAAAATCTCAAGAGATTTTAGTCTCCTTGTTGGCACCTATTATACTATAAAAAATAGGATGGAAGTAATGTATGATTGTCATCAACTATTTGCAGGGAAATTCACAAAAAATTATTAATTCCTGTTTTTTGTCCAGAGTAAGAGAAATTTGATATTTGGTGATACCTTTAAATTTAAAAACTTTCTTGAAATAATATAAATTTATTAAATTCAAAAATAGCAATTTTTTCCTATTTTCTGCACACTTTCTGTCGGTCTCTGTATAAATAGGTACTTCATTTTAAATCCATTGTACGTCGCACAATAAAATTATTAAAAATAAATTATTAGCTTATTCAATTAAAAAAATCGTTGTTTAAAATACCTAAATTTAAAATCGTTCATTGAATAATAATTTCAGGAAATAGATCAACCTACATATTTATCAAGATAATGACGAATTTTATTCATCACAATGAAAATGATGTGCAGCAAAGTGTAGAAATTGATGGCATAAAAATAAATTAAACAACAAAAATGTTAAATTGTATAGTAAAAAAATGAGTGTTGTTGCAGGTACCATTGTAGGTTTGTCGTTGCTAACTGCAGGGACAGTATTGGCTTATTTAAGTAAGTGAAACCATAAAATAATTTAGTTTTTCGAAATTCGAAAAGGTTATAATAGTTCTTAGAGCTAAAAAAATTCGTATCGTAAGTGCTTTTTGATTTTTAGCATAGCACACATTTCATGTTTAGAATGTTTTATTTAAAAAAGCTTGGTTTTAATCAATTCTTTTTTAATTTGCCTCTAAATACAAATTAAAATCCCAAATACCAATTCCGTATCTACAAATAAATTGTTTCCTGATCTGAAAACAATGCATTTTGAAATAGAAAGGTAGGCGTTAAAAACTTTATTACAATTGGGGCTCCCTGAACGCTCCATTTTGCTTCTAAAAATTAAATAAGAAATACCGTGCGTGTTTGCATCTAAGGGCGTAATGCTTAGCCGTAGAGCTTATTACCTGTTGGGTGTCAGTAACTACCTGAATTAACAATCAATTAGTTATTCCATCATCTTTGACAGTCGTTACAAGTAATCTGATTCATCGCTCATTTTTCCAATTTCTTGAACAATTCACATAATGGGCTTTACGGAACAGCACAAAACATTTATGGTTGAAGCGTATTTTCGAATCGGGGTTAGAGTAAATGGTGAGTGGCAATACAATCCGGGTTTGTGCATGGACGATTTTCACGAACATTTCCCTAACGTTGCTTTTATTGCTGGGGATTTTTATCATTGCCTGAAAAGAACCGTAGCTATGTTTAGGGAAACAGGTTCTACACAACACAAAAAAGGAGCAGGAAGACTATCTGTAAGAATAGAAGAACTTTTTGCAAACGTTCGTGAAATAATGCAAAATACGCCAACAAATGGTATAAGCCGCCTGTCCCAAGAAGTGGGAAGATCTTGTGGAACAAGCAGGACTATTTTTAAGAAGCAGCTAAATTTATTTCCTTATAAAGTGCAAGTATTTCAAGAAATACAAGCCGCAGATTTTGAAAGACGCAGGAATTACTCTCAATGGTTTACCCAAAATTTATTGGAAAGAAATGATTTATTAGACCTGACATTTTTTTCGGATTAAGCTTGGTTCCACCTCTCCGGTTACGTGAATTCGCAGAATACACGCATGTGGAGTAGTGAAAATCCTCATTTTTTTTGTCCACATTGCAGTCTCAAAAAAATGGTGTCTGGTTAGCTGTTTCCCGAAGAAGAATTGTTGGTCCTATTTTTTTCGATGACACAATTACAGCACAGCGGTATAGAGAAAATATTTTGAATCCATTTGTGGAGCAATTACTTGACGACGAACTACGTTTTGGATATTTTTAACAGGATGGTGCAACCGCCCATACAGCCGCCGAAACTATTAACTACTTACGCAACTTTTTCGACGACAGAGTGATCAGAACACTATTTTTAAAACACCAGTTGCAAATTTAGAACAATTACAAGAAAGGATTATCAAAGAGTGTGGTAACATTTCTCCAGAGATGCTGGTTAACACATTCGAAAATATGAAGAGACGTGTGAATTTATGCTTAGAGCATGGCGGTGGCCACTTTCAGCAATTTATATAATTATTTTTATTTTTCGTTCTGTATATTCTTACTGTGTCTACTTATTTTATTACTCATTAGTTTGGCATATTATGTCATAATATGAATTTGACAAAATTTTAACCTAGATTTGGTTAGATATAATAATATCGTCCTCATATCATTGTGATCTAAACCAAGCCCTACGTTTTTTAATCCAAACCCCCTTTGATGCAAATAATTTTGGCTCGCACGGTACGATATCCGAAAAGTATACCTAAAGAGTTTCTCCATAATAATTATAAATAAAAATGTTACAAGGTATTTTAAAAGTCCACAAAAGTTTTTGTCTTTACATCTCTAACGGGATTATTGTGTTAAGAAATTTCTCTTAATTTTTTTGTTGTAAAAGTATATTCATATAATTTAATTATTTCTAGAATTTATTGAGCCCGGTCTACAGCAGAATATAAATGGAACCCAAACAAATATTTCAGTTAAAAGTAAGCAATGGATTGATCCAGACGGTCCAGAAGTCCAATTTATTTTATTTACAAGGTCAGCATAATAATATATTAAAATTATTATTTTTTTGATGCACAGATATTTCAGCTATTAATTTATTAGGGACCGATAATATTAATTTAACCATGCCCAGTAAATATAAACAATTTTGAGGCGACGTTGGGTTGGCAGATTTTGGCAAAATTATCCTGTTTCAAATGGTATTCTCTTAGTCTCAATTCTTCATTTAGTGTGACCAATAAGAATATGTCACCTATAAATAAACAACAATACAGTATAAGTTTGCAACTTGGAATAAATTCAGCAAATCCAGAGCAATTTTTTTTAACATTACATTAACGTTTTAACTTCTGGTATTTTGTATAAAAAAAATATTGACAGTATGTTCCAAATTATACAGTGTGACCAGTAAAGTCCGCATCATATGGGATTTTTTTTATTAATAGCTTTATTCAAAATTTGACTTTGACATCAAGTTCTGCTTCGATCGAGATGAAAATTAAGCAAAAAAAATAGTAGTCCCGTTTAATTTTTTCCAAAAAATAATTCAAAAGTGGAGTTATTACTGAAAATATCGAAAAAAGTTTTAAGAAAAAGTTTTTTTAAATGTAGTTTCTAGCACACATGCAAAATTTCAGCTGCATAAGATAATTTTGATTTTTTACCCACCACTAAAATTTATTTTCCACTTAATGAACACTTTACTGATGAAACTGTTTTCTTTTTTGTCTTAATATTAAGGTGTATTACTTTCAGACACAAAATACGTTTTTAAAAATACTTATTTTATGAAGTTACCTTATGGGTACAGGGTCAAAAAGAAATAAACTTTGCATTCCATGCGACCAAATTTTAATAGCTCAATTTTGATTTTGTAGAAAAATACACATTTAATATGGCGCTACTTTAAAGAAAATGTATCCGAAATAAGGCATTGTTAAAACCAAGAAGTTTTATGTACGTTGCGTTGAGTCTTATTTTGCAAAACTGGTGCAATTTACAATATATGGGTAAAAAATAAAAAATTATCATATGCAGCTAAAACTATGCATGTGGGCTAGAAACTGCATTTAAAAAACTTTTTCTCATAACCTTTTTCGATACTTTCAGAAATAACCCTACTTTTGAATTATTTTTTAGAAAAAATTAAAATTTGACAGATAATGCGAATCACGTGACTACTATTTTTTCGCTTAATTTTCATCTCGATCGAGGCAGAACTTGATGCCAAAGTCAAATTTCGAATAAAGTTATTAATAAAAAAAATCCCATATTATGATGCGGACTTTACTGGTCACACTCTATAATAAATTTAACTAAATTTTTAAGTTAGGTAGGTACTTATAAAAGAAGGGAAAAAGTATCTTGTAATTCTTTGTTACACGACTTTAATTCTGCTTAGAAGTTTGGTTTGTTTATGTATAGGGGACACTTTCAGTCATTTGGCGAGGCACATAAACTAGTTATTGGGTTATATTTGAAAAAGTTCATTATCAAAGTGCAGATAACGTGCATGGAGATACGGGTTCTATTATTGATTCTGATCTAACCGATGCAATTGCATTTTTTTTAAATGACGAGAATTTATTAGTAATAAATGAAAAATAGATAAACATAAAATCAAAGTCATACATAAAGCTCTCAACTAAGCTTTAATATTGTTAAGATTTGTTAGGTAATAAATTATTTAAATGAAAATTAAAATCTTTTAAAAATGTTTTGTAAGTATATTGAACGAAGAAAAAAAGTTCTTTAAAAGGCTTATTTTTTTTTTGTATGTTAATAATAATTGCTTAATATTATGTAAGTAGCGGGTTTCCGCGGCGGCGCTAGCGCACTCCATTCAGGGGTGGATTCTGGGGGGGGGACGCCCTCCCCTAACATTATAAAGATTAGAAACAACAAAAGCAATAATATACCCAGCTGACTTCTTTCTTCTTCACCCCTCTAACATCCCCCAACCTTTATGTTTTGCCTTTTTTTTGCGCCCCCCTCCTGAAAAAAATCCTGGATCCGCCCTGAGTTCATTGTTATAAATTAGCTATCAAAACAAAGCAGTAGGTACCCTACAAACTACCCAATGGAACCTTTAATAGGTACCTATATTATTTTTAGAAAGCAAATTCTTCTGTGCGTTCTTTTATTATTTCTTTCTCTTTCAATAAAAATGTCATTTATCTTCTAGCTTTGTTCATAAAAATTATACCAAAAATATAGATTTATCATAATTATTAAAAAATATATCTATTTCATTACAGATCGTTAATAACGCTTACAAAACCTTTAAATGGACTTTGCGTTAATAAACACTTTAAGGGTAGAATTTATTAAAATACGGCAAGAAAATTCGCCAAAAAATATTTTTTCCAATATAAACTTTTATAACCCCTTTTTACCCCGTTAGGGGCAGACGTTAAAAAAAAGAAATAAGTGTTTCACTACTTATGTTTAGAGTATGTATGCTAAGTTTCAAGAAATTCGAACCAACACTCTGTTTTCCAATATAAACATTAGTATTATACACCTTTTTATACCCACAATGGGCAAAATTTTCATAAATGCCTAAACACATATTTATTTGTACCAAGCGAAGAATTTGGATTTTACTTACACAGGGTGAGTTTTTTAAAGTGTTACAAGGCCATATCTCGAAAACGGTATAAAATATTTTCTTGAAATTTTAGTGAGGTAATGGGGAGATGGGGAACCTATTTAAACATATTTTTGATGTCTACCTTTCCCAATTTTGAGGGGTGGGGTAACTTTGGAATTTTAAATGAGATAATGTACTTTTTTTAGTAAATACGAACCTACGTAAAGAACTACGTATGTATACAAAATGTTTTGATTGGCTCCCCTGGTTAAGAAATTATTGTTTTATTAGGTTATAAAATATAAAAAGTACTTTACTATTTAATTTTAACCTACTTATCGTCTGTCATGCTTCAGAAGATATTCAAAATATCTCCCTCAACTTCCAAACACTCTTTTTCTGAATGAATATCGTACCCGTTGTAATATTTCTGGTCTCACTAATAAGCATGCAACGCGGATTCGGTCTTTCATATCATCTAAAGTTGTAGATATAGCCGCCATTACTTTTTCTTGTATAAAACCCCATAGGAAAAAGTCAAGGGGGATCAAATACGGGGACCTTGCAGGCCCGTTTACCGAACCAGCTAGACCAATCCACCGTTTTTCAAGCAATTCGGTCAACTCATTACGGGCCTTTTCGCATAATGCGGCGGAGCTCCGTCCTATTGAAACCACATGTCAGGAGTTATGTTTTGGTTTAATAATTGGCGTAGTTGGTTCCTTAAAAAATCTGTATATATTTCTCCATTTAAGTGGCCTTCGAAGAAATGCGGGCCTATAACTCTATCTCCTATTATACCACACCATACATTAATTGACCAAGGATGTTGATTTGGTAGAGTTCTCATCCAGTGAGGATTTTCCGACGCCCAATAGTGCATATTGTGTCTATTTACCTTTAAAAATACAAACAACAAAAAAAGAAATTTAATTTCTTCTGACAAGGAATAACTTAAAATCCTACCTGGCCACAATTATGAAAAGTAGCTTTGTCAGAAAAAACAACAGTCTTGAGGAATTTATTATTTCCTTGCATTTGTCTCGTAACCCAATTGCAAAATATAACTCGATTTTCCCATATAGCTCTTGGTGGAGTGTAACGTGGTATGGATGAAATTTGTACAAGTGCAATATGGTCATAACTGATTTCTGACTTATTCCAGCATCTCTAGCAAGCTACCTGGAATCTACATGCGGGTCAATAGCTACAATTCCTAAAATTCCAACTGCCCTATTTTCATTCATTTTAGTTCGCTTACGAACTCGTGGTTTCGTGGTCAGGCTGCCGTTTGTACGACTTCTGGATTCCAGCCTTTTGAATGCCATGTGAGATTTCGGATTATTAGGAAACCTCTCCGCCCACACTAATGCAGCTTGTCTGTAGTTTTTTGCACTCCCCCAAAATTAACAATATGTCAACGTGCACACTAAAATTCGCTCCCATGTTTAATTAACCAAACTGAGAAATAAACGTTAAATCGTAAAAAATCTCAACTGACATTAGTTAAAACAATGCATTTCCATGGAAACGATTAATAATTTTACAATAAGGGAACTCGATTTATTGGTATTTGTTTTTTTATCAAAATTTAATAAATAACTTGGAGTTAAATAATGGTATATTATTTTAAATTAATCATAATTTCGTAACCAGGAGAGCAAATAAAAACAATTTTTGTATACGTACGTAGTTTTTTACGTAGGTTCGTATTTACCAAGAAAAAGTACATTATCTCATTTAAAATTCCAAAGTTACCACCTACCCCTCAAAATAGGGAAAAGGGGTAGACATCAAAAATATGTTTGAATGTGTCCCCCCATCTCCCCATTCCCTCACTCCTGACATGTGGTTTCAATAGGACGAAGCTCCGCCGCATTATGCGATAAGGCCCCTAATGAGTTGACCGAATTGTTTGAAAAAAGGTGGATTGGTCGAGCTGGTTCGGTAAACGGGCCTGCTAGGTCCCCGTATTTGATCCCCCTTGACTTTTTCCTATGGGGTTTTATACAAGAAAAAGTAATGGCGGCTATACCTACAACTTTAGATGATATGAAAGACCGAATTCGCGTTGCATGCTTATTAGTGAGACCAGAAATATTACAACGGGTACGATATTCATTCAGAAAAAGAGTGACAAAGTGTTTGGAAGTTAAGGGAGATATTTTGAACATCTTCTGAAGCATGACAGACGATAAGTAGGTTAAAATTAAATAGTAAAGTACTTTTTGAATTTTATAACCTAATAAATCATAATTTCTTAACCAGGGGAGCCAATCAAAACATTGTTTGTATACGTACGTAGTTCTTTACGTAGGTTCGTATTTACTAAAAAAAGTACATTATCTCATTTAAAATTCCAAAGTTACCCCACCCCTCAAAATGGGGAAAGGTAGACATCAAAAATATGTTTAAATAGGTTCCCCCATCTCCCCATTCCCTCACTAAAATTTCAAAAATATATTTTATACCGTTTTCGAGATATCGCCTTGTAACCCTTACTGTTGCGTTGGAACTTACCCCCTTCATTTCTACCCCCAAATTTCAAATTTCTTGAAACACATAGTTTCTTATTTTAATAGACTAAGCATGTTACCAATTTTCCGCAATATAGCTTAACATTAGAGATAGTTATAGGTACCCCTTCAACATAGGCTAAACCCCTTTTTTCAACCCCTAAATAAATTTTAAAAAATAACGAAACAGGTATATTCGTATTTCATCATTGGAACTTATAATCCAATTTTTAGACTTCCACCAGTTTCCTGAGATATAGAAATTCCTTTGAAAATTTCAACTCCCGTTTTTACCACCTTGTGAGTTGATTTTCGAAAAAATCCCTTCTTAGTGGATGCCTACGTTATAAGAAGAATACATCCTCGTAATTTCATGATTCTAGGATTAAGCGTTTAGACTGGGCAATGATGATACAGTCAGTCAGTCATCACTTTATCTTCTTAATCTTCTTAATAACATAGTATAAAACAAAGTCGCTATCCTGTCCCTAAAGTGGGGTGGAAAGTGGCATGGCGGGTACTAATATATCGGGTTTGTTCGAGTTTGTATTTATGCCAGCGGGTTGCAACGCATGCCGGATACACGCTAGTAATTTTATATAATGGTATAGACAAATAATTCATTTTTTGAAATTTTAAGCCGACTTTATTTGAATGCTCGTAACACGAATCTAAAGAAAATTGTAAACCATATTTCACTTCTAGTAACAACTCGAATCATTTTTGTCACCAAAAGCCTACCTTTTTTTGTAAAAAAATTTTATTTGTTAGCATACCTTCAAAAATAAAATGAGTCAGCTTTTTTCTGATTAGCGTTTTGCCACAAAATGAGTATTAAAAGTTATTTATTTTATTCTAAGAGCCAACCTCAGCCCCTCTGGTCAAACCAGGACTCTCTATAATTACAGAAACTTCGAAAATATTAATTAAACGAAGCGTAATTCTAAATATTTACAGCAGGAAGAAAACAGCTGTTTTTATTTTATTCGTTCAGGTTAGATAAAAATATATAAAAATATATTTTTAATACCTTTTATGGCTATTTTAGATAAGCATCTTGATTATTAAATTTTGTTATTATGTCTACATTGTAACATGTATTGTGATCGAGCTTTGTCCCGTAAATAAATGAAAACACTATACGGCTCAACACGAGGAAAGCTATTTGAATTCTGTCAAATATTTAATTTTACTATAAAGGTCATAATAATAAGACTATACATATTATAGGATTTAGTCGTACCTATATTGATACAGTTATCTTTCTAAATTCTTATGTACAAGCTAACATAATGTTAAAACCTTTAATTCAGCTAGGGATTTAATTTTTCTGTCCATTGAAACCCTACATTCACTGTTTTTGACTTAAAGTACGTATAATGTACACCCAAAAAAGAGGCTCCAAAAATGTGTTTGTTATGATACAATTTGTTGATATTTATAAAGCATGCAAATAATTCCTTTAATTTAAACAGCTGATTTTAAAAAGTCAATTTTGTAACGGTTTTCTCAATATCGGGTGCGACCCTGATATCTGGTCCAAAGGAAAATCTTCGCCACTAGACAATGACCTAGTTTGATACGGAGTAGGCGCAGGTATATTTGGGAAAAGACCCAGAATGGAAGTCAGCATCCCCCTGGGAAACAACGCCACAGTATACCAAGCAGAAGTCAATGCGATACAAGCATGTGTACAGAAGAATCTTGAAAAAAGGGCTACCACGACCAAAAGATACATATCTTATCAGACAGCCAAGCTGCCCTTAAGGCTCTGAATTCCTTCCGATTTACATCAAAAATCACAATGGAGTGCCTTAACGACCTAAAAGACCTGGCAGCCAGAAACAACAAGGTTGAACTCCTATGGGTTCCTGGTCATTCAGAGATAAAAGGGAACAAAAAAGCAGATAAACTGGCAAGAACCGGATCTGCTCAAAATTTTAGGGGCCCAGAACCTGCCCTTGGTTGGAATATCAAAAAAGGCAACCAAAACAGCATCAGACAGATGGGCGCAAAAACAACATCTATCTCGATGGAACGGTACACCTGGCCAGGCACACGCACGGGCTATTATCGATAGGCCCTCGAAGAAGCTATCAGCTGGAATGCTGCTCTTGACGCGCACTCAGTTAAAACAAGTGACCGGGCCTACTAACAGGCCATTGTCACTTAAGAAAACACCTACAACAAATGGAAGTCTATAATGGACCCATTGAATGTAGACTTTGCGGTGAAGAGGACGAAACCGCTTCCCATATCATATACAGCTGCGAAGCGCTAAACCCAAAAATATTCAAAATCTTCGGAAACAAACTAAGAAAACTACTGGACCTCGTAAAAGGAACAAACCTTTTCTAACAAGACTGGGGCGCACAATAGGCCTGAAGGCTGCAGTGTAAGAAGCTTGGGCCACACGTAGAACCGGACCCCCGCCTTTAACCAACCAACCAAGGGTTTCTTCTTTTCAAGACCAGGGCCTAAGAAAAATCATTTTACTGATTTTTATGATTATGATTATTGAAATGTTTACCAAATGCGAAAATTATACATTAGAGACCTAACCGTTTTGGACCAGCATTTTAAAAAGAATTTTTTAAAAAATTAATAAGCTTATCCGACAAAACCGGCGTTCAGATTTCTAGGGCTGGTACTTTCAGTCCTGATTAACTCAATTATTACGTAGTTACTTTAATATGACGTTTGGAATACGTCAACACTTATTTATTTCCCTGTCACCCTGACCTATTCCAAACGTCATATTAAAGTAACCACGTATCAATTGAGTTAATCAGGACTGAAAGTACCAGCCCCTAGTCTATAAGCTCCCAAATAAGTACCTACATAATTTCTGACAAAAATCAATATTTTGGCTTGATAGTCGTATAAATTAACAAATATTAACCGAAAAGGTCAATACCTAACCCATTTCGCTGGTACCAAATGTTTACGATAAAATAAAAGGCACGAACTGTTGAGAATTCTTGAAATTTTTCAACGGCAATTGCCAGGGCGTCGCGTCGAGAGAAAATCGGGGTCCGGGACAGATTAATTAACCAATTAAATAATTTTTATTGTTCGTACTGCAATTTTTTAGATGCCTGATTGGCCTGAATTTCCGGATTCCGATAAAAATGTAATGAACATCAGTATACACCATAGGGTGTCCCATTTAATTCGCGTAGGAGCTATGAAATCCTGACGTACTATTGCAGGACCCTGTATATTGTATATACAGTGTGAGTTTGTAACTGGAAACAAATTCAGTAAATCCAATTCAGTTTTTTTTTGGGGGGAAAATGCTTGAACACAGGTATTCGCATTTTAAGTTGTGGTATTTTTTATGAAGAAAATATTGATACAGTGTGTCCCAAATTAGAGATATGACGATGTAATTTCCATAATATTGGTAAAGTTTTATAATGAATAATAAAATTGATAACATAATTTAAACCCTCACCTAAAAATACGTGCCGCCACTGTCATGCTTGATGTGTTGAGAAAATAAGGCGATGTTTCTTAGTGTATTTTAATTTTTAAAATATTTACTTACTTGTTATACTATTTCTCATCTCGTTTTATACATTTATAAACTCCGGTTAACTTAATTTTTTTAAGTCTTGCACTTAACCTCACCGAAATCGTTAGTCTGTTATAAGCAATCCATTGATGATGTTAAATTTAGATATGTATAAAAATAGATCGTTCCATCTGTTACGCAGTGGTGGGGCGTACGTTTTAAATACTCCATACATAATGAATTAAATTAATAATTATTATTAATCAAAATTTTAAGTCAAAACAGATTGCGAAATAATTTTCTACATGCAAAGAATAAGAACGTCAGTAATTAAACATAAAGATACGCCACTGAGGTTTTGTAAATAAAATATTAACTTAAAAATATTATGTAGTTTTTGGTATGCGATGCCAGTGGCGTTTTCGGAAAACAATAATTCTGGGGTTTAGGATTGTTCTGATAACTTTACTGCTTTCGGAAAAAAAATATAGCAGAGATATTTTCATTAATTAAGCTATGTATACCTAAAAAATATGCTTCACATCAGCAAACCTAAAACAATTTGTTGGAAAGAATGGTAAGTAAATTTTTTTTGAATTTTAATTATGCAGGAAGTTTCTTAATATACCGGGTGTTTCTTAAAAGCTGTTCACCCCTATAACTTTTCTGTATTTATAGATATTAAAATTAAATTTTGAGATTATGCAAAAGTGACCTCGACTTTGATATTTTAAATGGGACATCTTGTATATTTTTACTTATTTGGGTTCAGCATAATGACACCTCACTTGTCATTTTTTGACGTGTTATAACATTTTTATGTTTATTTTTTATTTTCAATCTAGAGTGCTACAAATTAATTAAATCTGTTAATTTATAGTGAAGTAGTTTATGAAAATTAAAATTATAATAATTGGCTTTCTAAGTTTCACAAGCGTTTAAAAAATGAAATTTTGTTTCTCTTAATAGGCATTATCGCGTTTACTCCAATTATCCAAATGGAATGATGTTGGTTCACTAGGATATTTAAAACGAGCATTTTTTCCCAACAATTTGATACCATACACTCCTATGCTATTTTAAAATTGACACGAAAAAGTCCCAATTGCAAATTTAAAAGCGTTATGCATTATTGCCGCCCTCCCTGTCTTTTCTAAAGAAATATAAACGCGGCTTTGAAAAACAATAGAATGGTTTTAAAAACCAATATGGTTTTTAATTAAAATTGTAATGTTATTAGTTTATTAAACTTACATTGTAAATCAGATAAAATGGTTAGTTTTACTAGAAATGAACAAATTGATCTACTAATTTTTGGAGTGGCCAGAAAAATTCTTCTAAAGCCGCAAAATTGTATGTTTTATAAACTAATGACATTACAACTTGATATTAAAGTCATATTGCTTTTCAAAACCATTCCATTGTTTTTCAAAGCCGCCTTTATATTTCTTTGGAAAAGAGGGGGCGGCAATAATGCATAACGCTTTTAAATTTGCGATTGGGATTTAAGGCAAACTTTTCAGTGTCAATTTTAAAATAGCATTGGAGTGTATGGTATTAAATTGTTGGAAAAATGCTCGTTTTAGATAACCTAGTGAACCACCATCGTTCCATTTGAAAAAATTGAGTAAACGTCAAGAACACAAAATTTCATTTTTTAAACGCTTTTGAAACGCAGAAAGTCAATAATTATTATTATAACATAATTTTAATTTTTATATTATACTAAATACTTTACTATAAATTAACGGATTTAATTAATTTGTAGCACTCTAGATTAAAATAAAAAAATAAACATAAAAATGTTATAACACGTCAAAAAATTACAAGTGAGGTGTCATTTCACTCATAATGTTATGCTAAACCCAAATAAGTAAAAATATACAAGATGTCCCATTTAAAATATCAAAGTCAAAGTCACTTCCGGTCAAACCGGAAGTGCTAACAAATTGAAAATTATGCCAATAAATGCAGACTCATCGCTTATGTATCATCTCAAAACTTCATTTTAATATCTATGAAAATATAAAAAAGGTATACTTAGGGGTGAACGTCTTTTGAGAAACACCCGGTAGGTACATGTATATTTTACTTACTAATTTACTTACTACAGACCTCTTATTAAATAGATTAATCATTCATAAATAATAATCTGTTTGTTTACATCAAATATTTGTACGTGTAGAACAAGGACAGAAAGCGTTAAAAGTCCGACTCCGCGCAGTATTGCAATGGCTTAAGGATTCCGAGAGATCAATAAACACCAGTGGCGTAGAGTGTGTCAAGGATTTTAAATACAATAAATAAGTAATAATTGAAAAACGTTGCGTGCGTTGCGCCCATTTCACAGCAGACGTGGTGGCCCTTCAAAGTCGACGCTCCAACGTTTGGTGGCAAAATTCAAGACGACCGGTTCCGCAAACAATCAGCCAACACCTGTACGTCAAAAAACCGCCAGATTGGCTCAGAATATCGCTGCTGTCCGTGAAAGTGTGCAGGAGAACCCGAGGCAGTCAATTTCTCGCCGTGCACAAGAACTTCGCGTTTCGGAGACTTCAACTTGGCGAATTTTTCGTCTAGACTTGGGCCTGCACCCGTACAAGATCGAATTGACCCAGGGGCTCAAAGTTAATGATCATAGACAACGCCGTTTGTTTGCTGAGTGGGCTTCGGAGCGTTTGGAAGAGGATCCTAATTTCGGTAGAAAAATCATCTTTAGCGACGAGGCGCATTTTTGGATGAATGGTTTTGTGAACAAGCAAAATTGCCGGATATGGAGTGAAGCCAACCCACAAGTGGTTCATCAGGTGGCAATGCATCCACAAAAAGTTACCATCTGGTGCGGATTTTGGGCCGGAGGCATCATTGGTCCGTACTTTTTTCAAAATGAAGTTGGTGAAGCCATCACCGTCAACGGCGACCGCTACAGAACGAGGGACAATAAGAAATATATTTTTTTATGTATTCATTACCTGTATAACCACGCGGAGGGGATATTTGTACTATGGTATATAGTTGCACTGCAGTAATAGGTGAAACTACTTTAATTGTTATAAGGAAAATATTTTTTGTTGACATAACAGGACTGAAAATGCTTTATAGAGGTATCAGTTTTCCCCACTTTCTGCTTTTATGAAGCTGTGAGAAAGTCCTATAATAATATATTATTTTACACTTGAATGTTTCAAATTCCCAAACGAGTGAAATATTCCTACTAGTTTCTGTAGTTTTAGTGTAGGGGAGAGGGAGGCAAGAGTGAACACTTAACCTTTGAAATTTTTTTTTTATTATAAGGCAGAACTTGAAATAAACTTGCTTAGCATAGAACAATCTTTGGTAAACCAGTAACACAAAAATATATGTATAAATGCTTTAAACTATAAAAAAGTAATACTTAATACAAAAATATTTTGAAAAAAGCAAAAGTTTACTCTTGCCCCTCTGGTATGAGGTAAGAGCAAACAACAAGAAAATCCTAGGTAGGACGACAAAAATCACAAGTAAAAAGTCATCAAAAGGTTCAACGTCTGTACAGTCTTCATGAGACCATTAACCACAGGTGGCACACCGAGTCCAATTCTCATTTGACTGACTATATTTACCGCTACAATAAATACATACATAATCCTCTTTATCAGTTATTTTTATTTTCTTTACTACTTTATTTTTTGTTTTTATACCAGAAATACCAGCTGCTTTTCCATTACATATATTTATTTCATCCTTTGTATCACTTATTATTTGTTTGTTAACCATTTTATTTTTTGTTTTTATATCCGTTATTAAAGGGCCCATGTCCTATTCTGTGATTCGTTCTGCATGGTTTGTCATCCAAATGTCCATGTCGGAATTTAAATAGGACTTAAAAGGACCAAACACTGTAAGGTCAAGCGGGGCAAGAGTGAACACATGTGTTCGCTTTTGCCCCAAAAAACAGAATTTTTTAATAAGCCAGCCCTTTTAACAACGCGCCACTGGCGACATTATATAGGTACCAATATGAATTTATAGGTTAGGTTTTAAAGATTTCGTAAAAAAATGGTAGGAAGTAAAAATGAACTACCACAAGCGATTAAACGATCTAAATTATCAAATAATTGTTACATGGTATACTATTAAAAATAAATTTACCTTATTTTCGGCTTATTTTCTTGGTAAATTCAAACCAAAGTTGCACAGGGAACTGAAAGCACATGGTTTGCACTACTGTGACCATTGGCAGCAAAAAAATTATTAATTAGAAATGTTATTGCATTGTCTACTCTTGCCCACCTGTTTACTCTTGCCTCCCTCTCCCCTATACTTACATAATTTTGTAACTTTTAAGAAAAAAGAATAATCGAACATTTTGTTGAATCACCCCTTTGTAAAAATATGTTTATATTAAACAAAAACCCAGCAGTATTTATCAGGGGAACAATAACGGAAATATATTATAATTAACGAAATCAAACAGTATCATAATGACTGGTATGTTTAAAAATGTAAAATTTAATAATAAACTTTTTTCCTATGTAATAAAAATAATACAATTCATTTATTTACCTTAATTGATTATAGATAAAATATCATTAAAAATATATACCTTCCTTATAAAGGATGATTTTATTTTATCTTTGACCGAGTAACTAAAGATATGTAGGTAGGTACAATAAAGTTCTAAACGATAACCTTTTATTAGTAATATAATAGTAAATTTAAACAAGCCTTGCCACATTTAAATTTTAACTCAAATTTCAAGTATACATAAAACAGATGGCAATGTACGTCATAAATAAGGTATTTACTTAGAAAAACAGGTTACTTCAACTAGGTTGGTGTAAGTGTTTTTAGGTTATCTACTTGCTACCGGTCTTTAGCGCCCTAAATGAAGAACCCAGAAGTTGGTTTTTGCTAAATAGTTTCAAAAAATGTTTGTAAACGATTACTTGAAATTTATACATTTGTGTACGCTGAATAGAATTGTGCCTGAACAATGTCGGTGTTCAGAAAATATGGCCACAAGTAATAATAATAATAATAGCTTTATTGCCCAACAAGTATTCATTTACAGAGCAATAATACCTATAGAAAAGAAAATTAAAACAAAAATTCATTAATATCAATTTGTATTAAACATATTACCTATAATATAAAAAGAAACTATAAAAAAAGCAACTAATAATTAGTGATGCCGCCGAGACGAGAAATTCTCGTGTCTCGTCTCGTCTCATCTCGTCTCGACGAGACGAGAGTGAAATTTTTTTCTCGAGAGAAGTCACGAGACGAGACGAGAGAAGACCGTTTCTCGTCGAGAAATTTCTCGTTTTTTCTCGAATTTTCTCGAACTTTCTCGTTTGTTAGAACATTGAATTTTAGGTATCTCCTAATATATAAACAGAAAAATAATGTGTTTAACGTTCTCACTCTATCGCATTGTGAAGGCATTTACCTTAAAACAGATATTCAAGAGAACAAAATCAAATTGTCTAGCCTCTTTCTTCTGTCTACGGTTAGTAGTTGACGTTTTTAAATAATTAACCAAATCTGAAAGAAAGCATTTTTGATTGAAAACACAATATCGAAAAGGACCCCAGTCAAATTTCATTCACAAGGCGAAAGGCGATAGATTTTTACGAACATCGCCAAGATATTTACAAGCATAGTTTTTTAAGTTTAAATGAAACGCAATTCAAAATGCAATAAAAATAATGTCATTGTTAATACATGTTTGTTAATCCTAATAATAAAATGTGAAACCTTCCTATGGAGTAATTTTATTTACATGGTTGGTAAAATACCGTGAACCGTGACAGAACGTATCTCAAAAACTAGCCAAAATGTTTTACAGAAGTCAAATTAGTAGTGTAACAAACTAACAAACAAGTTTAAATAGTTATTTTGCAACAATTTCTTAAAGTGATACTTGTTTTACGCGTATTTAACAACAAAAGTCACATAAATTTCACGCATTAGTGCAAAAAGACTTACTTTACGCTTTATTTAGCATGCTTAGATTTGGTACTTCACGCACTGCAGTACTGCAGTAGAAAAAAACGCAATGGCAATGCTTGTTGGTTTTCATACCAAAGGTTGTCAGATATATATTTTTTAGAAACATAGAAGATACAACAAAAGTATATGAGACTAAACAAAAATATATGAGATTCTTATAGGTATTGTAAAACTTTCTGTTGTAGCGGCGGTGATCTTAAACCAATTACAGTTTACATTGTATAACTCATAATATGTAAAAGAAGGACACAATAATTAATTATCTAATGTTACCGCGATTTAGTCCGAATATTTCATAAACTATGAGAGATTGATATGTCAAATAGAGCATTTTCGAAAATACTTCTTTAAGTTCTTTCTCTTGCACATTCTATTAATGTAATAAAAAAATTAAGGTTTTTTCCCCGGATGACATTCTGGGCCTGGGCTGATCCCTTTATTTAGTCGAATATTTTCCAAACTTATGCAGTTAATTATGCCCCGAATTATGCCAAAAAATATAATAAAAGAAGGGTAGTTCCATTATGATTCAATTATTATTATTTTAAATCGTTCTCTATTCTGTATCTTTTACCACCCCGTATATTTTGGACTGAAAATACCTCGGTGCCAAGCCTATTACATTACGTGAATTATGTCTTATGGCCGCTTGCAATATTTTGTTAATCTAAGAAAAATAGTTTCTAAGTCACATGACTAACAAACCGACTTATATTAAACCCTTCTGCGAGACGACCAGATACTTTTAAATCTTTACCCCCTTTATGATTCGTATAAAAAAATATTTTTTATGATTCCCTACTCACGAGACGAGACGAGACGAGACGAGACGAGACGAGACGAGACGAGACGAGACGAGACGAGACGAGACGAGACGAGACGAGACAATGGCACTCTCGAGCGAGAAAAACGCATTTCTCGTCGAGACGAGATAAAAAAAAATTCTCGCCTCACGAGACGAGACGAGAATGGGCCAATTCTCGTCTCGTCTCGTCTCGCGGCATCACTACTAATAATAAAAGCAGATGTTGCCATCACCGTACTAAATTAGCAAAGAAAAATAACCTAATAAAAAAAAATACTCTAAAAAGTTTTAAATAGTTTTTGCCACAACTTTTAATTTATGCAGGTTGCACGTAAAAATATCACAATAATTGCATATTTTATTAAAGTTATACCACATAAAATTAATTGGCGATTGAAGCATTACATTTGTGTTGGCCCTTTCGCATAAGAATGTTACACTTTGTCTACTGTTGATTCTTGGAATTGAAAAGTTAATTTGACATAGCAGATCTAGACAGTCAACACCACCGCGCAGCAATTTAAATAAAAAAAAACAGAGAGGTAAATACCCGTCTCTTCGCTAAACTGTCAAAGTTGTATCTCTCTAATAGCATGTTATAATCAACACCCCGCTCCGGATAGACACCCTCTATCTTAAAAGTTACATACTTTGAAAAACGTTTTTGAATTATTTTAATGCTATCTATGTGACATAAATAATAAGGGTTCCATATAATTGAAGCATACTCCAACTTTGCTCGTACAAAAGAAAAAAATAAGGTGTTGAAAACTTTTGGGTCATTAAAATTCTTACAATTGCGCACGATGAAGCCAAGGGTCCGTCGCGCATTTAAAATCATTTAATTAATATGATTAATAAATGTAAACTTAGCATAAAAAATTACTCCCAGATCCTTTAACACACATGGGCGTTCCAAAACCTCTCCAAGTAGGGAGTAGGGATAGAGCAATGGTTGTTGTTTACGAGTATAAGTCATGATTTTACATTTGGTTGCATTTAGTTGGAGTTTGCTTCTTTCACACCATCCCTGAATTTACTTCTAGGTGTTCTTGTAGCAGTGTGCAATCATTTACAGATTCAATGGATAAAAATATCTTTAAATCATCCGCAAAAAATAATTTTACTCAAATCATTTATAAAAATTGAAAACAAGAGAGGTCCTAAATTAGATCCTTGTGGAACGCCGGATGTTGCAACATATTCATTTGACTTAAATCCATTATAAAATACACACTGCTTTCTATCTCTTAGTCATGATCTTAAAAAAGCCAAGGATGATGCTTCAAAACCGAACCCCTCAAAGCTTACTCAATAACACCTTATCCTATCAAAAGCCTTGGAAAAATCTGTAGAGTAGTAGTAGTAGAAAAGAAGGGTAAAAAGGATATATAACTTTTTTCGTTGACTTTTATACTCTTTTAGAGATCATATTAGAACAAGTTGACGTTCAAAACTACAGGCAGATATTGTGTTTTTTCTAAGTGTAATTTTTTTAAATGGAACGCCCTGTATATTTTGTACTCTAACGTTTTCAAATCACCTATAGAACACAAAGGGTCATTTGCAATATTGGCTTTGAATACAAAATAACCGAATTATCGGCACATTTTTTTGTTCGACTAGTTGACTGTGAACTGCTGCGACATAAGATGCAATTATACTTTTTTAAATATTATTTACTAGGTGGCTGTGAATGGTTTTGTTTTAACATTATAGGGTAATATAAGGTCAAAAATCAAGCAACGTCAAGTTTTTAATATTAAAAAATAGGGTTCACTCATTTAGAAAAATGAGATATTTTAGAGATGTATTTTGTGTCGACGACAAATAATTTCCGAGCACTGGAACATGGAACGTGATCAACCAAACAGAAGGTATTCCCTAAAATTGTACAGAAAATTTAGGAGTAATAAAAGAGTCTTTGGGATAATTACAAGTAAATGTATTAGCATATTTTGAAGCTTACAAAAATAATTCAACTAGAGATTTAGCAAAGTAGAAGGGTTTAAATTTATATATGTACGATTTGGAGAACCTTGAAAAAAATATAAATTAGTACCCTTTAAGTACCAACCGGTACAAACAGTAGTATCCAGTGGCACCTAAAGGAGGCTAATCATTTATCAATTGATGGCAGATATGTGTAGGCAAAATTTGTACTTTCCAAGGTTCATTTTGTGGATCGAAGCGAAGCTAATTTTTCAAATAGAGAGTTATATCTTGTTCATCCGAGAAATCCTCAGGTTCAATTTAAAATCAATATATGGTGTGGTTTGATAGGCAGTCAATTAATTGGTCTAATTTTCTATGAAGACACATTAACAGGAAATAGATACGTTGATATGTTGTCAGAATTGCTAAAAGCATATTTACATACATTTCCAACAAGATGGAGTTCCTCCGCATCAGTTTCACGAAGTGAGAGTTACGCGAGCAACGAATGGTCCGATTCGATGGCCCCCAAATCTCCTGACCTAACTCCTTTAGACTTTTACTTTTGCGGTTATATCCAAGACCAGGTCTATAAAAGGAGATATGCAAACCTGGCCGAACTTTAAGATAACATTACAGACATTGTAAGATCTATCAATGGCAGAACAGTTCTAGAACCTACAAACTGTGTAATAAAGAATGCTTGAAAATGCTTTGAAGAAAACGGTGATGTGTCGGCACATTTAATGGAGTTTCTTTTGGTATTTCTATTGGTTAAATAAAATAAAATATAGTAGAATTGCATATTATTTCGCAACCGTTCACAGCCAACTAGTCGAACAGCAAAGTGTGCCGATAATTCGGTTAGGTATTTTCTATTTATTGCAAATGACCTTTAGTATTATGTAGGTGATTTAGAAATGTTAAGAGTACAAAATATACAGGGCGTTCTAATTAAAAATTTGACATTTTGCTAACTTATTTTTGAACGCATCATTTAATTGAGGTTCCGCTTATTCCCTCTTAATCATGGGAAAAATGCTACTAGCTTGATAATTTATCCGACTCTGTATCTGCCATAAAAAAAACGTTAGGGCGCATTTAATTAAAAACAACCCGCATAATAATTTTAATTTACCTTTTCTGTAAATATGCAAATCTTGAGTGTAATTTATCACTTTGATGCTAAACTAGAATATTGGCACTTTGGAAACGTAGTAATATCAAATAGTAGTTAAAAATAAGCTAATTGATATCAGTATTCTAATATAAAATCACCTAGGCACGCTTATCTATTCTTCTAATTTTTTTTTATCATTATCTTTTGTGAGCAGTTGTTCGTCGTTTAGATTGATTTTTTTTAATGCACTTTAGTTGGTGGTATTTCAGAAATCGAACTCCAGCGGAAAAAGTAAGGTAAAAATCAACCATGTCATAAAAAAATGTAATAAACAGGACATTGTTTATTTCAGAAACGACACTCCTTATACATTGCAAGTTGAAAGTCAAGAGGCCCTAAATAACTCTGGATTTGATCTCAATTATCAAACAAAAATTATAACTCATGGCTTTCTAAGCAGCATTGAAAATGATGTATTCACCTTATGCAAAGATGGTAAGTATACAGGGTGTTATTTAAGTATGTGGCCAAACTCCAAGGGGTGCTTCTTTAAGTGATTTTAAGAAGAAATGTTCATATAAACATGAGTCGGAAAATGCATAGTTTTTACGATACAGGGTGTCAAACTTTAAAAAAAAATCGTTCGTGAATCTCAATACCCTTTTATTCGATTTTGTTGAAATTTGGCAATTCGGTTTTCAATAACAAGAGGATAATTATTTAGTCCCAAGTAGATTAAAATTATTAAGTCCAGTGGCGTCCCGGAAGACAGTCCAACTAATATTTTTGGCAAAAAAATTGCGCGCCACTGACTTTTTTTAAAATTATATGTTTTTTTGCGAATTAAGGAACTATAAATACAACTATTTTATCTTTTAAGTTTTTTTATATATTGCTTTGTTTTCGAAAAAAAAAATAAAACCACTTTATGGCATGTCCCCGGGACAATAACAGGTTATAGTTTTTACTTTTAAAACATAATAAATTATTACGCTATGCGATTATTTTATGTTAATTTATTTTATCAAAAACAGTTTTAATTTGTGCGAAAAAATTCAAAAGAGGACTTTCGTGTAATTTGACTTGCTTGATAGTTTGGTAAGTAGTTAGTTTAAATTTTTTACTCTTATTGTCCCGGGGACATGCAATAAAGTGGTTTTTATTTTTTTTTCTCGAAAACAAAGCAAGATATGAAAAATACTCAGAAAATAAAATAGTTGTATTTGTAGTTGCTTAATTCGAAAAAAAAACATTATTTTTAAAAAAGGCAGTGGCGCGCAATTTTTTTGTAAAAAATATTAGTTGAACTGTCTTCCGGGACGCCACTGGACTTAATAACCTTAATTTAATTATGTTTTAATTATCCTCTTGTTATTACAAATAGAATTGCCAAATTTCAACAAAATCGAATAAAAGAGTATTGAGATATTTACGAACATCCGATTTTTTTTAAAAGTTTGACACCCTGTATCGTAAAAACTATGCATTTTCGGACCCATGTTTATATGAACTTTTCTTTTTAAAATCACTTCAAGAAGCACCCCTTGGAGTTTGGCCACATACTTAAATAACACCCCGTAAATACAATAAAGCAAGCGGAATTATTGATCAAGGACGTTCTAGAGGAGCAAATACAAAAAAGTGGCAAAACGACCAACAATTCTGGCGACGCCCTTAAATATAGCGTTACAATAGTAGCCTTTAAAATAATTCAGCTAAACACTAATCCAGATTTTCTAAATACCGAAATCTAATTGATTCTTGAGTAATAGGCAATTATTAGCAATTATTTAATTTTTTTTTATTTTTTATTTTATGTAAATAGCTTACCTTGAAGCCGGCGGTTACAATGTCATAGGCATGGACTGGTCAGCACTCTGTCAATCTGAATATTTTTCGGCAAGAAGAGGAGCAAAAGCAGCAGGACAGCAACTTGGAGATTTTATTAATTATTTGACTTTAAATGGGGTTGCTCTTAAAGACATACATCTTATAGGGCACAGTCTTGGAGCTCACGTGGTAGCAATTGGCGCTGACAGTATAGATGTAGGTAGAGTTGGAAGAATAACAGGTACTATAGAAAGAACGAATAAATATTATATTTCTTCCAAACTCATAGAGTATTATTTGTTGTACTTAGATATCCTGTTTTATATTAAAAGATATCTTTTCTCTAAGTTATTATTTAAATTGGGTTTATACAGTGCGAGCAAAAATTATTTACATCAAAGAGGGCTTGGATTAAAAAACGTACGGCTTGGTTTAGATCACAACGATATGGGGACGATATATCTAACCAAATCTAGGTTAAAATTTTGTCAAATTCATATTATGATATGAGCTAAACTAATGAGTAACAAAATAAGTAGACAAATACAAATTTATTTTTGTTGTTTACAAAATTAACAAAGTAAGAATATACAGAAAGAAAAAGAAAAACAATTACATAAATTGCTGAAATTGACCACCGACATGTTCCAAGTATAAATTTACACGTCTCTTCATATTTTCGAAAGTGTTGACCAGCATCTCTGGAGAAATGTTACCATATTCTTGGATAATCCTTTTTTTATTTTGTTGGCATATTTTGCATTATTTCACGAACGTCTGCAACAAGTTCTTCTGTTCTTACATGGTCTTCCTGAGTTCCTGCTCCTTTTTGCGTTGTATAGAACCTGTTTCCCTAAACATAGCCACGGTTCTTTTCAGGCAAGATAAAAATCCCCAGCAATAAAAGCAACGTTAGGAAAATGTTCGTGAAAATCGTCCATGCACAAACCAGGATTGTATTGCCACTAACCATTTATCCAACCCCGTTTCGAAATACGTTTTAACCATGAATGTTTTGTGCTGTTCCGTAAAGTCCATTGTGTGAATTGTTTAAGAAATTGGAAAAATTTGCGATGAATTAAATTACTTGTAACGACTGTCAAAGATGACTGAATAACTGATATTGTTAATTCAGGTAGTTACTGAAACCGAATAGGTATTAAGCTCTACGGCTAAGCATTACGTCCTTAGATGCAAGGCCCTCTTTGATGCAAATAATTTTTACTCGCACGGTACCTTAATATGTGGCCGCAGATATTTCAATAAATGAGGTTAGGTTAGGTTGAAAGTGAGTGATTTACATTTATCACTCCACTGCAACCATCTGATCCATTGTGGCTTACACCTTGTTTATATTTCTCCCAATAGATCAAGCTTTTTAATGAAGTTAATAATTATTTTGGGGGAAAAAAGTTCTTGCCGAATCTATTGTCAACGTAGTATCATGTTCATTATACTCGTTTTTTTTTCAATCTTTTAAAACGCTACTAGTTCTCATGAATTTCATTACGGTTATTTTAATTTCCATATCTGTAAAAGGAACATCAGGACCTATCTCATGGAATTGTCTGCCATATTATTATAGTTTGTTTCGTGTTAAATCCGACGATCTAAATTATTTGTTTTAACGTAAACATTTTTCTGATTTCATCAAAATCACAAAATTATTTATTTATTTATGAGCATGCCTTGCAGGTCCCTGCAAACCCAAATACAACATACAGGACTATGCCATTATGACATAACACAGGCTATTTGATATTTTATGATTTTAATATTTCTTCATGATTTATACAAAGCCAGCTTACTTGAAAATGAAAATGAACATATTATTATTATGTGACAATCTAGAAGTAAAAAAAAACTCGTGAAATAAACCACGGGTTGGAAAATATTTTCAAAATAAAATAATCGAAATCCAAATAATTAAGAATGTTATTTTTAATGTACCCTATACCGGGTGTCTCTCAAAAGACGTTCACCCCTATAACGTTTTTATATTTATAGATATTAAAATAAAATTGTGAAATTATGCATAAGAGATGAGTCTGCATTTATTGGCATAATTTTCAATTTGTTAGCACTTCCGGTTTGACCCGAAGTGACCTTAACATTTGTATTTTTAATGAGACATCTTGTATACTTTTACCCTTTTGGGTTCAGCAGAACATTATGAGTGAAATGACACCTCACTTGTAATTTTTTGACGTGTTATAACATTTTTAGGTTTATTTTTTATTTTCAATCTAGAGTGCTACAAATTAATTAAATCTGTCAATTAATAGTCAGTACATATCTACGAATAAAGAATACAAAGGAAGTAGGGTATTGTAGATTGACAGTTGTCCGGGATGGGGGCCGATGGCGGCAACATTTGACGCATGCGCGTTTCCGGTCCACCTGTGGCGTATCATTAAAATGGTAATAATAAAATGATTAATGAAATTTTATTTGACGAAGAAAATAGAAAAAATATTTAGATTCATATATATACCTATAAGATACGTTAAGGTTGGTGTAATAAAACAATACAACTATTTCTTTTAATTATTTATTTAAATAAGGTAACGGAGGTGAAAGGGTCCTTAATGTAAATATCTGGTTAAATAACTAAAAAACACCTTTTATTATACATTAAAAAAAAAATTGCAGGAAACAAATTGTTTCAGATAATAAATACTGATGAAGGCAAAATTATTGCCAAAACGTCTACGTTAAAAAATAAAATTTTTAAAAACCTTACTATTTCTTCATGAACCAAATCACAAGAAAATAATAAAATATAATATAATATAATATAATATAATATAATATAATATAATATAATATAATATAGTCCTGTTTATTATATGTACCTAAATAATATTAATGAGATTTCTAGTATACAAGAAAATTGTCAAATGACAAACTATGCAGATAATACAAACATTTTATTTATTTCTAGTATCAACAACTTAACAAGTTAATTATAGATACATAAACCCCATTTCTAAAAGCTATCCTAAGCTATAATAAATATTCAATTAGCATTTGCCTAAGCAGTTCATTCCTTAATTTTAATTTTTCATAGTTTAAATTATATATTATGTCAATGTCTCCACAATATTTATTAAAATAGAGCACAGTCTTATAAGTGGTGAGTTTTTGTATAGATTTGTCCTCGGTGTAGGAATATAAAATACATGTGCGGATCTAGTATTGACTAAGCCTATTCTAAACGGAAGCAGTCCTAAGAACTCTTTATTATCTATTTTGTCTCTAATTATTTTATATAAGAAAATAATTCCTGCTTCTATACGCAATAGTCTTAAAGAAGGGAAATTAAACAAATTACACAAAAGCCCTTGATCTGTACCTCTTGGCGGATAAACTGAAAATGACTTGTAGTACGAAAATTTTAGAAATTTACGCTGAATATATTTTAAAGGAGTAATCTTATTGGCATACTGAGGATCCCAAATAGTGCATGCATACTAAAGTTTTGTAGCTACCAGGGATTTATATAAAGTTATTATGGCGTTAACATTTTTAAAGTATTTACAAGTTCTTATAATAAATCCTAGCATATAAAGACCATGAGCTTCTCGAGCAACATATTTAACAATTATGATTGAAGTAAATAATTATTGGTTTTCTAAAGACAAACTGATATTAAATAAATCAAAGACCGTTATCACCTTGTTTAAGACTAACCGATACACTTTGGATAATCCGGAAACCGTAACCATTAATGATTGTCATATAAGATTAAAGGAAGATACTAAAATCTTCGGTGTGTTGTTGGATAGTAAAATGTCCTGGAAGAGCCATGTCCTGGAAGAGCCATTTCCAATATATGTTGTAACCAGAAGGTGTTCCATTTAGATTCACAGTAGGTTGCATATGCATAGGAACGTACCTGCCAAAAAAATATAAGTTTTTTAATTATCACTGTTTGGCACCTTTACCAAATGACACAAAAGTACCTATAACGTGATACAACCTCTCTTTGTAATTTTTTTTTTATATTTTGATATGAATTTCTTTGAATGATAGAAGGTTTGGGACTTGCTTTGAATTAATTTTTTTTAATCAATGGTATCGCCAGTCGTCCTCAGGTGAATATTGGGAAAACGTTTCTATCATTCTAGAAACATCATTGTCTTCAATCTTTAAATATGAATTTTTTTGTTTATCGTACCTACCATCCATATTTTATTACATTCTTTATCCATGGCTTTAAAATTTTAAAAATAGATTAAACCAATAAAACATCTAAAAACTTTTATCGATACCTACATAATTTATGAAAAAGTGACAAAGCAGCTTCCTCAGAAGCACAAGTAATGCAGAACTATTTGTATTCATATTCTTAATTCTACCTACCTACATATTTTCCAATATTATGTAATGACCTGATACAATAATAGTTTCAAAACTTACATTTTTTAACCTGGCTACTTCAAAAGTAGGCACTACTGCAGTTGGGACCAATCTAACTTTCAATCTTGAAGTTTTGTCAACCCAATCTTCAGAAAAATGCTCGGAGCAAAGAACTCTATTTCATCCCTTCGGTTTACAATTTTCAACCATGCCTTTTTTCTTGGATAATTATGTGGAAAACTAAAAACCAATAAGTATTTTTAATTTGCTTTCTGTAGAAATGAGGTAACCCAGTCGATTAATAAATAAATAATATTTTTCTGGTTTTATAAGACGAACGCCCATGAATGACGAATGACATGCGAGGTTTGGAGGTTATGTGTATTTTGATATTAAATTAAATATTGACATTTTTTTTTCTCTACAGATTAAAAAAGTTTATATATCTAAACATAAACTTACCGATGAAATGTAATGCCCAGTTTTTTACTTCCTAGCGTTTGGGAGCACCCACAAGCAGCACAATTAACCATATTTATAGCTTTTTCATTAACCCATAATACCAAACAATTAATCCGTTTTAATCGCTGTCCAGCGCTAAAAGTATACTCCACTGTCGCACTAAAGTAATTATAAGTTTACTAGAATTCGTTAAATATGGTTCTTAACTAATTAAAATGGAAATTAACTCAAAAACAGCAAAGAAAGCAGAAATCACAGCTAGACCTGTCAACTAGTGTCAACCACGGTCAACCACCAAAACAAACATGGAGTCATATTTAGACATTAGATGGGGGTTCAAAATGGCCGACTTCCGTCGGTTGCGTTGTAAGGCGGTTTATGCAAAATCCTACTTCCTTTGTATTCTCAATTCGATGGTACATATACTTAGTAGTATATTATTATGAAAATTAAAGTTATGTCATAATAATTGACTTTCTTAACTTTTACAAGCGTTTAAAGAATGAAATTTTGTTTTCTTGACATTTACTCCATTTTTACGAGCATTTTTTTTTTCAACAATTTAATACCATACACTCCTATGCTATTTTAAAATTGACACTGAAAAATTTGCTTTAAATCCCAATCGCAAATTTAAAAGCGTTATGTATTATTGCTACCCTCTATTTTCTAAAGAATTTTTATTTCTTTGAGAAACAATGCAATGGTTTTGAAAAGCTATATGGCTTTAATTTAAAATTGTAATGTCATTAGTTTATAAAACATACAATACATACAATCTTGCGGCTTCAGAAGAATTTTTCTTGTCACTCCAAAAATTGGGAGCATATCAATTTGTTCATTTCTAGTAAAACTAACCATTTTATCTGATTTACAATGTAAGATTAATAAACGAATAACATTACAATTTTAATTTAAACCATATTGGTTTTCAAAACCATTCCATTGTTTATCAAAATATTTCTTTAGAAAATATTTTAAAAAATTGCAATAATGCATAAAGCTTTTAAATTTTCGATTGGGACTTAAGGCAAATTATTTCGTGTCAATTTTAAAATAGCATAGGAGTGTATGGTATCAAATTATTGGAAACAAAAGCTCGTTTTAAATATCCTAGTGAACCACCATCGTTCCATTTGTAAAAATGGAGTAAACGTCAAGAAAACAAAATTGAATTTTTTTAATAATTGTGAAACTTAAAAAGTCAATTATACTTGACTTTAAATTACCAAAATTAAATAATTTGTAGCTCTCTAGATTGAAAATAAAAAATTAACATAAAAATGTTATAACACGTCAAAAAATGACAAGTGAGGTGTCATTTTACTCAAAATGTTTTGCTGAATCCTAAGAACTAAAAATATACAAGGTGTCCCATTTAAAATACCAAAGTCAAAGACACTTCCGGTCAAACCGGAAGTGCTAACAAATTAAAAATTATGCCAATAAATGCAGACTCATCTCTTATTGCATAATCTAAAAGTTTCATTTTAATATCTATAAACACAGAAAAGTTATAGGGGTGAACGTCTTTTGAGAAACAAGGAATTAAGTAATCACAAATCTGATATTCGAAATTTTAGTTTCAACATAAGCAAACGTTTCTATAAAAAAAATATTTTTCCTGTTAAACCAAGAAATAAAAAGGTTTCTCCTCTTCCAAACTCTATGCGTGGCCACACTGTATCCATCCGTCAGAAGAATTTTGTAAATTATGATATTTGAATTACGATACCGCTTTTTAATATCCACTTCAAATGTAAATAACACTCAAGAGAAGTTAACAAAATATCTGACTTTCTTTAAAATTTTGTGTACTCTTATTAGTTACTTTGATATTGTTACGTTAAAGAAGTAAATTACGTGTAAAAACAATAGACCTCTAAAAAGAGTGCCAAAAACGTCGTTTTCTTGACGACCAGTTCAGATGGACCTTAATTTTCTTTTAGGTCTGGATCCAGCAGGCCCAGGGTACGGTGACATAAAGGAAGAATTAAAACTTGATCCTCAAGACGCCAGATTAGTAGATGTAATTCATACTTACCTAAGAGTAATTGGTGCTGCCAAGCCTATGGGTCATGTCGATTTTTATCCCAACGGAGGAAGGTATCAGCCTGGGTGTCCAGACATAACTAGTTGTAAGTACAAATGAGATGGGGATATTTAAGTAAAATTGGAAACCAACCAAAATTACTAACAAGACAAGTGACTGTTTCGTTTTAAACGAAACGAATTCTATGAATTGATTAGTATAAAAAATATGCTTTGAATATCAACAATTTATATTGATATTCAAAGGTATACGTCGGTATATTGCCGGAAGACGTGTACATATACAGGGTGTCCGGGAAAATGTGGGAAATTTCCCGGATATGGAAAAAACACGTGATAAGAATACTACAAGTTCATATAAACTTCTTTCGTATCGGCCTCCTCTTCGGAGATATGGGCTCCCAAAGAGCTCCCATGGAATTAAGTTTTTGACACATAATTATTAAACCAAAAGGTATATGAAATTTTTTTTTTCATATTATGATGTATACCAGGTAAGACCCTTCAAATTACTATCCCAGAAAGTGTTGGGAATTACTCACAGCTGCAGGGACGAACTAGCTGTGACACTAATGTGCCCATTTTTTACGCCCTGTATGATAAAAACTTTAGACAACGTTTTTTACATACCTTTAACTATTGACTAAAAATTAAGTACTCTTCATTCATGTCGCTAATCCTAACCGTTTTCGGAAAAACGTCATCCTTAACATATTTACATCATGTATAAAGTCGCCACAGTGGTTCTTTTCCCGTGCGTCATCACTTTTACGTCATCAAAATCGTATGAATCAAATCAAAATTACGAAAAAAGTCAAAACTAAGTTAAGTTCATAAAATGGACGTGCCTGCCTACCGTTTGACGTACCTACATAATATCACGAAAAATTATTATTTATTTTAAGTTTTGCCCGGCATTCTCTATTATCTAAAAGAAATTGACAAACAAATGTTTATACATTTAATACTATTTTTAAAGCTTAAAATCTATAAAAGTTTGGTGTTTTATTGACTATTAAAATCGCAAAAGTCAAATTTTTAACATCCTTTCATTTAAGGGAATTTAGCCACTGCCGTAAACGTTTCAAAGAACTTTTACGGTTAGAATATTTAAAATAAATAAATTAGTTATTAGAAAAATCCATAAATACTTACCGCCAAAACAGATGATGGGTATAATTACCTCTAAAAAGAACTATTTTTAGAAACAGGAACAGTTCTAAGGCACACAGATTTACAAAATACGAATTAGATTGGCAGATCAAAATAAGGTTGACAATGACGTTCTAAAATACAACGGTTGTCAACTAAACAAATAAAGAAAGTAATTGACTGACGTTTATAGTTTTATCCTTGTCTAGCACGTTATATTATTGCGGAATTTTGGAGACGTTCTTTTATGCTTTTATTCAAACTTGTTACTGTAATAAGCAAGGATGCAGAGTTATTAACCACGTCGAGTCCTGATCGTTGATTGATGACGCACGGGCAAAGATCCACTGTGGCAACTTTAGCGTATTTCAATAAAAGATAAAGTTGTATCAAAAGAATTTCCGTTGCACGTCATACCTTCGAGTATCAGCAGTGTTGCCAGTTTGTAATCAAAATACCCCAGTAAGGAAATGCTTCGGCATTTTTCAATAAAGGTAAACAACGTAATCAACAGAAATGTGTATGAATCCCTTTGTTGTTCTTAAAAGATCAGTTTTTAATCCTATTTATAAAAGGATTTGCAGTTTTAGTTAAAAACGACTTAAATAAACTCACGAAAACACGAAATGAAAACAATAAACGTCAATCAAAATTCGCCAAGAAATAAACTGGCATCACCGATGCGTTGACACTTCTGTTGCCAACTGTCAGCCCAAAAAATTCAAATGATATTAATTTTTAAAAGGTTAAATTTAAAAAATATCTCCTTTAAGCGGCTTAGTATCTGTCTGCTTGTTATAGGTAATTTGATTTTAATATTATTACTAATAATACTAAATATTGTAAATATTTTCTTCTGGCAAAATAGCTCATTCAACGAAAAATATTAAAGAGGTAAAATAGCTTCCAAATACATCCAGTCACTCTACAAAAATATAGGGGTTGTCATAACGCCGTTCATATAAAAAATGAGGAGAAATGTTGACGTATTATATCACTTTTATAACACTTCCACTTATTTACAGCCGGTGACTATACTACTAGAAAACGTCATTTTATAGTATTAGTCTACATACTAAAAATCATTAAAATCGATTAGCAGGTTTTCACTTAATTTAGGAAAAACCAATGTTTTTACAAATTGTTGACGCCCTCTACCGGCTAAACGAGACAATTTTGGATATAACTAAGTCGGCTTAGATCGACCTATTTTGACGTCAGGAGTCTGTCGTCAAACGTCGTATACGTATTTTCCGGACACCCTGTATATGCCTTGTTTGTATTTAAAATATGCGGTTATTTGCATTTTTTTACCAAATATGCATACTGGTATGCAATATTTCCTAATTTGTTATAGTAAAATGAGGTAAAGAAACATATTGGGTCATAAAAAATATGTTTATTTAAAAAAAAAATCAAAAAAAAACAAAGAAAAATAAAAGTAAACAATTTTTTAACCTAAAATTGTATAAAAAGCATTTATTACTAAATATTTTTCAAAATTTTCAACTAAAAAATTAAAATATTGTTATACAAAGAGCTTTTTTCAACATCTACTAGACCTTATAAATCGCTTTTCACACTTTCACACTGAAAGTTTAAAACTATGCATTTATAAAGTTTTTGAACTACTTTTAGTTACGGACAGTATTTATTGCAACCATGGACGATCTTATGAATTATTCGCCGAATCTATTCGTAACCCGAAAGCATTTAAAAGCAAAACATGTGAGTCTTTAGATGAAGCTTTGTTCAGTCGATGTTTGGAAGATAGTGAAGTATATATGGGAGACGAAAAAACGTATAAGTAAGAATTTAATTTACTTTGTAAAAAATAATTCGCCGATCACTAATTAACAAAATAAATCAATGCGCAATACGCTTCAACCATGAATGTTTGTGCTGTTCCGTAAAGCCCATTGTGTGAATTGTTCAACAAATTGGAAAAATTAGCGAAGAATCAAATTACTTGTAACGACTGTCAAATATGACGGAATAACTGATTGATTGTTAATTCAGGTAGTTACTGACACCCAACAGGTATTAAGCTCTACGGCTAAGCATTACGTCCTTAGATGCAAGGCCCTCTTTGATGCAAAAATTTTTTGCTCGCAAGGTATTATAATATAAAACTCATCAAAACATGGTAATTTGTTTTTTAGATATGGATTGTTTTATGTTAAAACGAAAGGATATTCTCCATTCTCAATGAGCACAAATGGAAGTTATTACAAGTGACACCATAGTAGTGTTTTTTTTAAAGAAAATTTAGTTGAATAAAATGCAAAAACTACAATTGACATGTTTTATTGGAAATCATTTTTATATATAAATGATATTTAAGGCTTATATTTAACAGTATTTAGTTAGTATAGATATAAAATAAAGTATAAATTTGAAAGTCTAGACCTATAATTTATATTTAAATATAAATATATTGACTTAAATTTACAAGTTATTAGTTTATAATGTAATACATTGTGGTAGGTAATGATAAATATTTTATATTATATTTAGTTAACCGTAAAAAGTAAATTATTTTACTAAAGAAATACATTTATATACTTTTAAAAAATGGGTTGTTTTCGAAGCTGGCATTATAATGTTATTGGGTAATTGAAATCTTCCTTTATACTTACATATATTGCGATTTTTTAAATATTTTTTAATTATTAAAGAAAATTATATTGACATTTGAAATAGGTACTTTTTTGGAACATACATAGGGTGTTATTTAAGTATGTGGACAAACTTTAAGGAGTGCTTCTTTAAGTGATTTTAAGATGAAAAGTTTATATAATCATGGGTCCAAAAATGCATAGTTTTTATGATACAGGGTGTCAAACTTT
Organism: Polydrusus pterygomalis; assembly: GCA_963969555.1. Classification (NCBI taxonomy): domain Eukaryota; kingdom Metazoa; phylum Arthropoda; class Insecta; order Coleoptera; family Curculionidae; genus Polydrusus; species Polydrusus pterygomalis. The sequence continues at coordinate 33,578,168 of OZ018380.1, read as the reverse complement.
AAAAAAAAATCGGATGTTCGTAAATAATATCTCAATACTCTTTTATTCGATTTTGTTCAAATTTGGCAATTCTGTTTGTAATAACAAAAGGATAATTTCGCCTTAATTCGATCAAAATTATTAAGTCCAGTGGCGTCCCGGAAGACAGTCCAACTAATATTTTTGACATCAAAATTGCACGCCACTGACTTTTTAAAGTTATATATATTTTTCGAATTAAACAACTACAAGTACAACTATTTTATCTTCTGAGTTTTTTTCATATCTTGCTTTGTTTTCGAGAAAAAAAATAAAAACCACTTTATTGCATGTCCCCGGGACATGTTACTTTTAAAACATTGCAGTAATAAATTATTACGTTAAGCGAATATTTTATGTTAATTTCTTTTATCGAAAACAGTTTTAATCGGTGCGAAAAAATTCAAAAGAGGACTTTCGTGTAATTTTAATTGCTTAGTTTGGTAAGTAGTTTAATTTTTTTACTCTTATTGTGCCGTGGACATGCAACAAGGTGGTTTTTATTTTTTTTTCTCGAAAACAATCAAGATATTAAAAAAATTCGAAAGATGAAATAGTTGTATTTGTAGTTGCTTAATTCGAAAAAAATATATAATTTAAAAAAAAGTAAGTGGCGCGCAATTTTTTTGTCAAAAATATTAGTTGGCTTGTCTTCCGGGGCGCCACTGGACTTAATAATTTTAATCTAACCGAGTCTAAATTATCCTCTTGTTATTACAAACAGAATTGCCAAATTTCAACAAAATCGAATAAAAGAGTATTGAGATTTTTACAAATATCCGATTTTTTTTTTAAAGTTTGACACACTGTATCGTAAAATCTATGCATTTTTGGACCCATTTTGATAAGAACTTTTCTTCTTAAAAATCACTTAAAGAAGCACCCCTTGGAGTTTGGCCACATACTTAAATAACACCCTGTATATTATATTTAAAAATTATTAGTTTTTTAAATAATTTTTAATTTTATTTCTTAAATTTGTAATATCAGTACTAAGGCTAAGCTACTAGGATAACAATATACCCAAGAGACCACACAACAGTATACCTAAGTACTTGTTATTTGTGCGTTAAGATATGGTGTAATCCTTAAATAATCCAACTCGGAGAAAACCCCATAGTAATAAAAATAGTTTGGCGTATAAAATATTATATTTTGACCTTTAAATCACTTCTGGTTTTACCCATAAACATGTACCTTTAAATAAGCAAACAATAAACACGAAAGTGGCAAATTTATGGCCTCGCGCATGTAAACAAAGCTATACAGGAATATGCAAGCGCCCTGCAAAATTATCTTTTAACGAATGGGGAAAATAAATAGGTCCGGGATTTAAAATTTAAGATCGTGCTCAAGAAATTGTAAAATTTGATCTTCAATTTATTTTCACGAGTAAACAGATAAAATTTGCCACCAAGTTCTTGCTACAATTTATTGAGCCTAATGAATAAAAATTAAGCAATTACTTGAAGCAATTTCCTACTTTTTAGTAAAAGCAATTGCTTGATCTGGATATGAATAAAATTTTAAAGCAATTGCTGTTTTTCTTACACCTCTCTCTGTAGCAAATGCTTATTTAACACAAGTTCAGACGTGGCTTATCCAGTTGTTTAGATTACAGATTTCATGCTCAGTTTGGTGCCTAATTTGCAAAAGAGTTGACGTAAATACAACAACGTTGGTCTATTTATTTAGTACAATAGTAATATGTTACGTTTTTGCGAAAAATAGGAAACTAATATTATTTGTGATATGGCAGCTTTCAGTGAAAATGAGGAAAGTGATAGTAGTGATGAAGAAATTAAAGACAAGCAATTGATATTCGTTCACAAATTGAAAAAACATTAATAAATCTCTCTGACCATAACCGTTTAGCTTCCACAACAGCTTCAGCACTTGTAGGAAATTTAATAAAAATATTGTCCTTCTCCAAAACTGCATCCATTACTAAAGTGTATGTCTTACAGATAGTAGTTTGGTGAACACCGAGTTCTTCACCTACAAAATTTTGACAGCTCGGATCCGACAATTTCCGCAGAAAGGCTTTAATCTTATTTAAATGCGACAGTGCACCCCTTTGCCTTTTACCAGTATCGGTCAAAAAATAATTTGCCAAACACTCAACATTTTCGCAGTCAAATCGATATAACTTTCTGAAATCATCATATCTGCAATTTTTACTTACACTGAAGATTTTTCTTTTACGGACGTTCATATATTCAGCCATAATTGAAGACATAAATTAAGAGGAACGTACGTGTATGCCGCGAAGAACTAAAGTTGACTGCTACCAAGCAAATGATGCAGGGGTCGACAAAACTAAAAAATTTAAAGCAATTGCTACACTAGAAAAAGCAATTCCTTAATTTATATATCACATTTTAAGCAAACGATAGCAATTTCTTATATTTTTTAAGAAAAAGCATTGACTAGAAGCAATTCCTGCACTTTTAAGCGATCGCTGGACGCAAAAGCGATTACTTTAATTTTTATTCATTGGCTTTTAAGAAATTACTTCGATTTTATAAGAAAAAGCTATCGCTACATTTTTATTCATTAGGCTCATTGTCATGAAACTGGAACTTGTTCTAACTTTTTGTCCAAGTTGGAGAAAAGGGTAGTGATTTCTGGTATTGTTATAGTGGCTGCCAACCTATCAGATTTTTAGGTTAGAAAATCGTTTTTAATGTTTTGTTTCTATAATTTGTTTTAAAATTAGTCGCCGTCGTATTTTCAGTTTAAAATACAAGCGAACAAGTCAATTGAACTTACGTTATCAAATCGAAAATTAAAAACACACAAAACAGCTTCGATGCTATTGCGTAACTAACCTCAAGTCAATTACTAGTTGGTAACAATTAACAATTTGTCAAAATTTGGGTACGTGTAAAACAACATTTCCAAGAACACTTTCTTGAACAAGAGTTTAAAAAAGTTTTCAGTACCAGTCATTGTTTATAGCACAAAAACAATTCACTTAACTACACAATACAAAAGTACACAAAAACTAGAAATCCGAAATAATAAACACCCACAATCAACAATAACCCAGTTCCTTTTGGTTGCTTTTAAATAGCAAAGCTAACGGCTAAGTTTGGAGTTTTTTTTTTAAATTTAACTCTGCTCGGCAAAGATTTTTTCATTCTCTCTTGTTGTATATTAATGCTTACTTTCAGAAGCAGACATCGCTATTTGTATTTATAGAAAAGTGTATTTTTCGGATTTTTCAAAAAATTTTTAAAATTATTATGATTCTAGATGTAAAATAATTAATAGGTTTAGCAATGTGCCTACCTATTGTTTCAGTGATTATTGTTTTTTTTTAGTGAAAACTTAATTGTAACATGATATATTTTAATTTTAATTTACCCGTAGATCTTGATGAAATATAACGTACCCAATGATCTGTAATGATCTGCTAGCTATAGATGAAGCAATAACAAACGAACCTATTGCCAAAATCGTATACCATTCTGAAGTAACTTTTGTCGCAAATTGCGCCCCTCCACTTTGTTTGCCAAACGTACCTCTTAAAAGTAGGTATTAACACTCTTAGATTACCAATATATAAATTACGGCTATAACAATATTTTAAAAGTAATAAATAACAACACTTATTTAATAATTTTACATATTATTCATCCCTAAAGCCATAAATCTACAGGTTTTACCTTCCAGAAGAGAAAAAAATATGACGTTATGTGGTAAATTTAAATCTTTGTCTAAAAACCCATAGACATTTCCCTTAAAAATTATGCAGTTTGGCAAACACAGAAGACGTTGCGTTCCTATTGGTCAGAAGAGAGCCTGCCTTTTTTCATTCATAATTTCTTTGACGTGTGGTCCACAGAGAAATTAAGGGTTTAGTTTGGTCGTTCTTCGTTCGAAAGTTGTTTGAAATTTGTTTCGGTTTATCGGTTTTGTGTATTAATTGCTGTGTTGTTAGTGTTTTGTGATATTTTTTTCAAGACTAATTAATATGGGTCACAGGTTTGAAGTGTGCAAGACTGCGAAATATAATAATAATAATTCTGCAGTTACTATTCATAGGTGAGTACATAAAAAGTTGGGTTATTTGTAGGTTAGGTTTAACTATTCATAGGCGTGGGTAGGTGGGGAAAAATAATTAAAACTTTACATTTTTATTTTATTAAACGTATTATTTATTTAAGGAACATTATGGATAGACTGTATAGGTATAACTTTTGCAAATGGTTTGGCTTATTGAATTCTTTAAACAACTCAGATACACTCTTAGTCTAAAATAAACAAGGAAGCCACTATTTGATCACCTTTAACCATAAACGTCATTTATGACGTTCGTGGGTTCGTGCCTTTAACTCTTCAATTTTGCATGGGATTTCATAATATGTTGTAGGTACCAGACAAAATACTTGTGTAAGTTTTCCATATGCGGCCAAATTTTAGCCGGCCACTATATTATTATTTTTAGCCCATTATTCAAAAGCATGTGGCAACAAATATCGTATTTTGAAAAAATAATGATTTTGTTTCATGGAATAGGACATTAATATAATAATTTACAGTCAGAGTCTCACGAATATTTATTTTCCAAACAGGTTACCTACATGTTTCGCTCATACCTGAGCATCATCAGACCAATGTTAGGCTTATTTTGTTCTGATGCTCAGGTACCTACGAGCGAAACATGTACCTAACCTGTTTGGAAAATAAATATTCGTGTGAGACTATGACTTTGTGAAATTTATTAGTTGTACTCAAATCAGGTCTCTTAAAGAAAACTTTTTTGAATTAGATATTTATGTAGGTATCTAGTACCTAGATAATGTTTGTTTTAATAAGTTGTTAATTCTTGAACCTACTTATTATTTGTTAAAAATACTTTACTTGGATATGTAAGTTAATTCCTGTAATAAACTATAGTTACTTGAGAATAAAGATATATACCTACCTAGGTACCTATGATTATTATTATATGCTGGTTTTATTTTTAAATTTTTTAACATTAAGTTAGCCGACATACAAGTTTAGAAATATAACCGTATCAATAAATTGCATTTTAAAGAACAATTTCACTAAAAACCACTTTTGGGTATACGTACCTTATACGTAATAAGTCAAAAACTGTTCCAAGTAGAGTTTTCACTGACAGAAAAATTAATCCCTGGCTAAATTGAAGCTTTTAACTTTATGTTAGCCCACATAAAAGTTTAGGAATGTAACTGTATCATAACCAACAAATTCTATAAAAACCGGATTTGGGTCTTCGTACCTTACGTAAGTCAAAAACTGTTAAATTGGGGTTTCCATTGAGAGAAAAATTAAATCCCTGGCTAAATTGAAGCTTTTAACTTTACGTTAGCCCACATACAAATTTAAAAATGTAACTGTATCATAACCATCAAATTTCATAAAAACCACTTTTGGGTCTACGTACCTTATGTAAGTCATATATGGGGATTTCCTCGACAGTAAAAATGTAATATCTGACTGAATTCAATTAGTTTATGTTGAACTGTAGGTATTGTATTTTACCTATAGATAGGTATAATCACAGAATATTAGTTGGCTCTGAGTTCTCTGGGTATAATATGAAGAAATAAAACAAAAAAAATTCTGTTGTAAATATGAGTGACAGAATCCTATTTAAAGTTGCGTTTCAGGTAATTTAGTATTTTCAAGGTTTGAATAGGTAATTGTAATATAATATAATTTTTAAATCTATTTTGACACTTTATCTTTAAACCATATAAAAACTCATGTTTATTATTAGGTAAAGTCGATTCAGCCAGTAAACCTGTAAGATGGCCGGCATGTCATATGACAAAAGTCATATTCCAGCTAAATAAAATGGATTTTTGCATTTTCAATTACTTTTGTCATATGACAGGTCGGCCATCTTGCAGGTTTACTGGCTGAATCGACTTTACCTACCTTAAATTATAATATTTATAGAACAAAACTTTCAAAATAAATTATTATTATTATTTGGCAATATTAAAGCGGTAAAACCGATGAGACTATTGCATCAATTGTTTTAGAAGGTATCACATGTTAAATTTTCAAGTCCAGTCCTGGAATTCATGCCAACTTATAAAAATTTAATAGAGCAAAATTGAAAGAGTGTCGCACTTGATTTTACCTCCATCTTGCGAGAGTATTCAAAATTTTGACTTTACTTTCCATTTGCTGCTTTTAAACAGAGCTATGTTAAAGGAACTTTGCGAACAACTTCGTATAGTTCGTAGGCATGATGGGAAATAAAAAGAGGCATCCTGCTTGAGCGCGGGGGAAGAAAAAATTATTGTTGTGCCTTTTCGCTATTAAAAAGTACCTAACGTAAAAGGAACTTTGCTTTTCTTTTAAATTTCAATAAAACCGTAAAAACCGTGTTTTAAGTATACATAGTGTAATTATTTTTAGGTCAGCTCAGTTCACCAAATGTTATAATTATAGCTATCCAAAGTTTCTCTTATAATAATTATTACAATAAATAGTTATTAACTTACATTAAATTTTACTGCTCCGCGGACCATTTTTTCTATCATACATTAAACTTTACTGTTCTACAAACCCTTTTTTTCACAAACGTTAAAAAATATTTGATTTCAGATTGGATAATTATATTTTATTGTGAACCCTGACACGAGACGCCGCTGTGACCATATGATAGCGCATAGTAACGAGGTAAAATTCTAATGGCGGCAACGTAATCCCCACTCCCGGTCGGGGGGAAGTACTTCACCTCCTCTCTCCTACAAACGATTTTGGCAGCAGATTTAAATAGCGTTTATGAATGGCGTGCGGCATCTATAGGTAGCAGATCATTGTAACGTACCCAACCAAAATAGACCGTCGGAGCGAAACGTTTTTATTTATTAGTAAGCCTATTTAAACTATATTTTGGATTTAAGTTATATCTGTTAAACTTAAGTAAAATTCTTTAAGGACTAATATTAGCTTTTATCTAAATGTGGCAATACGTCATTTTTACGGATTATATGTGGCCCCCGCACAGTCTATTTTCTTTCGAAGTACTTTACAATATCATTTTAATTTATTTGTTTTGGTTTAAAACCATATACAACTTAAGACACTTCACAAACTACGGTCTATTTCTATCCACCTACTCTCCATTTATCTAAAATTGCATTCACATTTTAAAAATCCATATTTTACTAATTTGGACACATATTATAATCCTAAACTGAGGCTTACGTTCCAGGATAACTCAGATATAAGTGACTAAGCCTTATATTATCTCTAAGAATAAAAAAAACCCAAATATTAATGAGAGGAAATATTCTATGCTCAAAGTGGAATTGAAAGTATAGAAACGAATGAAAAACTACGTTTTATTAAAATGAAAAATATTATTCTTTCAAAGGTCTCAATATGTTTCGAACGTTTGTTCATCATCAGGAGACATAAAAAGTTTTGTTGACGGTATTAGCAGAAGAGAAAATGGTATATGGTGTCCAATCTTAATGGAGCTTTTAAGAAACATAAAAAGGGTTGTTGGTATAACAATGAATAGTGAGAAAAAAAAGTTTGAAGAAAGTTTTTTTATCAGCGTACTTAGTTTGTAGAAAAATATTTGTAGAAAAACAATTCAAATATTTAAAAAAAAAAGTTCAAATTAACTGAATGGAAGGAAAGGTCAAATCGTAAAAAGAAGATTTTAAAGGAGAATAAAGTCTATGAGACTTTGCAAAAACTTTCGTTCCAGCACAGCACGTATGCTTTATAAAGTTGTTTTTAAATTGCAAATTTTTCTAATATACCGGGTGTTCACGGAAGGTGGTTCGCCCCTCTAACTTTTTTGTTTATCAATATAATGGAATAAAATTCGGGGGATTTGTATACGACATAAAACTGCATTTTATGACAGGTGACTCAATATTATGGAACTACACTACTAACCTATCAACTTTTTCACTCATTGTAAAACTATTATTTTTCATGTTTTTTAAACAACAAACTAATTTACTTTGGCAAAAGCTGTCGGCATGTCAATTTTCTTCAAGGCATGATTTTGTTTCATCAGTTTTGCTGGTCACAGGCTACTTGATACATTTAAATCTAAATTTATTCTCAAAGGATGCTTCATTTTAGGAAAGTTCCAAGTTAACTTTTTAAAGTTTTTTAATGGCAGCTTTTCTAAAACCTAATTAATAGTGTATGGTATCAAAATAATCGTAATAAGGTCCTCTTTTTTCTTAACCCGATGAGCCACCATGTTGCCGTTTAAAAAAAATGAGTTATATAACTTGAAAGATTAAATTTTACGTAGCACATAGCAAATAGTAAAATGGTGTTTTTCCCAAGATTAAAGAACTGAAATACGTGATTTTTTGATATTCATAGCCCTCTAGATAAAACAATAAATTTGAAAAAAAAGTCTTGGTGAGAAAAAGTGACAAGTGACACATCGTTATATAAGGAGTCAAGAAAAAGAAAAATATACCAGGTGTCCCCTATAAAAATCGAAAGTTTCGGTTAAACCGGAAGATCCATAATGTTGAGTCACCTGTCAAAAAATGCAGTTTTATATCGTTTACAAATCCCCCAAATTTTATTCCATTATCTTGAAAAACAAAAAAGTTAGAGGGGCGAACCACCTTCCGTGGACACCCGGTATATTAGAAAAACTTGCAATTTAAAAACAACTTTAAAAAGCATACGTGCTGTGCTGGAACGAAAGTTTTTGCAAAGTCTCATAGACTTTATTCTCCGTTAAAATCTTCTTTTTACGAGTTTCATTTGACCTTTCCTTCCATTCAGTTAATTTGAACTTTTTTTTTTAAATGTTTGAATTGTTTTTCTACAAACCTAGTACGCTGATAAAAAAAAATCTTCTTGTTTTATATTTTTTAAAAGTACAATGAATTTTTCAAAATTAACATTTACTGGGGTTACTGAGTCCTAGCAGAACGCAGTACCCTAAACCGCTTTTCAAAAAAATTGGTACCGAATCGTTGGTTTTACATTTCTTCTCCTTCCATTCAATTAGTTTGGACTTTTCTTGCTAAACAAATATTTATCTACCAACTCAGTATGCTGATAAAAAAAATTCTCAAAATTTTTTTTCTTCACTATTTATATGTTATACCAACACACCATTTTATATTTTATAAAAACTCCATTAAGAATGGATACCATCTGCCAATTTTTCTTCTGCTAACACATCAGCAAAACTTTTTTCTGTTTTTTAGTAGCAGATTTTCCGATTACGCTTTCATTTTCAAAATATATTATAATCAGTGGCGTAACTAGCCCTCTGACCTGGGGGTGGCCCTGTTATTGTGATTTGAAGTGGCGGCTCGTGTAGAGGTGGAGAGTCCGCCGCAGGCGACATTTTTTCTGGACCACGCCAAAATTTGGTCAATAATTAATCAACAGTAATATCACAAGACCTCGTTTTTTATCGGTTAGATTTTTCAGCTGTCACGAAAACTTTTTTTGGAAATTTTTTCGAGTTGAATTTGGACATGTTTATTCTGATTAGATCCCGAGAGCGTCTTGGCAGGCAGCATTGGATTTCTAACTTTACAGACCTGGCTTGGAGTTCCGATTCCGAGTTTTAGTTGCGCGTATAGGGTATAGACTAGACTACTATAGCTACAGGCGCATCAAACAAAAAGCGCCAAAGAGTCAAAGAGCGCAACCCCGTAAATGGCCAAGTGCCAAGCGCCATATTTGAAACAAAATGTTTTTAGGAATTTTATCATATAATTTAAGATAATTAAAACAAATAATTTAATAATTAATCTATTTGTCGTTTCACTTATCGTTCGCATTTGGGTGGTCTGGCAGAATAAATTTGTTTCTCGCAGAAGGCAGACAACGATTGAACCTTTAGCTCTCCTGTGATACCAAATTTATTTCTGGTTAATTATAGTTTACTGGTAATATTTGGTGGCAGCCGAACATCTGCAACTATTTTTGAAATATTCATCTTGGCTATCGTTAATAGTATAGAAAACAAATGCACAAAAATTAATTTATTATTTCTAAATAAATAAATGTATTAAAATAAATTCAATAGGCTTAAAGGGTTTTCATTAAATGGTACAAATGCAGATCGCGAGTAAACATTTTCCTATTAAGAAATTCCAATGCACTTTGAAAGTATATACCTGAAAACTCATACCTGAACTACCCTGAACAGAAGTGGAAGAATTTGTTCACAATTTTTGTGTGTTATTCAGTAATCGCTTTGTTCTTGGTGTTTTAGTATCAGATTTAAAATAAATTTTCCTTACAAGAATATAATAAAATCTAACAAGGTTCATAAAACAAAATCTTAATTATAGATTCCTATTTTTTTTTCCTTAACAATATATATTGCATACAAAGATGAATTTGATGCATTTATATTTGAGGAAAATTCTGTTACAATTATACTTATTTATTAAACTCAGAAAATGTGCTTAAAACTATACCAAATCGTTTATCAGAAATCATGAAATCTAAAATGATGGAATTAGATATCTGTGGCCGTTATTTTAACCACAGGTCATCATAACCTTGTATAAAATGATGTTTATTTACATCAAATGATAGTCAAAGTCAAAACCATGTTTCTTTTAAAATTCTCTTAGATCAGGTGGAGCACATATTATATGTAACCAGTGTATTGCCAATGGCATGCAACCAAACTTGTGAAAAATGCAGGCCGTTAATGGAACCGTTGAAAAAGATTTTGTTTTGTGCATAAGGCTATTTATTCTCGGAACATAATCATATTATTATTGGACAAAATAATTTTCTATTTTTGGGCAAGTTATTTATCTGAATGGTTTTTAATACATCATTTTAAAATTATTACTAAAAAACATCCTGAAATTAAAAAAATTAACATATATACCAACTACAAAAAGTATATTGTCATAGAAATTACCAATCTGAAGAAAGTTTTTGAACATCGCATACTGCTCTAACACACAATATATAAAGTTACTAACCTAAGAATTAGAATAATATCTTAAATTTAATGGTAGTTTAAGGGACATTTATGTTTTTTGTTATTACTATTATTATTATGGATTCAGTGTCCGTAAAGTAATACAGAAAGGAGAAAACATATCGGCTAAGGAACAAATAGGTTAAATAAGTGTGAATTTGCATTTTGCATTAAAGGACACAGGATAGCCAAAACAATAGACTCCATGGGGCTCCTGTGGAGTTGATTCCTTCTAGACGGTGCTGCTACGTATTTAGTACTTCCTATGTTTTTAAGAGCAAACACTAGTAACGCCTTCGCCATTTCGTCTTTTGATCAATATTTCGTTGCTTCTTTGTTTCATCAAAAAATCGGCGAAATACCTTTCTTTCGAGTATAATTACCTACAGTTTGTACGTTAAAGAAGCTTGGATTATTAATATAATATTATATTAATATTATTATTAATAAAGGCAGAAAGAGAAATATGGGCAAATTTGATCAAATTTCGTATTTTTTTGCTTTTATTACTTTATCAATTAATTTTTCTTGACTTAAAACTGTAGGTAACTGCTACCCAAACACGGGTATTTGGCCGCTTTTTGGAGAAAACGGAAAATGAACGAAATATTGATAAGAAAATGTAATGGCGAATGCGTAAATAGTGTTTGCTATTAGGTAGATAAGTTTTAAATACGCTGTTTCATCGTTTGTGGAATTGCATTGGGTTATTGTTTTCTGAAGGGTCTTAACAAGGACGAAACGGTCGTCATTGTCTACCCGCTCCAGAGAATCCATTATTTTTTGGCTTCCTGTGTACTGTAATGCAAAATAACATCTGTCCGCTAGCCGATATAGTTTCCCCTTTCTGTATTATCGTTATTATTATTATTATTATTATTATTTATATTTTATTATTAAGTTCCTTTCCCTCATCTAATTAAAATTTTTATTTGTATTTCTTGATACGGAATGCAGTATAAATATTATTTTTATTTATTTATTATTATTCTTGCATCAAATCCATACCTACGTAAGAAGGAGAGCGGATTTAAATTGCAGAACAGGAAAAGGCCAACAAAATGATGAAATCATTTTGTTAAAAATTCTTTGTGCCAAGAAAAATAAGCTTGTTATCAAATGTATACCCGATATGGTTAGTATTATACAATATTAATCATTATGTTTACCAACGTAACTCACGTTAACTGATGTTAACCATAAATGTCCCTTTCTTAGTATTTCGCGCACAATAGGACCATTCTTGTTATAAACTTTGATATAATACAATTGCATTCAATAAGAAAGTTTTATTTTCAAAATACATGACTTGACAGTGAGGGGTTGAGGGAGGGGGAAGGGAGAGGGGTTTAATTGACAACTGTTAGATAACTGTATCAAACTCAGTACATGATGACTAACCCGAACTGTTTTCATGAAAACTTACCCTGGTCAAATTTGAGAAAATTATTATTAGGTAATGGTATTTTTATAGATTTGTGGAAGCATAAAGTTTACACTCAAACCGTTACATTATCCCATTACCCATAATTCTCTAATTTGCCAGTCGAGCAGCTGATATAATGTTATTTTTGTTTCAATAAGGAACAGCTTAGATAAGTACAGGAAACAAAACATAAGACAGCATTCTGCTTCCTATTACATAAAAACAATAGTATTAAAATACAACTGGGAGACAATAAGCGAGTTGTACATTCTCATCCACAGTTCTTATAAAGTATAACACAACTTTGCTCAAATACAAAGTTCACTTTGCCAGTCTCTGATTCAATTTTTTTATGGCCGTATGACAACGACAGATAATGGTTTTTAGCTAAATTTTATGAATACTTTATGGTGTGATAGGAAACGCCATATTTTGTGTTCGCATCATTACCATATAGCCAGTTTTTGCAAATATTTATAATAACAGCATAATAGACATATTATATGTCAAAAAAACTGATGCTCTTAAATTGTTATTATTATTTTTATGCTGTTGGAAAACAAGTTCCAACATGGTGTTTTAATTTTTACGATTTTTTTAACATTGTTTGTTTTATTTTATTGACCGCCACTGTTTGTCACCGCTAGCACAGAAACCTTCACGACCCCCTTCGCTTCTTTTTACCGCGTATGTTCCTGTAATAATCGTACCTACACCTCCCTTTAAATCAATTGCTATAAGTTGGAAGAAAGAGGTGCTTGTCCCATTCTGAGAACGCGGGCAGGAGCCGACGGTAAGGACTCTCACGCTAACATTTTTTAAGCGTCCTAACGCACACAGTAAAACGCCATCATAGGTTTGTGCAGTCATTCGGTAAGCTCCTATGGCATTTGTTCCCTTATCTAGGATTATCCCGGTTAATAATTTTTAATTCATTCAGCTCTAAGTCATTCATAGGGACTGCCCATGCCGTTCAAGCAATCAAAAGTTATTTCGTTTTAAAATGTGCTTTTTGAGCCTTTAACTTTAAGCGCAATGCCTTTAAACCAAAATTTTGTGTTTTTTATAAAAATTTAGCTGTACCTTTATGCCTATGCCTAACAGTAATGTTGTCATAAAATAGGTTTTGATATGTTATGTTATGTTATTAGATATAATTTGGCATATTATTATTTATTATGTACAATGTAGATTTGTTGTATAGCAATAATTGAAGTAGCGTTCATTACTGTTATAAAAAATATATCCTTAACATGTACGTGACTCCGTAACTATCCAATTTCCTCTTCTTTTAGGGAATCAGTATTATTAAATATTTACCTTCGCAAAATTCTTTATTGGTTTTTCTTTTCGGTTATTGATTCACCTTTTCTTTCGTACTCTTCGCTCTTTACCCTTCAAAGAACATCATTTAATTTTTGTCGTCTGTGCAAATACTCTTTTTAATTTCTTCCATGTTGACCTTTGATAAACTTAATCAGATCGGACCTTTTAGATATTTTAAATTAAATTATTAAACGTTTTATTATTAAAAAAGGCTAGTTTAGTTGATCCACTTTAATGTAGTTTGTTTTTGTAACATTTAAAAAGAATTTAAATACTATTAGTAATATAGTTCGTTGTAGTTAAGATTCTCAGGTTATGGATAATTCAAGTAATACGATATCGCCATTATTTTTGGTCCGTTTCAATTTATTTTGAACTATGGTACCTTTCTCCGGTTCTGGTGTCCACTTTAGTACAAATTAAAGCAATATGATAACGCCGTAACATCATTTGAGAGCTGCAAATAATTGTAAGAAGTGACAAAGGAGGCTAGTCCGGTCAATTTTAAAAGTTATTAAAGCCAAAGCAAAAAGGAATTTTAAACGTACATTTTGCTAAAATAATAAAATATAATCTAATTTCGTGTCTTTGGGGTGAATATAAATGTCTCTGATTACTGTGTTTATGGAGAATGCATAATATACTAAAAATGGATTAATATTGCTCTTTCTCAACTACTTTTTTTTTATGATAATGTTTTGTACCATGTGTTTTACCTACTATCGAACAATAAAAAAGGCATTTTTTTCAGACTGACTTAGGATATGAGTTTTTTAATTACATCTAAATAATTAGTAAAATTGGTTTTTGTGGGTATATGATAAATCGGTTGCGTACCTTATAAAGTTACACAAATAAAAATTAGTTTTTAAAAAAACTCTAGTGTTATCACATTGGCTTGAGAAAACATCAGTTAAAGTATTTGAATACTATGATATGGTTGATTTTTTTGAAGTGCTTTACAATACGTCCATTTATTTTTTTAAGCACAGATGTACTGGCTTTAGATTACCTCTGGTAGAGCTAATAGAGAAGACAACCATCAGAGAAGTGCTAATTGATATTTACATTGAACCCCCAGACGCGTCGTCACATATAACAGAATGTGATAGCGACGTGAGTGATGATGATGCAAAGGTAATTTGAACCATCAGGAACCAAAGATGCTTAAAGTCAAATGTGAATACAGAATACGATTAGAAAATCCATCCAGTTCTTATAGAAAATAATAGTATCTGTTGATTTCAGTTTCAGTGTCGATGAACCATTATTAACGTATTGTAAAATTGGCCCCGTTGGTAAGAAGCCAGGTTAAAAGAAATGGAAAAAGCTGCTTTAAAACTCAAACTAAATACCAATTATTGTCAAGAACCATAATATGTTTTATATGAAGCAAAAAATAGTAAAACTACCTTGGAATTTAAAAAAAAAATTTGATCCGTTTAACTAGTAAGTAAAATTCTGGATGAGACTAATTTGTATATAAAAAAAACAGTCAATTTGGACGCAACAAGAAACAAATTTCACGTGTCCCTTGGATGGTTTCTGTTATCGGGGTATGCAAAATTTCTTAACAAAAGTACTTATGGGAAACGTGCACCCACAAAATGAGACAGTTCTTGGGAATTTTTAGCACAAAAATTAGCCTAGCTTAATATTCTTTTAACTTTGCCAACTTTTACCTATTTCTTTTTAGTTAAAGTAAAAGAATTTTTATATATAAAAAAGTTTTTTCTAACCCGCTAAGCTTCATGAACTAATGGGGTAATGTAAGTGTAACGTGCCTAAAACAATCCTTGAATAAGCTTTTTTTATCTCAATGAATTTGAGTTTGAGATGTATGGTTTTGCCTGCGGCGTTACGCGGATTTTTGTCAATAATTTTTTTTTTAATAGTTACGCTTTTTTCTTGTCATAAACCTTTAGCCTAAGCAGTTTTCTTCGATACATTGCTACGAGGACCGAAAAAATTATATTAAAAATATTAACGGCTACTGAATTTTTACATAGAAATCAAATTCTTATATATTTTTTTAAGTAAACTAATAAGTAGTGTTCGTGCACAAATTCATATAGATTAATGTTGTTTCTAAAAATATTTTTACATAACCAGTCAGAATATGATAATATACAGTGTGTTCACGGATAGAGCTTGGAAGAGGAAAAACTTTTTTATTAGTAGATATAGAAGACAAAGTCATTCTTTATAGAAACGTCTGCTTGTACTGAAACTGCAATTTTGAATATTAGATTTGCGATTACAATACAGGTTTCGTTAAAAGCAACATTTTTAGTTTTTTGGATTTGGTTTAAAATGAATTTACGTAAAAATAAACAACCATTGTTGCTTTCTTACTTTGAAAATGATTTTATATTTAATCGAGTAAAGATTTTGTTTTAGGAAAACCATTTTTTATTTACCTACTTTTGAAAAAACTAATAGTGTTGTTAGTGACCAACTCTGTATAGTAATCGCAAATCTGATATTCGAAATTGTAGTTTCAGCAAAAGCAGACGCTTTTATAAAGAATTTAGTTTAACTCGACATCTGAATTCCCGAGAACAATTCCAAACTTGCTGTATTGGGATATTTGCAATAACTACTCTTATTTTTTCTTTCAAGAGATCTAAGTTATTATTGAAATTGGTTTTACACACATGTGGCTTCATATATCCCCATAAATGAAAGTCGATAATTGTGAGATCGGAACTCCTACGTGCCAACTGATTTGGACCATTGGTACCTTCCAATCCATTTGTTCCCAAAGTTATGATTTAGCCAATCATCAAAAGGAATTTAAAATAAGAATTGAAAAAAAAATCTAAAAAACAGAAACTGTTGTTTCTGACGAACCCTGTATAGTAATCGCAAACCTGATATTCGAAATTGTAGTTTCAGCACAAGCAGACGCTTTTATAAAGAATTTAGTTTAACTCGACATCTGAATTCCCGATAACAATTCCAAACTTGCTGTATTGGGATTATTGCAATAACTACTCTTATTTTTTCTTTCAAGAGATCTAAGTTATTTTTGAAATTGGTTTTACACACATGTGGCTTCAGATATCCCCATAAATGAAAGTCGATAATTGTGAGATCGGAACTCCTACGTGCCAACTGATTTGGATCATTGGTACCTTCCAATCCATTTGTTCCCAAAGTGATGATTTAGCCAATCATTAAAAGGAATTTAAAATAAGAATTATTGAAAAAATAAATCTAAAAAACAGAAACTGTTGTTTCTGACAAACCCTGTATAGTAATAGCAACTCTATTAAAATCGATTCACTCAGAAAACCTGCAAGATGGCCGACATGTCATATGACAAAAGTCATTGAAAATGCAAAAATTTATTTTATTTAGCTGGAATATGACTTTTGTCATATGAAATGTTGGCCATCTTGCAGGTTTACTGAGTGAATCGACTCTAGTTGAAATTGTAGTTTCAACACTAGCAAAATTCATTTAATAAGTCAAGGAATTAAAAAAAAAAGACACAAAAAACTAAAAATATTGTTTGTGACCAAACCTGTATAGTAATCGCAAATATATTCGAAATTTTAGTTTCAGCACAAGCAGACGCTTTTATAAAGAATAACTTTTTCTTCTATACCTACTAATAAAAAAAGTTTTTCCTCTTCCAAACTCTATCCGCGGACACACTGTATACCTATAAGTCAATTTCATGGCTAAAATAACGATATCAGTCAATAGCGCTTCTAAGAGTTGTAATCCACAGTCATATGTTATCTGATTGATTACCTTAACACACTGATCAATTTACCAGATTTAGCCTACAAAAATATATATTTATAATAGATTTCGCACTGATAAAAAATACGCTTGTCATAGTTATCTGCAGAAAGTTCCAGAAAATTCTTGATATTTGAAAAACGGATATTAATTTTAAATTAGAATTTATTAGAAAGGTATAAAATTGTGTTAAAAAAAATCACTTGTTCTAATCCCCGTTCCAAATCTTAAACTCGATCTATCAATAATAATATTAAAACCTATTAGATTCAAAGTTTATAAACAATAATGGTTCTTTCAATTTATAATCTGAAAAGTATTTATCCTCAACCTCATATATTTTTATTAAAAACCTTAAGAAATAACACAAGAATTTCTCTTGCCATGCTTATCCCGAATTTGCTGCAGGTGTTGTAACTGGACGGCAGAAGGAATCATGGGGGCTGTAGCTGCATGGGATGGAGTTCCTGGTCCTGTAGGCCCTGTCGGTAGTGATTGACGTCTGCGTCGGCGAAGTGCGGGGGAGAGGTTGTATTTGATCTATAGTCAGATAAAAAAAGGTAAATGGGAAAATGTTTTCCTTACATCTCCAACAAGATTTTCACAAAATAAAAATAATGAATTAACTAAATCAGGTTTTTCTTAAATGAAAATAAATATTAGAAAGGTTTTGATAATATAAGTTTAACTGTACAATAAAAATGAAAATTACATAAATTTATTTTCAACCAATTAGAAGGCTCCTTATTGTTTACGTTGCTTATAGCAACGGGCGATTATCGCGATAATTTTGTTAGTTTCTATTAACTTAATGATTTAATAAGTGATAATTTTTCTGTCAAAAATGAAGTGCTTTATATCTATTAGCAAAAGTCACTTAGAATAAAATCGAAATACATTTTGTTGCTAACTTATAATTTTTATCGATACTAATTAATTTGCTTTACATATCGAACACCGGGGCTAAAAGAGACACATTAAAAATTTAACTAAACTCATCGGAAATATTATGTTTTTTAAAGTTTAATTTGAAACTATATAGACATGTAATTTCAGATGTTATGGTTGAAAACGAATTAATGTTTTTAATGTTCCTGAAATTTTAGTAATACCTTAGTAACTAACAAGTAAAATCAACTTCTATTGTAAAAATATAGTGCGTCATATTTAACTAAACTCATCGGAAATATATTTTTTAAAGTTTTATTTAAATTTAAAACTATAAAGACATTGGATTTCAGATAAAAAATTTGTTATTTAATGTTTCTCACATTTTAGTAATAAAAATGTGTTATTAACGGCTAAAATGAACTTAATTTCTAAAACTCTAATTAGTTACAATTAACTAAAGCCGCCGGAAATACGTTTTTGTTGCATTTTAGCAAAAAAATTAAAATAAGAAAAAACTCCAATTTAGGAAATTTTCTTACTGAATCTCCCACGCAGTAGAATTAATTCCCGATAATTTTTTTCTCGGTTTCATTCATGTTTTTACCTCGTCTTCGACTCGGGATAATTATCTATCAACAAAAACATTCGTGACCTTGAAAACAATTATCGGTAATGATTCTGCTGCTAGAGAGATTATAAGTGATAATTTTTATTTACCTTTGCTTGTAGTAAAAGTTCTTTAAAAACTTTGCTAACATTAATATTTTCCTTTGCAGAAGCTTCCACGAATCCATTTTCCCAGTCTACTGTAATAACAGATTCTGTCGTAGCAGTGTCGACCTAGAACAGATAATTCTTTATAACGCTACAGTTACGAAACTGTTAAACCTTAAAGTCTATTTATCGCTTGATTGCTGTTCAGTATTTCCAAACTTGGTTATTATCACATTCTGTGTGTGTGTGTGGTATTTTTTTTACATCTGTCCCTAAAATTGTTAAGAAATTGTATTATTTTTTGTTTGATGCTGGTAGACAATAAAGTAGTATCAAAAAAATTACCTTGTCGGACTTCCATTGCTTTTATTTTGTTACTTAACACAATGTTTTGGTTAGTTAGTATCTCTAACAGTTTCCAAGTATAAACTAAATTATAATTCTAAGGCTACTGTCTTAAATACTATCGATGTGCCATGAAGCTTAACTACTCCATCTACATGCTGATTAAAGTGTGAAGTTTGAGCTGTTTGTTTTGGACAAGGAGAGGCTTCCAAGAGTGTTTTGATTCATAAAAGATGCTTCTTTGAATTTGCAATTTTGCCAGTGCAGTTCCGTCTCCAAAGCCTTGGCTTATGACCACTGTATATTATGTGGGTTAGTCAATACATGTTCCGCTGTACCTGCTCTCGAAGTGTCACCTCTTTGGGTATGTTTCAGATGTTCTTTAACTCGTTTTTGGATATCTTTTAAATCTTTTCAGAAATGCCCTTAACTAAGAAATACTTGTCCTCTTTCGTTTCTGTACTAGTTTTGCTTTCGCGAATTTTAAGTTTTGAGTTGGTATTAGTTACAAAGGTCTCAGGGTATCCAATTATCCATTCTGTTGTAAATATTTTTTGATATTTAAAATTTCAATATTTAATATTTTGCGGATTGTTGCAAATGTGCCTAGGGAGTTTGAATTATGCCCTGTTTTATGGAGTTTGAATGCTTCGATCAATGGTTAAGGTATTGCCCTGTGTGAGTGGGTTTCCTTTACAGAACACTAAAGTTTTTAAGCTTTTAGCACCTCGCTTGATGAAATATTCGCGAAAAGGTAGAGTAGAATGTTGTTCTGTTTTCATGGTGAACCTAATGGATTGTCTTATACTATTAATATGTTTAAAAAACCGTATCAGCTCTTCGTTACTGTCTCTCCAGATAATAATATCTGGAAACCTCTCCTTGTCGAAAACAAGCAGCTCAAACTTTAAACTCCAGTAAGCACGTAGGCCGTGTCATCATTGCACATGGATAGTTATTACGACAGTAGTCTTAGAATTATAATTTAGTTTACACTTGAACACGGTAAGAGACCTAACCAAAACGTTGTGTAAGTTACAAGGTAAGTTTGTTAATGTATTATTACTATTATTCTTGAGCAAGAGTAAAGTACTACAAGATATAGAGACCGATGAAAAATTTATAAATCTATTATTATGTTGGAACAAAAAATTTTGGCCGGGACCTTTTAAAATGAGAATGACAGTGTGTAATATAACTAGTGTTATTTTACTGAGTATGGGAGGTAAGTCGTGGTACAGTTGTATTTATAATAAAGGCGTACAAGTAGTAAAGGAGAGGCGACATGACACTTGACGAAATACATGACAAATCACACCTGTTATGTTAATGAATATGACTGTACCAATCCAATTTTTCTTTGGACGGCCCACATTAAAAATATATCACAAATCTCTTATCAAATTCGTGTGTCATAAGAATATCGCTTAAACCTTAATGGTATTATTATTCAATTTTTTCTCCGAAACCGCACAAACGATTTGCTTCAATTTAAAAATATTGAAGTTTTATCATTAAAGGCAATTTGTTCAAGCAGTACTAAATTAAAATTAGTAAGGCGCTGTCGCAACAATCTCTGCACACGTGGTGCTCATCATCGAGTCACCTTGTGTTAGAATCCCGGACACACCAATATATACGGCAACGAGACTGCTGATGCGCTCGCCAGGGAGGGAGCAAGCATGTCTGTCGAACTAGCAGAGAATATTGTGGCTAGACCACTGGGATCAGTCAAAGAGGAGATAGATCGGATACAATTTGCGCAAAGCAGATGGACAGGGCTGACAATCTGTAGCATCTCCAGGCAATTGTGGCCCCTACTTGACGGCAGGAAACCCGCAGCGTTATTACAGCACAGTCGGAAGGACCTAAGAAACATCACTGCCGTAGTCACCGGACATGGTCTGTTCGGTAGATACGCTGAATGTATGGAAATACCAACTAATGACTTCTGTAGAAGTTGCAGAGATGAAGAAGAGGAGTAAAGTATTCAGCATTTCTTGTGTAAATGTCCCAACCTCGCGAGAAGAAGGTTCAATGCCCTGGGCGAACCATTCATTATTGATCTGGAGAAAGTGAGCAGCCGGCAACTGGGTCGAATCACGAAGCACAGTGGCTGGTTTAAATGAGCTGTCACGATTCTTCTACGGTCTACGTCGCGTTTACCATCAGGAAACTGATGCGAATAGGTTCCGCGGAACATGTGTGGTACCACAACGGTCCTTATAGGACTACGTGTGATTGTTTGGACAATGCCAGAGGTCTGCCAATCTAACCTAACCTAACCTATCATTAAACCATGTTTCTCATGTAGCGAATTTTTCGATTACCATTTCGTTTACAAAATATACGATTTGTGTTAGTATAAATAGGCCAACAAGTTTGTGATATTGGCTTTCGGCAAAAACATAACGCCTAACTTAAACATGGTGCAATTTTTACAGAAATTGAATAAAAATAGAAAAACAAAGGTATTAAAAAAATGTTTTTATATTAAATTTTATTTTCTTTATTCTAACATTCATTGATTGTATATTTTATTTCATAAATATTATTTTTAATTTTTAGACTATGAACAAAAGTTGGCAAAAACAGTTTTGTTGTAAATCCTAGAACGCTTATAGTCCGGGAGGCAGCGTTGCATTCTTGATGGTGATTTCAGGTCGCTTGTCAGCTGTCAGAGTCGTGGTGGACCTATTCGTAAGAGAATGTTAATTATGTCAAAAAAAATATCTAAAAATGATTTCAGGTCATTTCAAAAGTTGTAGGTACAGCAAATGTTTATATGATGACAATAAATTTTTAAAAAGTCAGCTGCAAAGATAATGGGGGATTATGCGTCAGCTGCTTATACAGGGTCCTGCACCTCACCCCCCGTCTTCTATACCTAGCTCACTTATTAATTAAGTTAAAATTTTGATATTTTGCAGACCTTACCTGTATTATGGGGCGCATTTCAGGAAAATATTTTTTTTTCATACAGGGTGTTCCAAAAAAGTGCGACGTCATAAGGATGTATTTTTTTAGATTACATGCCATATATCTTCTTACTAATTTGAGTGCCTCCTACAGTTACCTACATACCCCTAAAATTTTATGTCGATTCAGTGTTACCTATAGGCGAAAAAAAATTACAACTAAAAAACATCAGTTTTGCACCACTGGTTTTAAAAATTAATAAAAAATAAATATAATGTCTCGTTAAGAAAATGATGCAAAGGTACTTTGTAACTAGGTAAATGATGTGGTAAAAGTGAAGCACGTGGACGTGAATAACCTTTTGACTTTTTAAAGAATTTTTTGAAAATGTTTAATTTTCCAATCGATTTGATTGTTTTCAAATTAACCTCTCGCGGGGTTACTGAGGTTTACTCCTCAGTACCCCAAAAATGCCTTTACGTAATAATATTGCAAGTACTTTTTTATTTATAAAAAATTACAAAAAATTTTCTCTAAAATATTTCAAAACTCACTTAAAACTCCTTTACTTTTTGATTTAATTTCGTTTTCTATTTTTTACAGATTATAACTACAATTTACCCCCCATAATGTCTTAAAGACATATGTGTTAGCGTTATCATCACCCTATTACCACCCATAAGGCATCATGTGAACAGAAAGACCAAGCATCATGTCAGGACGGGCGAGCTGCAGGAAACCGGAGAGGCGCAAGGCGCGCAAGTCAGTCTAAACGTAGCGGTCGGGAACAAGAGAGCGCGACATTGAACGTTGTAAAGAGAGTTATCCAATAGAAACCTGTTTTTATAATTTAGACTTTCATTTAGGGGTAAAAACAACCTCGTGTTAACATCAGAAGTGGGATCGTTCTACGTGCAGTGCTAATTAATCGGTAATTACCCTTAAATAGACAGTAAAGTGTAATCACAAAAATGGAAGAAGATTGTCCTCGTCACGGCAGTGAGGCAAACGAACAACTTGCCGAAGGCAATGCTGAAGAAGATCAGGCTTCGTCGAATCCAAAACAGCCTCAGTTGCAGTGGCAGGAGACCCTTATTAATTTGGTGGCTACACAACAGCAACAGCTTGCAGAATTAACCCGCCATTCCAAGATGGCGACATCAAGGTGCGGTACACCAACGCCTTGTAGTTCGGGCGCAGATACATTAAGTGCGCATGTGTTCGGACCTGTGCAGACATCATTTAAATTAACCAGCTTCGATCCGGACAAAAGCACGTATTCAATCGAAGAATGGCTGGATGACGCAAACAAACTTAAAAATGAACTCAATATCAGTGACAATTTAATGATTGCTAAAGCCAGCGAAGCAATAAAAAATCGTGGTTATCGTTATTGTTGTGACTGGAGGCCCCTCTGCCGAAGTTGGCAAAACTTCTGTGATGACCTAATAATCGCTTTTCCCGATCGAGAAACACCTGGCGCTCGCGCATACAAGGCCGCTACATTGAGAAGTCATGAGTGTGACTCATTCTGTGAGTACGGCAATCAAAAATTGCGATGTATCAGCAGGTTTCATAATAATTTGCCATGGGACAAAGTACTAAGCATGGTCGAATACGGATTAGACTACAGAGAAGCACGTTCCGCCATACAAATTCAAAAACCAAATTCCGAACGTGAGTTGTTAAAATTGTTAAGTGAATTTGATGCACGTCGTCCTGATGGGTCATCAAAAATGGGTTACAACTTGGGACAAATCCGAGATTAGCCGCTACTCGACAGTTTTTAGGAGACGCACCGCCAATGGATAATTTTGTCGACCCTGAGAAGGCCATTGCAGACGCTCAAGATCGAATAATAAATAGTGCAAATAAGCGGGCTCAGCAATTTGACACAACTCGTCATCGCAGCAGTTTGTTTACTTTGGGCGACCTTGTGGCTATTGAAGATTCCCAGCTGGCTGGCGGAGGAAAATTAAAAGCGAAATTTAGAGGGCCGTACACCGTTCGCAAAATACTCCACAACGAGAGATATGTACTCCAAGGGCAAGGGCGACGGACTACCGTAGCAGCTCATGAGCAGTTGAGACGTTGGCCTTCCAAATAATAATAAAAAAAAAAGTAAGTGATATTTTATTTGTATTAAATGAATGAATGAAAAAAATAAAGAAAAAAATGGAAATGACGCTAGTGGCAGTACCACTAGGCGGTAAAGGTGGCAGTACCACCTAGGCAGATGGAAATGACGCTAGTGGCAGTACCACTAGGCGGTAAAGGTGGCAGTACCACCTAGGCAGCTGAAATGACGCTAGTGGCAGTACCACTAGACGGTAAAGGTGGCAGTACCACCTAGATGAATGACAATGAGTGAATCTTAAAAAAAAAAAAAAAAAAAAAAAAAAAACTGTTTCTTATTGTAAATGCAATTTTTACAAAAATACTGTTCCGAGATTTCTTGTTTTCAGATAAATAAAAGGAGCGAGGACGCTCCTAGTGCAGGATAGCCGTGTTAGCGTTATCACCCTATTACCACCCATAAGGCATCATGTGAACAGAAAGACCAAGCATGCTCAGTCAACATCATGTCAGGACGGGCGAGCTGCAGGAAACCGGAGAGGCGCAAGGCGCGCAAGTCAGTCTAAACGTAGCGGTCGGGAACAAGAGAGCGCGACATTGAACGTTGTAAAGAGAGTTATCCAATAGAAACCTGTTTTTATAATTTAGACTTTCATTTAGGGGTAAAAACAACCTCGTGTTAACATATGTTCGATAATTTTTTAAGAAGTTTTTAAATAATCTTTAACTCCCTTTTAGAAGAGGTTTCTTCTTCCCCATTTTACTTGGCTGGTTTGCACTCCTTTAATAACTTTTTCAATACTCAGTATGGTTTAACCATTATCAAGTTTCTTCATAATATCATGTTTCTTTTACACTTCAAGTTTTAAATCCATAAAAGCTCCATTAAGGTTCTAATTTTCAATTTCCTCTTTTGCTAACTACATCAGCATAAAATAAAAAATTTCTGTCTCCTGAGGATGAACGTTTCTACGTTCGAAACATGTAGCGACCCTTGAAATAACAATTTCATTCTATTACATTTTGTGGATAAAGACTTTGTGTTTTTCTTTCCTTTTAATACTTTCAACTCCACTTTAAGTATGGACTATTTCTTCAAATTGATATTTTTTAGTTTTTATTTTTTTTGGCCTATAATACTGTATCGACTTTAATAAAATTTAAGGGGTATGTAGGTAACTAAGTGAGCTATAGAAGACGGGGGGTAAGGTGCAGGACCCTGTATAAGCAGCTTACGCATAATCCCACATTTTCTTTGCAGCTGACTTTTTTAAAATTTATTGTCATCATATAAACATTTGCTGTACAAATTTTCAAGCGACCTGAAATCATTTTTAGATTTTTTTTTACCTAATTGACATGCTCTCACGACTAGGTCTACCTGAGGAGCTGACGCTCAGGTCATTAAGTGACTACCCAATAAGAATTAGGTACTTGTGATAAGAATTAGACGACCTGAAAAAATGATGTGTCATTGGCACCGCTGCCTCCCGGACTATTAATATCTCCTAGTTGTCCCGCACTCCTTCTTGTAGCGATTTATATAAAACTGGTACTTTTCTAATGAATGGCATCATTTTTTCTACGATTGGATAAAAGTAGAAACGGTTCAAGTTTATTTTCTGTTCGCCGAGCTGTTGTTTGGAAAATATACGAATTCTGCATCGTAAAAACAGATAAAATCTAAGACGCTTGTTTTTCTCGATTATTAACCTTCCGGGATCAAGGCATCTGCCAACTTTTCAAAGGTCGTGAGTTAATTAGGGTATTTACCTGTCTAAATAAAAACATTCAAAGTTATTTAAAAAATATTATTGAGGGAAAGTCATTAGGGAAATTGTAATTATATTTCGGAAATTGGCCCAGCAAAAATGGCAAATTATAAATAGTCTTATCAATATTTTTCCCTTAAATTTTTTTTGACGAAAACACAAAAATAAATGATATATTTAGGTAAGTGTTGATAATACTTCTGGTAATGATCACGACCAGTCAATAAATTACGTGATGGATTAATTAACTATTATTAGTACATTGCACAGGAAGAAAAAATAATAACTACTTGTTATGTTTCACAAATTTAATCAGTTTCCTGACCATTGTCAAAGGAGTACCTACAAGAAGATACTCGAGTATAGTATATATATTTCACCGATTCTAGAGACTTACTATAAAAATATATTTTTTGAGATACAACATTGGATAGTAATCTCTCGAAGTAAAGCCATTATGTTGAGATAATGTGTTCCTCAGTTATTTAAATAAAAAACTAGTTATTTCAAAGTCATGCTCTTGGCCCCTGCATGCTCAATTATATGGTTACTTTCCGTTTACGTTTTGTTTATAATTTTCAAAGTATTAATCAACCGTTAAAGGTCAAATAAATGTCATTAAATTATACTTAAATACAATTTTTTTAGCTCGGTTTTCCAGACGAGGGGCTATAGAGTGGCCATCAAGATTGGCCGATCTCAACCCACTGGATTTTTTTTCTCGGAATTTTTAGATCGATTGATCTACTTTAAGACAGTTGTTGGAACATCTTCTAAAATAGTTTTTTCATACATTGTTGTTCGCCTATATTGTTTTAAAGTTGAAACTGGAAATATGTTCATAACAGTTAAAGATAGGTAGGGGAGAATGGGTCACAATGGCCATAAACTTGGATATTATTTTTTTAGAAGTGATTGCTTTTATTAATACATAGGATACAGGTAAAAATAAACAGTTTCGACTACCTATAAAACATTTATTCAAATTCAAATTCAAATTCAAATTCAAATTTAATTTATTCTACTCTACTATACATTATGATTGAGGTTCGTCATATATAAAACTATAAAATTAACTAAGTTTAAAAACATTAAAACATTAAATGTACGAGAAAAATCTACACACACAAATATAACAACGTTTAGGCATTCAAAAAGTCTTTCAGTGTGTAAAATGCACTTTTTATGAGAAAGTCCTTTAGTTTTCTTCCAAATATACCTCTTGTTGTGGATTGTTTGATTTCTTCTGGCAGTTTATTGAAAATTTTGATGCAGGCATAGTGGGGAGATTTTTCATATCGTGTTAAAGTGTGCCTAGGGACTATAAGGCCATTTGCGTTTCTTGTAGCATAGTTGTGATTGTTTCTGTTTTCCTGGAATTCGTGCTTGTTGTTGTATACATATATGGAGCATTTGAGGATGTATATTGAAGTGATTGTGAGGATTTTGTGTTTTTTGTATATTTCTCTGCATGTTTGTGTTGGTTTCAATCCAAAGATGAGCCTTATTAGACGTTTTTGTGCTTGAAAGACTCGGTTTATGTGTACTGCTTGTCCCCACAGTAAAATATTATAACTGAGATGAGGATAAGCTAATGCGTAGTAAGATGTTATTTGAGTAGGGACAGGCACTGTGTATCTTAACTTTAGTATACCCTAGTAAGCTTGTGCCAGTTTTGAGCATACATGATCCAATTGAGGTTCCCAGGACAGTTTGGAATCAAGATACGTTCCCAGAAATTTGGAAGAGGACGCTGCCTGGTTCAATTGCATTTTTGGAGAAGTTTTGTAGAAATGTATGTGAACCGTTTTGTCCTAGATTAGTATAAGTTGATTCGAAAAGCACCATCTGTTCATTTCTTCAGTCAGTTTTAGCCCCACAAAACAATTTAAAAAACAATAATAGTTTCAATTCTTTGGGAATATGAAAAAATGGCCGCTGTATTCCACAAGCTAGTAACAGTGGCCATATACATGAGGCACAGTGGCCTACTAATTAAAAATAACAAAAACAAAATCTGATAAGCGGTAATTACAGCAAATTATCTCCGATAAGATACAACCAAATCTATAAATGGTTTGTAATTGAGAAGAACTGCCAGTATTTGAATGTGGCCGTATTATCATCGATTGCTTAGTCCTAAACATTAGAAAAACAAATCTTTTTCCAACTTTTCTTAAAAAGCTACAGTTAGATGTACCTACTTACCCAATAATATTATCAACTTGACCAATAAAAATGTTTCTAATTTTTTTATTGCTAACCTAACACAAACAAATGATTGGCCACTTCCAAAATTAAGTTATAAGCCACAAAAAAAACAACAAAGCGGCGCAAACACACTCCAGTATAGGGTACGACTTTTCGTACTTCTCCACATTAGTCTGCTTGATTGGCAAATAGAGAAATAGATTGCACCAGAAGTACCCGCCAAGTGCGGGGATGCGTTTTGGAGTCCTTTCACATCCACACTTCATTGTACCTGTATTTTGCATTGTTGTTGATCCCAACGTGATGGCGTTGCGGCTTATTTACTGCTTGCTATTTTACTAAGCAGGGTTTAAATGCGCTGCAGTGTTATCGGTGGAGTTGCTTCGGGTTGTGGCATTCTGATAAGTTCCTAATAAAGACGAAACAGTTGTCAATGTCTACTCGGCCCCAGGGAGTCCATTGTTTTTAACATCCCTGTGTACTTTAATGCAAAATGCAGGTCTTTTTACACTTTATAATCCGCTAGCTGAAAATATTTTACGTTGATATAAATTATACGGACACGATTACTTTTTATTAATGTTATATATGTTTGAAAAAAAAATAGGTGGTAATTTCAAAAAAAACTTTATCAAAAGCTAAAAAAAATTAATTTATAAATAACTCGTAGTCTTGTGTACTAATAATGGGCAAAACAGCAATCAAAAAAAAATCTTTTCAAATTATACTTTTCAATTTAAAGATAAACTCGGAAAAAGGAAATGGTAAAAAACAGTTTTATATTTCAGATATACATAAAAAACGGCAATTTCCTTTTATTTGTTCGCCTACACGATGTTTACATTATCAGCTGTTTTCTAATAAAAAAGTAATTTGTCCCAAGAAGCAACCATCTGAAACTTATTTATTGAATGACATTTGAGGGTAAATTTAAGCAAAAATAATTTTATTTTAACGTAAAAATATTGTTGGTTCGACTGGACGAGTAAAAATTGTAAATAAATATTATGCAAGAAAATATTTTTTTAACCACCTGAAAAATCCTTATATAATAAGGTTGTATTTCACCTAACACATATATTACAATACAGATTCAGATTGCAAGGAACGTACTAAGAAATTGAAAGTCTTGCCCCCCATACACCAGCGGATAACTTAACGAATTTGATATGGCACGAGCCAAATACGCCGATAAAACTTTACGTGTATGTGGCGAGCCGAGCTTCATCGGACCGTGTAATATCTGCCACGGATGAAATCAGCCGGTTTTAACCCGTCAGTAGATTCGCTAGGTTAATTTGGGACGCGTATCAAATCGTCCAACTTGGTTTGAAGTTAAATTAAAATAATAATAATAACAAATAATGTCTGCCGATTCAAGTTACTTGTCAAAAGAATTTATTTACTTCCATTATACTTAACAAATATCTAAAAGTATCATTATCCATCCTTAAATTGTTACGGAAATCATTTGGCTCGTCTTGTTGAAGTTCCTTCAAGAGTAACATAATACGAATCAGTTCATCTCTACGAGAAATCCATTTTTTTACTCACTTGCTCCGTTTTTTGATTTTTGTTTATTGATAATAAATACATACGCTATGGCACAAGCTATAGCGCATCTTCTACGATTGGTATTCATTTTTAAAACTCACCGAGTACAAATAAATCCCAGTCGATCTAAAACCACTGATTAAATCTTTCAGGAATTCCAAAAGATTGCGAGCCTAGCCAATACTGTTATAAAACGTGAAGTTTTGTCCCATTAACAAGAAGATTTAATCAGGCGAATCTTATCGGGTTATAGTCGGCGAGCCAAATTCGGCTGCCCAAAAATGACGAGCGTTTTAGCCTAGCTCGCAGACCAAATCCGAACGGATCAAATCGGTCCAACTTATATGTTTGTGTATGGAGGGGCTAATCATCTCAATAGGATGTCACCACCTGCAGCGTTTGGGAAAAATTAGTAAAATTCAAACAACAATCAAATAACGAACTAATATTCGGATAATCAAATTAAAAGTTATATATGTATCGAATTTTGGCAGACAGCAAACACATTCGAAAAAGTTCTAATATAATGCGCGTGTCCGCAGCTTGAAGGGGGCCTGTACCTAGACGCTTGTGTTTGTATAGCCTTTAGTGCCATCTCTTAGTAGTCCCATACAATCTGCAATCAATCGATCAAACCTCTGGTGTACCGCAAGGATCCGTGCTTGGATCTCTCTCGGGCGATCTCAAAATTTTATTTGAAATATGAACTATTGAGGATTGCATTAGGCTTTAGAGATGGCTGGATATGATCTATGATTGGTTTGGTACAAATAAATATTAGATTTAAGCTTAAATATGCCTGTATTGTGTGGAGTCCAATTGATTTGACCCATACTTCTTTAAGTTTATAGAGAAAGCAACGCAATTTTTTGAAATCTGCGTCTTTCATTCTGAATGGGATGTGGCCTGGTGTTGGATACCCACGTAACGTGGTGCTTGGCAGACTTAATATTATCAGATTAGCTTTCAGATGCTCTTTTTATTCAGTTATTTTTTTGTTCAAACTGTTACATGGTGAGATTAATTGTATTGATCTCGATAACTATATAAACCTAAGGGCTCCCAGAGTTGAAGCGAGAAGGTCGAACGTATTTTTGCTGACAAGGCCACGGACAAACATCCTGATATCTTCACCATTTTATCAAACATAGGAAAAAAACCCACTGTCGTCTCCACAAATTTATTAAAAAAGGTAAGATTAATGTGGTGTACATGTTTCGGTACTAGAGAGTACCATCATCAGCACCGAAGGGCTAAAATAAATTTAGAATGAATAGAAAGAGGAAGGACAAGTTAGATTGACGTACTTACCCCCAGTACCAGTAATAGGTACCAGGAACGTAAAAGATTCTTAAAAATTAAAAACTAAAACCATGAATAAGACGAGGACGTTTTGAGTGCTTAGACGAATACAGATTAGAAAGTGGTAGTAAAATAAAATTCAAAAGGAATTAATCTTCTTCTTCTACCCGTACATTGTAAGCAAATAACAAAATAATTGTACTGACAAGTTAAACGGAGGATATAAAAAGGTCATCCAACAAAGTCAAGTAAAAGTAGCAAGTACCCAATAATAATAGGAACTGACGTCAAAAGTGTAAAACGTGGTTCTTGGAGCAAGAAACGGGCATATAAGGGCGATAGTAAAAAGTAACAAATCACAGTTGTCGGCAAGAAGGCAAGTAACCTGCTGGGACAAAGGTAAGGCTTGAAACCGCAAGATGGATGGGCGGCGCCATCATCTAAAACAAGTGAATCAGGGTTAAAAGTGGAGTAATTAAAGGAAAAACTTAAGGGATTCAAGATAGGGGAGGCAGGAGAAGATGACTTGATCGTTAACACAGTTTAGCTTTTTTTTTAAAGGGCCTTATGGATTTCCATCATTTCAAGAAGGTTAAGTTTGCCGCCTTTGTTACAGGAATGAAGGAGTTTAGTGTTAGTTAAGGGGTCAAAAGTGTGGTTATTGCAGAGAATATGAGAAGCAAAACTAGATTTGAAGTTGTGGTTAGAGAAATCAGTGTTTCGGAATTTATCTATTTCTTTACAGTGTTCGTTGACTCGGGTTGAAAGTTTACACCCTGTTTAGCCAATATAACAGACCTTACAGTTTCGAGTACCACAAGAGAGTTTATAAACAACGGACCTATCTAGTAGAGAAGTTTTATCTTTCAAGTTGATCAAAAATTGACCAATATTGTGGTTAGTTTGGAAAGCAATAGAAATGTTGAACTTATTTACAATATTTTTGGCTGTAAAACAAATGTTACCCAAAAAGGGTAAAATGTAGAAACTTTTTGGTTTTCTAGGGGTTGGAGTCAATAAATTTTTGTTAAGAAATTTAATGGTAAATTTGTATTTTGTGGAGACGACTGTGGTTTTTTCCCTATATCTCCACAGCTCCACTTTAAGATAATGGACTACTTCCGTAAAATTTTATCAAATTTTTACGAATTACAGCCTTATTGAACATATCATTAAAATACTACACAGTAGATAATATTGCGCAACTAAAAAGGATGCTTGTCTAATTGGCTTCTCTATTACCTACTTATTGGTTATTGTTTATGATGGGTTATATTATTCTATTTTTACATTATGTCATAAAACTTTGTTATATTAAAACTATAATGTATATTGCCTACTTATCCTCTAATTGCTTGATGTTGGATATTGTAATTAATTTTAATAAATAAATTAATTAATGAGACCGAATACTTTAAAAGAACCTATTTTTCCTGCAATCTCAGATATGTTACTTTAAAAATAGTTAAAAAACTTTAATTTTGAATCGATAATTAATTATCTCCAAATATTTAAATATGTTAACTAACAGTTTTCATATTATATTAAAACCATTTTTTAATCTATAAAATCCATGTACAAAAATGCTAAGGGTGCAGGAGTTAATGGAAGTACCAGTTTTATTTATCTTAGTAAAGGTATGAAAGGTACTGTCCCAGAACCAATATTCTTCCCAGCAATAGCGTAAGTGTACGATCAGTTACAGAAAACAATCTAAATTCACAGTTTTTAAAGATTTTTGGTGTGGCTTGGTCATAGTGAGCTAGTTCAAATGACATGAAACGTCAAGAGAAAATCGGATCTCTGACTTTTTTTCAAAAGAAGCAGCCGGACTCTTCTAATTGGGCCAGAGCGAACATTGGGCCAACTATATCAGTAGTCACCGATTCAATACTCCAACAAAAGTTTTAAAAACAATGGGATGAAACAATAAATCATCAACAGTTGTTAAAATACCCCGACGATGTCACAACCAAGAAATACCTAAAGATGTCCAGGAAAAATAAGTTATTAACCAAGACCTTTTAATAGGGTGCTAAGCGACACACCTTTATGTAGAGGGTGTGAATAGGAAGACGAGACAGTATGTGACTGCTCTGCTCACTCATCCAGTAGACGATTCATTCTCGGCGAGTACACGCCCACCCTGTCTGAGATAAAGGAAATGTCACTAGACGACGTCGTCAACTACTTTAAATCGGTAGGTTGACTAACGAGCTAAAACCATCCGCTATATCTTAGTTTCCTTCACATCTTCCAAATCCAGATCTTATTTTTTTGTGTGAGGACCTTATTCCAGCGTTGCATTGTAAAAAATATCCAACCATATTTCAACACAGATACTTATTATTAAAAAAATTATCTGCAAGGCGTAAAATTACTCCGCTCAATCGTTAACTCAGTCGGTTTTTGTATAAGGGCAATAATATTTTTCCGCTATTGTCATTGCATTGTTGTGAAAGATGACATTTCCCAGTGGGATATTACTTATCGGTAAAACTTCTACTACAAACATGATTAAACCTGATAAAGCTTATTATCTACAAAATGAAACAAAACAATATTTAGCATATGACAATGCATTACTGGTGAAGCTAACACGAGCTATTTGTTTTTTTATCTTTTCAGAGCCATCAGTTAATTTTTAATAAAAAGCCATTTTATTGTTGCTGTTCAGTAAAGCGTGACTTATCGCGAGTTGCAGATTATTATTAAATTTGCACATTGTTGTGTATTTTTAACTCCTGCGCAAAATGGTTTAGCAGTAAAGCCGTTTAAGTGTCAGATGAGTTTGAACAAAAAATGTTAGCCGAAGTATATACGAAAGTTGCCTGAAATATGCGACGGCATATTATAACTTTTATCAATGGTAATAAGGGAATGTTTAATCCCAAATTAAAGTAAAGTATTTTAAATCGAGAATTTTGGTTGAAAGCCTATATACAGAGGGCATCCGAAAAATACTTGTACTGAACGCTAGCACAAATTCCTTAGCCTAAGTTGATAGTTTCCAAAATACCGGGTATCAAAGTGAAATTTATTATTATTATCTTAATAATAGCGTACCCAAACCATTAACTATCTACTTGTTAACAATCTAATGCCTGATTCTCAGTCTGAGTTTCGCAGACACTACAGCACATCTTGCGTATTGCTTAAAGTATATTAGACGATATTATTCAAGCAGCAGATCGCGGGGAGACATCCGCCCTGGTACTGCTGGACTATAGTAAGGCGTTCGAGACTCTAGAGACCATCGTCTTTTATGTGCTAAACTCCATTATTACGGGTTTATAACTTTCTTTAAAAATTATCTTTCTGGTCGTTCACAGCGTGTGCTGGTTGAAAGTAAATTATCCGAACCCTTAATACTCAGCAACGGCGTACCCCAAGGGTCGATTTTAGGGCCTTTGTTATTTCAAATTTATACTTTTGATATGGATAATGTTGCAACATACTACATCATGCAGAGATACGCTGATGACACACAGCTGCGAATTAGCTTTGCCCCCACTGAAGCAGCCACGGTTGCTGAAAGAATGAACCGATGTCTTGATAGGGTCTGCAATTAATCTACTAAAAATGATCTAAAAATTAACCCGGCTAAATAAGCTTTTATGTTCTTTGGACCAAATAGGGAATTGGCAAACGAAAAAATTAAACCCTAAAATGTAAGATGTCACACAGTAAAACAATACAAAAACTTGGGAGTCCTTCTGGACAGCAATCTTAGATTTAAAGGTCAGGTCTCCAAGGTAGTTCAAAAGTCAATTATTTCTCTTCGGAATTTATACAAAAATAAGGAAATTTTAAGTCTGCCTCTTAAGCGACAATTGTGCGAGTCTCTTGTTCTCTCGCATTGCAACTATGCAGATATTGTTTATGGCCATGCCTTTATTTTTAGTCCAAACGCAGATTGCAAAGAATTTAAAAGTCATGTATTCGTTTTATTTATAACCTTAAACTAAGAGACCATGTAACTCACAAATTGCGTAACTTAAAATGACTAAATAATATAGCAGATAGACTAAAACTGCATCTGGCTTGTTTTTTGCACAAATTGCTTAAGACCGGGACTCCTCGATACTTGCGGGAGAAGCTGACATTTCCCTCTACAAACCACCAACGCGAAACTCGCCACAACGACCAACTTAATATACCGTGTCACCGAACAGCTCTATACGAACGTTGCTTTTCCTATGTAATCCCCTCTGAGGTTCGAAACAGGTTCTCTAACATTAGCTATATATCTTTTAAAAGAAAGGGGGAAAGAAAGAAAAAACTCAAAGTCTTCCTCCACAAAATTTAAGAATATTTAAGGGTCTCTACATGTACAACGTAGAAACGTTCATCATCAGGAGACAGAAAAAATATCTGGTGTTGATTGTTTTAGCAGAAGAGAAAGTGGTGAAGAACCTTAATGAAGCTTTTATGGAATTAAAAAAAATATTTAAGTGTAAAAGAGAAATAATATAGAGAAATTGATGAAAGTTAAAACATACTGAGTATGTGAGAAGTCAGTAAATGGGGTCTAAACCAACGAAATAAACTGGGGAAGAAGAAAAAACCTTTCAAAAAAAGGTGTCGAAGATTATTTAAAAATATTTAAAATCCTTTAAAAGACATTTTTAAGTTTATGTCTAAGACATTATGAGGACAACAATAGTCCTAATTATTAAGGTAATGAAATTATATATGACAGAAGAGTTTGTGGGGCACTGAGGGTATGTGATGAATTCGATTATAGTAAAAAGGCCCATTATTCCTAATCCTATTTAACGAGTTGAAATTTGTCGAACTCTGATAAGCCAAACCAACGTTCTGAATATTTTTTCATAGAAAAACTTTGATATACTGAGATTACTATGAGGATTTTTAGAAAATCCCGCTTTTTGATTGGTCACTATACTTATGCCCCCTAGCAGCCGACCTAGACACTTAAAAATAATCCAGCAATTTCTTTTGGTCACTTTTGTAATAAATATTTCTTTCCGCAAGTTGTACACCTGGTGCAACTAAATTGGATTGTCAATATCGCGCTTATTTATGCGTTTTAATTTTTTTTTTGTTTTCGGCTAACCATTGGGGCAAGCGCCACAGAATCATAAACCGGAAGAAAATAAAATAACCCTTTTATATTGACAATTAAAAAAAATACTAAGTATAATAATATAAATTGAAAACGCGTCGATACAATCCGCATTTCAAATTCAAGCACCTCATAAATTTTGAGTGAAAATTTTACTACCAATGGGACAAAATAAACTTTAATAACTTTGGGTGCCTTTAATGGCGGCATTTAAACCCTCCAAACATATAAAATAAATTAAACTGGAACATCTGCGCTCCTTATCTACTGGTCATATATATTTGTTCCTTTGTGTTTCACGAAACAATATTTCAGGAAAATATTTCAGGAAATCTTACCTATTCGTATGGGATAAAACAAGAAAGTTTTACTGTTTTTAAGGTTCTATGAGGCAATATAAGTTAGCATAAGAAAAAAATGCCTAACCTAATTCGTATGGAAGCTTGACGAACTATTGAAGGACTAGATTGAATTGTCAATCAACAGGGTCCGGGAAAATGTGGGAAATCTCCCGGATATGAAAAAAACATGTGAAAAGAATACTACAAGTTCATATAAACTTCTTTCGTATCGGCCTCCTCTTCGGAGATATGGGTTCCCAAAGAGCTCCCATGGAATTAAGTTTTTGACACATAATTATTAAACCAATAGGTATAGTTAAATTTTTTTTTCATACAATCATGTGTTCATTTCATATTTATATAATTTTATGTAGAATCATCCCTTCAAATTTGTTAACGTCATTATCATTAAATTTAAGCGCTTCGCTTAGTACTAAAATGCAAGTAAAAAGATAAATAATCGAAAAGTACCGTGCGAGCAAAAATTATTTGCATCAAAGAGGGCCTTGCATCTAAGGACGTAATGCTTAGCCGTAGAGTTTAATACCTGTTGGGTGTCAGTAACTACCTGAATTAACAATCAATCAGTTATTCCGTCATCTTTGACAGTCGTTACAAATAATTTGATTCATCGCTAATTTTTCCAATTTCTTGAACAATTCACACGATGGGCTTTACGGAACAGCACAAAACATTAATGGTTGAAGCGTATTTTCAAAACGGGGTTAGTCGCAATACAATCCGGGTTTGTGCATGGACGATTTTTACGAACATTTTCCTAACGTTACTTTTATTGCTGGGGATTTTTATCATTGCCTGAAAAGAACCGTGGCTGTGTTTAGGGAAACAGGTTCTATACAACACAAAAAAAGAGAAGGAAGACCATCTGTAAGAACAGAAGAACTTGTTGCAAACATTCGTGAAATAATGCAAAATACGCCAACGAATTGTATAAAACGCCTGTCCCAAGAAGTGAGAAGATCTTATGGAACATGCATGACTATTCTTAAGAAGCAGCTAAATTTATTTTCTTATAAAGTGCAAGTATTATAATTTTGTAAACAACAAAAATAAATTTGTATTTGTCTACTTATTTTATTACTCATTAGTTTGGCATATCATGTCATAATATGAATTTGACAAAATTTTAACCTATATTTTGTTAGATATATCGTCCGCATATCATTGTGATCTAAACTAAGCCCTACGTTTTGTAATCCAAGCCCTCTTTGATGCAAATAATTTTTGCTCGCACGGTACTTTATTCTTATTTGCAACAGAGAAGATAACTAGCTAACATTGTAACTATTGTAAGATATGTCTTACTTATATTTTAATGTTTTGTTTACAAGAGCAATTTATCATCTACCAGTTATAAATTACTTAGTTAATCAATGTCAATTAGGTGAAGTGATGGGGTGTCGCGATCTATTGTCTGCGAAACAGTTTTAGCTAATGTATTTGTATTGTTTTAATTGAATAGTAATTTGATAAATAAGGTCATTACTCATATTGGGTACAATGGGTTAATCAATAAAACTATATACTTCCAGGAAGCGTGATATTAACTTGTGGCTTTTTGCAAGTCACGTTATACGGAATTGCCAAGTTTTGTAATTCAAATAAAAATATAATTAAACTTTTTTTCAGTCTCCTCTACCTCTCATAATAAAGGCAAATATGCCGTTATATTCAAATGAAATTATTTGAATAATCTCGCTTTTGGGTATCAAAATTTTGTATATTTAACGTTTATTTAGTTATTTTATAGCATTTGTTTATTTATTTTATTTATTTATTTATTTAGCAGTAAACAAATTACTTAATATTACAATAAACCAATAATATTTATTAGGATTACGATGAATTTATGAAATTTGTGTCTGGCCTTAGCTATAATAAACTGTCTATAATCTATAGAAACTTAGTTCAGTAATACTGGGTTATCGAAACCAGACTATTACACTCAGAATACTTTGTAATTATGTTTTATCCAATCTTTTAGGTATTTGATTTATTTAATGATCATTTAGTTTTTTCTTTCTAAGATTTCTTAGTAAAAGCTTGAGTAATCGTTGTCCAATAAAGTAAATATTTCTTTGTGTAGAGATTATGGGCAAGTGATTACTAAAGGGCGGAATATATGCAAAATGCACATTACATATGTGCCTTTTTTTTGAATTTTACAATAAAATGCATATTTTTCATAAATTATTATTTTAAGAGCATATTTTTATGTTTTCGGCTTTATCAAAAAATTTAAAACGTTAAAGGTTTAATGTCCAGTTTGGTACTTATTTCAGGGATTTTCCAATCTGAAGATTATATTAATTATATTTACATTTTGGTTATACACGAGGTACCTATTTATTGGGGGTTTCCGGGGTTTACAGGTATATGTTGTTTATTATCACTTAATAATGCGTTATGCTTAACAAACTGTACTTATATCGATTTGTAATACATACTGCTGGTAAATAAAACTTTGGTAAATAATTTAATTTCAAATGTAAAGAAACTGATTCTAAAAGCACCTCTAAGAGTGCAGTTGTATAAGGAGAAATTACCAGAAGCTAGTTTATCTCCAGGACTTGTAATTACCCGGTGGTGAACACGGATTAAGGTTGCAATATTCTACGCAGAGCATTTTCAAGCCATTAAAGAACTATTTTTGGATTTAGATGACGATTCGCTGTGTGTTGTGCAAAGTAAGGAGTTGTTAAAAAGTGCAAGTGTAGGTAAATATCTTGTTTTTATTAAGGTTACTTTCAGTTTTATACCGGACATAATATCCTCGTTGGAGAGTAGAAATTTAAGTTTATCTAAGAGATATCTAAGAGATAGAAAACAGTTTGTTAAAATTGACAAGACCTTTAGTGATCCCTTGGATGTTAAAATAGGCGTACCACAAAGTACCGTTCTTTGCCCAATTCTTTTTATTTTATATATTAACTCCTTAACAAAATTAAACTTCAATAATGGATCCATAGTATCTTATGCTGATGACACAGCTGCTATTTTTTTTGGGAAAACCTGGCACGAGGTAAAATATGATACAATGATCGGAATTTATAAAATTAAAGATTGGCTTGATACTTTTACACTATCCCTTAACGTTAAGAAAACAAATTATATCGCCTTTTCCTTAAGTGAAGCTACACGTCCCGATTTTGAACATAACAAAATTGATAATTTAGATGATTTAAAAAAAGAAGTCCCATCGACAAGATACTTAGGGATCATTGTTGATAAACATCTAAAATGGGACCTGCATGTTCTTCACTTGGCAAAAAATGTACGAAAATTAATTTATAAATTTTATATCCTAAGAGAAATATTGAGTAAGAAACTTTTAATTGCAGTTTATAAAGCTATTGTCGAGTCCTTAATAAGGTATGGCATAGTTGTATGAGGTGGTCTTTACAATAATGCCCTAAGACCTCTAAATTTGGCACAAAATTATATTCTTAAGGTACTTTATAAAAAAAATAGACGCTTTTCAACGCAACTTCTTTACACAAGGGAAATATTTAATGTACGATTTGTATATGTTCTTGAAATATGTTCATTTGTTTATAAAAATCAAAAACTAAAAAATTATATTTTTCACCCGTATCATACTAGAGGCAAGGTTAATAGGGGAATTATTACACCAAATAGCAACACTGACATTAATCTTCGATTTGTCAATTATTTGGCGCCAAAAATATTTAATCTTATACCATTAAATATAAAAAAATATTACTAGAATTAAAATGTTTAAGATAAAATGTCGAGCATTTATTTTCGACAATATGGAAAGCTTTATGTCACTTTTTTAGAAGATAATAGGTTTCCTGTTTCGACATAACCTAGGTCCAATAGAATTTCGTTCTTTTATTTTTGTATAATGTTTTTTTTTTCTTATAAGTCCTGTTTTTCTAAGCACATACAGATGTTCAGTCATCTAGGTGCTTTTTTTCCGGATTGTCTTTTTATACATTGGTCCTTATATGCATTTGATAGTTAAAATATATGGTACATAAATGTAGTATAAGACTTTATAAATCATTTTAAGGCTATTTTGTAATTACTAATGTATTGTGGATTAATGTTTTTTGAATAAATAAATAAATAAATAAATTTAGTCATTGACAGGCAGCAGGCAGTCAATAAACGATGTTTCTTTTTAACATATTTAGTTCAAAGTTTTCTTATTAAGAATTTATGTTACTTTGGTGTTGTTCTACTTATAATTTACAGATGAAAATATTTTTTTTAAAGTTGTTTATTTATTTATTTATTTATTTATTTATTTATTTATTTATTTATTTATTTATTTATTTATTTATTTATTTATTTATTTATTTATTTATTTATTTATTTATTTATTTATTTATTTATTTATTTATTTATTTATTTATTTATTTATTTATTTATTTATTTATTTATTTATTTATTTATTTATTTATTTATTTATTTATTTATTTATTTATTTATTTATTTATTTATTTATTTATTTATTTATTTATTTATTTATTTATTTATTTATTTATTTATTTATTTATTTATTTATTTATTTATTTATTTATTTATTTATTTATTTATTTATTTATTTATTTATTTATTTATTTATTTATTTATTTATTTATTTATTTATTTATTTATTTATTTATTTATTTATTTATTTATTTATTTATTTATTTATTTATTTATTTATTTATTTATTTATTTATTTATTTATTTATTTATTTATTTATTTATTTATTTATTTATTTATTTATTTATTTATTTATTTATTTATTTATTTATTTATTTATTTATTTATTTATTTATTTATTTATTTATTTATTTATTTATTTATTTATTTATTTATTTATTTATTTATTTATTTATTTATTTATTTATTTATTTATTTATTTATTTATT
This sequence comes from Polydrusus pterygomalis, assembly GCA_963969555.1. Taxonomy (NCBI): domain Eukaryota; kingdom Metazoa; phylum Arthropoda; class Insecta; order Coleoptera; family Curculionidae; genus Polydrusus; species Polydrusus pterygomalis. The sequence goes on along the minus strand of OZ018380.1, from coordinate 33,536,575 downwards.
TATTTATTTATTTATTTATTTATTTATTTATTTATTTATAATAATTTAACAATAATTTTTCCCTCGATTTTTCCTTAGCGAAATGAATATTCCGTTATTACTAGCTCGAGAAAGTTTGCAAATTAGTCCGAAAATAATTACCTTTCGTAGGCAAGGAATATATTTTCCCAGCTTGCTATTTATACTCACCTTTGTAGGGGTTATACAAGCTCATAAATTTTAGCAGCGCTCTCTAAAAACTTCTAATCCTAATAGTTCGTCTGACGTTAAGACAGTAATTAATTATACCATCTTAAGTGTAACTAAACGATCGCAACTAATTCTTTTGTAATTGAATAGCCTTATGGATTAGTTTTTAGATGGGTAATCTTTTTTATTATTTTTTACGTCAGGTATAAGAAAAATACTTTTGGTTGGCAGCCTACGGCAAAGGAAGCCTTTACGTAGCCGAAGCGGGAGGTATCAGGTTCATCTCCACGCAGTACTTAGTGTTGCATATGCAACACACACACACACACACACCCTGACAAGCGTCTAGGTACAGGCCCTCTTTAAGCTGCGGACATGCGCATTAAATTAGAATTTTTTCATGTCGATAGTTGATGTGGTACACAGACCCCGGTATCGACAACGGTTAAAATCTTTATTTACAACCATACATGTTGACATAATGTTGACATTACCGACTTTATTAAAGGTTGGGAAGTGTCACATTACCTACCTCTACTTCCCGCCCTGACTTCCCACCCTGATTCAGATCAGACTTGAACTGACGTTTATTGTTTTAATTTCAAACAAACGTTTCCTTAACAACCGTCGCCTAACTTGAAAATATGCCTACTTGTAAATTTATTTGATTTTTTAATATATATTTTCTATAATACTACGTCAAAATGGCATTTTTCTGTTAATAATATTTTTAGTTAAAAATTATAAGAAGTGGATGTAGGATGTGGTTGTAAATAAAATAGTATACAAACCTCGGTGAAAAGTTTCATTACTGTATCCGAGATATAGTTTTCCTCGACGCTTCGCGTCTCGGTAAACTATCTAATCTCTCGACAGTAATGAAACACTTTCCACCTCGGTACGTAATATACTATTGTATTCTCGCCGAGTTTTCGAAATTCGGTGCATACTCACTTTGACGGTGTCATAAGTGAAAGTGGAAGGCATCATTTTTACTCACAATCAAAGCGAATGATTAGCAAGTCAAATATTACGCTAACCGGGGCGTTTTGATTATGTGTAAATAATGCCTGCCAAAGTCACTTATGTCATCGTCAAAGTTGCTGGTTAGTTAATTAATATTAAAAAACAAACATAAGTCTATCGACACCTATTACCTATAATAGAATAATTATTGTGTGATCAGCTGAAACATACGCAACAGCCTCCCGACAACCTGTTAGGAAAGCTGATACAACGGCCTATTAGTCCGTATAGGGAAAGGTCGCCTATGATGGCACCTTTTTTTTATCACCTAATATATTTTTTAGTTCAAAAGTTTTTACCCATTTAATCATGTTAAAATATTTGTTACTACTTAAATATTCATTATAAAACTTTAAAAATATACAAAAACAATTTTTTTGGTAAAACAAATAGAAAAGAAAAAATCACTAAGTATGCCATCATAGGCAACTGCATTGCCTATGATGGCATAATCAAGTAAAATACAAAAATCTGAAGGACGCATTGTAAAAGGAATATTTATGTTACAGTTTGAACATTTTTATTGTTAAAAAATTCAAGCACGTAAAACTGTTAAGAAAAACTTAAAATAATATATTACATTCTAGAGAACATGTTTAAAACTTTTAAAAAAGATAATGAAAACATTATCAGGAAAGCACAATCTAAAGACATATTAAAAAACTTTAAAAAGCATAATATAAGTAGTGACATATCTAAAAGAAAAGTAAAAGTAGCGCCGTTTTGAATATGACGCCTATGATGGCATACTAATTTAATGCACCTAACATAATAAATGTTTGGTTTAAAAACTGGCTAATATTACTTCGGTTATTAACAATTTCTGTTCTATTAAATAACATTACATAAAAACGTCCGTCACGACTGAAATTCGACTCACCTCACAACTGAACGGTCAATACGCGCGCCCGTCTAACTATGCGGGATGACGCCAAACCGGTTTATTCCAAAGATACCTGTGGTATGCCATCATTGGAAGTATGCCATCAAAGGCGACCTTCCCCTAATCTAAAGTTGTTATAACTGTTACATTTTATTTATTATTTTCGTTATTTATTAACTTTTGTGTAATATTAAAAGGACTAATAAACGTCTTATTATTATTATTATTATTATTATTATTATTATTATTATTATTATTAATATTATTATTATTATTATTATTATTATTATTATTATTATTATTATTATTATTATTATTATTATTATTATTATTATTATTATTATTATTATTATTATTATTATTATTATTATTATATAATATACCTACTCAGAGCACTCTTTCTTAAGATAATCAAATATGTGATTATGTATGTATTGAATTATGGCAGACATTCGAAAAAGTTCTAACCTGCGCATGTCCGCAGCTTAAAGGGGGTCTGTACCTAGACGCTTGTACACACACTGGCATTCACAATGGCAAAAAAACTGCAGTTAAAAGGCGACCTGTGTAATACACCCCAGTATTAGAGGACGACATTTTCATACTCTCTATAACAGTCTGCGTGATTGGCTAGATTTAGAAATAGATTGCACTCGTAGTACCTACTAGGGTGCGTGATATCCGTTACAAAGTCGTTTATTTAATAAATAAGTAGTAGAGGAATCTCGTCCGTAATAATTATTAAACAAAGAAAAATATATCGCGGCTAGCAGACAAATAACACAGACATTAAAGTAGACATGGAAACCAAAACAATGGAAATGGAATAGGTGCCGTAAACAGTCAGGAAGCCACAACCCGAAGTAACTCCACCAAGTAAACGGACGCGATTCCTCTACTATTTATCTATTAAATATACGGCTTTGTAACGGATATCACACACGCTAGTGGGTAGGTACTTCGGGTAAAATCGATTTCTGAATTTTTCCAATTAAGCAGACTGTTATATATATATTACGGAGATACATGGCTCCAAAGAGGTACCCAGCGACTTTTCGACTCTAACTTTTGAACCGACACGTATAATTTATTAAAATTTTAGTATTCTGTGTAGGCCATAGAGGATCATAACACCCTACTTCATTAAATGTTTTACATTCTCAGGGAAGTCAGGAACGGACTTGCCACCACACTCGTTGGGCCAAATTTTTAGAGCTAAAAACTGATTTTTTAAATACTTAAGTTATTTTTATTTAAAAACGTACTTCGAATTATTTGTCTCGATGGAATTAGCGGTTTTCGAGAAAAATAAGGTTCTTGTATATTACGTTTAAGCATTGATTCGAAATTTAATTTAATAATCCAGTTTATTAACATAAGGTATTTGAATACAATAACTAATCAAATAACATTAAGATTAATACTACGCACTAAAATAATTAAATAAATTATTACATCTCATTAATGCTCACATGCATCTAACTTATGGAAAAGCACTCGGTAATTGTGTGGAGGCAAGAAGAATTTGCTCTGATACATGATACGTTTTATGAGTCTCTACGGCATACACAAAATACTATAATTTCATTAAATTATACGATGTCGGTTCAAAAGTTAGAGCCGAAAAGGTAAGTCGCTGGGTACCTCCTTGGGGACCTGTATCTCCGTTAAGGGGCACTTTAGGTTTTTTTTTATAGAACAACGTAGAGTTATTTTGACCTTTCCTATACGCTCCCGAGAGTATGCCATACAGGGTGATTGATAGTGGATGGCCTATTAGACGTTTTGGACGAACTAACCAACGGATCACTTTGAAAATTTGGTTACATGCATAGTAGTAGTAGTAGTAATTGAGGGGAGGTTCCGAAAACCTGGCGAGTAGACCAACAGCGATCCTTTTTGCCTACCCCAGAGTCTTCCCCCAATCACACTAACCACCTTGGCCCCCGTCAAAGCGTCCCGACCGCTTTACGAAGTTAAGTATGTCGCTCCAGGCAAGGGCCGTGATTTCTTCCTTTTGGAGAGCCGCCGATCCAAGGACCTGGTGCCTGAGTCTTCCCAGGGCCTCACAGGTGCCCAGAAAATGCAGCGGGGTCTCTTCCTCCTCTAGGCATCCGGCACAAATTGGGTCGTCTTCGACACCAATCAGTGCTAGGTGCTTCCTCAGCTTGCAGAATCCTGTCAGTATCCCAATTAAGGCATTTAGGACACATAGTCTTTTGTTTAAAATCCAATCTCAGCTCCACGTCTGGCGAGATTATCCGCCATCTCGTTACCCTGAACCCCTTGATGTCCGGGGACCCAGACCAAGTTTACCTCTTTCCTCCTCGAGAGTCTCTCCATGGCATCGACGCATTCGCTGACTGGGCTGGTTGTGCCTCTTGGTTTACAGATGGCTTTTAGGGCAGCTTGGCTGTCGGAGCATACATATACCGCACGCTCCTCACAGTCTCTGACCTCCGCCATATTAGCCGTCATTAAGATGGCATACACCTCTGCTTGGAAGACTGTTGCAAGCCGTCCTAATGGATAGCTCTCTCGGGTGTCAGTCTTTTCAATGAGGATTCCATTCCGGCCCTGCGTGATCCATCGGTGTAGCAGACCAGGGCATCCTCTGAGAATAAAACCTCTTTTCTCTCCCATTGCTCCTTGGTGGGGATCGTGAGGGAGTACTTCCTGTTCAACCTTAACGGGTCCTCTGTCCGGGTCGCTGCGAGATTCAGTATCGGAACCTCAGCTTCCGCTAGTCGGGCTATCCTTATGTATCCTACGTCTCCATTACCTTTCCAACAGTCAGTACTTCTCATTCTCATATAGGCCGCCATTGCCTAACTCTGTATCCAGCGTGGAAGCCCAGGCAGCCCAAGTAGAGCTTCGAGTGCGGCTGTAGGGGTCGTCCTCATGGCTCCGGTTATACCGATGCCAGCCAATCTCTGCACTTTAGAAAGTCTTGTTCTAGCAGTGGTTTTTTCTACCGCGGGCCACCAGACTATCGAGCAATACGTTACTCTCGGTCATATGACCGCTGTAAAGAGCCAGTGCATAATGCGGAGGTTGAGACCCCAACTGGCTCCCACCGCTCGTTTAAGCTGAAAGAAGGTCGCCGTAGTCTTTTTCACTACGTGGTCCATGTGCGCCGTCCATGTCAGCTTATTATCTAAAATAATTCCTAAGTATTTGACCTTCTGCAACAAGTCTAGGGATTTTCTATAAAGCTGTGGCGCTCTTTTTTTTTTATTAATTTCTTAATAACTTGTCTTGATTTTTTTCTATACCTATCTGTCATCGTTTTCGAGATAATAATTAATTTCTTTTTTTTTCGCAAAACATGACCTTTAAAAACTGCCGATATTTTTGACTTCGTGACTGATAAGAATATGGAAATTTGGTGGAAAGTTAAATAATATCCAAAAACATATTACTTTGTATCGATATCTTAATTATTATAGTAACACCCTGTATTTTATCTCTGATACTAAAAGCTGTTAAAATTTTCTATTTTTCTATGTATCATGTTCCTATACCCATCTAGAATAGTTTTTGACTTAGGAGCATTTATTTGACAAATTTAATTCTTACAGATAACAATCGTTATGACTTTTTAGTCGAATTTAACAAGTAGCCTATGAAAACTCTTGTTTTGAAATGGTTGACATTCTGCTATTATTCATTTGGTTTATTTGTCAGTTAGTTTATTTAACAAGTCTATTTTAAAGTTTTTAGAAAAATGAAAGAAAACAACAACTATTTAAATACAGTACTTATGAATTTATTTGTTTTACATGGTCAGTGTGATAAGATAATTAGCCGTACTTGCAGAGGATTCAACGAAATGTATCCAAATTTGCCATCAATGAACAACAAGAAATTTAAACGAAATCAAAGCAATTTTCAAAATTTTGGATCGTCGTTGAAAGTTACTAGAAATTTACCTAGACCTGTAACGTCCAACGAGGAAAATTAAATAAATGTTTTGGCCTATTTTCATGCATATCCACAGTCTTCAATAAGATGTGCCAAAGAAGATTTTGGTTTAACCTGTTATTGTGTACTAGAAATATTGTCCAAACATAATATGCATGATTATAAGTTTACCAAAGTTCAATTTCTTAAGCCAGAGGACTTTCCACAAAGAGTTTTGTTTTGCGAAAGCTTAATAGTTCATATTCAGGAAGACCCACAATACTTTCAGAAAATTATTTGGAGTGATGGATCCAAATTTTCTCGCAAAGGAATTTTTAATAGGAAAAATATTCATTATTGGGCAGAACAAAATCCCCATGTTACAAGAGATTCAGCATTTCAAGAAAAATTTGGATTTAATGTTTTTTGTTTAATGATGGACGACAAGATTCGATATCTGATATATGATGAAAACTTAACTTCCAGAAAATACTTAGAAATTTTAACTACGTTTGTTGAAAATTTCGTGGACAATCTTCCTCTTGCTCAGTATCGCAGTAGCTGGTATCAACTTGACGGGGCTCCCGCACATTGCACTGCCGAAGTAAGTGCGGAAATACGGAGAATTTTTGAAGGTCGCTGGTTCAGGCGTTTAGGACCTTCGAATTGGCCGGCAAGGTCCCCAGACTTGACGCCTTTGGATTTTTACCTTTGGGGTACTATCAAAGAAATTGTCTACAAAACACCAGTTAATTCAAGGGAAGAGTTGGAAGATCGGGCGAATCGCGCTTTTCAAAGTTTTGATGCTGATGAACTTAGACTAACTACTTCAAATGGTGTCAATACTCGAATTCTAAAATGCTTAGATGACAACGGGCCACATTTTGAACATTTATTAAAAATTAATTAGGCATTTTTAAAAATTTTTTAGTAGTTTTGTAAAAAGTGAAAGGAAAATTTTTTGTTTGTCGCCCTGTACGCAACAACTTAATTTGATTAAGTATTCTTAAGATTTTAAAAATGTACTCAATTGCTTTGAATTCGTTTAAATTTATTGTTGTTCATTGACGGAATTAAATTTGTCAAATAAATGCTCCTAAGTCAAAAACTATTCTAGATGGGTATAGGAACATGATACGTAGAAAAATAGAAAATTTTAACAGCTTTTAGGATCAGATATAAAATACATTAACAAAAGTATAATTTTTCCAAGTCACATAATATTTGCATTTTTGAAACACCGTGTACTGTAATAATTAAGATATCGATACAAAGTAATATGTCTTTGGATATTACTTAACTTTCCACCAAATTTCCATGTTCTAATCTGTCACGATAATAAAAATATCGGCAGTTTTTAAGGTCATGTTTTGCGAAAAAAAAAAAAGAAACTAATTATTATCTCAAAAACGATGACAGATAGGTATAGAAAAATGTTAGCAGAAGTTATTAAGAAATTAATAGGGATTGTAAAAAAAACTAATATACAGGGTATTCTATTAAAATATCAAAGTAGCTAGTACTTTTTAGTAGAACCGACAGCACTGCATAGTTAAAAATATTTTTAAAGGGAGAACACGTCCACTTATGCATGTAACCAAATTTTCAAAGTGATCCGTTGGTTAGTTCGTCCAAAACGTCTAATGGGCCATCCACTATCAATCACCCTGTATAATAATATACTAAATATCACGAATAGTCTCGTTTTAAAACAGATGACAGCGGTTATTTGTCATCGATCAGCTGATATTAGGACATAAAATATCCCTAGATTTGTAGCGGACCGTAATGAGCCCAAACACCGAGTTATGAATTGTGTTTTTGTTACATTTAATTACATTTTAAAAATTTTAATTTAATTACTTTTGTGTAAGTACCTACAATTATTATTCATTTGACCAAAAATTTAGATAGGTACAGGTTAATAATTTTTAATTCTTTTTCATTAGAGATCATAATTATTAATGTGTGCCTTGCTCGTTAAGTTGATTTCATCGATAAGTAATAAGTTTTATTTCATCTGAACGCCGTTTTTGTCGAAAAGTTAGTTTGTAAAATTTTTGTTCTTAAAATGTTTGTTCGTTCAGGTTAGGTTTCTAATGTATAATTTTCGCATTTTACATTATCTAGGTATCCTTTTCTGTTTCAAGAAAAATAAGTAGAAATTAAGTATTTCCCTGACTTAGGTAGGTAGGAGAGAGTTGGACAAAACCGGGTAGGTTGATAAAACCGGGTATCGCCTAGTTCTACCATATGCCAAAACAGCTTTCCATATTATTAACCTTTAAAAACAGCTATTTGATTTTGAAGAATTATTTTTATTATTGTTATTAGTAAATATCATTATTGTTTGGCAATAGTAAGGCTATAGTAAGTAACATTATGTTACTATAGTAGTTAAAATAGCTAACCATATTAGTAACTAATAGGATAGCGAACAAATATATAATTCTATTTTCTGTGTCTACGTACCTTACATAAGTGAAATTATTATTTGATATTACTATAGTTATTGTTTGTATGACAATAAAATAAAGTTTTTAACATAAAGTTAGCCTACATACAACTTTGGAAATGTAACTGTATCAATAAATTGCATTTTAACAAACAAATTCCATAAAAACCACTTTTGGGTCTACGTACCTTACGTAAGTCAAAAACTGTTAAAGTAGGGTTTCCACTGACAGAAAAATTTAATCCCTGGCTAAACTAAAGCTTTTAATTTTATGTTAGCCTACATACAAGTTTAGAAATGTAACTGTATTATAACCAACAAATTCTATAAAAACCGTATTTGGGTCTTCGTACCTTACGTTAAGTCGAAAACTGTTAAATTAGGGTTTCCATTGACAGAAAAATTAAATCCCTAGCTATATTGAAGCTTTTAACTTTATGGTAGCCCACATACAAGTTTAGAAATGTAACCGTACCATAGCCAACAAATTCTATAAAAACCATATTTGGGTCTACGTACCTTACGTAAGTCATATATGGGGATTTTCTTGACAGTGAATGTAATAACTTGAATTCAATTAGTTTATGTTGAACTGTAGGTATTTTACCTATAGGTATAATCTGAACAAATAAAACAAAAAAAATCTATTCTAAATATGAGTGACAGAATCCTATTTTAAGTTGTGTTTCAGTTAGTTTAGTATTTTTAAGGTTTGGATATTTATAATATTATAAACTTTTTAAATCTATTTTGACACTTTATCTTTAAACCATATAGAAATTCATGCTTATTACCTATTACCTACCTTAAATTATAATATTTATAAAACATAACTTTCAAAAGAAATTATTACCTATTACTTATTATTTGGCAATATTAAAGCGGTAGAACCGACGAGGCTATTGCATAAATTGTTTTAGAAGGTATCATATGTATAATTTTCAAGTCCGGTCGTGAAATTCATTCCAACATATAAAAATTTAATAGAACAAAATTGACAGAGTGTCACGTGACTTTGCCCCCATCTTGCGAGAGTATTCAAGATTTTTACTATACTTACCAGACACCGTGTATTTTTGTAATTTTGCAAATTAGATGGCATTTCCTCTTGTAAATAAAATCATTCTAAAAATATATCTAGCGTAAATTACTTCTGAGCAATCCCATTATTAAATTTGCTCTCCTTGAGATTTCGACTATAAAAAAATTATATTCCTCAACATTTTTCGCCGTCAATTGCAGATTTTCTTTTCCGAAGTTTGACCTACTTTTTAAAAGAACAATATTTTCCTAAAGTAAAAAGTCACTTACAAACTTATACATTTTTGTTTTAAACGAAAACGGTGGGTTATATTGATAAATTGGATTCATTAACTTCTTTTGGAATTAAAAAGCGAAAGCTTGTAAACGTACATTTTAATAAATTGTAACAAAAATTCCGAGGTAAACATTTAAGAAATACCTTTCGAGCATGTCAAAATCCATTACATAGTAGTGCTTTTACCAGGTGCGTGATGGATTATTTTGAGGGTCTGAGAAAATTCTCACAGGGCCTACCCCTAAAAATTTAAAGTTATAGAAATTATTTCCTTACATGGCTCTATCCCGGGTGTTTCTCAAAAGACGTTCACCCCTATAACTTTTCTGTATTTATAGATATTAAAATGAAATTTTGAGATTATGCATAAGAGATTAGTCTGTATTTATTGGCATACTTTTTAATTTGTTAGCACTTCCGGTTTGACCGGAAGCATTGACTTTGGTATTTTAAATGGGACATCGTGTATATTTTTAATTATTGGGATTCAGCATAACATTCTGTGTAAAATGACACGTCACTTGTCATTTTTTGACGTCTTATAACATTTTTATGTTTATTTTTTATTTTCTATCTAGAGTGCTACAAATTAATTAAATCTGTTAATTTATAGTCAAGTTCAAGTAGTATATGAAAATTAAAATTATGTCATAATAATTGACTTTCTAAGTTTCACAGGTGTTTAAAAAATTAAATTTTGTTTTCTTGACGTTTACTCCATTTTTCCAACTGGAACGATGGTAGTTTACTAGGATATTTAAATCGAGCATTTTTTTCCAACAATTTGATACCATACATTCCTATGCTATTTTAAAATTGACACGAAAAAATTTGTTTTTAAGTCCCAATCGCAAATTTAAAAGCGGTATGCAATAATCCCTGTCTTTTCTAAAGAAATATAAAGGCGGCTTTGAAAAACAATGGAATGGTTTTGAAAACCAATATGGTTTTAAATGAAAATTGTAATGTCATTCGTTTATTAAACTTACATTGTAAATCAGATAAAATGGTTAGTTTTATTAGAAATGAACAAATTGATATGCTCCTAATTTTTGGAGTGACCAGAAAAATTCTTCTGAAGCTGCAAGATTTTATGTATTGTATGTTTTATAAACTAATGACATTACAACTTTAAATTAAAGCCATATTGCTTTTCAAAACCATTCCATTGTTTTTCAAAGCCACTTTTATATTTCTTTAGAAAAGAGCAATAATGCATAACGCTTTTAAATATGGGATTGGGACTTAAGGTAAATTTTTCAGTGTAACAATTTTAAAATAGCGTAGGATTGTATGGTATCAAAATGTTGGGAAAAAATGCTCGTTTTAAATATCCTAGTGAACCACCATCGTTCCATTTGGAAAACTGGAGTAAAAAATTTCATTTTTTAAACGCTTGTGAAACTTAGAAAGTCAATTATTATAACATAATTTTAATTTTCATATACTACTTGACTATAAATTAACAGATTTAATTAATTTAGCACTCTAGATTCAAAATAAAAAATAAATATAAAAATGTTATAGCACGTCAAAAATGACCAGTGATGTGTCATTTCACTTATAATGTTATGAAGAGCCAAATAAGTAAAAATATACAAGATGTCCCATTTAAAATACCAAAGTCAAGGTCACTTCCGGTCAAACCGGAAGTGCTAACAAATTGAAAATTATGCCAATAAATGCAGACTCATCTCTTATGCATAACCTCAAAATTTCATTTCAATATCTATAAATATAAAAAGGTTATAGGGGTGAACGTCTTTTGAGAAACACCCTCTAGACACCTTAAATTGACCAAGGGTTTGTTTGGCACTAAACACCGATATGTATTATATGCAGTAACTTAAAATATCAACAATTGAAATTATTACGTCCTGGCTTTCATAACGTAAAATACATTAATTGTGTAGGCTTCCCATAAGTAAGGCTACCAACTGCCCTGCATTTTGCGGGACAGTCCCGTATTCTTTGGAATTATCCCGCCTCTAAAATGTTACCCAAATTTGTCCAGCATTTGTTAAATCTGTCCCGCAAGTCCCGGAATGAACATATTATAATTTGCAAAGCATATATGCAGCAGTTATCGACATTAAAAATAGCGATGGATCTCGTCAAACCCAAATTTCATGGAGTTGAAAAATATGATTTTAAAAATAAATAGATTTGTTTAATACCTTGTTTATTTGTTTTGTATTTAAATTAATATTCTTTAAATAAATTTTACTTTTGTCGTTCTATTCAATTAAATTAAAGAAGAATTTGATGGCCCAAGGGGTAGACAACCCTAACCCTATACAAGTTTACATGTAATGGTGAAATAGCGAACAATGTCCTGCTGTCCCACATTTGTCATTTTAAAAGTTGGCAGCCTTACCCATAAGAGCTTCAAGGCAAGCACAAGGCTCCTATCCTATACGAATTCATAGCGAAACAAAGGCACTGCTTTTGTATACGTGGAACGAAGTTGACTTTCTGTAGAAAGGAGCAACATGTACACCTTAATGCCGTGTAGCCTCGTCAATAATGGCACTGTTGCCAATATTGACAGTCTAGGTACTACTTTTTAATTAGAATTTTCCAGAGTTAAAAAACTTTCATAATTTGGATTTATTGCTCTTAAACTACCAAAGCAAATTCAATAAAATTATAAACAATTAAAAAGGACACTGAAACAACCTTTAAGATCCCAAAAATACAGGATATTCAATAAAAGGCAAATGTACAAGAAATCCGGTCGGAATTAATTCGTTTGGACAAATTCCTGCTGCTATAGCGGAATTTCGGTAACTTAAAAATTCGATCCTTTATACCGGGCTTTGTTTACACCGTTCTTCAGTGAGCTTACTTGCCGATGCTTGAGCAAATTTGACGACAATTAAACGGCATGGAGGGTGGAAATCCTCGACTGTAGCATCGAAGGGATAATTCTATTGCCCGAAAACTGCTTAAAGTAAAAAAAGTCAGCAGACGTTTCATCAACGTTAACTGGTAACTGGAAATGCGGTTATTTCTCTTCACCTAAACCACGGAGAGTGGTAGAACTGTGGAAGGAACTTGTTTTTTAAGTTGTTTAAATTTTACCATTAAAAATAATTAGAAGATAATATATTGTCCGCGAAAATAATAAATAGCGAATATTGTGGCAGATCGGACAAGTGTGTAACTGTTTTTTATATTGGAATACACAGGGATTCAAGCACAATGGATATCCGGGGCGGGTAGACCACGACGGCCGTTTTGTCCTTGTTATGAGTCAACGGGCAGCCATAACCCCAGCAATCCCGACACAGCGGTAAGATGTATTAAAAGCCTTTTTATAAAAGCAAAGCGGCCATCAATACATCGTAGCGCCATTCCAGAGGAATTAACTCCAATATAACATAAAAAAAGGCAGTCACGCTGGTAGCCCTTACAAGGAAGAAACGGCCGTCGTGGTCTACCCGCCCCAGGGTATCCATTGTGCTTGGTTCCCTGTGTATTTTAATATAAAAAACAGTTACACACTTGTCCGATATGCCACAATATTCGCTTTTTATTATTTTCGCGGACACTATAATAATATTATCTTCTAAACATCTAAACATTTTTATAGCTTTTCATAAACGGATTGCGCGCATTCTAGTGGGTGCCAGCGTTGATCTGTTTCTAGTCTGCAAACTGGCAGATGTTCTGGTGAAAACGCCAATAGCGTTCCCTATACTGGATTGTGCTGCACTGTGTGGTTTATTTAGTTGTCTACCTTTCAATTATTACCGGTGTGACTGCGTTTTATATTGAAGTTAATTCCGCGGGGATGGCGCTACGGTGTTTTGATGGCCGCTTTGCTTTTGTAAAAAGGCTTTTAATACATCTTGTCGCTGGGTCGGTATTGCTTGGGTTATGGCTGCCCATAGAGTCCTAACAAAGATGAAACGGCCGTAGTGGTCTACCCGCCCCAGGGTATCTATTGTGCTTGGATCCCTGTGTATTCCAATTTCAAAAACAGTTACACACTTGTCCGATATGCCACAATATTCGCTTTTTATTAAAAATAATGTTAATAAATATAATAAAAATATATTTTTAACGTTTGCTTTTAAAATTTGACGTTTCATTTTTAAGATTAGTGTCTTAAAGAAACATTTTTATGAGGATTGTCAAGAATTGCATTTTTAACACGTTTGTAAAAAAAAGTGTTTTATTTTATAATTGCTTATTAAACTATATTACTATAGTTCGATTAAAGAGAAAAAAACTATTTGTTATTTTAAATTTACGAATGCTGTAAAAAAAAACATAAAAATATTTTTATGAAAGCTTTATAGGCATTATAGCTCCCACAACCTTTCAAGCAAACAAAAGTAAAAGCTTTTTAAAATCTTACAATTCATACGAAATAAAATTTAATATGCCCTTGGGTAATGGTGTCCTGGAATTTCAGACAAATGCTTCCGTCAAATTTCCTAAAATGTAGGCACAACTTCCACGTTGAAATATGTTCTTTACTTATTTCCTGTCGTCGTAAAAATCTGCTTTGAAAGTCATAAATTTATTTCGTTCTTTTGCAGATGTAAGAGGCATATAATTCAGAGCGCTTTTTGTTAAAATAAAATTTAGGTTTTGTAAATATCTATCTAATCTGAATGAAACATTACTAATTTTGAATGACGAAAGAGTTTTGGACTTTCATTGTCTTTATTTGTTTTAAATCACAACGTTTCAACTGGTAAGTATCTCCAGTCGTCTTCAGGTGAATACTACACACACATACATTACTAATTTTCTTTGGTTTATAGGTAATTAGTTATGCTATTACAAATAATATAATACAATATTTTTAATCTACTGATTACTATTAGTCGATTTAATTAAGAGCAAACCTTTTTTAATTATAGTCCTATTATACAAAGAAAATACAAATTTCCATACAATTGTTCAGATTTACATAGCTATTATTTTTCGAGAAAAAGGAAACGACAAAACAAATTTTCTATTTAAAGCTGGTACAGACTTTATTATGGCTATGTGATTTAAAAGGTTTTTTTTATAAACAAAACAAAATATTTACATTAGGTACATAAAAAAAAATTCGAACCTGTCTAATAAATTACAAACATTATTTGGTTTCCAGAATATGTAATACCTAATATGTTACCAGTAGAGTAAAGGTGGCTACACACGATCCGGCAGGTCTGTTAGTAGTGACTGAACAGTTCGATTGAAGGACGGTTGTCGGATGGACCGTCATCCCTCCACACCTTCAGATTAATCTACCAAACCTATCATCTATAATTAACGATGACGACGTTCTAGAGCTTTTTGAACTAGAAATCGCTTTGGATAAAAAAAATAAGGGTTTGATGGTTGCATAATATTATTTATTGGTACTTATACTAACACACATCCAGTATTATATTATAGCTGAGTTTCTATAAGCTGCATAAAATCTTTTTTTTAGGTTGTTAGTTGCATATTTTAACGTAAAAACAGACTTAATGTTGATGCATAAAACCACTTTGTTTTAGGTTGTTAGCTGCATATTTGAAGATACTAATTGTTTTGTATAACGGTTTTATTTAACATTTCACTAAGAGACTAAGCGTTAATGCATAAAACAGTGTTTTTAAGTTTTGATGGTTGTATATTATTTATAGATACATGTAGTATTATTTTTTTTATTATGGAAGGTTTTATCCAACATTTAACTGTGAGATTAGATGTTAATGAATAAAACAAATTTCTTTTAGGTTATTAGTTGCATATTTTAACTGAATAAGTTTTTATTATTACGGTTTTATCCAACATTTAACTGTGAGATTAAATGTTGATGAATAAAACCAATTTCTTTTAGGTTGTTAGTTGCATATTTTAACGGAATAATTTTTTATTAATACGGTTTTATTCAACATTTAAGTGTTAGATTAGATGTTGATGAATATAGCCATTTTCTATTAGGTTGTTAGTAGCATATTTTAACGGAATGATTTTTTATTATTACGGTTTTATCCAACATTTAACTGCGAGGTTAGATGTTGATGAATACAACCAATTTATTTTAGGTTATCCGTTGCATATTTTAACGGAATGATTTATTATTATTACGGTTTCATTTAACATTTAACTGTGAAATTAGACGTTGATGAATGAAACCAATTTCTTTTAGGTTGCTAGTTGCATATTTACACGTTTTGATTTTTTAATATGAAAGTTGATGCGCAAACCTATTTTTTTTTTCAGCTTTCACTAATCAAATAGGTAATTATTTTTTAGATTTTAAGTAATCAGAGTTGTAAGATCCTTGTATATTCTTGGCAGCTGGTTACGTTTCAGGTAACCATATATACATAACGAGTAAGCAGCTATCTGTTGTTGACCACGTGTTCCGAACGTGGTCCGTATAGTACTGATGATGATGGCAAAGGAGGGCCGAAACAGTTGCCGAGGCTTTGAAGAATATACATAAAAGTAGGTGTGTTACATTTTTTTTTTGTCATTTATTTTTAAATATTATTATAAAATACTTTTTTATATTGGAAGGTTTTATTGACTCTTTGAATCAATTATTAACGAATTGTCGAAATTGTCATACGAAATTTTATTTAGTTTTTGTCGTTTCTATTTTACGTCCTAATCCTATTTTAATAAAGGAATAAACATTTTAAATTTGGTTTCGTATAGTTTAATAGGCATTTTATTAATAATCAATAAAAAACTAGGGTTGACATTTAAAAAAAAGTATCGTTATTGTCATATCTTTAATTTGGTACACACTGTATCAATATCTTTAAAAAAACTTCAAATGTTAATACCCGTATCTAAGCATTTTTTTAAACGAAAACTGTACGGGATTTACTAAATTTATTCCAAACTAAGGTACCTATAATATACTTAACACTGCATGCGTAGAAAAATATTGTAATTTTTTTGTATCTACCGTAATTTACTTTAGCAGTTCCCGGTATACATACTGCTAAAAGCAATTTCCTTAAAGTTATAAAAGGCTATCTAAAATTCTGAATTTCTAACTTTTTTTAAAGTCTTTACGGTAAACGGAGTTGCTTAAAACTCCAAGTCTTTATACTGAGTTATTACGCTCGATTGGGCTTACAAAGTTTACCTCAGACTTCTTAATATAATCGCAAAATAAGCTGACAGTTTAAAAAGGACTGGATATAGCTATCATAAACTGTTGCTTCAAGTAATCGTAAATAGTACATAAAATATTGTACTAGGTTTTTTTTTTGGAAAGGTTGTTGATGATGTCACAGACATGTAATGTAAGAAGACAAATCATTCCATTTATCAAAAACCATTTGTTTATAATGATATACATACTTTCAAAGTTTCAGATAAGTTAGAAGGAGATGGCTTTAAAAAATGGCTGAAAAAAATGGCCACACTGTAAGCTACCTTGCGAGCAAAAATTATTTGCATCTAAGGACGTAATGCTTAGCCGTAGAGCTTAATACCTGTTCGGTGTCAGTAACTACCTGAATTAACAATCAATCAGTTATTCCGTCATCTTTGACAGTCGTTACAAGCAATTTGATTAATCGCTAATTTTTCCAATTTCTTGAACAATTCACACAATGGGCTTTACGGAATAGCACAAGACATTCATGGTTGAAGCGTATTTTCGAAACGGGGTTAAAGTAAATGGTGAGTGGCAATACTATCTGGGTCTGTGCATGGACGATTTTCACGAACATTTTCCTAACGTTGCATTTATTGCTGGGGATTTTTATCATTGCCTGAAAAAAACCGTAGCTTTGTTTAGGGAAACAGGTTCCATACAACACAAAAAAAGAGCGAAAAGACCATCTGTAAGAACAGAAGAACTTCTTGCAAACGTTCGTGAAATAATGCAAAATTACTCAACACTTTCGAAAATAAGAAGAGACGTGTGAATTTATGCTTGGAGCATAGCGGTGGCCAATTTCAGCAATTTATGTAATTATTTTTCTTTTTCATTCTGTATATTCTTACTTTGTTAATTTTGTAAACAACAAAAATAAATTTGTATTTGTCTACTTATTTTATTACTCATTAGTATGGCATATCATGTCATAATATGAATTTGACAAAATTTGAACCTAGATTTGGTTAGATCCTATATCGTCCTCATATCATTGTGATCTAAACCAAGCTCTACGTTTTTTAATCCCTCTTTGATGCAAATAATTTTTGCTCGCACGGTATAAAAACTCGCTGTTATCCTTATAGTACATTGGCATGTGTTTTTTTAGGATCAAAAACAGCCATACAGCCAAATGGAATAAATTTGATAATAAATACATACGTCGATTGGTCCTTCTAGTTGCGCATTTTTTTCAATTAAAACTTTGTATATAGGGTGTGTCATGTAACAGTGGCCAATACCAACTTTCTTATTTTAAATGCAACACCCTGTATATTATTCAATTTTTAGATTCTTCAGAAAATTTTAGACATATTTCATGTACAATATTCTATACATATCTTCAACTGTTTCGGAAATATTATGTGTTTTCAGATTTATTGCAAAAATTAATAACACACTCAAAAATTAATAAATAATACTGTTTATTTCTTGATAATTTAAATAACAAAAAAAAAACATGAATGTAGGAGATGTTGAAAATGCTCGCCGCAAACATCCTAATCTTAAATAGAAATTGTTTCTAATGTTACTGAACATCTCTCAGGCGTGACCAATCTAATCGCAAACGTTCTTTGTCTTCTTAAATCAGCTAAATTGGTGGGTTTATTTTTTTATACAATATTTTTTATTATATGCTACCTACCCAACAAGCAAAATTATATTTATAATGATTGTATAAACCACTATACAAGGAAAGTTAATAAAACCAAATTATTTTTAAAGGGGTTTTTAAACCGTAATACGATAGCTATAAAACCAAAAAAGGCCCATTTTTATAAAATATTTTAATTCTATAGTGTCTGTATTGTAAGGCTATACAGTCATTATACAATTCATATAGGTATATTTAAATAACACTTATAAAACTGTTATATAGATATCCTCTTGGGCTGCCTTATAAATTGCATTTATTTTAAACAACAATTTCACTTTATAATGTTGAAGAACTAGACCAAAATATCGCAAAATTGCTGTATAACCCAGGTCTTGCAAAATAATATGGATACATTTATAAGTTAAAATGGTGATGGAATATTTCTAATAAAAAATATTTTGTAATGATAGAATCTTTGACAAACGGCATTAAATGACGAATCTTATGTGCCCGGCAACTTTTTCTGACAAAATATATATACTTTTACAGTAAAAAATGCAAGCGCCTTCTCTTTGTCGTAAATTTGGGTTTATTACGATAACAAATATTTAACAAAAAAAGTAAAAATTTCATCTGCAGTATATTTTACACCAGATTTAATAAGTGGATGATAGAATAATTATGTAATTATGGTCTTTGTCTAAAAAAATTGATAATTTTTGTGTATTTTTTGTTTAAGAAAAAAAACATTTGCATAATGGCGTCAGTCGAAATAGCGAAAGGAAGTGAAAAATATGGCGGATTTTTAATACAATGTTTTCGTTCTCTTTTCGTCATTATACGACGCTTTGGTTGAATAATATTGTCTAATTATACGCTAAAAAGTCGTTTGGTTCTTTTTGGGTCATTATAGGAGACTTTAGTGGTGTAATGTTGCCTATGCAGGCGCTAAAGAAACCTTACATGAACGCCATCTATACCGTTTTTGAAAGGTTGCCAACTCTTAATTAGGTAGGTACCTAGGTGTATTATAATACTAGACAAAAGTCGAAACCCATTTTTAAATTTTGGGACCATTATGAGCCAACCATGTCCAAAGTAATGAAGTAAGAGGATAAGTAGTAAGTAGATAGTATAGTAAGATAAGTATTCTTTAAATAGCACTAACGAACACCTATATAATACTTTTGTCGTTTTGGATATCCATATTGCTAGTTGGGTATACTCTGCGCGCGTTGCTACGCTATTCGGTACCCGGCATGCGTTGCGCCACTTTTTTTTATGCCGAAACCTTCCTCGGCCTGCACACAACAACTCACCAACTTTTCATCGTAATCGGATAAATGGTATAGGAACGCATACGGGACATACAGACAGACAGACAGACAGACAATCATATTAATATATAAAAACCTTCCTCTTGAATCAATCTATCTATAAAAAAAAAACCGCATCAAAATCCGTTGCGTAGTTTTAAAGATTTAAGCATAGTTAGGGACGGACAGACAGCGACAGCGACAGCGACTTTGTTTTATACTATGTTAAGATTTATTTTTATTTTATTTTTTCTCAAAGGTACATAAAGAAAACTTTACCTTAAATTTAACTACAATATATCTTGCACCCAAAAAGGTTTTCTTTTTTCAGGCTGCCTTTTTTTTGCACCTATTTATGGAATTAAACCGCCCCAAAGAACATTTAAAATGAATAATTAGTTAACTTACCTCCCTATTCCCCGTCAAATCAATCTTATTTCCAACAACCACAATTGGTACATTTGTTGAACACTTCGTCTCGTGGATTTGGTCTCTAAGTGCTCGGGCTTCTTCGAATGTATTCGCGTCAGTAACATCGTACACTAACACAAAAGCTTCTGCTGAGGAAATAGAGAGCGCCCGCATTGCTGGAAACTCGTATGCTCCTGAGGTGTCGAGGATGTCCAGTGTCAGATGTACCTAAAATAACTTTCTTCTTTACATGTAAAATGTAGCTTTTTACACAAAGACATTTTTTTTTCATGGATAGTAGTAACATGTTTTATTTAGCAAAAGAAAAGCTACTATTAAACATTTTTTAATATATTTTTTTAACAACATTTTTACAGATTTATTTTTAATTTTAAAACGGAACCTTCTTTTAACAAAAACAGACAGAAAAGTTAAATAATTTGCAAATTGTATCAAATATTACGTATCATTTTGTTTTTTAAATAAATGTAATTTTATCTATCAAACCTTTATGAAAAATATACTTATAAGCTAATGTTTTAGATACTCTATCCACAAAAAATTTTGATTAGTTCTTGTTTTATAATAATTATGATGGTCATTATAACAGAACAAAATTTTTTAAACAATCCGGCAATAAATTATTTGTAATTTTATGTATTACAGATACATACTAAATAAAAAATTAAATTTCTGACATTCAACCAATTTAAATTTTTTAACATAAAATTTATTTCTGTATATTTGTCACAATTTAAAATAATCCGCATTGCCTTATTTTGTAAAATTTGTAATTTGTCAAATATTTCCTCACTAGCACAACATAAAATGGAAGCACAATAAAAAATTTTGGTAATATAATAGTATTGAATACAGGTTTTTTAGCAAACAAACTTAACTCAGGACTGATTCTTTTAAAATAGCCTGCTTTTTCGGCAATCTTCGATATGATATTTTCAATATAATTAAAAAATTTTAACTTTCAATCAATAATTATCCCTAAATATTTAAAACTGTTTACTAATTCCAATTTTTTACCATCAATTACAACATTTATATTTTGACAATTTAAATTATTACCCATAACCATACATTGACTTTTTGAAATATTTAATTTTAGCTTATTTACATTTAGCCAATTTAATAATATATTTATCTCAGAATTTAGAGTATTTAGACCATCAAAAATATTTAAAACATTTTAATGTAAATTAAGTTGTCATCAGCAAACATTTGTAACTTACACATTTTTAAAACTAAAGGCATATCGTTGATGTATAAAATAAATAATATTGGACCTCGTATACTTCCTTGAGGAACTACTATATTATTAATTTTTTTATTTGAATATGTTTTTGATATTTTTGTTTTTTGTGACCTGGTTCTTAAATAATCTTTTAGTATTGTTTACCTACTTTTGGCACTGGTGTAATGTAAGAACATTTTAATGCATCAGGCATATTTCCATATACTAGAAAATATCGTGTTATCAGTGAAAATTTTGTTTTTACTTCAGTTCTGAAAATCGACGTGTTTACTTTCAAGGATTTTAAGGTAAATTATGGCAATTTTAGTGGTTTCAAAAAACTGCTTTTTTTAAAGTTTCTGTGCATTTATTTCAAACAAAACACCGGCACAGCCCTTCCAAAATTAGATACTAATTACTTTTTTTTAATAATTGCAAGGTTCCGGAACCAACCCTTGCATTTAAGCTCTTTTATAAGGCCTTAATACTGGCCTTTAGAACTGTGCCCTTAAATATAAATCTATTTTTGTAGTTTTAATTTTGTTCGGATTTTATTCTAATAATTAATTGATATCCATTTATTATTGATCTAACAAATTAAAATGTATTGTTTTAAGCGCTAACCCAAATAGCAACATTATTTACGCTACACGTGGAGCGTGGAGCCACTGTTTTGTGTACGCGCTGAGACCTTCCAAACGTTTGTTTTTAACGCTAAACGATGCTTTAGCAGTAAAACCGATACTTTTATGACGAGTCATAAAGTAGTAAAGAATAACAATATACTATTTTAAGTATAATATTTTATTTTTAATAATTCAAAGAACATTAAATTCCAGAAAAACAACCCAACCAATAAGTTGTTGAAAAAATTAAAAAATTTCAACTCTGTCTTTCAAAAACTGGTCGGTAGTTTGTGTTGTGCACATTATAGATATTTTTGATCAGAACAACATTCTCTCCTACTTACTAAGAATTTAAAAAACTAAACCAAGCATAATTTTTGATAAGAGAAGTGTTATAATATAAAGGGTTTTCCAATAAGAACGATATGATTTTGAAACGATATGGTAACAATGGTAATAAAGTTATACCTGTCACCAGTTGTCAGGTATTGTCAGTAAACTATAACAATTTTTTATGGCTAAATAAATACGCGCTTCAAGAACGTTTGGTTATTATCCAAAAATTTTACGAAAATAGACGATCTTTTGTGAACACTTATCGCGCACTTCGTGAAAACTTTGGTGTAAATAATCGTCCTCCTTTGCTTGCCATTCGTCGCATCGTTGAAAAATTTGAAAATAATTTTACTCAACGAACAAACCCGAACAAAAACAGACAGAAAAATTAAACAATTTCCAAATTGTATCAAATATTATGTATCAATTTGTTTTTTAAATAAATGTAATTTTATCTATCAAACCTTTATGAAAAATATACTTATAAGCTAATGTTTTAGACACTCTATCCACAAAAAATTTTGATTAGATCTTGTTTTATAATAATTATGATGGTCATTATAACAGAACAAAATTTTTTAAACAATCCGGCAATAAATTATTTGTAATTTTATGTATTAAAGATACATACTAAATAAAAAATTAAATTTCTGACATTCAACCAATTTAAATTTTTTAACATAAAATTTGTTTCTGTATTATTGTCACAATTTAAAATAATCCGCATTTCCTTATTTTGTAAAATTTGTAATTTGTCAAATATTTCCTCACTAGCACAATATAAAATGGAAGCACAATAAAAAAAATTGGTAAAATATTAAATACAGGTTTTTTAGCAAACAAACGTAACTTTGGACTGATTCTTTTAAAATAGCCTGCTTTTCCGGCAACCTTCGATATGATATTTTCAAAATAATTAAAAAATTTTAACTTTCAATCAATAATTATCCCTAAATATTTAAAACTGTTTACTAATTCCAATTTTTCACCATCAATTACAACATTTATATTTTGACAATTTAAATTATTACCCATAACCATACATTGACTTTTTGAAATATTTAATTTTAGCTTATTTACTTTTAGCCAATTTAATAATAAATTTATCTCAGAATTTAGAGTATTTAGACCATCAAAAATATTTAAAACATTTTAATGTAAATTAAGTTGTCATCAGCAAACATTTGTAACTTACACATTTTTAAAACTAAAGGCATATCGTTGATGTATAAAATAAATAATATTGGACCTCGTATACTTCCTTGAGGAACTCCTATATTATTAATTTTTTTATTTGAATATGTTTTTGATATTTTTGTTTTTTGTGACCTGGTACTTAAATAATCTTTTAGTATTGTTTACCTACTTTTGGCACTGGTGTAATGTAAGAACATTTTAATGCATCAGGCATATTACCATATACTAGAAAATATCGTGTTATCAGTGAAAATTTTGTTTTTACTTCAGTTCTGAAAATCGACGTGTTTACTTTCAAGGATTTTAAGGTAAATTATGGCAATTTTAGTGGTTTCAAAAAACAGCTTTTTTTAAAGTTTCTGTGCATTTATTTCAAACAAAACACCGGCACAGCCCTTCCAAAATTAGATACTAATTACTTTTTTTTAATAATTGCAAGGTTCCGGAACCAACCCTTGCGTTTAAGCTCTTTTATAAGGCCTTAATACTGGCCTTTAGAACTGTGGCCTTAAATATAAATCTATTTTTGTAGTTTTAATTTTGTTCGGATTTTATTCTAATAATTAATTGATATCCATTTATTATTGATCTAACAAATTAAAATGTATTGTTTTAAGCGCTAACCCAAATAGCAACATTATTTACGCTACACGTGGAGCGTGGAGCCACTGTTTTGTGTACGCGCTGAGACCTTCCAAACGTTTGTTTTTAACGCTAAACGATGCTTTAGCAGTAAAACCGATACTTTTATGACGAGTCATAAAGTAGTAAAGAATAACAATATACTATTTTAAGTATAATATTTTATTTTTAATAATTCAAAGAACATTAAATTCCAGAAAAACAACCCAACCAATAAGTTGTTGAAAAAATTAAAAAATTTCAACTCTGTCTTTCAAAAACTGGTCGGTAGTTTGTGTTGTGCACATTATAGATATTTTTGATCAGACCAACATTCTCTCCTACTTACTAAGAATTTAAAAAACTAAACCAAGCATAATTTTTGATAAGAGAAGTGTTATAATATAAAGGGTTTTCCAATAAGAACGATATGATTTTGAAACGATATGGTAACCATGGTAATAAAGTTATACCTGTCACCAGTTGTCAGGTATTGTCAGTAAACTATAACAATTTATTATGGCTAAATAAATACGCGCTTCAAGAACGTTTGGTTATTATCCAAAAATTTTACGAAAATAGACGATCTTTTGTGAACACTTATCGCGCACTTCGTGAAAACTTTGGTATAAATAATCGTCCTCCTTTGCTTGCCATTCGTCGCATCGTTGAAAAATTTGAAAATAATTTTACTCAACGAACAAACCCGAACAAAAACAGACAGAAAAATTAAACAATTTCCAAATTGTATCAAATATTATGTATCAATTTGTTTTTTAAATAAATGTAATTTTATCTATCAAACCTTTATGAAAAATATACTTATAAGCTAATGTTTTAGACACTCTATCCACAAAAAATTTTGATTAGATCTTGTTTTATAATAATTATGATGGTCATTATAACAGAACAAAATTTTTTAAACAATCCGGCAATAAATTATTTGTAATTTTATGTATTAAAGATACATACTAAATAAAAAATTAAATTTCTGACATTCAACCAATTTAAATTTTTTAACATAAAATTTATTTCTGTATTATTGTCACAATTTAAAATAATCCGCATTGCCTTATTTTGTAAAATTTGTAATTTGTCAAATATTTCCTCACTAGCACAATATAAAATGGAAGCACAATAAAAAAAATTGGTAAAATATTAAATACAGGTTTTTTAGCAAACAAACGTAACTTTGGACTGATTCTTTTAAAATAGCCTGCTTTTCCGGCAACCTTCGATATGATATTTTCAAAATAATTAAAAAATTTTAACTTTCAATCAATAATTATCCCTAAATATTTAAAACTGTTTACTAATTCCAATTTTTTACCATCAATTACAACATTTATATTTTGACAATTTAAATTATTACCCATAACCATACATTGACTTTTTGAAATATTTAATTTTAGCTTATTTACATTTAGCCAATTTAATAATATATTTATCTCAGAATTTAGAGTATTTAGACCATCAAAAATATTTAAAACATTAATGTAAATTAAGGTGTCATCAGCAAACATTTGTAACTTACACATTTTTAAAACTAAAGGCATATCGTTGATGTATAAAATAAATAATATTGGACCTCGTATACTTCCTTGAGGAACTCCTATATTATTAATTTTTTTATTTGAATATGTTTTTGATATTTTTGTTTTTTGTGACCTGGTACTTAAATAATCTTTTAGTATTGTTTACCTACTTTTGGCACTGGTGTAATGTAAGAACATTTTAATGCATCAGGCATATTACCATATACTAGAAAATATCGTGTTATCAGTGAAAATTTTGTTTTTACTTCAGTTCTGAAAATCGACGTGTTTACTTTCAAGGATTTTAAGGTAAATTATGGCAATTTTAGTGGTTTCAAAAAACAGCTTTTTTTAAAGTTTCTGTGCATTTATTTCAAACAAAACACCGGCACAGCCCTTCCAAAATTAGATACTAATTACTTTTTTTTAATAATTGCAAGGTTCCGGAACCAACCCTTGCGTTTAAGCTCTTTTATAAGGCCTTAATACTGGCCTTTAGAACTGTGGCCTTAAATATAAATCTATTTTTGTAGTTTTAATTTTGTTCGGATTTTATTCTAATAATTAATTGATATCCATTTATTATTGATCTAACAAATTAAAATGTATTGTTTTAAGCGCTAACCCAAATAGCAACATTATTTACGCTACACGTGGAGCGTGGAGCCACTGTTTTGTGTACGCGCTGAGACCTTCCAAACGTTTGTTTTTAACGCTAAACGATGCTTTAGCAGTAAAACCGATACTTTTATGACGAGTCATAAAGTAGTAAAGAATAACAATATACTATTTTAAGTATAATATTTTATTTTTAATAATTCAAAGAACATTAAATTCCAGAAAAACAACCCAACCAATAAGTTGTTGAAAAAATTAAAAAATTTCAACTCTGTCTTTCAAAAACTGGTCGGTAGTTTGTGTTGTGCACATTATAGATATTTTTGATCAGACCAACATTCTCTCCTACTTACTAAGAATTTAAAAAACTAAACCAAGCATAATTTTTGATAAGAGAAGTGTTATAATATAAAGGGTTTTCCAATAAGAACGATATGATTTTGAAACGATATGGTAACCATGGTAATAAAGTTATACCTGTCACCAGTTGTCAGGTATTGTCAGTAAACTATAACAATTTATTATGGCTAAATAAATACGCGCTTCAAGAACGTTTGGTTATTATCCAAAAATTTTACGAAAATAGACGATCTTTTGTGAACACTTATCGCGCACTTCGTGAAAACTTTGGTATAAATAATCGTCCTCCTTTGCTTGCCATTCGTCGCATCGTTGAAAAATTTGAAAATAATTTTACTCAACGAACAAACCCGAACAAAAACAGACAGAAAAATTAAACAATTTCCAAATTGTATCAAATATTATGTATCAATTTGTTTTTTAAATAAATGTAATTTTATCTATCAAACCTTTATGAAAAATATACTTATAAGCTAATGTTTTAGACACTCTATCCACAAAAAATTTTGATTAGATCTTGTTTTATAATAATTATGATGGTCATTATAACAGAACAAAATTTTTTAAACAATCCGGCAATAAATTATTTGTAATTTTATGTATTAAAGATACATACTAAATAAAAAATTAAATTTCTGACATTCAACCAATTTAAATTTTTTAACATAAAATTTATTTCTGTATTATTGTCACAATTTAAAATAATCCGCATTGCCTTATTTTGTAAAATTTGTAATTTGTCAAATATTTCCTCACTAGCACAATATAAAATGGAAGCACAATAAAAAAAATTGGTAAAATATTAAATACAGGTTTTTTAGCAAACAAACGTAACTTTGGACTGATTCTTTTAAAATAGCCTGCTTTTCCGGCAACCTTCGATATGATATTTTCAAAATAATTAAAAAATTTTAACTTTCAATCAATAATTATCCCTAAATATTTAAAACTGTTTACTAATTCCAATTTTTTACCATCAATTACAACATTTATATTTTGACAATTTAAATTATTACCCATAACCATACATTGACTTTTTGAAATATTTAATTTTAGCTTATTTACATTTAGCCAATTTAATAATATATTTATCTCAGAATTTAGAGTATTTAGACCATCAAAAATATTTAAAACATTAATGTAAATTAAGGTGTCATCAGCAAACATTTGTAACTTACACATTTTTAAAACTAAAGGCATATATAAGATAATATAAAACGTTTTGTTGTATCTAAAATTATTTTAATTTTGATTCATTTTGAAATCATATCATTCTTATTGGAAAACCCTTTATTTGCAGGTAAAATGGTTTCTGTAGTTTTTCAAAGCTGGGCAAGCTAACAAAAAATATCTGCATTAAATTTAGTTTCAGTTTTCATGAAACCCAAAAAACCAAATATAAAAATATAGTTTTATAATCCTTCCGCCTTTTCTGTAGATTTAGAAATACAGTTCTGGAATTATCGATGCGTATAAGCTCAAAAAGAGAAATGCCTTAGTCATATATATCCGATTGTTATTTCAGATAATATCGCCTTTCCTTTTATAAAAATACAGGATTATTTGCCATGATATAGATGCCTTTTTCTTTATAAATTGAAATAAAACAGAAAATTTGGAGGTTTCGAAAGAGCTTTAAGATGACAGTAAAAGGACATAATAAAATATAGATTATTTCGAAACAGAAGTCTTATTAATAATTAGATACTGTGGGTCGAATAAAACCTAATTTTTTTAAAAACATTATTGATAATTTTTTATCTGTTACACCTTTTAATTTATTTTTAGAGGGCTTATGGTTTGGTATATTACAACCGTGATGTATAAGTTTGGTATAAAAATTTTAGACTGGGTCGTACATACAGGTAACTATGTAGTAAAATAAATACCCAACAAACACTTAAAGCCTTGGCGACCTCTAATTTGGAGAAAATGACCTATTTACGTACCTCCAAATCGGCTTTTTGGACCAAACGACCAAAGAGAATAACTGCTTGGTCAAAACAAAGTGATTCAGACCTATTAATATATGTTCAAAGTAGGAAAATATAAGAGGCCCAGGAGATTATCCAAAAGAGTAGATATTTACCTTGTAAATCGACTTGATAGTTAGGTCTCAGGAAAGTCAGTAATAAAGGCCCAACCTGGTTATTTTTTACCTTAGATTGGGCCTTAAAGCCCAAAAATCGTTTTGGCCCATAAATAAAGAACAAATTACTTCGTTTTGTCTTTAATATATCTTTATGGTCAGGTTATAAACATTTTCTGAGGTGATGTTTACCCTATATTAGTCTTACATTTTGTTTTTAAAGCCCAGAAGGCTTTAAAGTATAACATAGGTTATAGTTATGACCAAACAGTCCTCTTATTTTGTCTTCAAAGTGATTTTAACCGGATATAAAGCCGTATCTTCCAAAAATTAGGTCTTTAAAGAGATTCTGGCTTAGAATTCTTTAATAATGATTGTAATCTAGTTTGTGTTCTAAGTGCGAAAGTCAATGAATAATAATTGAAAATGTTTTTTTTTAATAACGTTTGATAGTAAAATAACTAATAAAAAAAACGGTATTCCAACTAAATTTGCACATACCACTTCTACAGAGTATTTTCATACTTATGAAATGATTCTTTAATATTCTCTCACGCTAGCACGTAACGAGATCCCAAACGTAAATATATAAAACTACTAGAAAAGCCTCCTATTTGGTCATGAGATGATAAACGTATCTATTCTTATTCCTTAAATGTAATTTTGAATTATGCTTTGCTTTCCTTTCCCAAGTAACACTTACCCCTTGGACATTAAAATCTCCGTGATGCATTTCTTCTACCGTCCTTTTGTACTTTGGTGAAAATGTACCATATAAAAATTGTGATATGATCGATGATTTTCCTACTTTGGCTGCTCCCATGACGACTATTTTATGTCTGACGTTTCCGACAGGTGGCACTCCTCCATCCTTATCCATCGTCTCCACATCTTCGCTCCTTTGTGACCTGAGAACTCTATGAGAGTAAAAGTGAGCTTCTTAAAATGGGATAATTAAGAACGTATCATTTTAATTTACTACATTTTGAATTTTATCAGTAGTACCTAAGTATCAGAAGCAAGAGGGTTTACCAACTTTTTTGACAAATTAATTTAAATGTAGTTATAAAAATTAAATACCAACTAACTTTAATCTGCTTGCCTGGAGTAATTTAAAGTTAAATTTCATTGCAACTGCTGTCAGTGCTCTGCTAATGTGTTTTCTCTTTCGACATATTCATCGTCTGAAGCTACATTCGAGCTTTCCCCTCTTTATTTTAAAACATCTTAAAATATTTAGAAAGGTAAAGCTAAAAATATGGTTTAAAAGTTTTACTGCAATATTTTAATATCCAAAAGCATAAAAATTTTAATGTGAGTTTAAAGTTAGCTCTAAAACGAGCAACAGAATAAAGAACGAACACTGAACAGTCTAATTAAAAATAATAATTAACCTTTACCTAACCTTTATTTTAGCACCTATAAAATAAGAGACTTATAACTACAACTGAAGATTAAAAAATAAATCATATTGATCGTGTATATGTTTATTAAAAAGTAACTAAAATGGAACTGTGCTAATGTAATACGAAATAAGTAAGAACTACTGTTTATAGTATCACAAAATATAGAAGTAATCTTCAAGTAACATACACTTCTATATAATTAAATGATGCTATTTGTTTCTTGGAAAATGCTAATAAACTGTAGACAGACCAAAGGTAAAGACGTAAAAGTATGGCTTAAAATTGAACTCCTATGGGTTCCTGGTCATTCAGGGATAGGAGGCAACGAAAAAGCAGATGAACTGGCAAGAACCGGATCTGCTCAAAATTTCAGGGGCCCAGAACCCGCCCTTGGAATATCAAAAAAGGTAACCAAAACAACATTAGACAGATGGGCGCAAAAGCAACATCTGTCTCGATGGAATGGTACACCTGGCCAGGCACACGCACGGGCCGTTATTGACAGGCCCTCGAAGATGCTATCAGCTGGAATGCTGCTCTTGACGCGCCCTCAGTTAAAACAATTGACCGGCCTACTAACAGGCTACTGTCAATTAAGAAGGCACCTTCAAAGAATGGGAGTCTATAATGGACCCATTGAATGCAGACTTTGCGGCGAAGAGGACGAAACCGCCTTCCATATAATTTACAGCTGCGAAGCGCTAAACCGTAAAAGATTCAAAATCTTCGGAAACATTCGACGTGGCGACAACCTCCCGCACGACAAACTTGGAAGGAAACTACTGGACCTCGTAGAAGGAACAAATCTTTTCTAACAAGACTGGGGCGCACAATAAGCCAGAAGGCTGCAGTGTAAGATGCTTGGGCCACACTTCGAACCCGACCCCCGCCTTTAACCAACCAACCAACCAACCATGGCTTAAAATGATATAGATCAGAGAGATGACACTAAGATATTTCCAACAAACTATTGTATAATGAAATGAAATAAAAATATGACATATTACCAGTCAAATTGGCCAAGCTGCCCTCAAGACCGTATGCAAACCCAGGGTCACGTCAGTACTTGCTGAAGAGTACGACCTGGTGACCTGGTAAGGCTTTCAGATATTAAGAAAGTTAAACTGTTCTGGGTCCCGGCATATCAAGAGGTACAAGGCAACGGTGATCTCGCCAGACTCTTAGCTGAGACTCATTTCCAAGGGCCAGAACCAATAGGAATTTCAAATCAGCAGACAGGGTCTGCACTTAAGGAGTAGGCACACTGGCGGCAAATTCAAGTGTATTATAACAGGAGCATATATACAAATCCAAATTGGAATGGCTTCTAATCAGGAGACTATCCATTAATAGGAATTCTGACTGTCGGCTGAGGGAACATATGACGCTGATTGGCATGGAGGAGGATCCAATGTGTCCTGGGTGTCAGGAAGACGAGGAGATACCGCTAAACTTTCTGGGAACGTATGAGGCTCTGGACAGACTAAAACTTTAGGCTCGGCGGTTCTCCGTCGAGAGGAAGTTATCAGTCTCGCCTGGAGGAGCATCCTGGCTTTCATAACGAGAGCAGGAAGGTTAAGTGAGGCCACAAGGTGGTTGGGATAGTTGTGAAAAGATTTATGGTTAGGCAAAAATGATAGCCCTGGTCTACTTGCCAGGTTGCCGAGCCTTACCTTTTTTACTACTAGCAATCAAATTGAGGTAAAGAAATATGTGCTACAACAACTTGCCTAATATTTTATATATCTGTACTCCGGAGGCATAATTTTTACAAAAATTAGATAACTATGTAGTTTTATTCAGAAAATTAAATTCTTTTGTGGGGCATACAACACCAAGTCCAATTAGTTAAGGTAGCTGAGAAACAGCGTAGATTTTTAACACTATGTGCATTTTTATTCAGAGGCCTAAGACACCAAGGTAATAATATCTGTGTGCCTCGGATCTATAGTAATATCTTTAGCAACACATTTAGCGGCATAGAACACTTTATAATCACTTGGTGTTATATGCCTCTAACTAGATCTATATAATAGTAGATTGGGATTACACATAATGTTAAACGCCAGCTGACTATCGGCATGTAGGCGGCAATAAGTTTTTATTTGGTCTATTATTACTTTTCCTTTTACCAAAATGCATACCATTTCCATTTAATATACTAATTTTTTGTAAAAATTGGACATAGTGTCGTATGCCTCCCGAGAACAGTTATATGGCTTCTAATTTTTTACAGGCATAGAACACTATGTCCATCAAAATACAAATAATTTGTATTATTGTAATTATTATGATAATTAAAATTAAAAAAAAAATTATTTACAAAGAAACACTAAGTAATTAATACTTTGTGTAGTGAAAGTAAGAAAATACATTTATAAATCAACACTAAATTACTAAATTCTACAAATCGAGCTAATGGCACATAGTGTCGTATGTCTCCGAAGTACAGATTATAACTTCTACATATTTTATATAATTTGTTCTATTTCGCTTGTTGAAACATTTTTAAGCTAGTGAAATACGTTTTTAAACAAAATTTATAACTCCTTCATTTGTCGACTAGTTGTTTCAATTTACTATAGTAATGGATTTATTGTCAAATTGGCAAAAGATGTCGGAATAAACCAAAACTGTATTTTTAATTGTTTCCTTCTAGAGTAGTGTTAAAACAATTAATAAGTAATTATAAAACTATTAATAATACCAGAAAGCCAATAATAATATATCAATATTGCCATTTTATACTAGTTAACACTGCATCGGTAAATAAATTAAAGGTACCCACAAAAACAAAAAAAAAAGAATAAAGTAATATTGGTTGGCTTTATCTTCAGGTAAAAATTAACTAACCAAAGGGAAACCATATAAATCATTTTACGACATGTTATAATATGTTCTGAATATCTATGGGTGTCCTCAAATGTTAAATACTAATATTCTTTTTTTTATCTTATTTCGGGCTTGTTCGAGACTTAATGTTTTATAAGCACCTAAAATTAATTGTTAAACACATGAATTAAAATTATTATACCCACTAAATAAGACGAATAGTTTTTTCGAAATCAAATTAATCTACACTGAAATTCTTGTAATATGAAAGATAACTAAAATCTTAAAATTACTTTTAACGATAATCATTATTTTGTGATGCGAAAAAGATTTTTTTAAAATATATATTTAAAAAAAAACTTTGCTGTATATACAGCAACAATAGAATTCCCAAGTCTGGAATTAAGTAATTTCTGATTTATCTGGGTGGCTGGTCAAAGGTTTGGAATGTAGGTAGGTATAATAAATGAAATAAAGGACCAAATCCAGACCTTTCTTTAGGCAACAGTGTTTTATTTGCCGGTTTGGGAAAATATAAAATATTGATAAATTGGTTTTTCAGTTATTTGTGAAATGTTTTGAAAAGTGCTATGAAAACAAATAAAATAAAAATATTTTATGTTCTATAATAATGCTGATTGATAACGATTGCAGTTACGGTGGCAGCAGGGAAGGGGAATGTTTGGGATATGTTGAGTTGGCCCAATCGTCGGCTTAAAGTGTTACTAAAAAATTGGTAAAATCTATTATAGACTCGCCACGCTAAAATTTACGATTTTTTCAAGAATGATGAATTTTGGGGAGTAGATTACGAATCTGAGAACGATTTTCCCCTTATTGCAAATTAAACCCTGTTCTATTTGTTACACAACGTCTTCCACGTGGAAGTTTCAAAGAAAACGGGCTCATTTTATTGGTTATTTAGTTATTTACTTGTAGATTTGTGAAATGTTTTGAAAAGTGCTATGAAAACAAATAAAATAAAAATATTTTATGTTCTATAATAATGCTGATTGATAACGATTGCAGTTACGGTGGCAGCAGGGAAAGGGAATGTTTGGGAGATGTTGAGTTGGCCCAATCGTCGGCTTAAAATGTTACTAAAAAATTGGTAAAATCTATTATAGACTCGCCACGCTAAAATTTACGATTTTTTCAAGAATGATGAATTTTGGGGAGTAGATTACGAATCTGAGAACGATTTTCCCCTTATTGCAAATTAAACCCTGTTCTATTTGTTACACAACGTCTTCCACGTGGAAGTTTCAAAGAAAACGGGCTCATTTTATTGGTTATTCAGTTATTTACTTGTAGATTTGTGAAATGTTTTGAAAAGTGCTATGAAAACAAATAAAATAAAAATATTTTATGTTCTATAATAATGCTGATTGATAACGATTGCAGTTACGGTGGCAGCAGGAAAGGGGAATGTTTGGGAGATGTTGAGTTGGCCCAATCGTCGGCTTAAAATGTTACTAAAAAATTGGTAAAATCTATTATAGACTCGCCACGCTAAAATTTACGATTTTTTCAAGAATCATGAATTTTGGGGAGTAGTTTACGAATCTGAGAACGATTTCCCCCTTATTGCAAATTAAACCCTGTTCTATTTGTTACACAACGTCTTCCACGTGGAAGTTTCAAAGAAAACGGGCTCATTTTATTGGTTATTCAGTTATTTACTTGTAGATTTGTGAAATGTTTTGAAAAGTGCTATGAAAACAAATAAAATAAAAATATTTTATGTTCTATAATAATGCTGATTGATAACGATTGCAGTTACGGTGGCAGCAGGGAAGGGGAATGTTTGGGAGATGTTGAGTTGGCCCAATCGTCGGCTTAAAACGTTACTAAAAAATTGGTAAAATCTATTATAGACTCGCCACGCTAAAATTTACGATTTTTTCAAGAATGATGAATTTTGGGGAGTAGATTACGAATCTGAGAACGATTTTCCCCTTATTGCAAATTAAACCCTGTTCTATTTGTTACACAACGTCTTCCACGTGGAAGTTTCAAAGAAAACGGGCTCATTTTATTGGTTATTCAGTTATTTACTTGTAGATTTGTGAAATGTTTTGAAAAGTGCTATGAAAACAAATAAAATAAAAATATTTTATGTTCTATAATAATGCTGATTGATAACGATTGCAGTTACGGTGGCAGCAGGGAAAGGGAATGTTTGGGAGATGTTGAGTTGGCCCAATCGTCGGCTTAAAATGTTACTAAAAAATTGGTAAAATCTATTATAGACTCGCCACGCTAAAATTTACGATTTTTTCAAGAATGATGAATTTTGGGGAGTAGATTACGAATCTGAGAACGATTTTCCCCTTATTGCAAATTAAACCCTGTTCTATTTGTTACACAACGTCTTCCACGTGGAAGTTTCAAAGAAAACGGGCTCATTTTATTGGTTATTCAGTTATTTACTTGTAGATTTGTGAAATGTTTTGAAAAGTGCTATGAAAACAAATAAAATAAAAATATTTTATGTTCTATAATAATGCTGATTGATAACGATTGCAGTTACGGTGGCAGCAGGGAAGGGGAATGTTTGGGAGATGTTGAGTTGGCCCAATCGTCGGCTTAAAATGTTACTAAAAAATTGGTAAAATCTATTATAGACTCGCCACGCTAAAATTTACGATTTTTTCAAGAATCATGAATTTTGGGGAGTAGTTTACGAATCTGAGAACGATTTCCCCCTTATTGCAAATTAAACCCTGTTCTATTTGTTACACAACGTCTTCCACGTGGAAGTTTCAAAGAAAACGGGCTCATTTTATTGGTTATTCAGTTATTTACTTGTAGATTTGTGAAATGTTTTGAAAAGTGCTATGAAAACAAATAAAATAAAAATATTTTATGTTCTATAATAATGCTGATTGATAACGATTGCAGTTACGGTGGCAGCAGGGAAGGGGAATGTTTGGGAGATGTTGAGTTGGCCCAATCGTCGGCTTAAAACGTTACTAAAAAATTGGTAAAATCTATTATAGACTCGCCACGCTAAAATTTACGATTTTTTAAAGAATGATGAATTTTGGGGAGTAGATTACGAATCTGAGAACGATTTTCCCCTTATTGCAAATTAAACCCTGTTCTATTTGTTACACAACGTCTTCCACGTGGAAGTTTCAAAGAAAACGGGCTCATTTTATTGGTTATTCAGTTAAAATATTTATTTTAAAAACCAATTGTATTAAATTAATTATTAATTCCTTTATATACTGGCATTTAGCCGGACAGGTATTCATTTGTTTTAAGTTTGTCCTAGTCTACTATGCAAAATTATTTTGTTGTGTTGGAGGAAACCAAAGGTTATATTTTGGGTATTTTAAGCAAAAAAAAGGAAAGTCAGGGGAAAAAAGTACCAAACTGTATGGAATATGACCTATTTTATTTATTTTTTTGTAATTCTTGTATTAGAAAGAAAAGGATATAGAAAACGCTTGCTTTCGCTCGCCGCTCTGTATTATAACGGGACAAGTGCTCTAACTGCTTGTACACATGTACCACATGTACCGTGCGAGCAAAAATTATTTGCATCAAAGAGGGCCTTGCATCTAAGGACGTAATGCTACGCCGTAGAGCTTAATACCTGTTGCGTGTCAGTAACTACCTGAATTAACAATCAATTAGTTATTCCGTCATCTTTGACAGTTACAAGTAATTTTCATTCGAATTCATCGCTATTTTTTTCCAATTTCTTGAAAAATTCGCATAATGGGCTATACGGAACAGCACAAAACATTTATGGTTGAAGCGTATTTTCGAAAGGGGGTTAGAGTAAATGGTGAGTGGCAATACAATTCGGGTTTGTGCATGGACGATTTTCACGAACATTCTCCTAACGTTGCTTTTATTGCTGGGGATTTTTATCATTGCCTGAAATTAACCGTGGCTGTGTTTAGGGAAACAGGTTCTATACAACACAAAAAAAAGGCAGGAAGACCATCTGTAAGAACAGATGAACATGTTGCAAACGTTCGTGAAATAATGCAAAATACGCCAACAAATTGTATAAGATGCCTGTCCCATGAAATGGGAAGATCTTATGGAACATGCAGAACTAGCAATTTAGGTAATTCTTTTTTTTTTCTTTCTGTATATTCTTACTTTGTTAATTTTGTAAACAACAAAAATAAATTTGCATTTGACTACTTATTTTATTACTCATTAGTTTGGCACATCATGTCATAATATGAATTTGACAAAATTTTAACCTAGATTTGGTTAGATATATCGTCCCCATATCATTGTGATCTAAATTAAGCCCTACGTTTTTTAATCTAAGCCCTCTTTAATGCAAATAATTTTTGCTCGCACGGTACTTTATACTATTGTTTTTATTTTGTATTTTTTTCAATAAAAAAATACTTAATATTTAAAAAGAAAATAAACCGTTTAAATTTTATAAATTTTCATGTCTAAATTTTATGTTGGTAATACTATTACATTATTTACCATAGCAGTCTTTGTTTGTGTCCGCCATGCTAAATATTGGTTTTCTCATGGATCACAACAGGCCATGCCAGATGTCAACAGAATAAAACAATTGATTAATATTATTGTATTACCAACCTTTAGAAAAATAAAACAAAACGGTTTCATAATAAACTTGTTTTGATACTGAAAACGATATCGTAATAGATTTCATATGAAAAAAATCTATTATTTGTTTTTGATCTTGCAAATCGGTTATTAATATTCGGTATTAATTTTCATTTCATACCTAAATAGTAGTACATTTATTGTAGTAGGTACTATTTAGAATTTCAGATACACACTGGGGAAAATCATTCAATACAATTTTTTTTTTGTTGGGTTACCATAAAAAAAAATCCTTTAATCCCTAAAAAGACACACAGGTCGTTTTTTTGACAACATATTTTTGCGCCTATTCGATATTTTTCTCCGGTAAGAAAATACCGTTTACATACATTAAAATAAGTACTTATCGAATAAAATATTTTTAATATTTTTTAATTCCCAAAAGGTTATCCAATTATAGCAAAAAATAAACACTCTTTTTACAACTAAAATATACTTTTTAGAAGCTAAAGAGTTCCTTTTTTAAAATATGGAGAAATCGTTGAGGTAACTTTCAGCGAGCGCTATATAATCTATCCCTTACTACAATGGAACAGAGTAAGGCGAGCTAACTAAAAATAATGATCTGTCGTTGCTCCGCGTGGTTTAAGTTGAACAAAGTAATTCAAAACATATTATTTGATTACCGTTGTTGGTGGGTGATTGATGTCTGATGGTATGGTGTACTTTTAGTGCAAGTGGGAGGTGCATGACTGCAAATCTAATTTTGTGTTCCGTGATATAAGTGTATTACCTCCTTAACCATAACCTTATCCTCTGTTGTTAATAACATACTTTATAATAAATAAAAACTAATCTTGTTTGCTTTTACGTGGTTGAAAAAATAAATGTTTTCATAAAAAAAACATTGTCGTTAATTTTTGTGTTTAATTAAGCCTTATCCCAACTGAGATGCTTCTTTAGGTAAGAACTTCTACGCCATTTTATTTTTTATTATGATTTCCTTACTTTATAATGAACATCACAGGTGATAATCTGGGGCAAAATACCAATACATTAAAAAGTATTATGTATAAATTAAGACCATAAACTAGCCCTAATAATTTTTCCTATTATTCTTTAAAACTAGAAACCAGTGGCTGTTTCTTCACAGGAGCACAGGAGCACATGCACCCCCATTCTCCATAAAAAATTACCCCACAAAGAAAAGAAAAATGTTCACTTAAATTTATCTTCTTATACAGGGTGTCCGGAAAATACGTGTACACCGTTTGACGACAGACTCTTGACGTCAAAATAGGTCGATCTAAGCTGACTTAGTTATATCCAAAATTGTCTCGTTTAGCCGGTAGAGGGCGTAAAAAATTTGTTCAAATATTGGTTTTTCCTAAATTACGTGAAAACCTGCTAATCGATTTTAATGATTTTTAGTATGTAGACTAATACTATAAAATGACGTTTTCTAGTAGTATAGTCACAGGCTGTAAATAAGTGAAAGTGTTATAAAAGTGATATAATACGTCAACATTTCTCCTCATTTTTTATATGAACGGCGTTATGACAACCCAGATATTTTTGTAGAGTGACTGGATGTATTTGGAAGCTATTTTACCTCTTTAATATTTTTCGTTGAATAAGCTGTTTTACCAGAAGAAAATATTTACAATATTTAGTATTATTAGTAATAATATTAAAATCAAATTACCTGTAACAATAATTTTTTAAGTGACCTTGTTGCTATGGCATTTAATAATTTTACAATTTATTGGCAAATTGTCACCAGTCTATGAAATTAACTCAAGTATACGATCAACATTCTTGAATTACAAGTTCATTTTGCCATTAAAAATGGAAAATTATAAGAACTCTGAGAAGGTTGACATGCTCCTGGTATACGGGTTTTGTCAAGGAAATGGGCGTCAGAGTGTTAGGGTTTACATGGAGAGGTTTCCTAACCGTCGAGTACCAAACCACCAAACATTTGCCAATATCGAGCGTCATCTTCGGGAAGCGGGCAGCTTTGAGAAAAACTTTGAAGGCAGGGGTCGTATGCGAACAACTCGAACTGTGGAAACAGAAGAAATGATTCTGGAAAGAGTTGAAGAAGAACCAAGTACCAGTACCCGTCGCTTAGAACGTAAGTTACATGTTTCTAAAACGATTGTCAATGAGGTTTTAAAAGAACAGTTGTTACATCCTTATCACGTGTAAAAAGTCCAGGAACCCCCCATGCGGCTTACATTTTGTCAAATTATTAGAAACAAAAGAATCCGTGATCCAAATTTTTGTAGAAAATTTATGTTTACTGACGAGGCGTGCATTACAAGATCTGGAGTAACCAATCTGCACAACGAACATATTTATTCCGATGAAAATCCACATGCCATTAAAGTTGCACATCATCAGCATCAATTTAAATTAATTATGGCCACCACGTTCTCCTGAGTTAAATATATGTGACTTCTTTTTGTGGGGCGCTATTAAAACAGAAATTTACAAGACTCCGGTAAACACACGCGATGATTTATGCAGCGGATTTTAAATGCAGGCAGCCATTTTAATAACCCCGAGACATTAGATAGGGTCCAATATCATTTTTTAAGGAGTGTTAATAAGTGTATTCAGCAAGATGGCGGTCATTTTACACATTTGCTTAAGTAATGTTTTTGTTTTACTTAGTTTCTTACAATACATACTTTCAACTTTGTTGTAGGTACTTTTTTTTATTTTTATTGTTAATAATTGATGTATGCAGGTAATTGTAAATATTTTCTTCTGGCAAAACAGCTCATTCAACGAAAAATATTAAAGAGGTAAAATAGCTTCTAAATACATCTAGTCACTCAACAAAAATATCTGGGTTGTCATAACGCCGTTCATATAAAAAATGAGGAGAAATGTTGACGTATTATATCACTTTTATAACACTTCCACTTATTTACAGCCGGTGACGATACTACAAGAAAACGTCATTTTATAGTATTAGTCTACATACTAAAAATCATTAAAATCGATTAGCAGGTTTTCACGTAATTTAGGAAAAACCAATATTTTTACAAATTTTTGACGCCCTCTAACGGCTAAACGAGACAATTTGGATATAACTAAGTCAGCTTAGATCGACCTATTTTGACGTCAGGAGTCTGTCGTCAAACGTTGTACACCTATTTTCCGGACACCCTGTATATTATTATGATACCGTAATATAAGTTAGAGCCCTTCTATTTTAACGTACCGCTAAACAATCGAACGAACGGTGGTGTAATAGCTCTCGCCAAGCCGGTTGTCAAGAGCGACGATGTGGCGCGTAGCAATTCTAAAGTCCCACGTGCGTGCGTTAAAGTAGGCGGGGTTTCTGCTGTCTCTCTATGCATCTTGTACTAGCAGGTGTGGTGGGGGAAAGCGCGATTCTAATAGGAAAA
Source organism: Polydrusus pterygomalis (assembly GCA_963969555.1). Classification (NCBI taxonomy): domain Eukaryota; kingdom Metazoa; phylum Arthropoda; class Insecta; order Coleoptera; family Curculionidae; genus Polydrusus; species Polydrusus pterygomalis. The sequence continues at coordinate 33,495,512 of OZ018380.1, read as the reverse complement.
CTCGCACAATTTTAATGTGCGCCGTTCAGTTCATTACGTGTTAATTGCTGTATGACTTTATTATTTGGAGTTTTCCTTTATATTTTTGTTATTATTTTGGGGTAGTAAAGACTTATTTTAATAAAAATGAACGTTTTTAATGTCAAAACGACTATGAATGTGGATTATTTGAGAAACAATTTTAGCTTATTAAGTATATTGAGCAAAAAATTTAAATTAAAATTGATGGAAGATCTAAACCCGAAATTAACTTGACACAGACCACAAAGTGTAGATCTAGGGACTTCATTGTTATTGATAAGTTTGCTGCAAATAAAAACAGAAGATTGGACTTTACACTTTTAAACAATGTACCCACTAATGAAAGATACATACTAAATAACAAATTAAATTTCTGACATTCCACTAGTTTAAATTTTTTACCATAAAATTTATTTTTGTTTACCTATTTGTCACAGTTTAAAATAATCCGCATAGCCTTATTTTATAAAATTTGTACTTTATCAAATATTTCCTCAGTAGCACAATATAAAATGAAAGAACAATAAAGAAAATGTGGTAATATAATAGTATTAAATACAGTTCTTTTAGAAAACAAACTTAAATTAGAACTGATTCTTTTAAAATAACCTACTTTTCCGGCAATCTTCGATATAATATATAATATATATTATACTCTGCAACTACATCTTAATTTAACACTCTTCGAATGTCTCGCCGTTTTCGAGACAACGCAAAAAAAATGCTCGATTGCTGTACCGGGTGGTCAAATAAGCGAGGACGTCGGCTTTATCTCGGAAACCATTAATCGTACAACTTTCGGAAAGATTTTTTTTAGAGTAAATTGGTCAAGAGACATTGCTGGAAATTACTTTTAAGTTTCTAATTTCGCCGCAAAGGGGCACAATTAAAAATTGTTTTTTTAAATTCTAAATTTTTCCGAAAATTCCCATATTAAGGTATAACTCTGATTAGATCATTGGAAAGCTTAGACAATTCTGTATCATTTTGGTTCAAGGCTCATTGGCGTACCGACCTTGATAAGAGTGGGAGAAGCTATTGAAAGTGTAAACATTAAAATCGCTGTAACTTCTAAACGACTTATCTGATTTTACTAAATTTAAGCTTGTTTGGAAAAATAAGCGTCTTCAACTGCCGTATCCAACAGTACACGATAGTGCTTAATAAAATTGCTAGAGGGTGCAATTTGTAATAATAATTTTTTTTTTGATTTTATCCCGAAAATTTAAACCATACGGTATAACTATGACATCATAATCGAAAAGTAGATGAAATTTGCAAGCAAATGATGCAGAATCATTTTGGTTTAAGGCTCATTGACGTACCGACCTTGATAAAAGTGGGAGAAGCTATTGAAAGTGTAAACATTAAAATCGCTGTAATTATCTAAGCTTTCCAATTATGTAATCAGAGTTATATACCTTAATATGGGAATTTTCGGAGAAATTTAGAATTTAAAAAAACAATTTTTAATTGAGCCCCCTTGCGGCGAAATGAGGAACTTAAAAGTAATTTCCAGCAAATTCTCTTGACTACTTTACTCATAAAATTTTTTTCCGAAAGTTGTACGATTAATGGTTTCCGAGATAAAGCCGACGTCCTCGCTTATTTGACCACCCGGTACAGTTCAATTTTTGTTAATTTGAATATCATTCGAAAGATATTTTAATCAACACTAATTAATCAAAAAATTAGCTTAAATAAGTATACAAAACCATGGAATTTCTGAAATCAAAATATTTTTATTGGCTAATGATAAAAATATAAGGACATTGGCATGCTTAAATTAATTAAAAATGCTTGAATTCCGAATAACCATTTACATACTATATCATTTAACGATTTAAAAAATGTATCAAAATACGAGCCCGACTCTAAAACGTATAAAATCAATAACGAGAGCTTAAAAATAAGCCAGTTTGGCAATATTTTAATAAATTTCTTTTTATATTTTCCCTTCGCGTTGTTTAAAATCCACAAAAATGGCAAAATTTAAAACCAATTTAGGGCAAAAAGTTGATTATGAATAATTTTATTTAGCGGCTTTCTAATTCAATAAAAAGTACTATCATCTTTATATATTATATCCAAAATTCGATGATTGCTATTGAGATTTCATAAACAATCAATCAAACCAGAAATATCTGTTCTCGAAATTTTTCCACGACTATTAATCTTAGAGATATTTGAGAAAAACCAAAATAATCGATTTGGTTTTTTCTTAAAAGCCTTTAAACTATTTATCTAATAGAGTGTCAAAGAAAATACATCTATGAAATTTGTACCTACACTAGGGATGGGCGATATCAGCTATCACCTATCGATAGGTGATAGTCATCTAACTATCGATATATTTTCGTTATCGATAGGTCGATGGTTATCGATATATCGATAACTATCGATATATTGATAACTATCGATAACTAACGATAACAATCGATATATTGATAACTATCGATAATTATCGATATACCTATCAAAATAAATTTCCATCCCCATGACACACACACACACAAAAACACATTAAATTTAAAAGAAAATTAACCAGGATTTATTTTGCGAATATTATTTCTGGACATATTCTTTATTGCAGCTAAGAAATATTATCTGCTCCGAATGAGCTGTGGTCAGGTTAGTGCGGTTATCGGAAATTACTTGTCCGCCTTTACTGAATACTCTCTCAGATGGCACACTTGTTGCACAAACGCAAAGATATTTTGTCGCCAGCTGGCTTAATCTAGGGTATAGAGATGCATTTTGCTTCCACCAAACTAGTGGATCTTCTTCCGGATCTACAGGGGGACAATCGGAAAAGTTCTTTAATTCTCCTTGACAAGAAGTATCTGCACTGCACGCAAATTGTGAGTTAGAGAATAGTAAGCTTACTCCGCCGGTTCTTTTTTTCTTTGTTTGGGGACTAGAATATGCAAGGGCTTCCATTTCCTTTAAAACTTCAAATGCTAATGCATTCACGGTTTCCTGAGACTTTGAGCCCTCATAAAACGGAAATTGTTTGAATCGTGGATCAAAAAAGGTACACTTTTCGATAAACATTTGGCTAGGAGTTGCTGTATACCGTTAATCCAAATAATTTATAACTTTTTGAATTATATGAATTTTCATTTCATTGTAATAATGCTATTGGAATATTTGATAATAATTTAATTGGAAGAAAGTGGATAGGAGACGTTCATATTGTACGATGTGTTACCGATAGTTATCCATATATCAATAGGTATCGATATATCGATGGTTATCAATATATCGATAGTTATCGATAGTTATCGTAAAATGGATAGTTATCGAAAAATCGATAGTTATCGAAAAATCGATAGTTATCGAAAATCGATAGTTATCGATCGAAAAATAACTATTTTAAACCCTTCGCTTCGCCCTCACAGCGACGTAAGCCTTGGCAACGTGAACGATCGATGGTTATCGATATATCGAGAATTTTTGTTTCACATATTGTTATTCGATATATCGATAACTATTGATAACTATCGATATATCGAAAAAAAATCCCATTCCTAACCTACGCCCGGAAATATACGGTGATGACAAGTATTTGATTGGATCATTGGTTAAAATAAACATTATCAGTAAATCAAATATATAATAGTATTTTTAATATTTTTGAATCAATATAAACGACTGATTCGGGGCCTTAGCCAGCCTCATACTTTAAACCGGGCTAACCGTTTTTTTACCAGAGCTCCTATTTTATTTGAATGAATAAGTAATCCAGAGAAATCATTATGGTTTCGTTAAAAACTTCTACAGCAACAGCTACGGTGGGGTTAACTTAAAAACCGGCTGTTAAAAAAAATCATTGCAACTTTTGAAAAATAAAATGTTTTAATTTGCTCATGAAGTACTGTGGACGTTTTTGAAATTTGTCCGTAACTCCAAAACTGTAAAAATTATACATTTTTTTTTAAACGTTTGGGAGTTACTAAAACACTTTTAAATAATTTTATTGTAAAAACTATTAGGGTAGACTCGGGCAGCAAGGGTCACTTTAAATGAAACTCGTGTATATCCGAAAGTATCATAGTTAGATGATGTTTCAACATTGATTGACTTAAAGTAGGGTTTCTATTTTTAATTGCTATAATAATTTTTATAGATGCGTGATTTTTTATCATTTTAATTAGATATATTTCAATGAGTGCTTTTGACTCTTCTTGCCCTACCCCACCGGGCAAAAAGGATATAGCATAAGGGCAAAAAGAGTCAATCCTGAAAAAAAAGGAATTATGGTAAGTAATTGCGTTTTTTAAAACATTATTTATTTAAAAACAAAAAAATAAAGACTTTTATAAACTACATAAATACAAAACTAAAAGTATTTTTCTAAAATAAACAAATATAAAACTCTAGCTGAGCTGAGCTAAGCTCAAAGGATAAGATCCATCTATACAAAATATAAAACAAGAAAAAATGGAACCAATCTAAAGTTGGTTACAATAAACTTAGATGTGTTTGCGCGACATAATAACTTTATCACGACAATTGTCGCAAATGAAGATTCCAGTTTTGTAATCAGTGCACAATGCGTGTGCCCACAGTTGGCATATGTTGCACTGGATCCATTTTTCGCCGGACGCCGAGTTGCCGAAAGTGTCACCACATAATAAACAAGGCACACTATCTTCTTCAGGAGAAAAACTTTCTTTCGGCTTTTTTGGAATTATAAAAGTAGGCTGTTCAATCGATCCTGAAATTTTACGCTTAACTGCATTTTTTTTCTGGCTGTTTTGTGCCTGGCTTCGAATTTCTTCCTTCACTGGGGTTGAAGTGAGAACTTCAGACTTCTGAGTTTTTCTTTTTGTAACTTTTGTTCGGTTTTCGCATTTTGGCAGGGCACGCAAATCCGAAAGTAGAACCTTTTTCTTTTTATTTGTTGAGCTACATGAAGTTGATGGTATATTTTCGTCTTCAAATGACACGGTTGGATCATTGTTGTTTATGTTTTGGACAGAATCATCATCTTGATTAGGCTCTTCGATATTTTGAATGATTGAAGTGGAAATGCCATCTTGAGTGACTGCAACAGACCCGGTTGTCACAGGGCCGGTAACCGTTGTGTCATTTTCTAAATTTTCCAAACTTATATTTTGCTCCTCCATTTCTGTAACATCAGAGGGCAAGAAATCTAAATCTGTAAAGACATCTTTATCACAATCTAATATACCCGTTTTTCGGAACCCACTAATTGCGTTTGAAGGCGTGGCAGCTTTTAGGTAGGCCTCAGAAAATATTACGCCAATGTCAAAGAAAGATATATGTTGCGATGGATGAGTTTTTTGCCATTTATCCATGGCACATTGAAAATATTTGCCAAATGGACCGTAAACCGATACATCAAGCGGTTGTAACTTGTGTGTGCTATGTGGCGGTACAGTTAACAGGACAACATTGTTTTCGTAAGCATAATCCAAAACTTTAATAGCTCGATGAGATGCGTGGTTGTCCAGTATTAACAAACACTTATTGTCAGCTGAAGGTCTTACGCTTTTTACAAAAAATTGCAGCCATTCCAAAAAAGAATCAGTGCTTATCCAGCCGGAATCTGTTACTAAATCCAATGTTCCTGGAGGACAACCATTTAAGTATCGCGGGTTCCTTTTCTTCCTTGGAAACACAAGTGTTGGTGGGATATATTTGCCTGTTGCAGAACAACAAAACAGGGAAGTTATAAGTGTGCCACGCTCTGCTGATGAAATGCTTCCGACAATTTTTTTTCCAACCATCGAAACCACCTTTGGCGGCTTTTTAGCAGAGGTCTGAATACCTGTTTCGTCTACATTATACACGTTATCTAAGATGATTTTATGTGTGTCCATAGCAGTTTTTAAATTTTTAAAAAATAACTCAACCGGAGGTCTATTGAACCCCCGTGCCCTAGCTATGCTCGTAGGTTCAGGCTGTCGGAGACTTAATTCAGGGTGACGATGCATGACATTTTGGTACCATTGTTCTCCCGCAGTATTATTACGAAATGGGTGTGCTATATTATTTCTTTCTGCATATTGGTAAGCAATTTCACACAAATTTTTTCTCGTTAACCCATAAAATCGGTTGTCCAGCTCTTTGATATAGTTAACAAATTCGACTTCTTCTACTGTGGAGAAAACTGGCTTGTATCTGCCCAAAGTCTTTTCTGCACATCCACTTTTTACATGTCTTTGTAGTGTTGAAAATTTAATTGCGAATTGTGCTGAAGCCCGGCGTATCGACATTCCTGCTGCCACAGCCCCAAGAGCTCGTGCCATATCGTTTTCGCTCCAACTGGTGGCCCTACCTGACTTCCGTTTGTATTTATACACCATCTGAAAAGAAGAAAATAAAAAAAAATATACCAATAGATATTGTAAAAAGAAAATTTGGCATACCGGGCAAAAAGGGTCATGATCCTTTTTGCCCGACCCGTCTTGCCCGATCTGGCAACTATGGATAAATCTAAATCTAGGCAAAACAAATATCAACTGACATAAAATATATTGAGGTTAGGTATTACCTTAATGTCCGCTCTTTGTAAATATATGCATAGTTTGTGGGTAAAGTGCGGGATGGCAAAGCAATCGCCAAAAACAAATAGACAATTCTTGTCTTCAATCACTTTAAATACACTTTTCACTAAATAAAAATCTTGCGAAAAAACGATGATAGTGCAGAAGTCGGCCGCTATTAGAAGAGTGTTGGTCCGTGCAGAAAACCCTTGTTGCCAAATTTTATCGCACTTCCGGCCGTAAATATTTAGGTGATTCTTCTTGCCCACTATACCATTTATGCCCGAGTCTACCCTAGCTATGTTAGGGCTTAGAAGGTAAAAACACTAGGATGTAGTATAAGAGCAATTTAGAGTAATACGCAAAGGAACTGAACTAGTAGTAGTAGTTATTAGTTAAAGGGAAGCTTAGTGCCAAGCAAGTAGACCAGAACGGCGCTTTTTGCCAACCCCATTTAACTTCTGGGTAATGTCAGCCAGATTGGACCTACAGTTTAACGTGGGTTTCGAACTACAAGTTTACCGGCTTGCCACAGAGCCCTCCCCCCCCCCCCCCAAAATTCATCAGGATCAGTATTGGAAGCAGTGTTGCTACAAGCATTTTTTTTCGAGTCAGATGATGTGAAGAAAACGAGCCAAATTTATACCGGAACGAGCTTTTTCAAACAAAAAATATTTATCAGTGATTTTTGGAATTGGAAATATTATATTTTTAAGTACTCATATGACTAGCTTGTATTTCAAGTAAATATTCAACAGAATTCATTGTTTTCGGTAAGTATTCAGAACGGATTCGGAAATAAACGCATGCGCAGACTCATATCCTTACAGTGAACAGACCCAACACGCAAACCCAGAATGTTGTGTACACACATTTTCACACTGAATGCGCGACTTCAAAAAATCCTATCAGATTTCAGTCCCTTTGACAGATGCTTTTTTTGCATTATAAGTTAAATTGTAAAGTGGCCAACTACGCCATGAATGACGTAAATTCTTTTGTTCCTCGGTTTGACAGATTTCGACCAAGTGGAGCTTCCTATAATTGGGACGATTTCAAGTTAAAAAAAAAACAGCTTAAAAATGTTTGTCATGTGGCGCTAACGTACTAACGTCAGAACTATTTCAGAGGGAAATTCAAACCTGTAAATTGATTTTCCGTAAGTGTCAGGTTTATGAACCGTCTTGTTAGAAATTAGGAACAATCATTAACGAGTTCAAACAACATTTATTTTATTTGTTAGGTACACACAACAAAAACATAAATTATTGTAACAGTTACTGAAAACAGCTATACTAGTAGCTGCTATATCAAAAATAGAGAAATAAAATACATTTATTTAACGTACCTATAATAACGTACTAACATACAAACGATAACAAAAACGTAACCGTTATGTTATGGTACTCCATCCCAACAACGATCCGTACTGCGACATTCTGCGTTCACTCAGTTCAATTTCACTTCAGCAATACTCAAAATAGTCAAACTCAACAGATCGACCTCGAAATCAACAAAAAAATTAACCGAATTCTAATAAGGAGTCAGTTTTAATAAAGAGGAGCCAACGAGTAGCTTTGAGTCCAGAAGAGCCAAATCTGGCTCGAACGAGCCACCTGTGGCAACGCTGATTGGAAGTATCACTCCACGAGGCACCGTCCGCATTACACATCCTCTGATTCGGAGCGTCCCCTAAGCCATTCGGATCGGTACCAAACATGCGCCCCTTTGGTGAATCTCTGTCTGCGATAAATCCTTCATTTGGTTCAAGAGTAGCTCACTCAACAACATGCCGAAGGAACACCCAAATGATTGACTGGGTGAACCCGAGAGCTCGACAGCCGTAACGTATCGAGAACGCCCTTTAACTGTAATAGTTTGCCATTGAAAATGCCATCAGTGTGTATTGCATATACAACACGACGCAATCAGTGACCTGGTTAAGCAAAACAAATAAGTCCTTCAAGCCTGCCTAGGATCGAACCAGGTGCCTTTTGCTTGCGATGTGTGAACTCTAACGCTGCTCTAGGCTGCCATAATAATATATTGAACTAAGTTAAATTTAACAAGTTAAAATAGCATAAAAAAGCAACATTCCCGCGGTAGAAACTACAAAAATAATACAATTACTGTTAAATCCATTACTTTTTTAGACCAGTCCACCTTACTCCAACTATTCTGCTATTTATTTGAGAATTAAATAAAATTTATTACCTAAGCGATGTGTATATTATTGTTTTATCGATTCTTGTTATAGTTCTATTTTTTAATGTATTTTGGAGGAATCTATCACGTTGCGTCGGCTTCGCTCTACGTGGGGCGTTTTTGTTTGTCCATTAAAATATAAATTTACATACTGTACAGCTGAACGGTTAGTACATTAGTTGGTGTGTTAGCTTTAGTAGCCAATAAATAAAATGCAGAATACCGTCTGACAAACAGATATTGTAAACAATAATCATAAATAATATAATAATAATAATAATAATCGACTTTATTAAAGATAGTAAGGGATACAATAAATATTGTAGTATAGTAAGGCGAAGTTTAGCAGAGACCACCTATTCGTATGCCAAAAATAAATTTTATGTACGTACTTACAAGCAAAAAATCTAATTTGTATTTACAACCATACAGGGATATGATAAAGAAACGAAACCACAGAATATATAGTAGCATATATATTATGTGCTTTTACTAAACAATTTTGTTACTGTAAACTTAAATTATACGAGAAAATAATTTTCTAACCTGAAAAATCATTATATAACAATAAATTATTTGAATGATGAAAGAGTTTTGGACTTCCATTGTCTTTATTTGTTTTAAATCACAACGTTTCAACTGGTAAGTATCTCCAGTCGTCTTCATGTGAATACTAAATAAGTAAAGTAACTACAAGACCTATTTATACTAGCTAGGTGCACTGAAGCATAACTGAATCCAAAACAATGGAATAGGCAAAGAAGAAACCAAAAATGTGGCTGAGATATGTGAATGACACCTTCATTATTTGAAGTGGAACCGATGACGAACTAAGAGATTTTCTAGATCACTTCAATACCTTAACACCAACAATCAAATTCACCATGGAGAAAGAAGGAAAAAACCAATTACCGTTCCTAGATGTCAACGTGAAGAAAAATAGCAACAGCATCCAAACTTCAGTATACAGAAAACCTACGCATACAGGTCAGTATCTTAATTTTACATCAATTTACTCAAACAACACAAAACATGGCATAGTTAAAACCCTCGTGGATAGAGCAATTACAATCTGTTACTCGGAAGAAGCACTTAAAAAAGAAGCTTACCACATCAAGACCAACCTCAACAAAAATGGCTACCCCACAAGATTAGTTGACACAATATTGGAAAATCGTAAGAATCGACCCAACGCGCAAGAAGCATACAGAGAGGTACAACCAAAACTCAATATTCCGTATGTCAAAGGAGTATCTGAGAAAATAAAAGGACTAGGACAACGACATAACATCAACACCGTTTTCAACTCGAGGGACACCCTAAGAAGCCACCTGACGTAGACAAAACCTACAAGTCAAAAAGATAGGAAAAACTGAGTCTACCAGATTCCCTGCGAGTGCGGCCAATCTTATATAGGTGAGACATTAAGACCACTCGAGACAAGGATTAAAGAACACAAAAACAATGCGTTAAAAGGAGAGACCGAAAGGTCAGGTGCAGCTGACCATGCCTGGAAACATGGTCATCATATCATGTGGTCAAAAGCTGAAATCCTACATAAGGAACCACACTAGAGAAAAAGAAAGTTTAATGAAGCTGCTGCTAATCACCAGAACCCAGGCTGCTTTAGTAAACCATCATTAGACATAAGAAATATCCAGAAACCTTCGTTAGATAGATGTTATCTTAGGATAAGATCGCGTGCCAACTGAACGCATGACTGCACCTACCTCAGTAATGCTTGAGTGCACCTAGCTAGTATAAATAGTCTTGTAGTTACTTTACTCATTTAGTATTCACCTGAAGACGACTGGAGATACTTACCAGTTAAAACGTTGTGATTTAAAACAAATAAAGACAATACAAGTAAAAAACTTTTCTATCATTTAACGGCAAATTATTTAGTTAAACCCTGTGCCGCCGACATAGAGGTCACCACTTGATCACGGCTGACCCCTCGGAGACGCCTCCGCACTTGAATCCGTCAAATTTAATGTCTGAAATAAATTGCTATAGCGAAATTCAACTATATATATCGAAGCTCTTAACGAAAATACAAAACAATTTGAGATGACGTAATTTTTGATTTATTTGGACGACAGGCTTTCAATGGTGCCAAAGGTTTATCAAAGGAAATAAAATATCAAATTGAGACCTGCCTTTACGTACGTATGAAAGCAACAGTATTTTAATGTAAGTCAGTATTGGAAAATTTTACAGAATTGCTTTCCGAGTCATTTATTTCTGGATCGAAAAAGCATTGAATAGCCGCTTGAAAACGAACGAAATTAAAAGCCCTTTCAACGATACAGTACTGTTGATGTACGAAGATTGGTTGTGTTGTGTGATGTGGTTTTGTGAATGGGGACTTTGATTAAGGAATCGTAAATAAAGTTTTTATTATGTATGGGTATTGAATTTTTTAAAGTAACTTGACTAAATTTTAGACGGATGGCTAGACCAAAGCTTTTGAGCATTCTTCTCTCGCATTTACTCGAGCACAACTAAAGCTATCGAATGAATTTCAATATATTATATAGTGTGAGTCTGTAACTTGGAATAAGTTCAGTAAATCCACTACAGTCTTTTTTTTTTTAAATTCTGGAACATGGGTATTAACATTTTAAGTTATAGAGCGGCGCTTTAGTTTGGAGGCGAAAGCTAATGGATACCAGTGCCCAATTTGAGCTGTAGCGCAATTGACTCCGCAAACGTCACCACAACCTTCAATAAACATCCTTATTAAGGCTGGACTGCCCCATGTATACTATCCGTTAATAATTAGTATATTATAATAGTAAATTAAACTCATGAAACAAGACCACCATATACAAAGTCTACTTAAGGCCGGCCTTACTATATACACCCCCCCCCCTCACCTCATCTAATCCACACTAATTCCAAAACAAGACTTTAAGAATGATTGCCAACGCACCCAGGTTAGTCCGAAATACTACCATACAGAAATACATCCAAATAGAACCAATCTAAGACATGGAAAAAACTTATTATTTCACAAAAGTCGACATCAGTTAAACTCCGGTAATCCAGCAGTCCCCTTAGCTTAAACATGTTAGAAACTCCAGGACCCAACCATTGCACAACCACCTTGAAAGAAGCCGTAAAACAGAAACATCGACAACACTGCTTGAAGATCCATGTGTCACGTGACTTTTTTGAGGTTAGCCATGGTTTAGTATGTAATTGACGCGCGAACTAGGTGTAGGTGTCGTATTAATTTGTATTTTTATCCGGTTTTCGATTGATATCTAATAGAAAATTTAAGTGACATGATTGCTAAGAACCTCTCCAAAATATTGATAAAAAGTTTTGGTGCGGGTTTCCTCAAATAGCATTAATAAAGTGAAAAATGCAACAGCCTGGCCGGCCTAACGGTTTTTTTATGGGTCTTATAAATGGCGGCAGAATTTTATTTGTTTTAATTTAAAAGTTGTGTTTTTTGTATTCTAGTTAGCTCTTTGGGATAAACATTATTGTTTTGTGGCTACAGTTAATTTATAAAATAGTGAAGTGTTTATTTAACCTTTGAATGCCTAAGCGGGGTCCTTGCGGGACCCCAGTACAGTATTTTCCTTAGTATTTCTGGAATTAAAAAAATCTGGCAACTGCGCCTTTAGGTATGTGCTTGAAAATAGTGTTAGCACGTGTTAGTTTGGTTTGAGCCGCCGACGCCGCGGCAGTGCCAGGTTATAACGCTATTAGGTAGGTGGGGTCCCTCAGAGATAATAGTATAATACCTACATATTAGTATTTGTTTTGCTTTTGTTAATATTCTTCAGAAGGTATTGTAAGTTAATTTTTAAATATTTAATAAATATTTTGAACACTATAACCTTAAGCTTGTGTTTGATAATTAAAATACACTTTAATGCATATCCATATGTTTATTTACTATGGGGTCCCTTGGGGACCCCGGTTGGGCATTTACGTTGCTTTTAGTAGGCTGGGCGCTCAAGGGTTAACTTGAAGGTATATGTGAATTAGTTTAAAAATATCACTAGTAGAGATAGTTCATAAATAGGTAGGATACCTCTAGATACCTAGGTACTTAGGTAAGTACTTTTTTTTAGTTTGTTTATTTATTAATATGCCAAGCCCGTGCTGTATTCCTGGGTGTAACTCTAACTATAAAAGTGTTTTAAAAGCAGGTGAAGAGAGTGTAAAATATTTTTATAGTTTAGATTTGACCAATGACTGTAAAAATATTGTTAATCAGGTTTCAGTAGACATTGATATGAAGGTAAAGGTTTTTTTAACGGTAATGAATTGGCTTACAATGATTTGAAATGGATTTTCCCTTTTGAAATGGAACTAAGCAGGTGGCCTCAGCTTGAAAACTTATTGTAACGAAGTTACCCAGATAGTAGGTGACTTTCTTAAGACAAGCGTAGATTTCTTAAACAAAGCCTTAAGCTTCCTAAATTTTGGGACTTCAGAAGTCGATAGTCAATCCTGTAATTTAAACGCATAAGATAATAATTTGTATAATAGAATATTACTTTTGATCGATCAAATAAATCTACTCATAGTGAAACAAAAACAGCTTCTCAACGCAATATTACCATTATTTAATAATTAAGTAGGTAAGTTGTTTTTGTTATCCTAAACTATTTATTACTTTTTTGTACATTTTTCAATATCAATACCGGGTGTTTCTCAAAAGACGTTCACCCCTATAACTTTTTTTATATTTATAGATATTATAATGAAATTTTGAGATTATGCATAAGAGATGATTCTGCATTTATTGGCATAATTTTCAATTTGTTAGCATTTTCGGTCTTACCGGAAGTGACCTTGACTTTTATATTTTAAATGGGACACCTTGTATATTTTTACCTATTTTGGATCAGCATAACATTATGAGTGAAATGACACCTCACTTGTCATTTTTTGACGTGTTATAACATTTTTATGTTTATTTTTTATTTTCTATCTAGAGTGCTACAAATTAATTAAATCTGTTAATTTATAGTCAAGTAGTATATGAAAATTAAAATTGTGTCATAATAATTGACTTTCTAAGTTTCACAAGCGTTTAAAAAATGAAATTTTGTTTTCTTGACGTTTACTCCATTTTTTGAAATGGAACGATGGTGTTTCACTAGGATATTAAAAACGAAATTTTTTTTTTCAACAATTTGATACCATACACTCTTTGCCTTAAATCCCAATCGTAAATTTAAAAGCGTTATGCATTAATTGCCGCCCTCTATTTTCTAAAGAAATATAAAGGCGGCTTTGAAAAACAATGGAATGGTTTTGAAAAGCAGTATGGCTTTAATTTAAAGTTGTAATATCATTAGTTTATAACACATAGGTATAATAGATACAATCTTGCGGCTTCAGAAGAATTTTTCTGGTCACTCCAAAAAATAGGAGCATATCAATTTGTTCATTTCTAGTAAAATTAACAATTTTATCTGATTTACAATGTATGTTAAATAAACGAATGATATTACAATTTTAATTAAAAACCATATTGCTCTTCAGGACCATTCCATTGTTTTTCAAAGGCGCCTTTATATTTCTTTAGAAAAGAGAGGGCGGCAATAATGCATAACGTTTTTAAATTTGATATTGGGATTTAAGGCAAATTTTTTCGTGTCAATTTTAAAATAGCATAGGAGTGTATGGTATCAAATTGTTGTTGATTATCATTATTTTACATTTATTATAGGTACCTACCTAAAACTAAAAATACCTATCTATTTATTTTAAATTATAAAAATAAATCATGTTGTGTTCATTTTCAAGCCGACCCTGATCCCATTTAATCCCCTTTGAAGAGGTGGAGGCGTATACAACGGGGTTTAATCAGGTAGTTTATTTTTGGCACTAAGAGTCAACGGTATAATTCTGCAAATACTATATACAAACCATACGGGCTTTGTTAGGCTGTGTAATATTGTAATATATTTTTAAAATAAAGATTAAAGGTAAATATTACCTGTTTGCATTATGGTGATGTCTGTCATCTTCATCCGGTTCTTCTTTAAGAAAAGATGGTTGTAAACTAAATCGCCTCCTAAACTGATGTCTCCCCTTCATTTGGCCTCTGGCAGGATTCGACAAGGGATGCTTTGGCTCCAGAATTTACTGAAACAAACAATTTTATCATAACTATACTTTTCTCTATATAAATGTTATAGCAAAGCACACAAAAAATGGTTCTCTTATTTTGGGAATACGTCTAACTCATTTGAAAGTCGCCATTTTCTGAAGAGTCTACCATCGCTTTTACTAGTGACAATCATTTATACCATTTACTCGAAACCCTCTAAATCTATCGAATTTATTTCAAGATAAATTTGTTTATTTAGAGATAATAAACTAATTATGTACATTTGACTTCTACACTATTAACGATCGACAAGATAAATATTTCAAGAATAGTTGTAGGCGGTCGGCTGTCACCAAATATTACCAGCAAAAGGTAAAACCTCGCACTTCTCTTATCGAAAATGGCCCTCGGTTAAATTTCCTAAATTTTTAGTATGTTGTAGAGAATGTAATTCTGATGGAAAGTATCCATGGCCATAACATAATCTGCCGAGCGTTTTTGAGATACAGGGTATCCAAATTGCAAAATATAAATTTTCACTACATTATATTTTCGTAGTTTATAATATTAATTCGTTTCATTTTTCTAGATTTTTGTTGACCCTGTCGCAGATAAGATATAATAAAAGATACTATAAAAGTAGTTTAAATTTTTTTATTAATACCGGGTGAGTGACGAAAAATATTTTATATTTTTTGTTAAATTTGTTAAAAATAAATTTTGTTAATGTTGACAAAGTAATACTCTAGATAACATTAGCTTGGAGCAAGCTATCAGAATTTATATTTTTTATATTTATACAGGGTGACTTAAAAAAGTTATTACTATTTTAAATAGTTTTTAAGGATAAAATTAATTCTTCCAGTAAAGTAAATTTAATTAAAATTTTTACGCAACAAACCCGAACAAACTAGAGATTTAGGTTATAATATTTATATTAATACGAATGACAAATCGATTGATTAAACTACTTGTTAGTGCAACGTATTTTAACTATATTTCAACCCCATACATCCTTTTTTTCTGTAGCACTGACCTAAAGAGATTAAGAGCAAACACTAGTGACGCCTTCGCCATTTCGTTTTTTAATAAACACTTCGTTACTTCTTTGTTATTCACAAATACGCCAAATTCACATCCTTATTTGTACGATACGTATATTGCAACAAAACGTTGGATTTATGAATTATTAAAAACAAAAAAAAATATGCGCAAGTTTGGCAAGAATTATTCATTCTATGCTTATTTTAATTTACCAATTATTTTTTTTTACGCAAAACTATAGGTAATGGATATCCAAACACGGGTATTTGACCGCTTGTTGGAGAAAACGAAAAAAAAAAATTGATAAGAAAATTAAGTGACGATTGCATCATTATTATTTGCTCTTAATAGCAAGACATGCTGTTCTCGAGAGCGAAAGTAATACGGTCGTCAGGTCTCCGCCCGTTCAAGCCAATTAGGAAAGTTTTATATAATTATTAAAACTTTAACACTTTCACATTTTCTTTTATAATTATATTTAAAGGATTCAACACAACCTTGCAGCACTAATGGAAGCTGTCTGACTAGCAGAAATTTCCTTAGAGTTTTAATTAAAATAATAAAAACTTTACTTTTATTAATTTTAGTAGAGATGATCCAGAACATAATTAAAAGTAGGGGAACTGTGGATATGATGGCATATTTCATATGATGACACCCTTGTAATGTTGGTGCTCTTTATTTCAATTTTTTTGGTTGCAAAGACAGTTGGCACAGGTATTGCAGCAAATATGGGGCGCCCACTTTTTATCTTGGTCACCAACTTTACATGCAAAATACAACTCATAGGCTTTTATAATTTAAGGAGTTATATTTCTTTTTGGCTCTTTAAGGTAACATCTCCACAAATATAACAAAAATTTCTTGGCTTATTAACACATTCGCTCGGCATTTTGATATAGGGAAGAAAGAAAAAACTAAAAGTCTTCCTCCAAAAAATTTAATGAATATAGAAATTCTTTAGAACGTAGAAACGTTCATCACCAGGAGACAGAACATTTATATAGTGCTGATGGTATTAGCCGAAGAGAAAATGGTAAAAAACCTTAATGGAGCTTTTATGGCATTAAACATTTGCAATGCAGAAGTGACATACAGGGTGTTCATTTGAAAACTTTCCACCTCAATTTTCCTGCTTTAAAATGAAAATGTGGAAAATCGCTCGGACCCGTCGATTTTTATTTCGAGGGCGACATCATTTGCATATATTGTAAATCTTGTTACTTCAAGCCCCTAGGAGGAAGGGGGGTAAGATCTAAATCTTAAATAGATACCCCTATTTTATATAATTTTTTTGGATTCTGCATAGAATTCTGAACATTTTTTAATAAAAGCATTATTAGTCTATACTTAACAGTTTCCGAGATATTGACTCTTGAAAAATTACATTTTTGAACTTTGGCAGCGTCTAGCTTTCTAACTGTACGTCTTAGAGCAAAACGGCTTACAGGTCAATATCTTCGATTTTTATAATCTTTCCAATAGTGTCAACTTCCGGTCAAACCAGAAGTACTATATTTCTTAAATCCGGTTTAACCGAAAGTTCACACTATTGGAAAGATAATAAAAATCGAAGATAGGGACATGTAAGCCGTTTTGCTCTAAGACGTACAGTTAGAAAGCTGGACGCTGTCAAAGTTCAAAAATGTCATTTTTCAAGAGTAAATATCTCGGAAACTGTTAAGTATAGACTAATAATGCTTTTATTAACAAATGTTCAGAATTTTATGCAGAATCCAAAAAAATTATATAAAATAGGGGTATCCATTTAAGATTTATATCTTACCCCCCCTATCTCCTAGGGGCTTGAAGTAACAAGATTGACAATATACGCAAAAGATGTCCCCCTCGAAATAAAAATCGACGGATCCGAGCGATTTTCCACATTTTCATTTTAAAGCAGGAAAATCGAGGTGGGAAGTTTTCAAATATAAAAAGTTAAAGAGAGTTAAAACATGCTGAGCATGGGATAAAGGATGTCTAAACAACCAAATCAAATGAGGAAGAAGATAAAGGCCTTCTAAAGAGAAGGTGTCGAGGATTTTTTAATTATTTATATAAATTAATTTTTTTAAAACCGACCAGAAAATTTACACTTTCTGGACAATTTTTTGTCTAGAAAATTACGTTTTTACGATCGCAAGACCGGAAAAGTGACATTAGAGACCGGAAAAACCTTTTCCGGACTCCAATGTCACTTTTCCGGTCTCTAATATCACTGTCACCCTGTTTTTGTGTTTCCAATCGCTCTTTGATAATACAAGATACCTTGATTTCGTTATTATGACAACAACATTTCGATGTATTGTCGAGTGACAGTTCGTTGATTTTTAATTTTGTTCTTTATTTCAAACTTGTTTCGCGTAAATTATAAAATATATATCGAAGTGTCGGTCTTAAAAAAAATATTGTACGTCACGCAACCGAAAATTAGTGTTTTCCAGGTCTCTCCAAGCTTCCAGGACTCGCCTATGGCTCGCCCTGGAAATGCTTGTCTCGACCTGAAAAACACTACTTTCCGGTCTTGTAACGTAAATTACTATTTTAGAATTATTGATATGTCTGTAAGACAGTGAAAAGATAAGAATTGTCATTTGTAGAAGTCATGTCAAGTATTAAAAAATATATTAAATCGGTTTTCCTTAATTTCTAAATGATGCAGTAAAGATTAAAAGCTTATAAAACTTTGGCTGCGACTAATAGGCATAATATGTAAATATAAATTTGACCGTTGCGATGCTGGTGGTTGTATTGAGTTAAAGGTTTTCGCCGAAATCAGCATGGAAGCTGCTTTTTCACAAATTGACAGACAAGGGTCGTTTCAAAGCTATCACTTTTGAATGAGTAGGGGAGTGGAGGCAATTGCCGTACAGTTAAGCAAGAATTAGATTTTTGTGCAAATTACCTACCTTAGAAACTCGATTTAAGGCTTAATGGAAGTATTGTTTAGTATATTGTTAATACCTAATAAAGTGAAACTTCTAAACGTTTTTCAAAAATATATATTAGTGTGTTAAAAAAATATGGTAAAGTACGGTATTACACGAAAGTGTCGGGTATTACCGTATAATGGTCGTGTAAGTCCGTATACAGGTTTTTAAAAACTTTAACAAATAAAAGAACATATCTTAACGCTATGCTATAGAACAAAACAAGATTAGTTTTTCCTTGGAGACCACGTACATTTCTTTTTAGTACTCATCTGAAATAATGAGTTTTTTTTATTATTATTTTTTATTTACATATTAATCTATACCGTACACTGTACGGCATTGCCCGAACCGGACTAACAACAACAAACACAGAAAAAAAAATATTTTAAACATATTTTGAAAGGCAATACATGCGTATTTCTTAAGGTTATACATCAATCTTTTAAATAAACCAAGATTCAAGTTAAAAGTAAAATGATTAAAACAATTATTGCTTATTGGGTCAGTGATGTTTCTTAGAAGAACGACAGCGAAAAGTTTATACGTGCACTCACTGGACCGGACGTCGATCCGTCGATCCACTGGTGTTTTGGCGCGTTGAAGCAACTGCTCGACCACCTAGCAACGTAATAAACAAAGACAGACTTATATATACCTGTTTTTGCTGTCAAAAACGGCATGTATGGTATTGGACTCTGTACGGTATTTGGCTCCGCTCCCCTAATCCGATTTTTGAATTTTTCTTGATGTTCTAAAGCCCTTAAAAAAATGAACTGGTAAGTTGCAGCATGTTAAGATTTAAGATTTCAAAGATTTACCCTTTTTGGATTTTATTTAAGCTTAAATTGACTGAAATTGTAACTATTGAGACTTTACCAGTGCTAAGGAGGCGCATAGTGCCGATTTCCAGGAAAGCTTTTGGCAATGTAGATAAAAACGATTTGTAAGACTAATAACACATGCCTGCATTTTTTAACAGTTTGAAAGTTGATTTAAAAATTTTAACTGTTTTCTAGTTATTGGGTAGCGCTGATTTCAAATCTGCTTTCAGTTTTTTTGTATCACGTAAGGTTATTTTTCAAACCGGTAAAATCCACAAATATAGAAAAACACGATTTATTTCATTTATAAGCTAGTATTTTTAATATATTAAGGAAAAAATACAAAAATATACAAAATATACACATATAAACTATTATAAATGGTTATTTATTCGTTACTTTTCTTAAAAAACCTTTCTTTTTTCAGAAAAGCTTCTTTTGGTTGTTTTTCTGTTTCAGCTAAAGGAAGATCTCTTCTCAATGTCCAACAGAAATCGGCCATCATTTTTGTGTCCCAGCGCCCCTGGTATATTTACTGTTACCTATTCAAGGCTCTAAACCACTAGGAAACGAGTAGTTCACTCGTCCTGAATGTCAATTCACTATAAACTGCTCCTATTTATAGCAAATTACCCATTCAAGGCTCTAAACCACTAGGAAACTAGTAGTTATGCTCATATTCTGAAATTCCTGAAATTTTCCAGCATATTTTCAACGATCTCAACATAGTAGTAATTTATGTTCAACTTCTTTAAAAGCATTCCATGCATGTTTTTCCTTATCTTCCATTACCTTTTCAAATTCTGTATCTTTCATCAAGCTGCTAATCTGCGGCCCTACAAAGATTTCCTCCTTTAATTTTGCCTCTGACAGAGCCGGAAATGTTTTACACAAATATTTAAAACAATTTCCTTCTTTGTTTAATGCCTTAACAAATTGTTTCATTGTTTCAAATTTTTAAATCTTCACACACTTCCCAGTTGTGATTTTCATATTGTATTCTTAAAAGTAATTCCTCTAAATTTTCAGAGTTTTCCTTTAACTTAACTGTATGGCCGACCGAAACAGAAGCAAAAACATTGTCATTATGTAAAAGAACAGCTTTAAAGCTTCTTTTTGAAGTCGATAAAAAGTCTCCAGTCGGAAGGTGTGTAGCACCACAGAAAATCATTTTTTATTCATCAATCATTTAGAATTTAAAGTACTACATTCATTTTTAATTGTAATAAAACGTCTATTATAAGTTTTTTTTATATTTTTTCTTTTTTTTTGCAAAAAAAAAAATCTGTGGGTGCTAGAGACCAATTGTATTTTAATTAGTTATTTCTATATAAAAACTGAGCTCAACAATCAAAAATCACGTCATCACAAATTTCATGCAGGCCTGTGTAATCAGTCCATGATATCGTGCGAGCAAAAATTACTTGCATCAAAGAGGGCTTGGATTAAAAAACGTAGGGCTTGGTTTAGATAACAATGATATGGGGACGATATATCTAACCAAATCTAGGTTAAAATTTTGTCATATTCATATTATGACATGATATGTCAAACTAATGAGTACCTAATAAAATAAGTAGACAAATACAAATTTATTGAATATACAGAAAGAAAAAAAAATAATTACATAAATTGCTGAAATTGCATAAATTCCCATGTCTCTTCATATTTTCGAAAGTGTTGACCAGCATCTCTGGAGAAATGTTACCACATTCTTGGATAATCCTTTCTTGTAATTGTTCTAAATTTGCAACTGGTGTTTTAAAAATAGTGTTCTTTAAATGAGGAAAAACGAGGTAATCCATAACCGTTAAACAAGGTGATCTAGGTGGGAATTCAATGTCTGATCGAAAACTGATCAATCTGGCGTCGAAAAAATTGCGTAAGTAGTTAATAGTTTCGGCGGCTGTATGGGGAGTTGCACCGTCCTGTTGAAAATATCCAAAACGTAGTTCGTCGTCAAGTAATTGCTTCACAAATGGATTCAAAATATTGTCTCTTTACCGCTGTGCTGTAACATCATTTCTTTCCAATAAACTTTGAGTGAACCATTGTAATTCCTGCGTCTTTCAAAATCTGCGGCTTGTATTTGTTGGAATACTTGCACTTTATAAGGAAATAAATTTAGCTGCTTCTTAAGAATAGTCCTGCATATTCCATAAGATCTCCCACTTATTGGGACAGGCGTCTTATACAATTTGTTGGCGTATTTTGCATTATTTCACGAACGTTAGCAACACTTTCTTCTGTTCTTACAAATGGTCTTCCTGCTTCTTTTTTGTGTTGTATAGAACCTGTTTCCCTAAACACAGCCACGGTTCTTTTCAGGCAATGATAAAAACCCCCAGCAATAAAATCAACGTTAGGAAAATGCTCGTGAAAATCGTCCATGCACTAACCCGGATTGTATTGCCACTCACAATTTACTCTAACCCCGTTTCGAAAATACGCTTCAACCATGAATGTTTTGTGCTGTTCCGTAAAGCCCATTGTGTGAATTGTTCAAGAAAGTGAAAAAATTAGCGATGAATCAAATTACTTGTAACGACTCTCAAAGATTACGGAATAACTGATTGATTGTTAATTCAGGTAAATACTGACGCCCAACAGGTATTATGCTCTACGGCTAAGCATTACGTCCTTAGTTGCAATTAATTTTTGCTCGCACAGTAGCAAAGAATTCATCTATCTACACCGAGAAAAAAATTTAGTTAACATAACTCGATATTTAGTTAACCCACCTATAATCTGTAGTAGAATAGGCCCCAGGTTTGATGACTTGCTGATTTTACTAAATCTATTTTGCTAGAATTATCTATTGGTTGCAACTAAAAATACTTGCTGTTTTCTGCATAGTTGGAGCTACTATAAACTTTAGTTGCGCTAGCTAAAAGTATTTAGTAGTTTTAATATATCATCTATTAGAAATAGGAAGGCATTTAGTAGAAGAAACTAAATGCATTAGCTGTATTTGGTATCCTTACCATGCTATTTAAACTTATTCTTTTGCTGTGTTACATACTTTTATTTGTAACAATAAATTGATGATCTTACTTAAATTAGATTAATGTATTTGCAAAAGCTACTATTTCTTATAGCTAACCTTAAAAGTTTATCTTGCTAAAAATGCGATTTAAAGATCCTTTTTTTTGTTATAATAATGCCCTTACCATTTCATTTTAGGTGTTTTAACGGGTAAAATAAAAATAGATGTAAATTTGTACCTATTTTTATTTCAATAGAATTTATTTAGTAATAACAAACTTAAACAATAACAAGATCAATCAGAAATCTAGTAGATACATATAGATTAAAGAAGTAATTTATAGTAGGTACCTACCATTTGCTTAAATATTTTTTGGTTTTAGAACTTCAGCTAAAAAATATAATTAAAAAATTGTTAGTGGCGTGAAGACAAAGTTTTCAAAATTTAAAAAGTTTTATGCGTCTTCTTAGATTTAAACCCAGAACCTCTTGAATACCAGTCGAACGTTCTATCAATTGCACTACGGAGTTTCCAGACAGTAGCAATGTCACATTGAAATCAAATAATTTTTGTTTGTTTTTATTCTTTCTTCTAGAACTCTATAGGGCATCAAAGGTCTAAAAAAATGAGTTTGATTAGTGTATACCTAGTAAAAGTTTATTAGTAGTTTTTGTTAGAGGTCATTAAAAGAATAAAGCCAAAGTCCCATGCATTCGGTGTCCCGTGCAAAATTAAAAAAATTTGGGGATATAAAAACTTTAAAATTTTTAAATTTCTGTCACTAGTATTTGTTTTGTGCCACCTCTTAACCGAGAAGATTTTTTAAATTGACAGACAAAGAGTAATTAGACACACTGACAGGCGAAAAATACATTTTTAGATATTTGTTCACTTTTTCTCTTTGATAACACGAGAACAGAATAGGCCTTGAAACGTTAGAGTCGTATATTATCATACGTTTTCTATAGATTAAGGTTCTGCAAAAACAAATAAGTATAAAACACTATAGATATAGGTTAGAGACCAAATATTATTATAGGTATAATAAAAGTCACTGATAATAACTTCTACAGGATTATTGTTCTATTTACTTTTATTAATTAAAAAAAAAATGATTTCCCTTTACTGTGCTGTAATATTTAAAAACTGGTTTTTAAATTTGAATTCTTTAAAAATCCACATTTGTATAGAATTTATAAAAACTACTAAACCAAAAAAACACCCTCGTAATCACATCTAAAAATTAATTGGCACTTACCTATTATTAATATTGTTTTAATTTCTGGATGACATCAAGCATTCGTGGGATTATGAAAATAGTTGTTTGCCAAAATTTTTACATATTTATTAATCTGTATGCTTCAAGCTCCAAAATACACATAACAATATGGCGTCGGCTCTATCATTTGGATTAAATTCCATTTTGATACTGAAATAAAAGAATAATTGGTTATAAAATATCCCAGGACCAAATAGAATGCAGGGGCCACCCGGCAGGGTGCCGTATCCACTGTAGGTAGGTACTTGCTATTAACTTTCAACTTACCCAAATACTAAATAACTTTTATGAAATAATCAAGACACAAACATAAAAGAAAAAATTCAGGTATCCATAATTTGCGTAAAGCTAAATGTTAATGCCGCCCCGCCATGTCGGAGCTAACGTGTAAATAGTGGTTTCGTGAAGTTTCGTTACGTATTCGAGTACGCCGACTCCTCGCGAACGATTACCTTGCCTAGTAATGTAGTTAAACATACTACTTCGTCTGAGTAGAATTTAATAAGGATATTGCTAAATCCACTAGAAAATTTGGTGACCAGTAAGACTAAATATTATTTCGAGTTGTATCTAATAGATCGATGGTAGAAACTATTTAGCAAGAAACTTTTTAGTTATCAATATGCTATTTAGTTAAATTAAATAAAATAATACTAATCCTTAATAGATTTCCATAGCAAAATGATTTTAGTTGCTACAAAAACCCTAATAGGCTAAAGTTGCACATTTTTTTGGTACTTTAACTAAATAATTTGCCATTCTTACTCATTTCTTCTCAGCAAAGAAATTTAGTAAACTAATTTTCTCGGTGTAGCAAATGATTTTTAAAAATGCTTCTAAAACCAAGCTGCAAATACCTATTATAATTTATAGCAATTAAAATGATCCCTGAAACGTAAAAGATTTTCCGCCTACGCGGACAAATTCTCGGCATAAATTGGCCTCAGGAATGTTCACTGTTATTCGTGATCGCTCAATTACAATGCCAGTGAGAATTCCAGTTTCCTGCTGATTTCATTTTGTGACTTGTTTATATGGAGATGAGACTTAATTTTACCTGGATGGCGTTTTAATATAATGCCTTAACCTTTTTCAACTTTGACATTCAATTATTATTTAAAGAAAATAAGATATTCCCAAAAATATTGCTGGGGAAACTTTAAATGTAATATTACTGATTTAATGATTGAACTCGCCTTTGTTCAACATTTTAAATTAAAATATTTATAATGAGAGATAGTATTAAATTAGTAATAATATTTATAGGTTGGTACTATTTTTTGTGAAAGTTTTTTACAAATAATCCACATCACGAAAATTAAAATCAGTCCTCATTTGAAACGCCGTATCTGTATATAAATAAAAAATCTAGTTTTTAATTAATTAGCCCTATGGTATTAATTCTATTATGTCGCACATCTAATGGAAAAAAGACCTAACTGCAAAATTGTTTTTTTTGGGAAAACGCGCTTTTAAAAATTTAATTTGAATTATTTTAATTTTTAGGGTACAAAGTTTGGTTTAAAAACAAAATATAAACATCAGCGACTAGGTTTGTTCATTAATTATTAATAATGATCAAATTACTGAGTTTTTTTTTAAATGCTTTAGTAAATAACAAAAATATGTAATTGTGACACTTTTCTTCTTAAAAAATTAACGATTGTTTCTTAGTTACACTAAAATAAAACGACATTATTATATTTTTTTGTATTAAAAATAAACAATATAAGGTTTAAACGAAAGTAACCATAAACACGAGGAACTTTAAAATATAAAAGAAGTGGTAACTTTATAAAATAAAAACTATAATATACTTGTATTTTACCTAACAAAAAATAAAGAGAATAAAAGAAAAGTGACCTAAACTACAATTAAGTCAGTTTCAAAAATAAAAATATTGCCAAATTTAGAGGAAAAACGTCTTAACTGGTACTTACGTCATTTTTCTGTTAAAAATTGCGTGCATCTGGCTCGAAGGCTAAAGCCTAACTGATAGTTGGGTCACTGTTCCAATTAAAAGTAGCGCGAAAGAAAGGTGACACTTCCGCCATCTCGCGTTTGTTTGCTTCAATACAATAATGCCGTTATTCCATTAGAAATAATACAGCATTAGGACACTTATGACGCTGATAACTTAAAAATGGAATTTTTTGCAGTTAGGTCTTTTTTCCATTAGATGTGCGATGTTACAAATAGAAAATGCGGTCTCTTCAAGCCAATTTCAGAATCATAGTGCTGTACATGCATGTGACTAATTAAGAACGCGGTATCTACTGAGCGCGAATGCATATACTGCGTTTTAATTAAGAAACATTACATTATTACATTATAATGAAGCAGTTAACTAATTAAAATGCCTTAAGTGCTTTTTTTAACAAAATATGTTAAATCAAAATAAATTAGCATTAGGTACAGTTGACGACATATTATAAATTCGTATACTCCACCCATACATTACTCAATTACAACAAAATTGGGTAAAACGGGTTTCTCACCTTGCTGCTTATACCTGGATAGAACACCAGCTATATATACATAGCTGTAAATTATTGTATATACGATTTTTTACCATATTAAGTAATAATGGTTATTTCTAAATATTTTTGTGTTTAAATTACAGCCGCGAAATAAGAAAATTATAAAATAATACCAGGAAAACTACAAAAGTATAAAGCCAAAAAGGGTAAATTTATTAACAAACAGCAAACAAAATACTAATATTTAATTGCTGCGCCATTGGATTCTAACACTAATCGTAATCTTCTTGGCATTGACAAAATAATACGTCTGGTATAATCCGGAGTTAGCCATTCCCAAATTTCTTCTCTTTTATCAAATAACTCTATTTCATTCTGTGGTTTAAAATTTATTTTGTACATTTTTTTACCATCAATCCTTAAACATTTTCAATTGGATTTAAATGAGGACTTCTTGAGCTCCTTGTCATGTTACGTTGTTTGGTCTAAAGCAGTTACCTATATTTCTTGCAGTATGCAGAGGGCAGTTATCCTGCTGAAATATAAAGTTATTTTCTTCAAAAGAAGAAATAAAAACATTTACCAAGTCCACCAATATTCCAGCATACACCTGCACCGTAAATACTTATCTATGTCCACACATTAACGGAGAAACGTCCACTGGTTTGCTTTTTTTCATTATTCATCATATTATCGGGAATTTGGTGGTCTATATAGGTATTCGAATCCTTCCATTAGATGTAGACTGAAAAGTTTTCCCATCGGAAAAGATAACATTTCGCCAAAAAAAAAATCATTTTCTGGTAAATATTGCATAGCAAACCCACTTCTTTGTTCCTTAACACTACTTTTTAAAAATGGTTTGGATACAGCTGCTCGATTTCTTAATTAGAAACATCGTCTTACTCAGCGTTGTGCAGTTCTAGATAAGGCAGGGAATTCTGTTATGTGCATAGCGGCTTTTGCAGTTTTAAAAGGATTTTGCCTTAAATACTCCACCAAATTATGGTCGTCTTCATTGGATGATTTTCTATTATTTAAACCAGACCCAACAGACCTTTCAATTGTTTGATAATAGCGCCAATTTTTTACAATTTCTTAAACAGTACTTCTAGGTACTCTAAAATGATCAGGTATTTTTCCATAAGACCACCCTAAACATATTATTCTTGCTTTCAATAATACTTAAATGAGGCATTTTTAAATCAAATAAGATGATGACAATACTTGGACAGATACTATAATAACAATTAACACGTTGCAAAGGTAATACAGGTAAAAAAGTTGCATTTACAGCATCACAGTTTAGTGTACGAAATTATCTGTCATCAAATAAAAAAATATTTCAGCAGCGCAGCCAGAAAAACCGTCTGAGGGGACATGTAAAATTTATCTTGAAAGACCAAGTAAAATAATCCATTCCGACATGGGTAGAAAATAAGCTTCTTCAAAAAATTAAATACTTACTTAGCCTTAGCTTCTAGAATAATTTTATTCGATTTGCTAAATTGTGGTGGAGTCATCGCTGGGGTACTTAGTTAACCAAGGGGTGTTTCCTCAATCTTTACTTAAGAAAACTTTCCGGTCATACCGGAAGTTGCCTCAAATTGCTTATTTTAAATGTAGCACCCTATATAATATAGTTTTCGTCTTCCATTCTTTATTTCCAATAACCTTTAATAACAGTTTTCGTATCCTACTCTATGCGGTTCAGAGAAAAAAATATGGTTATTTACAAAATTTTGATCTTTAACGCCCAAAATTGAATCTTTTCAAAAATAAAAGAGTGAAACTTCAAATTCCGGCTGAGGAATTAGATATTATTGTGCTTGATAAAGAATTGTCGGAAAATGAAATTTTAGATACACACTGAGGAAAATCGTTCAATACAAGTTTTTTTTGATGGGTAACCACAAAAAGAAATCCTTTAATCCCTAAAAAACACACAGGTCGTTCTTTTGACAACATATTTTTGCGCCTATTCGATATTTTTTACCGTTTATACTTATACATTAAAATATGTATTAAATAAAATACTTTGAATAGATGATTTTTAATTCCTATAAGGTAATCTAATTATTACAAAATATAAACCCTCTTTTAATAACTATAATATAATTTTTAGAAACTAGTTCCTTTTTTAAAATATGGAGAAATTGTTTAGGTAACTTCAGCGAGCGGTATATAGTCTATCCCTTACTACAACGAAACAGAGTGGGACGAACTAGCTTAAAACAATGATCGGTCGTTGCTCCGCGTGGTTTAAGTTGAACGAAGTAATTCAAAACATATCATTTGATTGCCGTTGTTGGTGGTTGATTGATGTATGATGGTATGACCGTATGGTGTACTTTTAGTGCAAGTGCGAGGTGCATGACTGCAAATCTAATTTTGTGTTCCGTGATGTAGTAAGTGTTATGTAGATGTGTCCTTATATTCAAGGTTTATTTGTAATTGCCCCTTAACCATAACTTGATCCTCTCTTATTATTAACATTCTTTATATTAAATAAAACCTAATCTTATTTGGTTTTACGTGGTTGTAAAAATAAATGTTTTCATAAAAAAACCATTGTCGTTAATATTGAATTGGCAAAAGTAAGTGTTAAATAAGATATTTATACGATAAAGTGAAAATACTTAAAATACATTCTTTTAGGTTGTATTGATTTTTGGAATTGCGGGTGCAGGTCGCTGCGACGAAATATTGAATTTAAAGTTAGAAAATATTGAAGATATGAACAATAAACTATTGGTATCCCTATTAAACACGGAGACAAAGAACTCGAGGTCTTTCGTAATAATGGAATATTTAGATAATCTTAGAAAATATATAGCTATTCGGTCTGCTAAATTAAAAGATACAAGATTTTTTTTAAATACGTAAAATGTAAATCCGCAAAGCAATTTGTTGGTATCCATAAATTTGATAAAATACCTCAAGAAATAGCTGTCTATTTAAAGTTGCCGAATGCTAAAGAATATACGGGACACTGCCTCCGCAGAAGTTCTGCCACTTTACTTGTAAATTTAGGAGGTGACATAACAATGTTGAAAAGATATGGTGGGCGAAAGTCCTTAACTATAGCAGAAGGGAACATTGAGGATTCAATGGCAAGTAAAACCAATATTTATGAAAAAAATTTTGACAAACTACTATGAGGCGAATCAAAAAATATTTATTCCAAATTGTAGTAATTTCACTATTAATGGTAATAACAAATAAATATGTTTTTTTTAAATTCTTGTTAAAAGTATTATGTAATTTGAATAAATGTTTTTTTTGTCAAAAAAGTCCAATGTTTTATTCCTATTGAAAATAATTATTTTGCTGACTAGGCAGAAAAGTCCTTACTTTGATGCCTAGACAGGAAAAGTAATACTTTGCTGATTGATATGTGTCTCCAAAATTAATATTTGCTGTCCATCGGAGAAAAACGATTTTTAGTATTGAAAATACTACTGGGTGCGTATATACGGGCCTATTTCATGAAAAATGAACGCGACATGCGACATGCACATAAATAACACGGCGGTGAAGTCTAAACAAACATGCGAGCAGCACAGGATCGATGACATCATCTGCTAAGTGTTAATATTGTTTTGTTTTGGGTTTCGGCATTTATTATTATATTTGTTGATATTAAGATATGGCCGGGAGAGAGAACAGTTATAGTAGTTAGTATTAAATCGGCCAGTACCTACTTTCATGTTACGGGATCTCCTAATAGCCACAGCTGCACACAAGCGGCGTCGGCTTTATCAGGATGTTTATTTAAACCAAATATTATTACTATTTAAATATTATACTGTGTGTTTGAATTTTGAATATACCTTTATTTGGACATAATAAAAAGTAGATTATCTTTATTATTGTTCTATATTCTTACATTATAGTTATTAATGATACTAGTTCGATGAACACTATAATGAAACGTGTGCAACGTTAAACCACGAGGCGTCAGCCAAGTGGTTTAATTGCACAAGTTTCATTAACAAAGTTCATATCAAACGTGTATCATTCAAAATTTAATCTACAACAGTGCAAAGAGATTTTATTCGTCTAAATTTCATTGACTTCAGATAACGTTTTCGTAATTTTTAAAATTTTCAGGTGTCCATATTAGTCGATATCATGGTAACCGCATTTTTGATTGATTTAATTTCGATAAAATTGTAAAAAAATAAACAGTGAATGTCGCTGAAACAAAGCGAAATAGCGCCGCGGTCTTGGCGTATTACACAGAAAGTCGGCGGAGAATGGATATACCAATCCAAAACATTTCATAGCCGACTTAAGATTTAGACATTTCATGAACAAAGAGTATAAGGACCAGCAGGTAAATGGCTGTGTATAGCTAAAAAAATAATTTTGTCGCTATTTTTGAAAAGGTGGTTTTGAGCTCTCTTCAATATGTACTAATATACAGATTATCCTATATTTTTTATTTTAACAAAACAGTCGAACTTACGCATTTCTAAGTATAATTTACCTACACATTTCTAAGAATAATAATTTAATTATTATTTCAAACTAAATCGGAGCATCCATGCAGTCATAATAACGCGTGATAGCGGCACGTTACATACTCAAACTCACAGATAGGAGTTTTCTATGCTGTGACATAATGGTTTCCTTCTCGCCACTGTATGTGGTAGGTATTTTTAATACGCCTATGATACTTGCATAAGATGCAAGATCTGTGAATTTTTTTTCTCAGAAACGGATAGAATAAAACTTTTTTAATAAAAGTTTTTTAATTTTACTTTATTCCCAACCAACTTTACAAGTTTATTACAGGGATAAGTATATAAAAATAACTAACAATTATTACTCTAACTTAATAGGTAGATATATATATATAAAAAAAAGGCAGTTAAAAAAAATAATTCGTTTTATATTATAAACGTATGATTAACACGTTAAGAAAAAAATTTATACTAGGAAATATTTTTTTAAATGAAATTTAAATAATGATAGTTTTTTTATGTTTTAATATTTTCCGGTAAAATATTATATATTATTAATCCATTATATAACAATGACCGTTTTCCAAAGTTACTGTTTATTTTAATAGTTTTTAAAAAATTGGTTTGTCTAGTATCATGTCTATGAATATCATGAACTTTTGTAAACGTTATGTTAGACATTTTTTGTTTTAAAAGTAAAGAATGAATAAATATGCAAATTTTTAAATTATATAAATTATTTATATCTAGGTATTTATTCGGTTTGTATAAATTTGTTGTTGGTTCTAAGCAATCTATGAATACATTTAATAATTTTATTTTGTAATTTCTTTAAAGGGTTTAGTACTATTGAATTGGCTGAACCCCAAATAGAAATAAGATACTGAATTTTTGAATGTACTAATGCATGATAAATATTTTTTAAACAATTTAAAGATATACAGTGACGAATTTTAAAGAATATCCCAATTAACGAAGAAATGTAAGTTCGAATATGTTCTACGTGTTTTCTCCAGCTTAAATTTTGATCAATATATAATCCTAAAAATTTTATGTTATCTTTGTAATTAATATTTTCCCCATTAAAAATTATTGGTTGCTTTTCCATATCTAGTCTTTGTTTGTCAATGTACATAAATGATGATTTATTAAAATTTAAAGTTAATTTATAAGATTGCAACCAGTCAAATATAATTTTTAAATCTTTTTTGATATTTAATTTGATGTCCCTAATATTTTTAGCATAATAAATAATTGTGTCGTCGGCGAAAAGTTTAATTTGTCCATATAATTTTAATTTTGAAACAGAATTGATATAAATAAGAAACAATGTGGGTCCTAGAATAGAACCTTGTGGTACTCCACATCTAATTGTTTGATAGGAACTAATATTACTTCCTATTTTAACGCATTGTTTTCTATCTTTTATATAACTTTCAAACCAACGATACATTTTTCCTCTTATTCCTATATCAAATAATTTAACTAATAATATATCATGGTTTACAGTATCAAAGGCTTTACACAAGTCTAGAGATAAAATGCCGCATTTTTTTTGGTATCTAGATTTAATTGAATGTTAGTAATAACATCCATAGCTGCAACTTCAGTATCTCTAGATTTGCGAAACCCGTACTGATTCTCGGAAAGTAAATTTTGTCTTTCTAAAAAAATCGTTAATTTTATATTTATAATTTTTTCCAAAATTTTTGATAGAACAGGCAAAACAGATATTGGACGGTAATTATTAGGATTATTAGTTTTATCGTTTTTTTAAAACTTATTGAAACTAAAAAAAGGAACACAAGAAAAATACATTATACAGGGTGCTCCATTTAAAATAAGCAAATAAAAGACCACTTCCGGTATAACCGGAAGACGCACATGGTCCCTGTTATTTCATCTAAAGAGAGCGTCTTCGAAAACTCCATTATCAAGATTTGCAGGATTCAAATCGCATTACTTGCTGAAATATTCTAATGGGCGGTCACAATAAAACGCCCTGTATATTAACAATATTTTTGTGGGTTTCGGGTAAGTGTTTAATAATGTTTATTTTGATTTGCCCATCTCTTGTGCGCCAAAAAATAAATGGATCTGTTTTATAAGGTTTCTTTTACTGTGCTCTGTCTGTTTCATTAATATTTCAACAGATTTTTCCGCCAAATGTTTTAGTATACCCTTGCGTATTATTGTCTTGTATAAATCATTGTATTCTTTAGAACGTAAAATTTAAAATTATAATATTGCTTATATTAAGATTTATATCCAATCCAAAAAGAATTCGTTCATTTTTGTTCTGACAGACCCCTGATATTTAAGTGTGTAGGCATTTAAATATCGTCCTATTTTAACAATAAAAAATGTTTACTTGTAATTGTGTACGCAATTTTCCGTAAATTTTTTTTCCTCGACAAAATATGAAAACAGTACTTATGTAATTGTTTCATAGGAGAAAAAAAATATTGTTCTCAAAAGTATGTAAGAAAGCGTACTATTAGCAGAAAGTGCGTCAATGGTCTTCTAAAGGTGGGCATCCTGTCTTGATCACTAGAATCGTGACATGTGCATTGTGCAATATCCCAATCCAAAGTACACCGTGCAGTCCTCATCGGGGATTGCGTAGCTATAAATTCTGATGGAAAAAATGTGTGCAGGGTCCTAAAACTGTTCACCTCCATGATGCACTATGTCGCCGCTCCCCCTTAAAAAGTTCCATAATGACGCCCATGATATCAGCCCATTAACACTCTTTCCCAAAGAAAGGTTAGGCGTTTTTATTTTCTTTTCAATTCTATTTTGATTGGTTCGCCAAGTATTGTCGGTAAAAAATCTGAATTGCCAAATTTTTGTCAGCGGAAAAAAAGGGATTCCGACAGAGGTATGTCTTTGAAGTGTTTCGCCGTATTATTGAATATCACGAATCTTGTTTTGAGCCCCATTGTATTGTGTTCGAAAAGCCCTAATGATATATACGTTTTATTTTCTTTTGTGTGTCTATAGGGTGGCAAACGGCGACGGGAATGGAAACTAGTGGGTTATAAAAAAGGAAAAAATTGTATTACGTGTATTTTTAGTGTTGCATTTACACAAAAATCCTATTTTGAATAGCGTTTTCTGCTAAAAGTCTACATCAAAATTATAATAAAAACATCTAGTAGCTATTCACCTCATAAGAATAGAAATAATTATTATACAGGACCAAGCAAGGAGCCTCCCGGCCGAGCCAGCAGGCAAGTCCTGGTAATCTGCAGCAGAGGGAGGTGATATGTTCTGCGCGTATTAATGCCATAGTAGTTAACGCCCAAGTAGATAAGGCCAAATGTAGCTAGCACCCAACAATGTGACGTTTGACAGTTGACAGATGACGTATGACAAATAACTGATGACATTTGAAGATGACACACGCCTGAGAAATCTGGCGCAGAACATATCATCTCCCTCTACTATTTGCAATTTCTGTATAGGTATTTTCTAGACGTAGGTCTGGTATAGAAATATCTCAACTACAAACAATTTTTTTCATGTACGTAGGTATCTAGTAGCAGTAAAGTCCGCATCATATGGGATTTTTTTTTAATTAATAGCTTTATTCGAAATTTCACTTTGGCATCAAGTTCTGCTTCAATCGAGATGAAAATTAAGCAAAAAATTTAGTCACTTGATTCACATTATCTGTCAAATTTTAGTTTTTTCCAAAAAATAATTTAAAAGTGGGATTGTTTCGAGTATGTTATACGGGTACGGGTACGGGTACGGGTACGGGTACGGGTACGGGTACGGGTACGGGTACGGGTACGGGTACGGGTACGGGTACGGGTACGGGTACGGGTACGGGTACGGGTACGGGTACGGGTACGGGTACGGGTACGGGTACGGGTACGGGTACGGGTACGGGTACGGGTACGGGTACGGGTACGGGTACGGGTACGGGTACGGGTACGGGTACGGGTACGGGTACGGGTACGGGTACGGGTACGGGTACGGGTACGGGTACGGGTACGGGTACGGGTACGGGTACGGGTACGGGTACGGGTACGGGTACGGGTACGGGTACGGGTACGGGTACGGGTACGGGTACGGGTACGGGTACGGGTACGGGTACGGGTACGGGTACGGGTACGGGTACGGGTACGGGTACGGGTACGGGTACGGGTACGGGTACGGGTACGGGTACGGGTACGGGTACGGGTACGGGTACGGGAAGGAAAGGAGGAAACTCCTTTCGATTGATTTTTAATTTTTAATTTTTTTTTACATTTTAAAAAATTTTTAACTTTGTTTTCGTCCAAGTATACAACATGTTCTTGTCCTTTTCATGTTTTTAATATTTGTTTACATTCCTTCGTGTAAGTTGGACTTGGGCCCTTCGGTGCTGCTGATGGTACTTTCTAGTACCGAAGCATGTACACCACATTGACTTGACTCTTTTTTATTATATTTGTGGGGATGACTGTGGTTTTCTTTTTCCCTATAATTATTCTAAGCTCACACCTTAACTAAAACCAAAGGTAAAAGGTATAAATAAGATCAAAAGACATCGGCAAAATAATTATTTTACGAATAAAATTAAGATCTAATACATCGATTAAAATACATCCATAAATTTCAAATCGCTTCGATGCATCACTTAAATATATCGACGTTTGTCGAACATCCCTACTTCCGTTTGGTGTTTCTTTGTGGTTTTTTTTTTGACAGCGGTTTAATTTTTTTTTTCAGTTTATCAGTTTTTTGTAACAATTGCAGTGTTTTAAGTGTTTTGTGATATTTTCTGTAGATTAATTAAAATGAGTCGCGAGTAACAAGCATTCGAAAGTTCGGAAAAATAATAATTCTGCAGTTACTTTTCATCGGTGAGTAAATAGAAAACCGGATTATTTGTAGGTTAGGTTTTTTCTATAGTAGCAAGGCCACATTCAAAGGTAACTCCGGCTTAATCCCCACTACCTGCTCCACCCAGCCCTTCATCTCCTCTGTCCTACAAACGATGCTGTCAACACATTTTAATAGCGTTTATGAATGACTTGTGTCATCTATAGGTATCAGATTATTGGTTTAATCCCATTTATATCCGCGCGTTGCGTTGACGTTGTCTTAATTGTCTACTGTATTTCTATCCGCGAATATTCTCATCTTTGCCCTCAAGCACAATAGAGAATAAAAGGCTTTTTTTACTTCGCCGGAGTGCTCGCTATAATTAAGGTTTTGTATTTGTTGCTTCTTATTCTTGCCGTTTAATCCTTCTCAATCCTAATGACGTCGCTAGCTTGACAAAGAATTCGTATCTCGATGTTTTTGACGGACCATTAGGAGATTTTATGATAAAATTGAATCAATTATTTTAAAATAGGGTAAACCCAACTTCTTTAGCTTGGAAAAAGGCACGTACAAATTTATTTTAACACAAGATAAAAGTAAACTGAAAACAAATAACAAAAGAAACGTATAGGGTGCGTGCTAACTTCTAAGTAATAAGACGACTATCTGCTATAGTCTGTTGCTTAATGCGAAAGAGTAATAAATAGAGGGCGGAATATATGCAAAATGCATATATGTATAGGCATTTTTTGCATATTTTGTAAATTTTATAATTAAATCCATATTTGTCATAAATTATTATTTTAAGAGCATATTTTTATGTTTTCGGCTTTATCAAAAAATTTTAAAAGTTAAAGGTTTAATGTTCAGTTCGGTACTTATTTTAGGGATTTACCTACTGAAGATTATAATAATTATATATACATTTTGGTTATACACAAGGTATTTATTGGGGGTTTCCGGGGTTTGCAAGTATATCGTTAGGGGTTGTTTATTGTCACTTAATAATGCGTTATTATTATCTGCCTAACAAACTGTATTTATGTTGATTTGTAATATATACTTCTGTTTCAGTTTTTCGAAAGATTTCAGTATTTTCAGTGTGAAACTAGTAATTTTAAATTTGTATTAAGGCTAATTATTTCGGTTTTATACCAAACATAATATCCTCGTTGGATAGTAGAAATTTAACTTTAAGAGACTTAATTAGTATTGTTGAAACTTTGTCCGCTAAAAGTAACAACATTCCCGGTAAACTAGGAGGTCAAGTAAGGAACAAATTGGATGTAACTGTAAAAAAGAATGAAGGATTTAAATACTTAACTGCAGTAAAAAAGCATTATACAAATTATTATTCACAATGTGTTCAACGCTCGCCGCCTTCAAAAGTTAACATTCGGAGTTGCAAAAATAGTTCAAATGTGTTTGAATATATTACTGGAATTATGACTGGAGTAGGACAGTCAAAAATATACGGACTTGTGCACGAGGATAAACGCGGCCCAATCAGATTAACAAAGAGAAGTAGAGGAAGAAAAGGGACTGTTACAAATAAGGATAAAAAGACAAAAGAATAATATACTCGTCTTACTTAAAAAAAAAGAAATATGAAATTTTATTCCAATTTTGTATGAAGTTTTATGAATATTTTTTTTTAAAGTCTAATAGGGTATTAAGGGTTCTCATTAGTAAAACCAGATTTTCCGTCTGACGACACGTGTGTCAGGACAATTCTTATAGTAAACAATAAATTTAGTAAAGATTTTTACATGGTTGATGGTATTTTTACAAACATAACAAGTTACCTCTGTTTAAAGAAAAATAAAACATAGGGTCTTATAATATAACATAACACTCGAAGAAGTTATCAGCTGGAATGCTGCTCTTGACGCGCACCTAGTTAAAACAAGTGACCGGCCTACTAACAGGCCATTGTCACTTAAGAAAACACCTTCAACGAATGGGAGTCTATAATGGACCCATTGAATGTAGACTTTGCGGTGAAGTGGACGAAACCGCCTCCCATATCATATACAGCTGCGAAGCGCTAAACCGTAAAAGATTCAAAATCTTCGGAAACATTCGACGTGGCGATAACCTCCCGCACGACAAACTTGGAAGAAAACTACAGGACCTCGTAAAACTGCAGTGTAAGAAGCTTAGGCCACACGTCACACCCGACCCCCGCAGTTAACCAACCAACCAACAAACCTTCAGATAACATGATTCATTTCAAGTTATTTCTGTACGCATAAATTCAAATAAAACATACAATCTTATAAATTAATATAAACTAATTACATCCCACATAAAACTTTATAAAAAATCTCATGACTGCTCTGCTCATAAATCTAAGTAAATAATATGGACATCATAAAAAAATCCACATAAAATTGATTTTCTTCTTATGAAATCTAAAAAATCATTAGGAAAACCATATGCGATTTGCATTAGCAACCTAATTCTTTTGAACATAACTCTTAAATCTTATAGATTCTTATAAAAATTCTTATAGAATTTATGAGACTTTTCGAATTTTTTTCGGCAGAGATAAGCAGCAATATAATTTAAAAAAAGAAAGAAAATGTTTTGAATATTTGCAGTGCTTCTGTAGCGCATTGGAATCGCTCGTTTCAAAAACTACATAAGTCGACGACTTATGATGTTTTTGCCACGAACATAGGATACGACCTTGCGTTATTTCTATAAGGTTAAATGGGACTTGTGTCATTTCTAATCAGAACGTGCGCATTCTAATATAGAGGCGTTTCGTGGTGAAAAGTAAATTTCGTAAAAAAGTGACTTATGTCGTTTAACAATATTATTAGGAATTTACTTTAATTCTCGGGGTAATAAAAAAGACAGATATACTGTACGAGTAAAAATCGATCAATTAATTTTATTTGAACAAGTTTATAAAGCTTTATAATATGAAATTGAAAAACAAAATCTGGTAGAGGTAAATATTATTTCATTTGTAATTTTCATAATCACGACAGGTAAATTTATTGAAAATTTTTTCTTGTTGTTTTAAGTTTAACCTATTTACAAAACTTTTTTCTTGTTTTTATGAAACCAAACTCTCGGTTTTTACCTTCTCTCATTAAAAAGTTTTTAAATTAAACTTTTTATTGTGTCGAACGGAAAACTTTTTAAGGTCGGTTCTTAGAGGGATAATTTTATTGCACAAATTGAAAAATATCTTTTTAATGTATAAAAGAAATAAGACACTTTAAGTCTTCCATATCTGGTATATTTAATTAAGAAGTTTATATGATGGTAAATTGTTAAACATAAAAATGATGTATATAGTACCATACAGACCTTGTGCACAGAGCCAAGAAAGCA
This sequence comes from Polydrusus pterygomalis, assembly GCA_963969555.1. Lineage (NCBI taxonomy): Eukaryota > Metazoa > Arthropoda > Insecta > Coleoptera > Curculionidae > Polydrusus > Polydrusus pterygomalis. Next base: position 33,456,505 of record OZ018380.1, on the reverse strand, counting down.
GACTGGAAAACTGCAGTTACAACAGTCAGCTACGAAAGAATCAAGTGGGCCATAGAGACATTCGAACCCTATAAATCTCCAGGGCCGGATGGAATCTATCCCATCCTCCTGCAAGAAGGACTCGAGTATTTATTACCCCACCTATGCAGAATCTACCGAGCTTGCATAACCATTGGCTATGTTCCCGAGGCATGGAGAACAGCAAATGTCACCTTCATTCCCAAGCCCGGACGTGTAAGATACACCGAAGCCAAGGCATATCGACCCATAAGTATCTCTTCATTTTTACTAAAAGCGCTAGAGAAACTTATAGACAGGCATACTAGAGACGGGGCGCTCATAAAGGAACCCCTTCACGAACATCAACATGCTTACCAACCAGGCAAATCTTGTGAAACTGCCTTACACAACCTAATAACAAGGGTCGAAACAGCGCAATATCACAGAGAAATTGCCCTAGGCGTTTTCATTGACTGACGCCTCCTGTTCCGCAATGATGTCTGCCGCAAAAAGACATGGAGTCGACGATACCACACGAAGATGGATCCACAACATGCTACAATACCGGCAAGTCAAAACTAGCTTACAGGGAGATTCCATAAAATCCGACGTAACGCAAGGTTATCCTCAGGGAGGGGTATTGTCACCTCTCCTATGGAACTTGGTGGTAGATGAGTTACTAGCATGTCTTATCGCAGAGGGCTTCTACGCCCAAGGCTATGCAGACGATGTGATAATACTCATCATCGGTATATATGCCACTATACTAGCAGAGCTTATGCAAAGAGCACTAAACATCGTACAACGTTGGTGCGAATAGGTAAACCTCAAAGTCAACGCTGCTAAGACTGCAACATTGCCATTCACCAAACGAAGACAGGCAGGGAACTATAACAACCTAAAAATCTTTGGTAAACAGATAAAAACAGTCAGCAAAGTCAAATATCTAGGATTACCCCTGGATTCGAAACTGACATGGAACCAACATATTAACAATAACCTAAACAAGGCAAAAATGTGTTTAATGAGATGCAGAAGATTGTTTGGGAACACCTGGGGACTCAAACCGCAGATGGTGCTGTGGTTATACGTCACAGTTATCAGACCCCTGATGACATACGGGTCTGTAGTTTGGTAGACAAAGACACAGCAAATCACGACAGCCACAAAACTCAACAGCGTACAGTGGCTGGCCTGCTTGTGTATCAGCGGTGCAATGAGAAGCATTCCCCACCGCAGCAATGGAAGTCATACTAGGACTAACACCACTAGATACACACATCAAAATGGAGGCCAACTGCAGCGCCTCTAGGATGAAAGCAAACGGGGAATGGAAACAACGGCCCGAGAAAATAGGGCACACAAGAGCCATGGACCTTATCAACGACGAGCTCCTGGAGATGCAAACCGATCGCATGAAAGCGATATATAACTTTACAAAACCATTTGTCAGGTGCGACCCTGATATGTGCTCTAAAGGAAAATCTCCGTCGCTAGACAATGGCCTAGTTTGGTACACTGATGGATCTAAAACGGCCAACGGAGTAGGCGCAGGTATATTTGGGGAAAGACCCAGAGTGGAAATCAGCATTCCCCTGGGAAACTACGCCACAGTATACCAAGCAGAAGTTCATGCGATACAAGCATGCGTATAAAAGAATCTTGAAAAGGGCTACCACGACCAAAAGATACATATCCTGTCGGACAGCCAAGCTGCTCTGAAGGCTCTGAACTCCCGATTTACATAAAAAATCACAATGGAATGCCTTAACGACCTAAGAGACCTGGCAGCCAGGAACAACAAGGTTGAACTCCTATGGGTTCCTGGTCACTCAGGGATAAAAGGCAACGAAAAAGCAGATGAACTGGCAAGAACCGGATCTGCTCAAATTTCAGGGGCCCTGAACCCGCCCTTGGAATATCAAAAAAGGTAACCAAAACAACATTAGACAGATGGGCGCAAAAACAACATCTATCTTGATGAAACGATATACCTGGCCAGGCACACGAACGGGCCGTTATTGATAGGCCCTGGAAGAAGCTATCAGCTGGAATGCTGCTCTTGACGCGCACTCAGTTAAAACAAGTGACCGGCCTACTAACAGGCCATTGTCACTTAAGAAAGCACCTTCAACGAATGGGAGTCTACAATGGACCCATTGAATGCAGACTTTGTGGGGAAGAGGACGAAACCGCCTCCCATATCATATACAGCTGCGAAGCACTAAACCGCAAAGGATTCAAAATCTTCGGAAATATTCGATGTGGCGATAACCTCCCGCATGACAAACTTGGAAGAAAACTACTGGACCTCGTAGCAGGAACAAACATTTTCTAACAAGACTGGGGCGCACAATAAGCCAGAAGGCTGCAGTGTAAGAAGATTGGGTCACACGTTGAACCCGACCCCCGCCATTAACCAACCAACCAACTAACCAACCATACAGACCGTACCGTACCATCCGTTCGAATCGCCGCGATTCGGAACGTCGTTCCAAAAACAGCAAAAACCGAAGTGTGTGGTAGAAAACCGGAGTGTCGAATCGTCGGTTTGAATCTGTGCCGAAGCTTGATTTTGGAACGACGGTCCATACTAATAGTGTGTGAAGAATTCCGTTCGAACCTTCGCATTGTTCAGATAAGCGGAGATTGAAAATTGGCTAGACAAAGTAACGGACCACTCAATCCAACATTTTCAACTTTAGTTTAAACAACATCTCTCAAGAAGAATAGTTTCCTTTCATTTCTTTAAATTCATTCTTAAACTCGTTTTTCTTTATCATGGCTTATCAGAGAATCCTACGAATAAAGGAATGTGTTTTATAACGTTCAAGTTTTATTTAGTAAAGAATAAATAAATAAATAGCTGGAGGATGTAGCTCACGGCGATGTATATAGTGTCGATGTTTGACATCTATGCATACCACCAGCTTCAACACTACAACATATTATACAGTATGCCCACAGATTAAGATAAAACAATACGAAAATTCTCAAAAAATATTATCTTTGTAAAAACTTTCTTGATTATTTGTGCGTTAGTTATTTTGCGCTAGATGAACAAGATAACTAGAAATACAAAAGTATGAAAAGTGCATAAGACTAATGCACCTTTATTTATAATTGTAAAGAAAAACACACTACTATTTTCCGTTTTAAGTAGATAATAATTAACTTTATGTTTATGGCAGAATGCTTTCCTAAAAGCCGTTTGGTGAGACTACCCCTCTTTATACAATTACATGCACGCAGTCATAGCCCATCTTATCTGACTAGTTTGCAGTGTTCATATTAATCAGTGGTCTAACACCGTTTAATGGGTAATCGATTACAGATCTAACACATCTGCCATCTTACTTTGTGTTTGTAAATACAAGCTCGTGACAAGTCGACTGTTACCTGGGTACCTATATACAATTATTTAGACTGTAAATCGTTTGATAAATAGACTCCACAAGGTGCGACAAGACCAGTTTAGCTGAGACTACCTTTCTTTCGCAGTGCTCTGACAACGACTCGGTTAAATTTTGAGCAGGGAAGGAACACTGACTCCAAGATATCACTGGAAAGCTCTGGGTCTCTAAACCAAAGCAGTTCTACTGGATACCAAGGCATGATAACAAAAACCTAGCATGGATCCAAACAAAACCTTCACCTCGCACAGGTTCGGCTAGTTTAACCGTTCGTTGTCTACTTCCTCACCAAGCCATGAACGAAAAGAATATCAAATAAATTTCTTTAATCAAATTTTACTTCTGTAGCCTTAAAGACTTCTTATTTTTATTTGGTTGGGATACTGACAGGACACTGCAAGCTGAGGAAGCACCTAACACTGATTGGTGTCGAAGAAGACCCAATCTGTTCCGAATGCCTGGAGGAGGAAGAGACCCCGCTGCATTTCCTGGGAACCTGTGAGGCCCTGGGAAGACTCAGACACCAGGTCCTGGGATCGGCGGCTCTCTAAAAGGAAGAAATCGCAGCCCTAGCCTGGAGCGACATACTTAACTTCATAAAGAGGTCGGGACGCTTTGGCGGGGGCCAAGGTGGTTAATGTGACTGGTGGGAGACTCTGGGGTAGGCAAAAAGGATCGCTGATGGTCTACTTGCCAGGTTTTCGGAACCTCCCCTCATTTACTACTACTACTATATTTATTTGCAAGTGAAAAGCTACTGTTGACTTGCCCAAATGAATAATATATTGCGATAGAAATTAATGTAATAAGTAGGTATTTACCGTACTGTGTAGGATATTAATAAAGCGATGCTAACAGTAACTTTCATAATTTACGCAAATTTACCAACCTATTGGTAGGTAAAACTATTATGTAAATATCCTGCGAAGGATGTAGAATAATATACATAATAGAGTAAAACATGGTAAGTGACAATTATGCTGATTTTTACTTTTCGGTACAATAATCTTAAGAAATAACACTTCTTAAAATTAGACATCCTTAATTTCGCCCCTGGGTGTAGGCCTTTCAGCTGGAAAATATGTCTTAAAATATTATGTTTTTAGTTAGACTATAGGTACAAACATACACATATAGGTTTAATAAATACTCTATACTCTATAGTGTTATAGGTACACAATTTTTATTACTACATGTATTCAGGACGAGTCTGAAATATGCAATAAATGTTTTCTTAGAGGTACCGGTTAAGTAGAGGTTTAGACTTTATTTCCCTGGGGTGCAGTCAATTTAGGTCTACCAATTTTTTTTATATCTAGTAGTAGTAGTAGTAACATGTTTTATTTACCAAAAAGCTACAATTAAATATGTTTTAATAAATTTTTTAACACATTTTTATAGATTTATTTTTAAATTTTTAAACACAACCTTCTTTTAACAAAAACAGACAGAAAAGTTAAACATTTTGTAAGTTGTATCAAATATTACGTAACATTTTGTTTTTTGATTAAATGTAATTTTAAAGTTTTTTTAAACAGTTTTATGATTTTTGAGATTTAATAGAATTTTCCAAATTATTATATTCTATCAAACCTTTATAAAAAATAAATTTGAAAGCTGTTGTTTTAAACACTCTATCCGCATAAAAATTTTGATTAGTTCTTTGTTTTATAATTATGATGGTCATAATTAAAGAACAAAATTTTAATTAATTTTATGTATAAAGATACATACTAAATAAAAAATTAATTTTTTGACATTCAACCATCTAAATTTTTTAACATAAAATTAATTTTAGTTTATTTTTCACAATTTAAAATAATCCACATTGCGTTATTTCGTAAAATTTGTAATATTATATAAATCAAATATTTCCTCACTAGCACAATATAAAATGGAAGAACAATAAAGAAAATGTGGTAATATAATAATATTAAATACAGTTTTTTTAGAAAACAAACTTAAATTCGTCACCTGAGAATAACAGGGTTCTATCTGTAATTTTGTTAAAATTGAGATTTTGGAATAAAATGGTTCTATCTGTTAATTATTACCTAATTATAAACTCCTAGCACCATCTGGCAGTTAGTAGCGAAGATATTTCTGCTACAAAGGTGTATCTGCACTTCAAAATCGATTAAAATTAGTAACATAGTTCTAACTACTGCAGATAGAAGTAAGGACTTGCAAATAGAACCTTTTAGGAAGATAATATTTTTAAACAAGGTTCTATCGGCTGTAGATAGAACCTGGGAACATTAATAATTATAAAACCTAAACATAACAGGTATAGTATAGTATAGTTAAAAAGGTTGTATCTACCACATAGAACCCTTTTCTTCAAATTTCGAGATATTTTTGAAAAACAAGGTCCTAAGTGAAATTAGTCATTGTCTTTACACCACTTATTATCTACAATTACGTTATATTAAGACATTATTTTAAAACTATAATACACTTCTGAAATATCAAAAAAAACTAAAACTATTTCGTTTATGATTAAAGTTTTTATTAAAGTCCGAAACTTTGACCCATCTTTACTCGATTTTAGGGTTATGCCAGATAAAACCCTGTTATTCTCAGGTGACGAATTAAAACTAATTCTTTTAAAATAACCTACTTTTCCCGCAATCTTCGATAATATGATACTTTCAAAATATTTTTAGTCACTTATCAATTTTGATCATCTTAATTTAAAGAGCAAATAGGAGGCTAAGTAACTAATTTTTTATCGCACTAGGGCGGTAAAGTAGTACTTAAAGCATGGTTGTATAGATAAACTATAATATAAATAAATTACTTTATTTCAAGCAATATAAAATAATGATACAATTTTGTATGTTAAAACTGGTTACGTATCACATTGGAGGCATGTTCCAATTAACATTAAGCTCGATATTTTACCTAAAATAAATTTAAATTAAAGAAATTTATTTTACGGCTTGCAGTAGCGATCCCTAGTACTCCTTTCCTATAAAGGTTATATTATTGCTGAAAGATGCAAATATACTCCTTAAGTATTCATTAAAAGGTCTTATAAGATTTATTTTCTTTGGGGTAAAAACAATATCACTAAATGTCCCTTGATAAGAAAGATATTTAAATACAGTTGAAATTGCAATGGAAGAAATTCAAACTAATGAAGGGAAACTTTATGAGCAAGACGTAATTTTATGTAATAAAACACAGGCACCAAATTTTATTAACTCCTAGTTATTTAGAAAAACTCTTCGTAAATTTCTCAAAGGGTAAAAACGGCTATGCTTTACATACCTAAATAAAACCACAAGTAATAATTATGATATTGAATGAATGATATGAAATTGATATGAAATGTTACTAGACGTTTCATTTTTAATTAGTTTCAACATGTTTTACTGTATTCACGAAAAAATGATGATTGTACTAATTTAATACACGCAAGTACCGTGCGAGCAAAAATTATTTGCATCAAAGAGGGCTTGGATTAAAAAACGTGGGGCTTGGTTTAGATCACAGTGATATGGGGACGATATATCTAACCAAATCTAGGTTAAAATTTTATCAAATTCATAAATATTATGATGATATGCCAAACTAATGAGTAATAAAATAAGTAGGCAAATACAAATTTATTTTTGTTGTTTACAAAATTAACAAAGTAAGAATATACAGAAAGAAAAAGAAAAATAATTACATAAATTGCGGAAATTGGACATCGCCATGCTCCAAGCATAAATTCACATGTCTCTTCATATTTTTGAAACTGTTGACCAGCATCTCTGGAAAAATGTTACCACATTCTTGGATAATCCTTTCTTGTAATTGTTCTAAATTTGTAACTGGTGTTTTAAAAATAGTGTTCTTTAAATGAGAAAAAACGAAGTAATCCATAACCGTTCAACAAGGTGATCTAGGTGGGAATTTGATGTCTGCTCAAAAACTGATCTATCTGTCGTCGAAAAAATTGCGTAAGTAGTTAATAGTTTCGGCGGCTGTATGGGCGGTTGCACCGTCCTGTTGAAAATATCCAAAACGAAGTTCGTCATCAAGTAATTGCTCCACAAATGGTCTCAAAATATAGTCTCTATACCGCTGTGCTGTAACTGTGTCATGGAATAAAATAGGACCAACAATTATTCTTCTTCGGGAAACAGATAACCAGACACCAATTTTTTGAGGGTGCAATGTGGACTCTACAAAAAAATGGGGATTTTCACTACTCCACAAGCGTGTATTCTGAGAATTCACATAATCGGAGAGGTGGAACCTGGCTTCTTCCAAAAAAAAATGCCAGGTCTAATAAATCATTTCTTTTCAATAAATTTTGGGTAAACCATTGATAGTAATTCCTGCGTCTTTCAAAATCTGCGGCTTGTAATTCTTGGAATACTTGCACTTTGTAAAATTAGCGATGAATTAAATTACTTGTAAGGACTGTCAAAGATGACGGAATAACTGATTGATTGTTAGTTCAGGTAGTTACTGACACCCAACAGGTATTAAGCTATACGGCTAAGCATTACGTCCTTAGATGCAAGGCACTGTCTGATGTAAATAATTTTTGCTCGCACGGTACATTTAACGTACCATTACCCTGTATAGTGTAAGTAATCCATGTCCTTAAACCAAAAATGATAATAAAATTACTTTCAGCTTTAAAATCAATGCTGATATTTATTCTTTTTGTTCCCCCGTCGCTCGTTGCGTATTTTAAACCCGTATAAAATTTATCTCTAGATTGGAGTTATACAGGTAAAACTTTATTATGTTGGAAAACTTCCAAGCTTTTAATAAATCAAGACAGACAGATAATTACAGGGACGTACTTATGAGAGGGGCCACTGAACTTTTAATTTAAAATAAAGGGCATGGTAAAGAGTTTTCGTATAGCTAAAATTACCACGATCTTCGTTGGTAATAAACTGGACAATAATTTAACTGTTACAAAGAAAAAAATTTTGACAGTTATTTAAATAATTTGAACGAAGATTGAAGATTCAAAAAAAACAATTTAGAGCCTCCAAATCTTTTACAGATGAGACAAATTTTGATGGCAATGACGTAACAAGCAAAATGCAGTTGAGTGAATAGTTTAACCAGGGAAAAATTATTTACCTACTAATAAACTCCGCAAAAACATAAAATAATAAATGGTTAGAAGATACTATAGTGTCCGCGAAAATAATTAAAAGCAAATAATTGTGGCATATCGGGCAAGTGTGTAACTGTTTTTTATATTGGAATACACAGAGATTCAAGCACCCTGGATACCCTGGGGCGGGTATACCACGACAGCCGTTTCGTCCTTTTAAGGACTCTACGGGCAGCCATACCCCCATGCAATCCCAACAACAGCGGTAAGATGTATTAAAAGCCTTTTACAAAAGTAAAGCGGCCATCAATACACCGTAGCGCCATCCCTGCGGAATTAACTCCAATACAAAAGGCTCTCACACTGCCACAATTATTTGCTTTTAATTATTTTCGAAGGCAGACACTATCCAATCTGCCACTATATTATCTTCTACATATTTTTATGGCTTCTCCTAAACGAATTGCGCGCATTCTAGTGGGTGCCGCCGCGTGATCTGTTTTTAATCTGCAAAACTGCCGACTGTTTCGGTAAAAACGCAAATAGCGTTCCCTATACTGGATTGTGATGCACTTCGTGGTTTATTTAGTTGTCTGCCTTTCGATTATTACCAGTGTGACTGCCTTTTGTATTGAAGTTAATTGCGCTGAGATGGCGCTACGGTGCATTGATGGCCGCTTAACTTTTGTAAAAGGCTTTTAATACATTTTACCACTGTTGTTGGGATTGCTTTAGTTATGGCTGCCCGTTGAGTCCTAACAAGGACGAAACGGCCGTCGTGGTCTACCCGCCCCAGGGTATCCATTGTGCTTGGATCACTGTGTATTCCAATATAAAAAAACAGTTACACACTTGTCCGATATGCCACAATTTTTCGCTTTTAGTAAAATAAATGCAAACCCACTTTTTCCATTTTTTTTACGATTGTGCGTGCGCCATTTTGGCAAGGGGATTAAGTACTGTGGAAACAGATCAAAAAGCTTTAACTCAACTTTTTCAAAAACCTTTGCATAAATAAATGCCCTCCGCGATTGCAAAGAATGGTTATTAGATTGCAAAGATATGACATAAAATTGGTTTTTGAACCAGGTAAAGAACTAATTTTTGCTGATACTTTGTCCCGGGCGTACCTTCCACATGATTTAAATAATGACGATTGTATCGAAGAGGAGATCGATACACAAATTTGTTTATTACGTCATAGTTTAAATGCAACGGACGAAAAAATTTCAGAAATAACTTTTTATACGGCTCAAGATAAAGAATCGGCAATTTTGTTAAGTTATGTAAGAAATGGTTGGCCAAAACTCTACAAAAAAGTCAGTCCCTTAGTCAAATCATATTTTAAATATAAATATGAGATAACGGAAGCCATCGGTTTATTGTATAAAAATAGAAAATCAATTGTTCCACCAAGTTTACGTAAATATATTTTAGAAAAATTACATAACGGTCATATGGGAATGACGAAATGTAAAAGTCGAGCTCGTAAATTTATTTTCTGGCCTAATATATCACGTGATATTGAACATTTAATATCAAGTTGCTTAACGTGTCAAACTTTTGAAAATATTAAACCGAAAAAACCTATTTTATTTTATTTTGACGCTGAGGTTTTTTTACTAGTGTTGTCGATTATTTTTCCAAGTATATTGAATTAGCTAAGCTTGTTGACGGTCAGTCATCTAATGAAGTTATCTTACATCTTAAATCCACATTTGCTAGACACGGAATTCCAAAATGTGTTATTACGGATGGGGGTCCACAATTTAATTGTATTTTTTTTAAACCGTTTTCTAAATCGTGGAATTTTAATCATACTATGTCAAGTCCGTTGTACCCCCAATCGAATGGCTTAGTGGAGAGAAATGTTTAAAAAATATGTTACGTAAGGCCAAACATGAAAACAAAGATTTGTATCTTACACTTCTGTCTTACAGAAATACCCCAATTGATTATAAACTGGAATCTCTAGCACAAATTTTAATGAATAGAAGGTTAAGGGATATTTTGCCTGGTGAGGATATGTTTTTTAAACCGGTAAAATGTGATAATTCGCGAGTGAGAGAGATTTTAAAAGAAAGACAAGTGAAACAAAAACAAAATTATGATAAAAAGTGGCAAAAGGGTTATATAAAAAATAAAAATAAATTTAGGCCAAGGTCATTTGATGTAATGACAGAAAATAATAATGTATTATGTAGAAATACCAAATTAATTAAAAATTATCCTATAAGTTACGGTTCTGTACATAGCGATTCTGACAATGATAGTTTTCTAGATTGTGAGAATAGCGAATATGATCAAAACTTAAGTCTGGACGATGACGTTATTTTTGTACCTACAACAACCAAGTCGGGTAAAGTAATAATTGAAGTTTCAGAAATATTAAATTACAATTCATAGGATTATCGTTCAGAGTTCAGTTCTAAGGGATTTAAATTAGGGTTTGTTTTTCTTAAAATAATTTTTAGAATTGTATGTTACTTTTCTTTATCAAGGGGAATGTCATTTATGTTAGACTATACTTAGGACCGCTTCGGGCGGAACGAACTCTACCTTAATTTTGGTGTGTTTCCGTTTTTTGTTAGAATTCCTTTTGGCTTGATAATGTTATTTTATTTGCTTTTAAGAAAATAAATACAACCAGTTTATAGAAAACCGTATTTTATTTAACAATAGCTACATTAATTCTGATGGTATTCGTTGATAGAGAAATAACATGGACTCATATTACCTACTATTAACACATTTTTTATAATATTCATTAAGTGACAATCATATCAAATCTAGCTTTGGTTAGTACCATCTATAACACTTTCCCTTAGAAGGTAACCAAGTACTATATTTATTAGATAAGGATAATGTTATTTACCTACTTAATGATCTAATCATGTTTTTATACAAAAATAATTATGCGCTAAAATAAATCCAGTATAAAGCAGTATATTTGATAAGAATTATATAATACCTAGAAGTGTATGGATGTTAAATAATAGCTTTTTACGTACGACCTCAGTTATTGTTACATTGAACTTCATTTTAAATGGATTCATCGATCAGGGTAACACTTCCTCAAGGGGTTCTACAAGGATGTCTTGGAAAAAATATGGATGGTAATTCTTTTTATCAATTTTTTGGTATACCGTATGCTAAGCCCCCGTTGGAAGAACTACGATTTAAGGTAACGAATAGAATTAAAATTTAAAATATATTACGTAAGACTGTCGCGAATATCTTACTATTGAAATTAAAGCATATCCAAACATATAATTTATTACCGACTGTCCAGTCTGGCTTTCGTAAGGATCATAGTTGCACCACAGCTCTTTTAAAGGTCACTGATGACATTCTAGTAGCAGCCGATCGTGGTGAACTTACTGCCTTGGTTCTGCTTGACTATTCTAAGGCCTTTGACAAATTAAATCATAAGCTCCTCTTGGCTATTTTAAAGTTTCTTGGTTTTGAAAACAATGCTTGCCAACTAATTGAGAGTTACCTTACCGGAAGGTCACAATCTGTTAAACTTAACTCGAATCTTTCAGGATTTATGGATGTATCATGTGGTGTTCCTCAGGGATCTATTCTTGGCCCCTTACTTTTTACTCTATATACCTCTCAACTAATTGAGAAACTGAGGTTCGCCACTGTGCACCTTTATGCGGATGATACCCAATTATACATCTCCTTTTGCCCTGAAAACATTTTTGAGGCAATTGACAGATTAGCAGCTGACCTTGATCTTCTGTTAAGAATATCTACACAGCATTGTCTCGAACTAAATCCAAAAAAATGCCAGTTACTTCTGTTTGGTCATGCACAGAGTAGGGAGCAATATCGAAATATCCTTCGCGTTGACTTTGGTGGTCAAACCTTGTCATGTTCACCCAATGCGAGAAACCTTGGACTGCTGCTAGATGTTAACCTAAGATTTACTGAGCATATCAATAACTGCAAAAAGAAAGCTTTTACCAACTTAAAGCTTATTTTTAACCAAAGGCACATTTTAAATACACACCTCAAAAAATCGTTATGTGATAGTCTGGTCTTATCACAATTTACATTCTGCGATACACTGTATGGTCCATGTCTTTTAGAAAGGGATGCCAAACGAATACAAATGATTCAAAACTGCTGTGTACGTATGATAGGGGGAATTAGAAAGTATGATAGAGGGGTGAGTGCTAAGATGAATGAAATTGGATGGTTGAATATGAGTGAAAGAAGAATGCTTCATTGCCTAGCACTGTATAACAAAATAATCGTTAAAAAATGTCCAGAATATCTATATCAAAAAATAAAATTTAGATATGACTCTCATGACCTCGACCTCAGACATAAATCCACAATTACTCCTCCGTCACACAAAACCACACTATTTGAAAGATCATTTAGTTATCAGGTGTCTTTAATATACAACAAAGTTCCAGTTAATTTAAAATCTGCGCCAATTCACACATTTAAAAATGCCATTCGTCCTCTTGTCCATCAAATATGTTCTGACACATATTAGATCACTCCAGTTGTACTGCCTCTCAATGCCCTTCACATGCCCACGTTAAAGTTAATAGGATTTAACTGTAAAATCTGTTACTATCATTACTTATTACGTAATTTTTTCAACCTATAAGTATCATAACTACTGTATGTTATTAGTTATAATGTTAGGTTAAGTGAGGAAGCCTAGCTTCAACTTCGCCTTTTGTAATTTTGTCCTTAATTACAATAAAGACATTTATTATTATTATTATTATTATTAAATAATTTTCTTGGGTCGATTTTTAATTTATTGACGGATGGAGCATTTAATTACCGAACCTATGGAACAATCCCAAATAAACCTTACTCTATAATATTATTAAATAATATACAACAAGATTTTGAACACAACCTTTACTACTACTTTATAAAGTCTAGTGGCACAGAATATATAGCTACGCCTTAGCTATATACCGTGCGGGCAAAAATTATTTGTACAAAAGAGGGCCTTGCATCTAAGGACTTAATGCTTAGCCGTAGAGCTTAATACTTGTTGGGTGTCAGTAACTACCTGAATTAAGAATCAACCAGTTATTCCGTAATCTTTGACAGTCGTTACAAGTAATAATTTGATTCATCGCTAATTTTTCCAATTTCTTGGGTTAGAGTGAATGGTGAGTGGCAATACAATCCGGGATTGTGCATGGACGATTTTCACGAACATTTCCCTAACGTTGCTGGGGATTTTTATCATTGCCTGAAAAGAACCGTGGCTGTGTTTAGGATAACGGGTTCTATACAACACAAAAAAGGAGCAGGAATGACCTGTAAGAACAAAAGAACTTGTTGCAAACATTCGTAAAATAATGTAAAATACGCCAACAAATTGTATAAGACACCTGTTAGGAAATACAAACAGCAGATTTTGAAAGACGCAGGAATTACTGTCAATGGTCCCAAAATTTATTGGAAAGAAATGATTTATTTGATCTAACATTTTTTTCGAATGAAGCCTGGTTCCGCCTCTCCGGTTATGTGAATTCTCAGAATACACGCATGTGGAGTAGTGAAAATCCCCATTTTTTTGTAGAGTCCACATTGCACCCTCAAAAAATTGGTGTCTGGTTAGCTGTTTTCCGAAGAAGGATTGTTGGTCCTATTTTTTCCATGACACAGTTACAACACAGCGGTATAGAGACAATATTTTGAATCCATTTTTGAAGCAACTACTTGACGACGAACTACGTTTTGGATATTTTTAACAGGACGGTGCAACCGCCCATACAGCCGCCGCAAATATTAACTACTTACGCAATTTTTTCGACGACAGATTGATGAGTTTTCGATCAGACATTGAACTCCTACCAAGATCACCTTGTTTAACTGTTATGGATTACTTCGTTTTTCCTTAAGTATTTAAAGAACACTATTTTTAAAACATCAGTTGCAAATTTAGAACAATTACAAGAAAGGATTATCCAAGAATGTGGTAATATTTCTCCAGAGATGCTGGTCAATACTTTCGAAAATATGAAGAGACGTGTGAATTTATGCTTGGAGCATGGCGGTGGCCAATTTCACCAATTTATGTAATTATTTTCCTTTTTCTTTCTGCATATTCTTACTTTGTTAATTTTGTAAACAACAAAAATAAATTTGTATTTGTCTACTTATTTTATTATTCATTAGTTTGGCATATCATGTCATAATACGAATTTGACAAAATTTAATCCAAGCCCTCTTTTATGCAAATAATTTTTGCTCGCACGGTATTTGATTAATAGTTATTGTAAGTTTTGTAAACAACAAAAATAAATTTGTATTTGTCTACTTATTTTATTATTCATTAGTTTGGCATATCATGTCATAATACGAATTTGACAAAATTTAATCCAAGCCCTCTTTTATGCAAATAATTTTTGCTCGCACGGTATTTGATTAATAGTTATTGTAAGTTAATTCACACTGTCACCATGCCATCGAGTAAAAACAAAAAAAAAATGTAAAAACCATTTAACAATTTTGGATGTTGAGGGAAATATTACAGTGTATATATTTAATATCCAATATTTATTGTATATTAAGGAGAACGTCACTTTTTTATTTACTTAAATAAATTTATTTGAGATTAGCGGAAAGAAATATTTAAAATAAAAACTTTAATTGAATATTTATAAAAGTGTTTTTTTTCTGTCCGTTTGTAGGCCCCTTTACCACCAGAAAATTGGCATGGAATAAGAGATGCGACAAAGGAATGTACCAAATGTTTTTCTATAGATGAGTTTACCGGAAAACCAGTGGGGAGCGAAGACTGTTTATTTTTAAATGTATTTACCAACGCGGTATGTAATATTAATCCGTGTTTAGAAACCAACTAATCGATTTTTTAAACGAGAACTTCTTTGAAGTCAACAAACAATTTGGTGATTGCCTGTTTTGAATTGAAAAGCACACAAAATTGTGTCTTAAAAACAGTTTTCGGATAGTAGTAGTAATAGTAGTAACATGTTTTATTTAGCAAAAAGTTACAATTAAATATTTTTTAATACATTTTTTTTTGATACATATTTATAGATTTATTTTTAAATTTTTAAACGCAACCTTCTTGTATTAAAAACAGACAAAAAAGTTAAACATTTTGCAAATTGTATAAAATATTACGCGCCATTTTGTTTTTTAATTAAATATAATTTTAAAGTTTTTTTAAACAGTTTTAATGATTTTTGAGATTCAATAGAATTTTCCAAATTATTATATTCTATCAAACCTTTAAAAAAATTAATTTATAAGCTAATGTTTTTGGCACTCTATCCACATAAAAATTTTGATTAGTTCTTGTTTTATAATAATGATGGTCATAATTAAAAGAACAACATTTTTTGAAACAATCAGGCAATAAATTATTTTTAATTTTATGTATAAAGATACATACTAAATAAAAAATTAAATTTCTGACATTCAACCAATCTAAATTTTTCAACATAAAATTAATTTTTGTATATTTGTCACAATTGAAAATAATCCGCATTGCCTTATTTTGTAAAATTTGTAATTTATCAAATATTTCCTCACTAGCACAATATAAAATGGAAGAACAATAAAGAAAATGTGGTAATATTATAGTATTTAATACACTTTTTTTAGAAAACAAACTTAAATAAGAACTGATTTTCTAAAATTAACCTACTTTTCCGGCAATCTTCGATATAATACTTTCAAAATAATTAAAAAATTTTAATTTTATTTTTCACTATTAATAATTACATTTATATTTTGACAATTTAAATTATTACCCATAACCATACAATTAGTTTTTGAAATATTTAATTTTAATTTATTTACTTTTTAAAATAAAAAATTAATATGTGGAGTTGCGTGAGGTTATGACAGTCCTAATAAGGACAAAACGGTTCCATCAATCTCTAGCTGGCCCAACGAGATCCATTGTTAACTACGCTCTTTAATGCAAAGGAAAGTGCACACCTGTCAGTCAGCCAATATATTTATTTTTTGTTAATATATGTTGTAACTCACTAATTACAATAATGAAAATAAGGGGATAAATTTAATAGGGACTGTCGTATTTTGGCAGCCATTAGAAATAAAAATTTTAAGATTATTATTTATTATCCTTAAATGAAACAAAATATTATCACGAGTTTCTGCATTTTCGAACATTTAACCGCAGGGGATGAAAATAGGT
This sequence comes from Polydrusus pterygomalis, assembly GCA_963969555.1. Taxonomy (NCBI): domain Eukaryota; kingdom Metazoa; phylum Arthropoda; class Insecta; order Coleoptera; family Curculionidae; genus Polydrusus; species Polydrusus pterygomalis. The sequence continues at coordinate 33,439,836 of OZ018380.1, read as the reverse complement.
GGTAAGTTTAATAATTAATTAATTAATTAATGAACATCAAACATATTTTCTATGTACCCAATTATTGACACTATAATATAATAGATAAACCTAAATGAGGTATAAACTTTTCACATAATATCTAAAAATCAATCTAACAATATGTAGTAATAATTCTGAGGTTCTTGGATTTTTAATAATGAAATGAATTATGGAATTAATAAAAATATACATGCAAAATGTTGCATTTCTACGTCGCGTCGAAACGAACGTCATGCCAGGAAATTTAATTAAAATTTAATGGTTTTCGCAGATCGAAGGATACAGAAATAGCTGTAGGAGATATCATAACAAATATTCAAGTTAATGTCGACAGCAGTAAAAAATGTTGTTTACTATCCTTAGATCTTTGCAAGGCTTTTGACACCGTAAACCATGATATTTTATTAAGAAAATTATACAGTATTGGGATAGGGGGAAATACACACAAACTACTTTAAAATTATTTAAGCTATCGTAAACAATTTGTTCAAATTGGGGAAAGAAAAAGTTCAGAAAAAGAAATAATATGTGGAGTTTTACAAGGATCAATCTTAGGTCCATTATTGTTCTTAATTTACATTAATTTCGTTTCCAAATTAAACTTAAGGGCAATATAAAGCTATTTGCAGATGATACAGCAATTATTTATTTTGCTGAAATTCTTGCAGAACTGTATTTTGATATTAATAATGATTTAAAAATATTTCTTTCTTGGCTTCAATCAAATAAACTTACGTTAAATTTTAGAAAATCTTCTTTTATGCTTATAACTAAAAATAAAATAAATTCCATCATTAACCCCTTGACATTTAATAATGAAAATATTCAATATTCAAAAACGACAAAATTTTTAGGATTAGTTTTGGACGAAAATATAAATTGGAAATGCCATATCCAGTATATTATCAACTCGATATCTCCTTTGGTATCTGTTTTGTGCAGAGCTAGATATTTCATTCCTTTGAAATACTTAAAAAATAAAAAAATATATATTTTTTATTAATATATTCAAAATAACAATACTTAGCTTCTGCATGGGGATCTGCTTGTTTATCAAACTTAAAACCATTACAAAAATTGCAAAATAATGTTATTAAATGTATACACAAATAACTACATTTAGAATCAACTGTTAATCTATATAGACCGAAAGGGTATTTACACGTTCAAAACATTTGTAAATTAAAAATTTGTATTCTAATTCACTGTATTATTTTAAAAGAAAAAAAATCAAACATAACACTTCAGGAGAATAAGACATTAGATGACCATAACACCAGATGTTCTATAAATTATCATACTATACCGGTAAAAAGTAATTTTGGAAAAAAATCGCTTTTATATGACGGAATAATAAAATATAAAAATCTTCCAAAAAATATCAGAAAAATTAAAAAATTGGCAATTTTTAAAAAACAATTAAAGATATATTTACTAAATTAAATTATTTATACTACTTTTTTTTAATTAATTTTATTAATGAATTAAATTAAACTTCCATTTTTTTTATTGTTTTTTTTAATGATTATTATTTTCTATATTATGTTGTCACTTTCCATGTAATGAACTGTAAAAGTTAGTTTAAAATAAAAACATTTTGAAAGTTAATTTGATACAGTCTGAACTAATAAAAATTAACTGGGGATCACAAATGCATTGTCAAAGTATTCCCAGATTTTTCATATTTTATTAGTATGTAAAAAAAAGTTTTAGTATTTACATTACTTGACAATTTTAGAGATAAATGCCAAAAATATGTTAAAAGAAAAGGTAAATATACAGTTTGCACCAGTTGAGCTAATTGGTTTTTATACCTTACTGTATGGATTGTTTAGTAAGATTTTTATTTCACAATTATTATTGTTTTTCTTTTTATTTAGTTAGAAACTAAAAATCCTCTTAAGCCAGTTATGGTATGGTTTCATGGTGGAGCATTTATTAGAGGTACAAGTTCGCCAAGAATGTATGGAGCGGAATTTTTAATGACTCAAGATATTGTTTTGGTAACTTTTCAATATCGAATTGGAATGTTAGGTATGTTGATCTGGGGTAGAGTTGTTAAGAAAAGAACCGAACAGGTGCTTTAGAACAGGTTAGAGATAGCCTGTTCAGTGAACTGTTCTTTGTAAAAGAACTGAACCGGTTCTTTAGATAGACTTATGACAGATGATTGCGCTCGCTTAACCTATTCAACCGACCACGCGGCGCTGCGCGCTCTTTTCACAGAACACCGCTGCAACCGTGTGTGTGCTCTCACTGCTCTCTGTTCCCTGCCTGCTCCACGCCGCATGAAAGAACAGCCTGTTCTTTCTACCCAACTGTTCTTTGAGTAGGTTCAGTTCCTTTATTGGAGTTCTGTGTTCAGATCTTTAAGAGAGTGAGATTCGACCGACACGGTGACGGGGACCGCTGAACTGGCAGGAGTGGCAGGCTAAACGACGCGATGGCGCGGTTAGAAATTTTTGAAATTTACCGGTAGTCTTGGTGTGTTTGCTGTTTTCTTCGCGTTCGCTCGGCTCGGCTCAATTATTTCTTTTCTGTGTACTAAATTGTATTGTACTGTACAGATAATTAAAAATCATATCCGCTCGTTTCTTCCGCTTTCGCCATACTATCAAGAATAATATTAATATACCAAGTGAGTAAGTGACAATAATTTATGATCAAAAGAACAGGTGAACAGGTTTACGGAACAGGTTCCCGGGTGAGAACCGAACTGTTCGAACCTGTTCAGCAATTTACCTGGTCTTTAACATCACTAATCTGGGGTACATACTAGACGTCTATCCGATATGCTCAGTTTTAGTCATGGTACTAACATGTCTTGTGTCAATTAATTTTTATCATAAGCTGTAAAACGGTAAAATCATAATATACAGACTGTCCGCGGATATATAGGGCTTACAATAGTACAAATGGATGAAAAATTTCATTTTTCGAGAAAAAGTCATTCTTGATAAAAAGTTTTACTTGTAAAAAAAATGCAATTCACAAAGAGAAAATTTTGATTTTTTATACAGGGTTTGCAAAAACTTCAAAAACATGATTTTTCTCCAAGAGTAAACTACTTTTAATTTTCATTTTTGACCAAAATGCGAATTAGAAAACTTTTATTTAGAATAACGATTGTAACTTAAATCCGAGATTTAAAATAAATCTTCGATTTTTTTAATTTTTAGAGGTAAATGGAAATTTTGCTGCTCAATAAAATATTAATATAAAGTTTTATTAGACTCTATATTTATAATGGGTAGTGTATATCTTATTTTAAAATTTTAAATGCATTCCTTACCATCTTTTGTAAAAACAAGGAATTTTTTTACCTTTTTATTTTTTTGCTTTGCGTATGGGGCAAATGTGACGTTGTCAAATAGAATTTGATGCGTTTTGAAAATGTTGACCTTAGAACAAAGGGTTTATTTAGTTCAATGTTACGGTGCGGGCAAAAGCTCTTACAACTTTGTGATAGAAAAATTTAATCAAAGATACCCTTACGTTTACGTCTCAAAAATGGAACTTCATAAATTATTAAAAAAATTAAAAAAAAAACTATAATCAGAATGATGCAGCTACCCTAATCGTATTGCAGTCTGTTGCTGACAATCCTACCCTTTCATTAAGAAACAGAGCTCAAGAACTTCGTGTAGTAAAAAAAAATCATATTCAGACTTATATTTTAAAAGCAAACAAAATATTCCCATTTAAGCCAACTTTTAATCAAACGTTGGAAGAAGGGGATGAAGCCAAACGTTTGGGTTTTTGTCTTTGGGTCGGAAACAAAATTGTAAGTGAAAAGAGGAATTTTTATAAATTTATCATGTTCCTCAATGAATCGACATTTTCAACAAACGGGAAAGTATCTTCTACGTATATTAGATACTGGCGAAAATAATCCCTGTTTTAGAATTCCTGCAAGAAGACAATATTACAAAAAAGTAAATGTCTGGTGTGCGATTCCTTATTATGGCATTATTGGCCCATACTTTTTCGAAAACACGTGTAACCGTAGGAGTTACCTTGAAATATTGGAAACATTCCTTTCTGATAACCTAGAAGAATTGCCTCTCCAATTTAGGAACGAAATGTTCCTACTTTCAACAAGATGGACGCCCTGCGCATTTCACAATTGAAGTGAGGGAATGGCCTAATAATACATTTGGCCACAGATGGATTGGTCGGAATGGTCCGGTTCTGTGGCCCCCAAGAAGTCCCGATTTACCTATTTCAGATGCCTATCTTTGGGGGCGGCTCAAACAATTATTGTACTCCCGTCCAATTGAGAACGATGTACAGCTTCTAAAACAGCGAATTGTTGAAGCTGTTCAAACAATTTCCATTGAAGAAATTCGAAGAAGTTTTGACCACATTTGTTTACAGCTGGAAAAATGTGTTGAATATGGAGGGGGAGTGTGTGAATAGCAAATTATGAAATTATTATTTGTTGTTATTTTAAGATTTTTTTGTGTTATTTCCGGGGTCATTTCATTTGTGAAATTAATAATACAACATATTTCTGGTAACACCAAAAATCAGTTTTTGAAACTTTTTAATACCCCTCTGTCATTGATAATGTATATGTCGTAGGCTGATAGTGAAATCCGTCATTTCATGAAAAGCCTAGTCATATCATGAAGCGTTACTAAAAGGTATGTTGCAACTGGTTTGTTCGTTGTTCCCCAGAGCATTTTTTTCAATTTTTTCAACTAATATTATTTTATAAAAATAAAATTTAAATTAAATTAAAAAAAATGCTCTGGGGATTAACGAACAAACCAGTTGCCAATATACCTTTTAGCGTGCAGCATGATATGACTAGGCTTTTCATGAAATGACGGATTTCACTATCAGCCTACGACATATATATTTCGACCGCAAATGCTCCTATCCAAAAAATCTTTTACCTCTAAAAATTAAAAAAAAAACCATAAAAATCCAAGATTTATTTTAAATCTCGGATTTAAATTACAAACGTTATTCTAAATAAGTTTTCTAATTGGCATTTTGGTCAAAAATGAAAAATAAAGGTATTTTACTGTTGGAGATAAATCATGTTTTTGAAGTTTTTGCTAACACTGTATAAAAAATCAAAATTTTCTCTTCGTGAATTGCATTTTTTTACAAGCAAAACTTTTTATCAAGAATGACTTTTTCCCGAAAAATGAAATTTTTCATCCATTTGTGCTATTGTAAACCCTATCCGCGGACAGTCTGTATATATTATATTCTAGCAAATAAATAACTTAAGATTTGGTAACAAATAAAGTAGCCATAAAATTTTTAATGTACACCTCATATCATCAAAATGATCAATTTACCATTTTTAACCTCTTTCTGACATGCCTGTAGTTAAAATTAACAGATTAACTGTTTTAGAAGCGATTTATAGTTCCTAAAAGATATTCCTCAAAGTTTAATCACATAACACCCATTTAATATAATAAAGTCTCTACAATATTAAACGGTGGCGTTAAGGGTAGGGCTGGGCGATATTGAAATTCCAATATCGAGTATCGATATTTAAAAAAATATCGATATAGTCGATATATCGATAATATCGATAAATATCGAGAATATCGATAATATCGATAATGTCGATAATAAATATCGATAATGTCGATAATATCGATAAATATCGATAATATCGATATATCGATATTTTATTATTATTTTTTAAATATCGTTATTCGATATATCGATAAAGCATAAAAATATTATATTATAAATAGAGTGTCACCAGTAAAGTTTGCATCATATGGGATTTTTTTTTATTAATAGCTTTATTCAAAATTTGACTTTGGCATCAAGTTCTGCTTCGATCGAGATGAAAATTAAGCAAAAAAATAGTAGGCAATGCGAATCACGCATTATCTATCAAATTTTAATTTTTTCCAAAAGATAATTCAAATGTGGGGTTATTTCTGAAAAAATTGAAAAAAGTTATTAAAAAAAGTTTTTCTAAATGTAGTTTTTAGCCACATGCAAAATTTGGGCTGCATAAGATAATTTTGATTCTTTTTACCTATATATTTTGTAAATTGTACCACTTTTGCAAAATAAGACTCAACGCAACCTACATAAAACTTCTTAGTTTTGACAATGCTTTATTTCAGATACATTTTCTTTAAAGTAGCGCCATATTAAATGTGTGTTTTTCTACAAAAACGTTATTATGGCATAGCTTAATAATAAATTATAATATAGGGGTTTTAAATTAAATCGTTGTAAATAGAAACTTTATGTTATTAAACTAAAATTTATTTTCCACTTAAAAAATACTTTACTGAAGACACTGTGTTCTTTTTTGTCTTACTATTAAGATGTATTACTTTTAGACACAAACTATGTTTTCAAAAATACTTATTTTATGAAGTTACCTTATACAGGGTCAAAAACAAATAAACTTTGCATCACATGCGACCAAATTTTGATAGCCCAATTTTGATTTTGTAAATAAAGCTATTAATAAAAAAAAAACCAATATGATGCGGACTTTACTGGTGACACTGTATATCAATATTGTCTTATGTGCCCTGTAAAACTCCGTACCTTCATTTCAAGGGGAGACTCTAATTATGAAAACATGAAGAAAAAATATTGAATTAAATATTAGTCCTTAAATGTGTTATAAGGACGATATTGATATTCCAATCGAATATCGATAATATCGATATATCGATATTTTATTTTTTAAATATCGTTTATTGATAAAAATATCGATATATCGAATTTTTGCCCAGGCCTGGTTAAGGGTACAACTACTATTAACTACAATAATTTAAGATTAATAAATTTCGTAGAAAACATAAAAATTAATAAATTTCGTAGAAAACATAAAAATTTAAACAAATTAATTGATTTAGCCGATACTAGGTGGAAATCCACAATTATAGTATTGTGGGATATAGTAAAACAAAGTTGAATTTGTAAATTTTCTCCATATTAACAAGAAAATTACATGTTTCGCCAACTCTGTGCTGCGTCAGATGACAATGATTTAATAAAAATTAATGAAAAGGATGCAATAAAATTAAATTATTGAAGATGTAAATAAAACAGTGTAATTTGAAAATTGCTATAAATCTGTTTCTAGGACAAAAAACCTATAAGATTAACATAGGTCTGAAATCCTGCAACAAGTGGCACATTTAAGAGCGTTGGCTTCTATTACTTGTTTTGGAGCTGTTTTTAAACCAGCTTTAAAATATCTACAAACAGCTCCAAGACAACTAAAAACAAACTTTAAAAATGCTTTTAAATGTGCCACTTTTGCAGGATTTTTCTAGAACCCACACCGAAAAAACTCAAAACTGGTCCAATATAGGCAATCTTTCCCTATTAACTCTATGTATAAAAAAAACAGCATTTCATTAGAATTTAATAAGGAACTTAAAAAGCTAGGGCTTTGATTTGATCAGATTAAGCAAGTATTTGGGTGTATAAGAAGGTCTATTTTTCTGTACTCGAGAGGCATACGACACTATGTGCCATCAGCTTGATTCGGGGATATTTAGAAAAACAATTAAGTTTAACATAATTTTGAGGTTAGTGTTGATTTATTATCTTACTTTCACTACACAAAGTATTGATTATTTAGTGTTTCTTTGTAAATATTTTTTTTAAAAATTTTAATTATCATAATAATTACAATAATACAAATTATTTGTATTTTGATGGACATAGTGTTCTATACCTGTAAAAACTTATAAGCCATAATACTGTACTCGGGAGGCATAATATGACACTATGTCCAATTTTTACAAAAAATTAGTATATTAAATGGAAATGGTATGCATTTTGGTAAAAGGAAAAGTAATAATAGATCAAATAAAAACTTATTGCCGCCTACATGCCGATAGATAGTCAGCTGGCGTTTAACATTATGTGTAATCCCCACCTACTATTATATAGATTTAGTTATAGGCATATAACACCAAGTGATTATATAGTGTTCTATGCCGCTAAATGTGTTGCTAAAGATATTACTAAATATCCGACGCATACAGTTATTATTACCTTGGTGTCTTAGGCTTCTAAATAAAAATGCACATAGTGTTAAAAGTCTACCCTGTTTCTCAGCTACCTTAACTTATAGGATATGGTGTTGTTTGCTCCACAAAAGAGTTTAACTTTCTGAATAAAACTACATAGTTACCTAATTTTTGTAAAAATTGGACATAGTGTCTTATGCCTCCGGAGTACAGATTTTAGAACTTTGTCTATTAGATTTGTTTAAGGGTATGATGCCCCGGTAAAGAGGCTACGGTCGTCTATGGCTTATATTTGATTGCAGCCAATACTCAGCATGTTTTATTTGTGGTATACGTAGAAGAAATCCGGTTAATTACAGGCTGGTGACGTTGAATTAGTCGAGCAAACGGATATAACATTGCCCGACTTTTTACCGCATGCTAATACCAACAAATATAACCTCCAATATGTAGGAATAAATCATATTTGATGTATATATTGTAAATATAATACACGATAACAAAACTACGTTACAAATACATTATTTCAGATTACCTTTACGTCTATGATCTAAAAAAATTTACAATTTTGTTTTAAACTGTATTCGGGAAATCGTCTTTAAAATAAAATGAAAATTTTTTTCTCGGTAATCTCAACAAAGTTTTTTTTTATTTCTTTCTGGAAATTTCCATTTTTTCTCCTCATTTTCTGTTTACTGAACAGATTTATTACTTTATGTACTATAGAATATTATATAGAAGATTGATTACACAATTTATATTATTAGTGAGTGGTATCTTCTTTGGGCGCATCGGTTTACATAACTAAAAGGCGGAATACTATGCACTTAAATACAGCCAAAATATGCGTTTGCCTTTAAAATATGCGGTTATTTGCATTTTTTTACCAAATATGCATAAGGCATGCAATATGTCTTAATTTATTATAGTACACATTGGGTTCTAAAAAACAAAAGTAACAACAAATTTGTTAACCCTTTTACTGCAGTTAAGTATTTAAACCCTTCATTTTTTTTACAGTTATATCCAATTTGTTCCTTACTTGACCTCCTACTTTACCGGGAATGTTGTTTCATTTAGCGAAAAAAGTTTCAACAATACTAATTGAGTCTCTTAAACATAAATTTCTACTCTCCAACGAGGATATTATGTCCGGGTATAAAACTAAAATTAATCTTAATAAAAACAAGATCTTTAGCTACACTTGCACTTTTTAACAACTCTTTATTTTGCACAACATACTGCAAATCGTTATCTAAATCCAAAATTAGTTCTTTAATGGCTTCAAAATGCTTTGCGTAGAATATTGCGGTCTTAATCCATGTTCCCCACCGGGTAATTACAGATTTTGGAGGTAAACTAACTCCTGATTATCTCTCCTTATACAACTGCACTCTTAGAGGTGCTTTTAGAAACCACTTTTTTACATTTGAAATTAATTTAGTACCAAACTGGACATTAAACCTATAACATTTCACATTTTTTGATAAAGCCGAAAACATAAAAATAAGCTTTTAAAATACCTACCTAATCATTTTATTATAAAATTGACAAAATATGTAAAAAATGCATTTTGCATATATTCCGCCCTTTATACATAACGTTAAGTATTATAAGATCAACCATTTTGAGATAAAAGTATTTAACTATTTATTTTATTTATGTTATAATTAATTATATCCTTTTAAAAAAACAATTTTCTTTGTGTGTATTTAAATTTTAAATGGTTATTCTATTTTGTCAATAGAATGCTTGTAAAATGTCATATTATAAATTTTTAGGATTTCTAAGGCTTAAAGACCCTTCTTTGGAAGTATACGGCAATGCAGGTCTTAAAGATCAAGTAATGGCTCTTAAATATGTTAAAGAAAATATTAAATTTTTCGGTGGCGATCCCGACAACGTTACTATTTTTGGAAATAGTGCTGGAGGAACATCGGTCAGCTATCATGTTTTATCTCCTTCATCAAGGTTCGTTTATTTCTTATTAATATAGTATGTGTATTGTAGTTATAAAATATACTTTTTCCACTACTAACCTATAACATCGCCATTATTGACCGATTAATTAACGCCAGAAATCGTTTTTCTCTCCCTTCTCAGTTGCTATTGACAACGGTCAATAATAAAGCATTGAAATCCATTATTGACCGATCTATTTAAAACCAGGTAACTTGATTTGTTAATTCCCCAACAAATAACGTGAAAGGTGATTTCTTGTGGTTAGGCAACCAACAATACATGACGTAAATAAACCAAAATTGACATTAACCAAGCCAACTGACAAGAAAACAAATTATCTTGCCAATATGCCAAAGCAGGTAACTTGATTAAAATATATATTTATACATACCTAATATTTTTTATAATTTATTAATACTGTACAAAATAAAAGTGTTAGTAGTGGAAAAAAAATTATATTAACCACGGTTTAGACAGCCTATAGCCCTCGCGCCCTAAATCCCTCGTCGCTCCGCTCCTCGTGATTTAAACTTGACGCTCGGGCAATAATGATGGCTGTCTAAACCTTGGTTAATAATATACTATTGTCACCGAAATCCTGTTAAAAGTGGCACTTTATGGGCGTTGGCATTTTTAGTTGTTTTTAAGCTGTTTTAAGTTATTTTCAGTTTTTTTGGAGCTGCTTTTAAACTACAACTTCTATGATTCCAATTTTAAATATTCTTTTCTCCTCACACTTACGTTACTGGTTCACTAATATGTGACTTTTCAGTTACTCCTTATAAAACTTTTTAAAACATCAACCATTCCAATTTTAACCTTTCGCACTCACACCTATTATTTTGTTACATGTAACCCACAGCGGGGTGTATGACACCCCAAGTCGAATACTGACCAATGTTCAAACTTAAAGGCACGACCATTCAACTTTTAACTTCTTTTTGATGTAGCTAATGCATATTGGTCAACAAATTGTGTCCAAATAAGAAACAAAATGAAAACAGAACGCCAAAACACATTTTATTACTTAAATCTTAAAAGAAAAAACAGGAGGAGTATACTACGTTTAGAAACTAAAATAATTTAAAAACTAAGCCAATTTTTTTTTATTCCAAAGAATATACGAAACCAATGTAAATTTGTGCACGTTTCACGGAAACACCGATCTTAACCAAACACTTGAAGTTTACCATCAAATCACAAATCTTCATTCGGCACATTGAACACAACTCATTGCCCATGCTCATCACAAATAGGTTGACGACAATGTATGCACAGTTTCTTTGTTTTTCGGTTATTCTTTCTTACACAAAAACTGCAAAGTCTTTACCTTTAAGTAAGTGATCATTATTTTCTTCCTCTGTAGATTCCATAAGACACTTCTCCAATTTTTTCTCACTCAGAGGTCGATGCCGTGAGGTTTCTACGCACAAGTTAGAAAAAAAACATGATTATGCAAGATCAGAAATTAGGAAATGTTAAACTTACCCTCTACTTCAACAACAAACCGTAAAAAAATTACAAACCACTATGAAAACTGTTACGTAAAGCACACACTGGGGTGTGAGGTACCCAGACTCTAGATTCGATGCGTATTGATCGACTATCGCTTACGGCCTAACCGCGACAACATTCTGCACTAGTAGTGGAAGATATGAAGAAAATTTGCACCAGCGGTATTAATTCCAACTATGCAAGTAAAGAAATTACATGGTAATAAAAATTTGCTGGGGTGCGAGTGTGGGTTCTGAAGGTTAAGTATTCTTCTCTCATCACACTTATGGTGCTGTCTCACTAATATGACACAAAGCTTACTGCTATTATAACTTTATAACTTAGTTTCTACAAATACTTCACGAATGGCCTCTCGCTAACTCTATCGTTACGTTACGTTGGACGTTTCTCCAAATACTTTACTTGTTCTTTCCATCATCCTGTAGCTCCATTTGGACTGTTGGCACCTATTGTATTTCTTATATTCCTTATTCTATTCTCCTGATGATAAATGTTTATACATTTGAAATATGTAAATACCTTAAAACTTATTTTAATATACCAGTGGAGGAAGACCTAAAGTGCCTTATTTCTTTACCTTTTAAACCTACACTACACTTAAAGTATGGACTATTTCTTCAAGCTTTTAAATGTGCTACTTCTGCAGGATATTTCTAGAACCCACCGGAAAAAGCCCAAAGCTGTTTTTAGTTGTTTATTAATTGTTTTGTGGCTGTTTTTAAAATTGTTTTTAGTTTTTTCGGAACTGTTTATAATTTGTTTTTAAAACAGCATTAAGACGTCTACAAACAGCTTTAGACCAACTAAAAATAAATTTAAAAAATACACCGTCCTTAAGTGTGCCACTTTTTGTAGAATATTGGCCCCATGACTTCTTTCCAAGAAGTGACATAGTTTCGCCTACTTATCATCAATTTTTGCCACTACTAGTTGCCCACTTTTGGAGAGAAGAAATACTTTATTTTACCAGAACCAGTTCACAGAGTTCACAGAAAAGTCCCTCAATTTTTTTAGGGGCTTTTGAAAAAAACGTTTTTCGTATCTCCAAATACGCGCAACTAGTAGCCGCAGAGATTGATGATGGTCGAATTTAAAATTTTATTTTAGAACAGAAATATTAAAAACTTAATTTTTAGGTCCCAAACAAAATACCTTGAAATAAATCCGATAGCTTTTCTCATCAAATATCAACAATAGACTGTAACCGTATAAGCTCATTTAAACATGTCGTACGCACGATCTGACAGTCCGTCCTGATGACCGGTCTGGCTCTTCTTTAAATTTGTTTCTGTTCACTGGTGATAGGCAGTGCATGTTAAAGGACCAATTAAGACCCCCAAATCAAGAGTACGGTTTTGAAAACATTGTTATAAAATGGGAAATTTTTATAAAATAATTTTTCATTTTATTCTTTTAGCGGATTATTTCATAAAGCAATTGTTCAAAGTGGTTCCGCAATAAAAGGATGGGATGAATGTGCACATGATCCTATAGAAATCGGAAAAATGGTCGACAAAAATATTAATACAGAAAAGGAGGCATTAGAGATCTTTAAGAATTTACCTGTTGAAAAGCTTTACAACGTTCAGGCAAATTATATAATGGTAAATATTTCGTTTTAGAAAATGATTTTTCGTTTCATTTTATCAGATTCGTCGTTAGAAGCGTTTCGTCGAAATGCGAAGAAAGGCAATTACTGTTCTAGTAGTATTAAAAACTGCAAATGGCAGAGAGGATGTAGCATGTAGCGAGATCTAGTGTCGAAATGAAAGAAAAAATCTTCTTCTGTCTTCATGTTTTCGGTATTCCCAACCCATTGCTAGCCTAGCTTGATTCTTGCAATTGTGACACTGGACTTTGCAAGTGATTTTTTGCTAGTCTGCTTTAAGAGTGTCTTAATGTGATACTAGATGTCGGTACGCGCTATATCCGCTCTGCTACAATTTAGTTTTATTAAAAAATAATGTTGATTAATGGTATTTTTAATAGTAAATCTAATATAATTTGTCTACCGAACATAGTGTTATCAGACCTACCGTTTTTAGCTTCCATCTACCTTGAACCGGATTCTACCGTTATTTTTAATTTTGAGAAAACATAGAATTATAATTTTGACGGAGGAAGTTAGTTCTCAAAGAATCTCACTCTTTTGGGGTCGACCCTTTTTTCTTAGAAGTCAACGAAACGGGAGGGGGTTAACGAGATAGTCGAGAGAACCCTCAGGTCTCAACGTGAGGGTCTATCTCCATTTTTTAGTAGTCAGCGAAATGGGTAAAGGTAAAATACGGGATTTTTTCGTCCTTCCTTTCGTAAAACCACGTTTAGCATCTGGCAACATTGACAGAACCTGTTAATGAGAGATACCTATATTTTAATGAAATCAACATTATCATGGCGTATAATGGTTTCTAAAACATATTTAGGGCAGTTATGTTCAAAATTGCCTATGCCTACAGCGTGTATTCGGAAGTTCTTGCCAAATGGGAAACTTTTTTATTATTCATTTTATGAAAAAAAATTATTCTTTATAAAAAGCTCTGCATGGTCTAAAACCTAAAATGCAATCATCAAATATTGAAATTTTCCAGTCATATACGAGGTTTGTCAAAAAATGTGAATTTTTCTATGAAAATTTCGATATTTGATGGTTGCATTTGAGGTTTTAGACCATGCAGAGCTTTTTATAAAGAATACTTTTTTTTCCTAAAATTATTAATAAAAAAGTTTCCCATTTGGTAAGAACTTCCGAAGACGTATATTGTACGATAATTTAATTCTCACGTTGTTTATGCATTGGACTATACAGGGTGTTCCTAAATATCATGTAAATATGAAAAGGGGCAATTCTTTGGCTTATTTAATGACTAAAAATTCATATAAACATAGGCGCCCCGAAAAAAAGTTCATGGGGAGAAAAGGGGGCATGACCCCTGAAAAAATATCTAACTGTAGATTCTCAAAACCATTTGGTATACCAAATGATGTAGGTTCTAGAGCGTAACCTATATTCCAAATAAGAGCTAAATATCTCAAAAACTACAAGAGCTATAAAGAAAAAACTAAAAAAATCTTGAAATTTCAACACCCTGTAGATCGGCAACGAAGCGTTTGCGGATGTTTATATGAATTTTTAGTCATTAAAAAGCCAATGAATTACCCCTTTTTTTAGAATTTACATGATATTTAGGAACACCCTGTATAAATATTTATATTGTATAGTTATATGTTGAACAATAGGACAGCTGATAAACAGGCAAATTAATGATTGAAATAGGGCAATAGGTATTTTATATAACTGTTATACAATAGGCCACCAGATTCAAACTGTTTAAACTTTCATTTTCAGAAAAGAGAAATTGGCACTGTGAATAAACAATTTGGACCTGTAGTTGAGCACCCGGATAGCCAAAATCCTTTTCTAATAATTAATCCCATTGACATCATAACGTCTGGAGAATATAATCAAGTCCCCATAATCACAGGTATAAGCTAAATAAAAAATATAAAACCATAATCTCTTGCTTGAATCTTAGAATGTCAACGTTACAATATAACATGCTATATTTTCTTAGGTGAAGCTATTTTTCTTTAAATGGTTAATATTCATTGGTTCGAAGGAAATAACATAAAGTATATTCAAGTCATTCAAGAGGTTAAATCTGAGCGGGAATTGTAGTTTATTTGATTGAAACCTCACTGAGGAAATATATGTAAATTTACTTTAAAACGATTTGGTTCCACCTTTAACTCGACTCGGTAGAAACTCTTAAGGAAATTAAATTTGACTAGTTATACAAGAAATTTAACCACCAAGTGGTAAAAACAATGTACAACAAGAAGTTTTAGACCGATAAAAATGTCTAAAATTGACCCTTTATATATTTTTTATTACAAAAGAAACATTTCAAGAAAACAAGTTCGAATAATTTTTGAAAAAATAGATGGTATTATATACAGGGTGTTTTAATAAAAACTCCCAGGCCAATTATCTCGAAAACTAAAAGTGACATGTAAATTCTGTAAACGCCAGTTTTTAGCCTCTATGATTGGCTTCACAAATGTGTAAAAAATGTGTTTGAATAATACAAGATGTAGACGGCGCCACGGTGCAAAGACATTTTTCGATGACAGGAACTTTTAAAGGTTGTCGTTCTTAAAGATAATTAATTTTTGGTAAAATTATGTTCCACAAAAAATTTTGAAAAATCCAACATGAAAGGAGATATTTGGGGTTAAGTTTTTTTTTTTAAATAATTTTAACGAGTATTTTAATTATAAATATTTTTAATATCCTTTAGCAGATTTTAATTTAATTTTGGTAATGATAATTTTAGTGATAAATCGCTCGTGTAGTGCTAAATTATTACTTCCAGTGACATGTCAGGGGGCGCCTTAACAAATAATATTGACAAAAAATAAGACGGCACTGAATTTTTGGTAATTTTTATATTTTTTTCGGATAAGGCAAGTAAAAATATCCTTTTCTTGTCTGGTAAATTGTTTTCATATCTTGCTTCGTTTTCGAGAAATAAAAATAAAAACAATTTTATTGCATATCTCTGGAAAACAAAAATCATTAAATAATTTATACGTTGTATTTTTGTTATTTAAAAGCATTAAAACATTAAAGCATTACAAAATAAAATTAAAAGATGTTTTAAATTTTATGGAAGAACTGATGAGAAATTATACAAAATTAATAATGAAAATTAGAACAATACCAAAACCTATTTAATGGGGTCGAATGAGGTGTTCAAAATTATTGCTGTTCCCATATACCCAGATAGCAAATCGATATAATTATTCGGTTCTGCAAACTCTCAATAGTGTATTTCGATTAATAGCAAAATATACAACTTATTAATTATTTATTGATATTTATTTTCCAGAGATATGCAATAAAATTGTTTTTATTTTTATTGCTTAAAAACCAAGTAAGATAAAAAAAACAATTTAACAGAGAAGAAAAGGATATTTTTAGTTGCTTAATCCGAAAAAAATATAAAAATTACAAAAAACTCAGTGGCGTCTTCTTTTTTCCCAATATAATTTGTTAAGGCGCCCCCTGAGACGTCACTGGACGTAATAATTTAGCGCTACACGAGCGTTTTATCACTAAAATTATTATTACCAAAATTAAATTAAAATCTGCTCAAGGATATTAAAAATATTTATAATTAAAATACTCGTTAAAATTATTTTTAAAAAAACCTAACCCCAAATATCTCCTTTCATGTTGGATTTTTCAAAATTATTTATGGGACATAATTTGACCAAAAATTAATTATATTTAAGAAGAACAACATTTAAAAGTTCCTGTCATCAAAAAATTTCTTTGCACCGTGGCGCCACCTACATCTTGTATTATTCAAACACATTTTTTACACAGTTGTGAAGCCAATCATAGAGGCTAAAAACTGGTGTTTACAGAATTTAGATGTCGCTTTTAGTTTTCGAAATAATTGGCCTGGGAGTTTTTATTGAAACACCCTGTATATAATGGTGATTCGTTTCTTTCTCAAAACCCTGTATATTGTAGGTTACAACAATAAGGAAGGACTGCTATTTGATTACTATAGAATATTAAATCCAAAAAGAACTATGACGGTGGCGTCAGCGATTCCATATTTTTTTAATTTAAAGGAAGGGTCACAGGAAAAAGCAGTTCTAGAAAAAGAAATAAAAGAATTTTACTTTGTAGATGGTGATTACGATGATAATTTACGAAATGTAAGTTTAACACTTAATTATTAGAGATTTTTTCAGTAAGTATTTAAAATTAATATTGCACCTTTCGGCAAAGTAAAAAAGAATAGATGTCAAATGTTTTGTGTTATCTCCAAAATATAACAATATTTAATGAAGTGCAGACAAAGTATTAAAATTTTAAAAAGTTGTACATTTCCTGGATTGTAAATTGAACCGAGGACCTCTAGCTTTTCGAGCAGTTGCGCTGCTGCCTTAACGACCTGAAAGAGCTAGCAGCCAGGAACAATCAGGTTGAACTCCTGTGGGCTCCTGGTCACTCTAAGATAAAAGGTAATGAAAAAGGAGATAAATTAGTGCAAGGTGAATATGCTCAACGTGTCAAGGACCCTGAATCCGCCCTTGAAAGATCAAAATAGGTGACCATAACCATCTTACGGCCACATCTATCTCAAGGAACGGTTCACTTCGGCAAACACACGACAGACCGCATTGGTAGTAAATCCTCAAAGAAAGAAGAAACTATTAACTGGAATGCTAATTCTAATGCCCACCTTCTAACCCTAGTAAAACAAATGACTGGCTTGTTAGCAGGCCACTGTTACTTAAGAAACACCCTCAACGAATCGGATTCAAAAATCGACCTATTGATTGCAGACTTTGCGGTAAAGAGGACCAAACCGCCTCTTATATCATATTATACAGCTAACTTACTTACTTTCCGTGTCCGGATCACCAAATCAAATCTAATTTGTAGCTTCCAGAAATCAGCGACGTATAAGGTCTCCCTCTGTGGAAGTCTTACTCATGTTTGGGCACACGGCCAGGTGTTGGTGGTCTTGGATCGCGCTGCATTCGCATTCGCATTTGTCATCTTCTTTGTAGCCCCACTTTTTTAGATTGCTGTTACATCGTGCGACTCCCATCCTCAACCTGTTCAACGACCTCCACGTCGGGAAAGGTAGATGGTATCCAAGGACAAGCTCTGGTTTGTTCGGTATTCTTCAGGCGTGGTCTCCAGGGGTGTTGTCGACCGCATAAAGGACTTTCGAGACTTAAGTCTATGAGGTTGCATATGATGCTCATATAAGGGATGCCTCCAATCGGTTTCTTGTTTTTTGCGCTTAGCTCTGCGGCAACATGCCTCCTGATTGTGGGTGGAGCAATACCAACTATTGGGTATATTTTCTCCATCGGGGTCGGCTTTAGACACCCAGATACTATACGCACCGTCTCGTTCAGTGACACGTCAACGTGCCTGGCATGAGCGGAACCGAACCATACCGGCGCGAAGCACTCACCGGCAAATGATTCAAAATACTCGGTAATATTCAACGCAGCGATAACCTACCGCATGACAAACTTGGTAGAAAACTATTGAACATTGTAGAAGGAATACATATTTTCTAACAAGACTTGGGCGCACAATAAGTCCGAAGGCTGCAGTGCAAGAAGCTTGGGCCACACATAAGACCCCCAACCTTTAACCAACCAAGTGCTTCAAGGAAGGCTTTGCATTATTCCCAATCAACTTCGGCTAAATACAATTTTCAATGTTATTTTAATTCAGTGCCTCAGTAGCATCGGTTTACCCGATTTTCTGGATACAAGATATCCTGGATTCGTTCCCCAGCGGTGACATGAAACTTTTTTAAATTTAAAACAACTTTGGACTCACGCGGCTAAATACTTTTTGGTTGGAAAAGCTGTTGTATGTTTACCCATAATTTACTTTTTTTTTCACAGTTACTGTCAGATGTTGCCTATATAACACCATGCTATGCTATAGCAGTAAATCATGCAAAAACATCAAAGTATCCCGTATATTTGTATAGATGCGCTTTGGATACGCCAATAAATTATTTGAAGCACAAGATAAAGCTGTCACATGTACCAGGTATGCATTGATTTTTATTAAATGGTAAATGGTAGAGGCCTCTACCATGATCGACATTAATTATACACATAATGAGAGACAAACTACTTATCAAATGTCACTTTAGTAGTAGGTTTCTTGTGTTATTTGATTTTTTTAATATTCCGCACTGGATGGATTTTTATTGTTTCTGACATTAATTGTTTACTATGTAAATACAACAATATTAAAATAATGTATGCCTTATGTTTAGGAATATTTCCAAAATTCGAAACTATATTGTAGAGACCTTGTAATAAACGTTAAGTTTGAATAGGAAAGAAAAACACAAAGTCATCCTCCACAAAATTTAATAGAATAAAAAATTCTTTGTTTAAAGGTCTTTGCATGTTTCGAACGCAGAAACGTTCATCATCAGGAGACGGAAAAATATATTGCTGATGTTTTTAGCAAAAGAGAAAATGATAAGTGGTAGGCCTAAAACCTTAATGGAGCTTTTATGGCATCAAAATTGGATTATTAAAATTACACTATGTGAAGACATTAGAAATAAGGATAAGTTAAAACATATGTAGTATGAGGAAAAATCAGTTGAAAGGGTCTAGAACAACCAAAAAAAGGAGACGTGGAGGTAGAAAAACACTTCTAAAATTTTTTTTAAGATGCCCCAAACCACTTTTTCGAAAAAATATCTAAATACTTGATTCCTACAATACCTAATTTCTATACATGAAATAATTTTTCCATATTTTACTTTGTCTTCAAGACATGTTTTTATTAAGAAAAGCTTTTTGACATCTTCTTTCTAGAAGTGCTTTTCTACCTCCACTGCCCTTTTTTTGGTTGTTCCAGAGATTCTAGACCATTTGAAATGACTTTTCCATATGCTACGTATGTTTTAACTTATCTTCATTTCTAATGTCTTCACATAATGTAATTTTAATAAGCCAATTTTGAGGCCATAAAAGCTCCATTAAGGTTTTATGCCTACCACTTATCATTTTTTTTTTGCTAAAAACATCAGCAATATACATTTCTGTCTCCTGATAATGAACGGTTCTGCGTTCGAAACATGTAGATACCTTTAAACAAGGAATTTTTTATTCTATTAAATTTTGTGGAGGAAGACTTTATGTTTTTCTTTCCTATTCATACTTTCAACTCCACTTTAAGTATGGACAATTTCTTCAAAATAAACATTAAGTTGTTGGTTAATTAAAAAATATAAATCTAAAAGTAACAAATTTGCTTTAATTTGATGAAAGATGTTCAGAAGAAGCGATTTGATTGTTATTAATTTTATAAAGCTGTCACACTTAAAAACAAAAAAAAAATCATTGTAAATGTGAATTTAAGGTTTTCGGGGGTAATAGCATAAGTGCATTAAAATTATCTAGTTATTTTAAATCACGAATGCTAATATTTCAAGAATTACAAAATACAGGGTCGCTTTTATGTATGAAAACGGTCGATTATTTGCTAAAGTAAGATAGCTAGCGAAGAATGTTAAATACAAAACTTTTAGGGTTTTTAGAAATCTATTACACTGCACATAAACTAAGTATACAGGATCAGTCAAAAGCCATGGAAGAACAAAGTTACTTTATTTTAAATGGAACCCCCTGTATATTTTTCAATATTTCAATTATTTACAAGCGCTTCTAAAAAAAAAATTTAAGCACACCACATACCCAATCTTAACCGTTTTCGAGATATTGAGTTTCGAATATCATTTTCAAATAAATCTAATAACAATAATAAAAAAGACAAACTAAGTTTTAGTAAACAACAATTTGAAATCCTATTTTATAAGGTGCTCAAAGTGTCCACCGTTTACCTCCTGGCAGTAATGAATTCGGTGAACAAAATTTTGTAGCGAATCTAAAAGGATATTGGGAGCAATACTGGAAATTTTATGCATTATTCTTTGTTGCAAATCTTCGATTTTTTGTGGCCTATTTTTGTACACTAAATTTTTGATATGAGTCCACAGGAAAAAGTCAAAAGGGGTTATATCAGGAGACATAGCAGGCCATTCAATTGCACCTCTGCGCCCAATCCATTTACCAGGAAAAGTTTCCTCTAGATGTTCCCTCACCATCCGTCCAAAATGTGGTGGAGCCCCATCTTGTTGAAACCATATTTTTTGTTCAGCCGGTAAATTTGGATTATTATGGTTCGGGAATAATAATAATAATAATAATAATAATAATAGTCTTTATTAAGAATATAAATTATAAATTACAATTCTTAAAGGGCGACGTCTAGCTGATAAATATCAGCTACGTCAGAGTTGTGGAACAATATTTTCTTGTAAAAGTAATAAATAGCGTCAATAATGCCACACCAAACATTGGTTATTTTGTGGTCGTTGAGTATGAACTTGTTCCATCCAATGTGGATTTTGGTCTGACCAATATCTACAGTTGTGTCGATTTACGTGCCCGTTGAAATAAAACGTTGATTCATCAGAAAGTAAAATGTGGTTGACAAAGTCAAAGACATTTTGATTCAATTTATCCATAATGATTTCGCAAAACTGAATTCTGCGATCAAAATCGTATTCACTCAATTCTTGTAACAAATGAATTTTATATGGTTTGAATTTTTCTCTTTTGGTAATTTTTTGAATGAAATATCGACTTATATTATGATTTAAAGCCCGCTGTTGCGTCAAATTTATTGGATTTTCTACCACATCTAACATGACATTTAGAGAATTTTCTTCATTAGTAACGCTTACCGGTCTTCCACTTTTTGGTCGATCTTTCACACCTCCAGTTTCATGAAAACGCTGCAATGTTTTGGAAACAGTTGATTTAGTTATAGGTTCCCGATCTGGATGCAATTCATTAAAACACCACTTGGGTAAAACTCCGTGTTCTATCGCCGTACCCTATCCTCATTAAAATTTAAATGCGCTCGATATCACTTAAACGTGCCATTTTTACGCGAAAATTGTTCACAAATTGTAAATGTAAGTATTTTTGGCATACCTATCTGTTGTCAAGATGACAAAACAACATTGTTATGGAGATAAATATTTTCTAAGGTAACTTGATGGACTTAATGAATGTAATAATTTATTTGAAAACGATATTCGAAACTCGATATCTCGAAAACGGTTAAGATTGCATATGTGGTGTGCTTAACATTTTTTTTTTAGAATCTTGTAGGTAATTGAAATATTGAATAATATACAGGAGGTTAAATTAAAGTAACTTTGTTCTTCCGTGGCTTTTTGACTGATCCTGTATACTTAGTTTTTGTGCAGTGTAGTAGATTTCTAAAAACCCTAAAAGTTTTGTATTTAACATTCTTCGCTAGCTATCTTACTTTAGCAAATAATCGACCGTTTCCATACATAAAAGCGACCCTGTATAGTTAACAAGTATTTCATTTTTGGTTTGACATAGCGTATAAAAAGAAATGAGTATGGTTGCTATGAAAAAAAAATGCATACATTGTTGAATATGGTTCCTTCCTTGGTCATTCAGAAAAAAATTATTGCTGTTTTGTGGTAAATAAATATACTGATCGCAATTCAAAATAGTCAATTTCTCTAAATGATACGTTTTATACCTTTAATAAAAGTTATCTCATGATTTAAAGGAACTTCCCATTTTGATGAAGTCAGCTACATCTTTAACAACATTTCAACCGCAGAAATACTAAAACCAGGATCGCTAGAGGAACAATGTATAAGAAAAATGGTTAAACTATGGACCAATTTTGCTATTTTTGGAATTCCAACTCCAAATAATGAGCTTGGGGTATCGTGGAAGCCGTTTACAAAGGATGAACACAATTTCCTTAATATTGGTGAAGCTCTTTATACCGGTGTTAAGCCTGATGAGAAACGAATGAATTTTTGGGCTGAAATATATAGAAAGTATAGCGCAACAAATAAGTTTATGTAGAATTCGAATAAAATTAAATGTTTACCTTTTCTATTTTATTAAGCTTTATACTATATCTACAATGTGTATCTGCCAAAGGAATAAATTCGATAATAAATACATGGGGGCGTGTCCGAAAAAACGCTCGGACAATTCGATTGGTATTTCTTGTTGCGCATTTGGTTCAATAAAAACTGTTTCTACAGGGTGTGTCATGTAATAGTGGCCAATATCAACTTTCTTATTTTAAATACACCACTCTGTATATTACTCAGTTTATGGATTTTTCAGAAAATGTTAGATATATTATTTTATGTACTATCCTATTTTCAACTGTTTCGGAAATATTAAGTGTTTTCAGATTTATTGCAAAAATTAACAACACACTCAATTACTAATAGTACTTAATACTGTTTATTTCTTGAAAATGTAAAAAACAAAAAAAAACATTAATGTAGGAGATGTTGAAAATACTCGCCGTGAACGTCTTGGCAACATCCTAATCTTAAATGGAAATGTCTTCTAATGTTACTGAACATTTCAGGTGTGACCGATCTAATCAGCGTTATTCGTCTTCTTAAGTCAGCTTAGTCGAAGGGTTTCATTTTGTATACAATATTTTTTATATAACCTCATAATAAGTCTAATTGCGTCAGATCAGAGGATCGTGCTGGCCATTCCATCGATCCACGCCTCCCTATCCACCGATTTGGAAATACTCGGTTGAGGTACTGCCGTACATTGATTTGGTAATTGGGCGGTGCTCCAACTTGCCCAAACCATATCATATTTGCTGGAAGTTGTGAGATGGCTGGATATAAGTTTGTCAAAGTTGGCAAGACATAATTTTGGAGCAGAGCTAAATAATTATCGCCATTTAAATTGCCATTAATGAAAAATTTATCTATGATATATGATCTTTAACTATTCCTGCCCAAACATTTACCCTTTTAGTGAGGATTTACCCTAGACCGATAGCAGCAATTCTGACGATTAGCATTACCGTGAAGTGTAAAGGTGCACTCATCAGAAAACAAAATATGTTCTAATTGGATCACCTTGTTATCTATCATTACCATCATTTGTTTACAAAAATACGTTCTCCTATCAAAATCGTCTTCCATGAGCTCATTAGTAGGTATCATTTTATAGGGATACATTTTATTTTCTTGTAATGTTCGAATAATCGATGAATGGATAACATCGACCATTGAAGCTGTTTTTCGACTAAAAGTATGTGGGTTTTTCTCAAACTCAAGTATAATATCTAATTTGGTATAATCACTCATTGCATTCGCAGCTACTTTTTTTTATCTGCTTTACATATCCAAGCTGGCGAAACTGCTTTTCTATTTTACTAATTTTCCCTTGAGTTATAAGCGGTAAATTTGGAAATTTTTCATGAAATAAGCAAATGAGCAACTTATCTATCATGTGTATAATTGTTATTAACGAAATTTAAACGACTATAATACTGACAACTACTGTCCTGCAGACAAACAACAATTTGCTAAGGTTAGGAGTTGTAAACAAAAGTAAACAAAACTACTTATACCTTTTTTTATTTCATATCAGTAAAAAGAAACGCTGAAATGCAATAAATTTGAAAACACTTAATATTTCCGAAACAGTTGAAGATAGGTTTAGGATATTGTACCTACATGAAATATGTCTAAAATTTTCTGAAGAATTCAAAACTTGAATAATATGCAGGGTGTTGCATTTAAAATAAGAAATTTGGTAATGGCCACTGTTACATGACACACCCTGTAGAAAACGTTTTTATTGAAAAAAAAAGAAATACCAATCGACGTGTCCGAGCGTTTTTTTGGATTTTTCGCGTACGAATTTATTCCATTTGGCTGATACACACTGTATAAAATACCCATATTTTAAAATGGTGTCCACATAAGTGTTTTATTTCAACTCCCAAATTTTATTGTCGTTTCTTATTTTGCAATTAATTTAGGAGACTAGACCGAAGCATCATAAAAATATTTAAAAATGGTAACATTCACGAAAAAATCGAAAAATTATTTTGGTTAAAAATAGAACAGTATCGATTACGTTTTCATATTATGCAGTGCGAACTTGGAATAAACTCAGTAAATACACTATAGTTTTTTTTTCGAAAAATACTTAGGCACTTTTTTATAAAAAAGGAATAATACAGTATGCCTGAAATTAGAGATATTATGACGATATTCATAATTCTTTTAAATGGTAACAACCCTAGTTTTTTATGGGCCATTTTTAAAATACATAAATATTAAGTTATCGTTAAAGAACTAAACTTCAACTTAGAGCTTTGGAAAAACTTAGCGACTGGAGATATACAACTTCCCCCATTTTACTAGAAATTAAAAACATTACACGAAAGATGCAACTGAATCAACAAAGAATCATTTACATGTGGATAAAGGCTCACACAGGACTTACACACAATGAACATGTGGATAAATTGGCAAAACAAGCTACATTATTAAGCAGCAATGTAAACTATCCCATACCAATAATAGACACTTTTAATATTACTAAAAATAAAATAAGGCAAAAATGGCAACAGCGTTGGTTCGGTTACGGACAAGCGAACAACACTAGATTATTTCATATAAGCCCTCAAATTCCTACAGCACTATGGCACGACAGCTTTAACGTTTCCAGAAAATTCATAACAACAATATCTAGATTAAGATTTGGTCATGCTTGTTATCCGTCTCATCTTCAAAAAATCAAGGTTTTACCAACTGCTTTGTGTGAACATTGTAATGAAGTCGCCAATTTAGATCACATTTTCTTTAAATGTAGAAAATACACCAACTGTCTCTACACGACTCTCCAAAATTTGGACAAAATTGATGCACCGATAAATTTATTGTACGTACTAACTACACAAAATAAAGAAGCTATATTCATGATTATGAGGTATTTGCATAAAAATAATATTAAGTTGTAGCATGTTTTCTTTAGGCTTAGAAGTCAGTATAGGTTTACCCTAAAAAGGGTCTAGTTAGATTGAGTTCCTATTGTGATCCTAGTGTTTTAAAACCCCCTTGGCCTACCTGTTTGTTATACAATGTTCTGATCGGCCCAGAACGAGAAGAGTGTAACCCTGTCTATTTCCCTTCGTTTTCAAAATTTTGTTTGTTAGGTTAGGAGCTAGACTTAATTGGCTTTGGAAATTATTTGGTTGAAGAATATATCTATATGCGACTGGCTGAATAGCTGCACAGCTCAAGCCAAAAAAAAAAAAAACTAAACTTCAAATTTTTATTTCTTGTCAGTTATAAGAATATAAACAAACAAGAATTAATTTAATTGAAAAATTTAAAAAACCCTCTATCCATCCGTAATACTTTTTGGTTAATAAATGCTCTAAATGTTGTCCATTCACTATTTGGCAATAACTTAAACGCAAGTATCGCGTAATTATTAATTAAAAAATTTTAATTATTTTGAAAGTATATCGAAGATTGCCGGAAAAGTAGGTTATTTTAAAAGAACCAGTTCTAATTTAAGTTTGTTTTTAAAAAAAACCGTATTCAATACTATTATATTAACACATTTTCTTTATATTCTTCTAATTTATACTATGCTAGGGAGGAAATATTTGATAAATTAGACATTTTACAAAATAGGGCAATGCGGATTATTTTAAATTGTGACAAATATACAAAAATAAATTTTATGTTAAAAAACTTCGATTGGTGATATATCAGAAATTTAATTTTTTATTTAGTTTGTATCTTTATACATAAAATTAAAAATAATTTATCGCCTGATTGTTTAAAAAAATGTTGTTCTTTTAATTATGACCATCATAATTATAAAACAAGAACTACTCAACATTTTTATATGGATAGAGTGTCTAAAACATTAGTCTATTTTTCATGAAGGTTTGATGGAATATAATAATTTGGAAAATTCTATTAAATCTTAAATATCATTAAAAAGATTTAAAAAAACTTTAAATTTACATTTAATTAAAAAACAAAATGATACATCATCTTTGATACAATTTGCAAATTGTTTAACGTTTCTATCTGTTTTTGTTAAAAAAAGGATGCGTTTTAAAATTTAAAAGTATATCTTTAAAAGTTTTTTAAAAAATATATTAATAAATATTTAATTGTAGCTTTTTGCTAAATAAAACATGTTACTACTACTAGTACAACTTATTTTAAAAATTTCTAATTACTTTATGAGAAATTAACCTACACACGTGTCATAATTAGCCATGACACGCTTGGACCCAGAAACTTTAAAAAAACTTGTTTCTTAGTAAATAATTTATGCTTTTGGCAATAACTCTAACACGAATAAAGAATATCGAACTTAGGTTTTCACAATTTTTACTTTAAATTTAATTAACAATCCGACAAAAATTTGCTAATTATTATATCATTTAAAATATCGAAGCCATATCAAAAGAATGGTGACTAAAAAATTGTTAAAATTAGTATGACATATTATTATCTATAATTTTATTTTAATCAACAAAGTTTGTCTTCTTAAAGGAGACCGAGTTTACCGAATTCGATTAAGCTAAACAAAGAATGTAGGCACCTTAATCAGTAAACCTTCCCCCTGTCCCTATTAAACCAAAAATATGTAGAATCTCAAAAACATGACCATGGTAGCATTTATTGACAGCTTATATGAGTAGATTTTCTAGAAAAAAAATCCTTTTTTTTATATGACCATAACAATGGCAGTAGAGTAAAAATAACAAAAAATATTTCAAGCCATGTCTCTTGCCCACTTTTTTTTAGGATAGTTTTTTTCCAAAAGTTCTACGATAATTAGTTTCCGGTATATGGTACTTCGCCACCTTTAATAAAATACCCTCTATATAAAAACACTTACTTGTTAGATTTTTCCTTGTTTTCTGAAACAAAAAAAATTATATTAGCGGAAAATAAATTTCTTTTTCTGTTTTAAAAGGCAAGAAACTTGTTACGCAATCGAGTGACGAATTGAAAAAAATAATATTATTAACTAAGTAGTTGTGACATAAATGACATTAACAGAAATGACCCAATCAGGTCTGGTTGACGAAAGCTGCCTTATACTGCCTTTAGTAAAATTTGGGCTGGCTGGTACACAACTATATAATAAATACTCTTGTTGTTGTAAAACATCTCGAGTTCTTGAAAACCATCCAGCCAACCGTCCAGTAGCAGGCCAAAGCCCAGTCCGAAGCCGCCGACCACCTTCAAGACCCGTAGGCCCGGTTAGGGCCTAGTTCTATGGTCCTATGGAAATCCCCACGCTACTGTAGAACATAATTTTCAACAAAAATTTATCATTAATATGTGGTGCTGTTTGTTAATTAGTCAATTAATTGGTTCATTCATAATCGACGGTAATCTTATAGGACAGTATACTTACCTAAATTTTCTACAAAACCACTTGCAAAACCTATTAGAAGATGTTCCACTTAATGAACAATAGAACATGTATTTACAACATGATGAAGCCCCTGCACACTACAGTTTACAATTCCCCATTTTTTAAACAATAACTTTTCAAATTGGTGGATTGGTCGAGGTGGCCCGCATAATTGACCAGCTAGATCGCCAGACTTTAATTCCCTAGATTATTTTCTCCGATTATTTTCTTGGTTCAAATCAGTGGTATATTTAAGTAAAGTAAAAACTTTAGATGCATTACTCGAACGAATTATAATTGCAGC
Organism: Polydrusus pterygomalis; assembly: GCA_963969555.1. Classification (NCBI taxonomy): domain Eukaryota; kingdom Metazoa; phylum Arthropoda; class Insecta; order Coleoptera; family Curculionidae; genus Polydrusus; species Polydrusus pterygomalis. Next base: position 33,411,174 of record OZ018380.1, on the reverse strand, counting down.
AGCAACTATAACAAACAAACCCGAGCTATTCATCAGAGACTTGTGTTTAGAAGTAAACGGTGGAATTTTTGAAAACTATAAAACCCAGTCTACTTAAATGATATGCATAAATAATTTATTAAAAATTTTAATTTGAATATTGTGTACATTTGTATTTCGGTAACGGCCAATAATAGAACCCATGTTTATGGGAGCATTTATGTTGATTTTGCGTGCCCGAATATGTACCTAAAACATTGCCATTTTCGTCATGAATCACCCTGTATATCTTACACTGTGAAAAATTTAAATTAAGCATAATAATGCTAAGCCAATTACTGTAACTGAATTAATTAATTTGTTAAGTTTTGGATACTATAAATAAATGCATCACATGAATAATAATGTGCCGCAATTGGCATAGCATTTGACTAGTATTCGAGGAGTTCTTCTAGGTTCAAATCTAAGCAGTGGCATAATTAAATATTTTTTCCATAATATCATTTTTTATATTTTTACATACCAAAACATTTTACGTTTTATCTGTCATTAAATACAATTCTAAGGCAAAATAGGTAATTACGAACAAAGCTCGAAAAATTATTCCTAATTCACAAGTAAGATAAATTAAAGCACTTTAGTTTCCAACTCAACTGAGAGAAGATAAATTATTATACGTGACATCAGATTTTATGACAAATTATTTAATTTTTATTAATGACTTAAATTATTTTTAAGGATTTGCAGTACTTACCAACTTGTAATTTATGCTTAAAATAATTTATCTGTAAGAAAATATCTTATTTAAAATATATTTCAATCTGGAAATTAGGGATCACCGACAATAGGACTCATCAATTTGGACGTGCGACAAAAGGACGCGGCCATTTGGACGCGCAACAAAAGGACGCATACGACAAATAGACGCGGAGTAAAAATGATTTTAATCGAAATACTAACCCTTTACGCACATATATTAATATAAACTTTTCGTCTCAAAACAAATTTTACATCGACTGTTAAAGTACTGCTATTATAAAGTATAACCTAAGAAAACGGGAAAAAACTAACTTTCGCGTCTCTATGGGATACGTCCAAATGTAGCGCTTCCAATTGACCCCGCGTCCATTTGTCCTATGCGTCCTTTTGTTTCGCGTCCAAATTTCCGCGTCTTTGTGTCGCGCGTTCAAAATTACGCGTCTTTTTGATGCTATACCGGAAATTAGTGCGGGGAAGTAGTCTGGAATAAGTTGGTTCGAGAAACAACGAAACGTTGCTAGGAATACCTATTCATATTATTCATTATAATTTTTTTTAAGAATAATGATAAAAAAATTTTTAAATGTTGGATATAATAAGATAAACTATCGAAATCGATAAAGAAATATATATTTTTACTACTTGATGTATTATTTATTTTGTAATAAATAATAATAAAATAACATCTTTCCAATAATTTCTTTAGATACCTACCAAAGTCCTGCTTTGAATGTTTATTAACTATTTCGCCAAAAATCGTAAGATACTATTGGACAGAAAAAAAAAGCAAATTGGGTATAGAGAAGTTCCCTTTAAGCGTATACATACAGACCGCTCAATATAAAGTAAATCTTTGATTAGGTTTAAGCTCTTTTAAAACCAAACCCCTAAGGAGATTCTGGAAAATAGAATTATTTATTCCTTTCTTTTATTTGTTTCTTCGGCCTTTGTTAATGCCAACTTTAAGTGGCCTCAAACCCCTAAAACAAGATATCTTGAGTTTTTTGCTGTTGCTAGCATTTACACAAAATACCAGGTAAGTGTTTCACGAGATAAATCTCGAACTTTTTAACAAACTCTCGTCTCGGTTTGCGAATCCTTTTCGCAATTCTCGTCTATCAAGATATTTTCTCGTGTCGTGGGAGAGCAATTATTTCTTGTATTCGCAATAGAACTTTACAGAAAGAATTTAATTCTGCAAAACTGTCTTTCGGTTTATAAGTTGGGGTAATTTTCATCACAGGAAGCTTTATATACTGGTTTTAATTTAACCATATATACATACAATCATATACATATAACTTGGTTATCATGAACGGATCTTTCCGACACTACTTTCAAAATTTTTTAGTCGGTAGTTAACATATGAATTTAGCAACATTAACTTACCTAAACCGAATCTACGTATGTTCATTATGATTTTTTCTGGGGTTTTTAAAACTGATGGGGGTCCGAAGACCAAAGAAGTAGCAGCCTAGCTCAGCGGTAGCGTTCTCACCGTACGATGTACCGTGCGAGCAAAAATTATTTGCATCAAAGAGGGCTTGGAATAAAAAAAACGTAGGGCTTTGTTTAGATCAAAATTATATGGGGACGATATATCTAGGTTAAAATTTTGTCAAATTTATATTATGATATGATAATATGCCAAACTAATGAGTAATAAAATAAGTAGACAAATACCAATTTATTTTTGTTGTTTACAAAATTAACAAAGTAAGAATAAACAGAAAGAAAAAGAAAAATAATTACATAAATTGCTGAAATTGGCCACCGCCATGCTTCAAGCATAAATTCACACGTCTCTTCATATTTTCGAAAGTGTTGACCAGCATCTCTGGAGAAATGTTACCACATTCTTGGATAATCCTTTCTTGTAATTGTTCTAAATTTGCAACTGGTATTTTAAAAATAGTGTTCTTTAAATGAGAAAAAACGAAGTAATCCATAACCGTTAAACAAGGTTATCTAAATTGAAATCAATGTGTGATCGAAAACTGATCAATCTGTCGTCGAAAAAATTGCGTACTTAAGTAGTTAATAGTTTCGGCGCTGTATGGGCGGTTGCACCGTCCTGTTGAAAATATCCAAAACGTATTTCGTCGTCAAGTAGTAATTGCTCCACAAATGGATTCAAAATATTGTCTCTATACCGCTGTGCTGTCATGGAAAAAAATAGGACCAACTTCTTCGGGAAACAGCTAACCAGACACCAATTTTTTGAGGGTGCCATGTGGACTCTACAAAAAAATGGGGATTTTCACTACTCCACATGCGTGTATTCTGAGAATTTAAATTACCGGAGAGGTGGAACCAGGCTTCATCCGAAAAAAAGTTAGATCTAATAAATCATTTCTTTCCAATAAATTTTGGGTAAACCATTGAGAGTAATTCCTGCGTCTTTCAAAATCTGCGGCTTGTATTTCTTGAAATACTTGCACTTTATAATGAAATAAATTTAGCTGCTTCTTAAGAATAGTCCTGCATGTTCCATAAGATCTTCCCACTTCTTGGGACAGGCGTCTTATACAATTTGTTGGCGTATTTTGCATTATTTCACGAACGTTTGCAACCAATTCTTCTGTTCTTCCTGCTCCTTTTTTTGTGTTGTATAGAACCTGTATCCCTAAACACAGCCACGGGTTTTTTTAGGCAATGATAAAAATCCCCAGCAATAAAAGCAACGTTAGGAAAATGTCCGTGAAAATCGTCCATGCACAAACCCGGATTGTATTGCCACTCACCATTTACTCCAACCCCGTTTCGAAAATACGCTTCAACCATGAATGTTTTGTGCTGTTCCGTAAAGCCCATTGTGTGAACTATTCAAGAAATTGAAAAAATTAGCGATGAATCAAATTACTTGTAACGACTGTCAAAGATGACGGAATAACTGATTGATTGTTAATTTAGGTAGTTACTGACACCCAACAGGTATTAAGCTCTACGGCTAAGCAATACGTCCTTAGATGCAAGGCCCTCTTGATGCAAATAACTTCTGCTCGCACTGTATTATTGCAAATACAATACTCACTGTCATTCTCAATAGCAAAAACACTGCTATTATAAGGCGATACGATATAGCTGTAGGGGCTCTCGGGCTCCGCCTGTATAGTTCGGGTGCTCCTTCGGCATGTTGCCAAGAAGTGAGCAACAACTGAACCAAGTGAAGGATTCAGTGCGGATAGTGACCCACGAAAAGGACGTATGTCTGGTATCGATCTGGATGGATTGGGGACGCCAGGTAATACGGTGTCCCGTGAAGTGACACTTCTGATGCTGATCCCGATGGATTGAGGGGCTTTGCGATAACATTCTTCAAGTCGAAGAGAATTTTAATGAAAATTTAAAACTTATAGAAAAATAGATATAAAATTGAATATCACCATATTAACTGGAAAATTATTTTCACAAAATCGACAGTTTGTATTGATTTTAACATTCACAAATTAGAATTACGAATAGAAGAATGTTGTTCAAGCAAAAACATTTATCAGTAAATATTATATAGTATTTACGGAAGCGTAGAAGGGCCACCAACTAATTTTTTATAGTTTTTCGACTTCTAAGTCGATTCTATCGAGTCACTAGTCGAAATTATATTTTTCTGACTTATAAGTCGATTTTATCGAGTTACAAGTCGAAATTATATTTTTCTGACTTACAAGCCGGTTTTATCGACTTATAAGTCGATTTTATCGAGTTAAAATTCGAAATTATATTTTTCTAACTCAAAGGTCGGTTTTATCGAGTTATAAGTCGATTTTATGGTGTCTTCTTAGTTGGAAACTTCTTACTTAGAGACTCTACCTGCTAAACTTAAAACTATTCTTACTTCGCCCCGCAATTATATTTATACCTTTCTATGAACCCTTCGGTTTCTTACTTGACCCCTTTTTGCCTATATTACCTATAATTCCTAATAATTATTTTTTTTCTTTAGAGTAGATGATATATGGTATGTTAGATGGTATTAAAAAAGCTAATAAAGCATTGCTATATACTGCAGGAAGTAAGGCACTGGGTGCTATGACATTCAAAAAACGAGAGGATGTTTCTATTCCTGAACAGCTATAGAAAGCATTTTTGCTTATAGACGACGGCTGCTTAGACATTTTTGGTATTCGCCTCCCCCACTGCCCAACAAACTATGATGGACCATTCAGATTTCTTTGGAGGTAAAACTTTTAAAAGCTGCAGCCCACAATTCCACCAACTTTACACCATTCATGCAGATATCGCCAGCACATCCAAAGAAATCAATATCATTCCTGTTGCTTTTGCATTGCTTCCAGATAAAACTTAGAAAACCTATCAACGGTTCTTTCAGTAAATCCAAAAAAAAATTCCAAAGTGGGTACCGAAAAGTTTCTAAATCGACTTTAAATTAGCAACAATTCAGGCACTCCGATCATGCTTTCCCAATGCGAAAATTACAGGCTGTAACTTTCACTTCAACCAGTGTTAATGGCGAAAAGTGCATAAAACCTACTTCTAAGTCGGAAAAATGTAATTTCGACTTGTAACTCGATAAAATCGACTTATAACTATAGATAAAATCGACTTATAAGTCGATAAAACCGACTTGTAAGTCAGAAAAATATAGTTTCGACTTATGACTCGATAAAATCGACTTATAACTCGATAAAATCGACTTATAAGTCGATAAAACCGACTTGTAAGTCGGAAAAATATAATTTCGACTTGTAACTCGATAAAATCGACTTATAACTCGATAACATCGACTTGTAAGCCAGAAAAATATAATTTCGACTTGTAACTCGATAAAATCAACTTATAAGTCGAAAAAACCGACTTGTAAGTCAGAAAAATATTATTTTGACTTGTGACTCGATAAAATCGACTTAGAAGTCAAAAAAATATAAAAAAGTAGTTGGTGGCCCTTCTACGCTTCCATAAGTATTAATTATTATTATTTTTAAATTAAAAAATCGCAACTTCTAGTAATCAGATGTAATTGCTATTATTTTGCAAGATTTCTCGTTCTCGAACATTTTTCTCTCGTCTCGCGATATTCTCGCAAAATAATCCCTTGTCTCGTCTTGCAGAAAATCAAACCATTCTCGTCTCGCTCTCACCTTGAAATTTTTTTAAGTATCCCAAAAGCAATTCTAGGAATTCTCAGGCCGAATTAGCAAAAGGCCAGTTGGCAAAAAAATCTCCTAATTCAGTTCTGTTTCAGATTGACAAAGTGAAAAACAGATACATATCGGCTGGCACACATTTGCAATAACAGAGGGTACAGTAGATTAAAAAAAATATAGGATTAGGGGAGACCGGGGCAAGAAGATCCCCCTAATAGTTTTGGTCTTAGAGATCCCATCCACTGAGAGTTGGGAGTTTTTTTGCAAACATGTAGTTTTATATGTTGTTTATATTTTTATATTTTTTGGTTAAGTTGGTTTTAAAATTTCAGCCAGTAAAGTAGACATATGCAAAGTAATCATTTTGCCCCGCTACTTGGGGCAAAATGATTCCCTATGCAAATTAAATGAAATTTTCTCGTTTTTTTTTCTTAAGCTAAATTTGTGGATAAAAAAATAACAAGCCGTTTTCTAAGCATTTTTATTAAATAAAAAATCAAATGAACCGAAAAAATATAAAACTAACAAAACTCTAAAAGTAATCATTTTGCCCCGCTACCCGGGGAGGCATGACTGCCTCTTCGTTCGTCTTCGGACCATTGCTGCGATCTGAAATAAAATTATGGTAAATAATTCTTGTCCGAATGCGGAAAACATTAATAAAATTTTAATTTTAATAAAATTACCGACAATACATATTGCATATTATTTTCGAAACACGTGTTGGGTAAAACGATCCCTGTAATCATTTTGCCCCATTGTTTTAGGGGATCATTTTGCCCCAGTGTTAACGGGATCCTTTTATCCCATTTGTAGGCGGCATAATAAAGCTACTATCGAATATTTTTATACCAAACTGTTTTTTAGTAACGACATGGATAATATGAAATGCTTACCTATTATCAAGTCGGCAAAAATCATAAAATGCTTTACACTGCCAAAACACTTGCACACTGATCGCCGTCATTTATTGTACTAACCCGCCGTACTTGAAATTTACTGTTGCCAAGTCTACGGATGCTCTTGTACAGGGTGTCCAGTTTTCGACACTTTTGACGGGTATCTCAGTTATTAGTACAGATAGAATGATGCGGTTTTCGCAAACCTGTGTCACTTTTTTATGACACAAACTATGCTCTTAACGGATTTATCATGACCATCTTGGTTTTTGAGATACAGGGCGAAATTAAAAACGGTGCATTTTCAGACACCCCTTGTATTTTAGTTATCTTATACCTTATCGAAAATGTAAGATCGTGGTGTTATACAGTTTTTTACGTAAAATCCAGTGGCGTAGTTAATATTTTTCCAGGTGTCCCCATTTTTGAGAAATATACCAAAGTTATGTTTTTTTAAATAGAACACCCTGTATATTATTTCATATTTGCATTCTGCTTACTGAGAGCTTTTCAAAAATATATAATAGTTGGCACTTTGTTTTAACAGGAAGGTTAAAATTCATATTTTTTAAATAACAAGCTTTAAGTTGACAGTAGGCCGTGTATTTTACTTTAATAAAAATAAATTGACGATACACTACACCATCAATATTACTTTATAGTTTAATAAACTTTTAAGTTTTTTAATACTTTCAATAGTAAAAAGTAATTTCCTCTTATTGTTACTTAGGTATATTATCGGAATAGACAAAAACATCTAGTAGGCCCTGACTTATCCAGGCTATAAAACAAAATTTTCATAATGGCGTTTAGCTCTTGTCAGAATTGTATTTAGGTAGGTATTTAAGGTTGAAAAGTTACTCATAATTTATTTATGATATTGTTCAATTTCAACGATGGCCCAAAAATATGAAAATTATGAAAAATACGATATGCTGGTATGCTTTATACAAGCCAGTAACTTTTCAACCTTAAATACCTAAATACAATTCTGACAACGCCATTATGAAAATTTTGTTTTATAGCCTGGATAAGTCAAGGCCTACTAGATGTTTTTGTTTATTCCGATAATATACCTACGCAACAATAAGAGAAAATTACTTTTTACTATTGTAAGTATTAAAAAACTTAAAAGATTGAAATTAAACTATCAATTGCCAAACCAATTGATGGTGTAGTGTATCGTGAATTTATTTTTATTAAAGTAAAATACACGGCCTACTGTCAACTTAAAGCTTGTTATTTAAAAAATATGAATTTTAACCTTCCTGTTAAAACAAGTGCCAACTATTATATATTTTTGAAAAGCTCTCAGTAAGCAGAATGCAAATATGAAAAAATATACAGGGTGTTCTATTTAAAAAAACATAACTTTGGTATATTTCTCAAAAATGGGGACACCTGGAAAAATATTAACTACGCTACTGGATTCTACGTAAAAAACTGTATAATATCACGTTCTTACATTTTCGATAAGATATAAGATAACTAAAATAGAAGGGGTGTCTGAAAATGCACCGTTTTTAATTTCGCCCTGTATCTCAAAAACCAAGATGGCCATGATAAATCCGTTAGGGGCATCGTTTGTTTCACAAAAAAGTAACACAGGTTTGCGAAAACCGCATCATTTTATCTGTACTAATAACTGAGATACCCGTCAAAAGTGTCGAAAACTGGACACCCTGTACATACAGTGGCGACAAAAAGACGTGGGATCGTTTGACCCCAGGGATCTTCTTGCCCCGGTCTCCCCTACTAAAAATGCATTCAAAATAATAAAAATGATAAAACTCCTAATTTTAGAAATTACATTTTAAAACTTTATCATTGTTAATCTTAATTCATCGAATTATATAATTTTTAAATTAATATATGATTTTGAGTCCAATAAAATCGATGTCGAATTAAGTATTAGATAAGATTGTGTCTTTATCTATTTGTTATTAGATCATTTTAATTAAAACATGTTTGTTTAATCAGGTTTATTGTGCCAAATTTAAATCAATTGTGTACCTACTTATTAAAATACATCGTGGCAGAACATTTAACTTTCAGGCAGTCAAATAAAGAAACTGTTGAACAAAATGGGTAGAATAGTAAAAACACTTTAAGGTGCTGTAGAAGGATGCGAGGGAAAAGATTTGGATGGTAAAATATTTCATAAATTTTTGGGTATTCCTTTTGCCAGGTCACCGGTTGGAGAACTCAGATTTAAGGTAGGTCTATTCGGTAGTATTTAGTATCTTGTGGAAGCAATGAAAAATAACTCCAGAGACAAAAATTTCATAAATATTGGTTGAAATTGCAGAAATTAGCATAGATATATAGAGTATTCGGAGGTTCGGTATGTATATTTCCAGGGGAGATTCTATAATACGATATAGCTGTAGGGGCTCTCGGGCTCCGCCTGTATAGTTCGGGTGCTCCTTCGGCATGTTGCCAAGAAGTGAGCAACAACTGAACCAAGTGAAGGATTCAGTGCGGATAGTGACCCACGAAAAGGACGTATGTCTGGTATCGATCTGGATGGATTGGGGACGCCAGGTAATACGGTGTCCCGTGAAGTGACACTTCTGATGCTGATCCCGATGGATTGAGGGGCTTTGCGATAACATTCTTCAAGTCGAAGAGAATTTTAATGAAAATTTAAAACTTATAGAAAAATAGATATAAAATTGAATATCACCATATTAACTGGAAAATTATTTTCACAAAATCGACAGTTTGTATTGATTTTAACATTCACAAATTAGAATTACGAATAGAAGAATGTTGTTCAAGCAAAAACATTTATCAGTAAATATTATATAGTATTTACGGAAGCGTAGAAGGGCCACCAACTAATTTTTTATAGTTTTTCGACTTCTAAGTCGATTCTATCGAGTCACTAGTCGAAATTATATTTTTCTGACTTATAAGTCGGTTTTATCGACTTATAAGTCGATTTTATCGAGTTACAAGTCGAAATTATATTTTTCTGACTTACAAGCCGGTTTTATCGACTTATAAGTCGATTTTATCGAGTTAAAATTCGAAATTATATTTTTCTAACTCAGAGGTCGGTTTTATCGACTTATAAGTCGATTTTATGGTGTCTTCTTAGTTGGAACTTCTTACTTAGAGACTCTACCTGCTAAACTTAAAACTATTCTTACTTCGCCCCGCAATTATTTTTATACCTTTCTATGAACCCTTCGGTTTCTTACTTGACCCCTTTTTGCCTATATTACCTATAATTCCCAATAATTATTTTAATCCGTTTCCTTAGAGTGGATAGGGTGTATTAAAAAATCTAATAAAGCTTTGCTATATACTGCAGGAAGTAAGGCACTGGGTGCTATGATATTCAAAAAACGAGAGGATGTTTCTATTCCTGAACAGCTATAGAAAGCATTTTTGCTTATAGACGACGGCTGCTTAGACATTTTTGGTATTCGCCTCCCTCACTGCCCAACAAACTATGATGGACCATTCAGATTTCTTTGGAGGTGTGAGTCTACGGATGCTCTTGTGCATACAGTGGCGACAAAAGGACGTGGGATCGTTTGACCCCAGGGATCTTCTTGCCCCGGTCTCCCCTACTAAAAATGCATTCAAAATAATAAAAATGATAAAACTCCTAATTTTAGAAATTACATTTTAAAACTTTATCATTGTTAATCTTAATTCATCGAATTATATTATTTTTAAATTAATATATGATTTTGAGTCCAATAAAATCGATATCGAATTAAGTATTAGATAAGATTGTGTCTATGTCTTTATCTATTTGTTATTAGATCATTTTAATTAAAACATGTTTGTTTAATCAGGTTTATTGTGCCGAATTTAAATCAATTGTGTACCTACTTATTAAAATACATCGTGGCAGAACATTTAACTTTCAGGCAGTCAAATAAAGAAACTGTTGAACAAAATGGGTAGAATAGTAAAAACACTTTATGGTGCTGTAGAAGGATGCGAGGGAAAAGATTTGGATGGTAAAATATTTCATAAATTTTTGGGTATTCCTTTTGCCAGGTCACCGGTTGGAGAACTCAGATTTAAGGTAGGTCTATTCGGTAGTATTTAGTATCTTGTGGAAGCAATGAAAAATAACTCCAGAGACAAAAATTTCATAAATATTGGTTGGAATTGCAGAAATTAGCATAGATATCGTCGCCTCAGAGCAACAGTAGGTTATATTAAAAAAATTGAGTATTTAGATATCCATGTCAAAGTATGCGGAATAAACCCTTTTGTTCAGTGTATGGAGGACTTGAGGTAGGAGGCCGATCGCAATGCATTGGATTCGGTCCCAAATTAGCATCGGTAATTCAGCTTTACGAGTCGCTGTAAGATGGCGCGCGTGTTCGAAGTGGGCTATCAAATAATGGTTTCTTATGGACGCAATAACTATTTTTATTTAAATTAGTTCTTTAAGGGACAAATAAGGACTTTTATATGAATTTACACTTACTTTGTTATACTTATTAGTAAACTCGGCCTGTATAAAGTTCCAACGATGCTTGGTTTTTAAAATACAGGGTATTAAACATTCTAGCTATACCTTTGGAGCTAGAAAGAGACTTATTTGGCTGCGTTTTCTCTCTGAAAAAGATCCTGTCTTACACCCCGACACAAAGCAAACTCTACTTTTATAAATTGTACCATTATTCATTATAAATATGGAAATTAATTACAATACAACGTTATTTGTCTTGTCTTGCCTTCAAACGTTATTTGTTATTTCGAAAAATAAAATGTCAATTGTCAAAAGTAAAAGCACAGAAAAATAAAGGGTTAAGTAAAAGTTAAAAACTATGGAGGATCTAGTTTTCCATATTAAAAACGAAGAAGAAGAAGACAACATCAGCCCACTTCGGACGCGAGAGCCATCTATCGGCCAATAGCGAACTAACCAAAAAACCGGGACAGAATTTGAAAATGCTGCCATTGTCGATCGGCCTCCTACCCTATAGTTCTCCATAGTTCAGTGAAACAGTAAGATATGTTCAAAATAAATTATTGTTTTCAGAATCTTACTTATCCTTGTGTCGCCCAATGCACCTTGATTATATTTATTTGATGCAACACTAGGATAATACAGATATCTTACTGTTTCATTTTTGTTTTTCCGTTTGATAACAAAAAATAATAATGCAACACTAAGATATGAACATATCCTACTTATCATTAAGATTAATGTTGAGTTAAAAAACATGTCTTAACGTAAAAATGTTGACGAAATACTTGTGGAGGATATATAAGAAAACAATAAGCGCCAAAAAAGTAGAAAACGATTTAAAAATATAGGCACATGGAAAAGGGCGTTAAAAAAACCAAAAATTAATTCCAGAAATGAATGTATTTCCAGACTTAGAAAGCCGCACAAACCTAAATCTGTATTTTTATTTAAATGCTCTGAGAAGGTTAGCGAAATTAGTAGGCAAGAATTATTTAGTGCCTATTACCAGCTAGCTAATAAGTCTCTTCAAAGGGAGTTTTTATCTCGGCATATTGAAAAAATGTCAAACAAACCTGAAAAGCAATATTTACAAAAAGAAAACATTTACATGCACATACTTTTTTAATGTCAATAATCAAAGAGTTAGGGTGTGTAAGTTCTTCTTTAAAAATACCTTAAATATTCCTTACTGTTCTATTGATACTGTTTTAAAAAAAATAAATGAATTTGGAGAAGGCGAAAAAGTTCTATTTAATAATATTAAAATAATAAAAGTAAAGAAAAATGAACCCAGTATATTTTTTTTCAAAACTTCTTACAAACGAAGAATTGAATACTATTGACATTAGAAAAAAAACTAGAACTCAGCGAGCAACAAACCTAATGGTTTTAATCCCTGCTTATGACACAGCACCACCAATTTTTATTAAAAAAAAAGGACTTACTTAGTTTGTGCAACGATAACTTAATCCCAAAGAAGCACCATATTTTTTTTAAATCACTGTCAGCATTCGCTAGTACCCCCCCTAATGATGATTCTGATTAATTATGATTATTTTTACTATTATTGTTCCCAGTTTCTGATTAGTTTATCTTTTTTTCCATAATATTATTTGCATTCTTTTCTATTAAAAACTTTTAATATTTAAATTCGTTTTATTTTTGTAGTGACACTGTAAATAATTACAACAAAACTGCAAACGTGTTTGGTGTTACACTAGGATATCTAACAAAATTATAAAGATATCTTTGAAAAATTAATTATTTTTTAGTGCAACAGTAGGTCAAGTAATTTTTTTCTAATACCTATTTAATATTTTTTTTGTCGGTTGGTACTTTTATACGAAGCTCAAAATCCTATGTAACTAACCAAAATTTCATTTAAATTCATAACAAAAGAAAAAAGGTATAAAACATTGAATTCCCGCCAAATTTTTATTTGCATTTTTCTCATAACCAATTTCTTTTACATGTCCTACTGTTGCTCTGAGGCGACGATATATAGAGTGTTCGGAGGTTCGGTATGTATATTTCCAGGGGAGATTCTATAATATAGGGTGTTATTTATTTTTACATTAGCATTGCTATCTTGGTAACTATAAGAGATAGAGAGTTGATTAAATAATGGCAAAGTTGCATATTATTTTAATGTTGAAAAATGTGTTAAAAAGAAATTTAAAATATTCTGATAGCTTCTGGAGGTATCCAAAAAAAAACCGAAAAAATCAATTTTTGTGTGTTTATTTTTTACGACAAAATACTGGTTATTTTGAAAAACTTTCTGAAGGCCCTTTTAATTTAAACATTGTTCTTATGCTGTCGATGTTAAATTCTTTTAAATAACAAACCTTTAACCTTATACCGGGTGTCCCAAATCATGTAGAAATTTAGCTAAATTCGTGATTAAAACTAATTCGTCTTAGCTTAGAACCTAAATATTGATTATTATTTTTGATAATTTATAATGTTTAATATTTTTAATACATCTTAAAACATATTTATAATATACAGGGTCGCCCAAAACAAAGCCGTTATTATATTAAAGTCTTTCAAATAAACCCGAACTACAGACTTAATAAAAATGTTAATACCTTATAATAGCTTTTTTTCCTTATAGCATGTTGGAGGACCTATATTTACTTATAATCTCCCTAGCAGCAGAATAATTATCGGGAATTAATTCTGCTGCGTGGGAGATTCGGTAAAAAAATTTCATAAATCGGAGTTTTTCTTATTGTAATTTTTTTGCTAAAATGCTACAAAAACATATTTCCGGCGTCTTTAGTTAATTGTAACTAATTAGCGTTTTTAGAAATGACGTTAATTTTAGCCGTTAGTAACTAATTTTTATTACTAAAATGTGAGAAACATTCGGAAATGTGAGAGATCTGATTTACCGGTTTACCTATAGGTGTGTTGTCATTGTCAGTTTGATGTAAAGTAGAAATAATAAAGTTATATTGATAAAGTTCTTCTATTTTAATTAGAGAATATAACAGGAAATATGTTTTTTAAAGTTTTATTTAAATTTAAAACTATAAAGGCATTGGATTTCAGAAAACAAATTTGTTATTTAATGTTTCTCACATTTTAGTAATAAAAATGAGTTACTAACGGCTAAAATGAACTTCATTTCTAAAACTCTAATTAGTTACAATCAGCTAAAGCCGCCGGAAATATGTTTTTGTAGCATTTTAGCAAAAAAATTACAATAAGAAAAAACTCCAATTTATGAAATTTTCTTACCGAATGTGCCACGTAGCAGAATTAATTCCCGATCATTTTTTTCTTGGTTTCACTCATGTTTTTATTGATAGAAAATTATCCCGAGTCGAAAACGAAAACGTTCGTGACCTTGAATAAAATTTTCGGTAATAATTCTGCTGCTAGGGAGATTATAAGTGAGTATTCAGAGCAAAAATGGCTATAAACCATTCTATGGTAGCAATAACTCTTATTGGCTAAATTACCGTGATATTATCACTAAACAACGGTCTAGCAATTATCGTTGTCTTACAGTAGGAAAGCGCGTTGCTGTCACATACAGGGTGACAATTTAAAAACTTAAAATGGCCATACCTTAGGAACGAAAAACTGAAGAAAAAAACGCAAAAAACAGTTTCTATAAAACGAAGGGGGAACAAAAACAAGCGTATTATCCCACCCTTATCTGCAACCCCTTGGACAGGGTGAGTTATACCCCTAAAATCTTAAATAGAAAGGGGGGTCGAGTGATACATCATTTTGAAGCTATTGAAAAATGCTTTCCAATGGTACCATAGAAAGCTACATTTTAGGAAATTCTTCTCTGTTTATTAAGGAAACCAATAAATGAAAACACAATTTTGAAATTTTTTATTATTATTTAATTAAATGTTCAAAATGATTGCTACCAATATCCTGGCATATTAAGAGATATCTCTTAAGAATTCTAAACATTTTAAGCCTAGGTATTTTGTTTTGGTTTATTTGCTATGGTTTTTTTGTCGAAAAAAAAATTTCTTTATAAATATTCGCATTTTATTATCACAGAATTTACTTTAAAAGTAAATTATACTAGTATTATTATTTTAAGAACAGTTGACTTTCGGTTCAGTTTAAACGAAAAGCAGCACTTCTTATCTTTAACAATGGTGTACAGCACAGCTGAACATGTAGAAATTATTTTCATTTATGGTTCCCAGGATCAATGTTTCTTAAGGACAGCTCAACGTTTTAACGAAAGGCGTCCAGGTCAAAATGTAAGCCCGGAGTATGTTCGCCAACTAGTAGCCAAATTTAAAGAAACTGGTTATGTCGCGAATAAAAAGAGAAATCAACCGAGACTAGCCGACGAAGCAGCGCAAATTGAAATTCTGGGGCAGTTTGCAATGAATTCAACTTTATCAACTCGTCAAGCAGCTGTAGCAACTGGATTATCTCGTGAATCAATAAGAAAGGTACTTAAATTTCATAAGTTTTATCCCTATAAACTGCACATACTGCAATAACTTGGTGACGACGACCCGGACAGAAGAATTCAGTTTTGTGAAATAATGACAGATAGAATTACGGCAGAACCTCGACTAGTTAAAAATATTTGCTTCAGTGATGAGTGTACCTTTTATTTAAATGGGCGTGTTAATAAGCAAAACTGTCGTTACTGGAATGACGAAAACCCCCACGTATTTAGAGAAGGGCATACCCAGTACCCCCAGAAAATTAATGTTTGAGCTGGTATATTGGAAGATGGTATTATCGGCCCAATATTTATACAAGGAAATTTAAATGGCGACAGGTATGCTGAAATGCTACAGAGGTCTATCGAACCACTAGTAGTGCGAGAATTAGAAAATCAGAGGGACATACTCGGAAATTTATCTTTAGAAGAACGCTTACTACATTTCCAACAGGATGGAGCATCTCCGCATTATGTAGTTCCCGTTAGGCAGTGGTTGGATGATAATTATCCCAACCAGTGGATTGGAAGAAGAGGTCCTGTTGAATAGCCACTTAGATCCCCGGACCTAACACCTCTTGACTTCTTTTTGTGGGGTCACCTAAAATCTGTGGTTTTTAAAACGCAACCTGAGTCACTAGAGCAACTTCAGCATAGAATAGTTCAGGAATGCCTTGCTATATCCAGAGAAACATTTGCAAATGTATGTGAAGAATTTGAAAGTAGGCTTTATTATTGTCTTCAAAACAACGGAAATCATTTTGAACATTTAATTAAATAATAATAAAAAATTTCAAAATTGTGTTTTCATTTATTGTTTTCCTAAATAAACGGAGAAGAATTTCCTGAAAGGTAGCTTTCTATGGTACCATTGGAAAGCATTTTTCAAGAGCTTCAAAATGATGTATCACTCGACCCCCCTTTCTATTTAAGATTTTAGGGGTGTATCTCACCCTGTCCAAGGGGTTGCAGATAAGGGTGGGATAATACGCTTGTTTTTGTTCCCCCTTCGTTTTATAGAAACTGTTTTTTGCGTTTTTTTCTTCAGTTTTTCGTTCCTAAGATATGGCCATTTTAAATTTTTAAATTGTCACCCTGTCTAGTATTAAACAGTTGTATAAAGAGTATGTGAATTCTTATAAGGAATAGAAGGTTTTTTCCCAGTGTATAATGTGTCTACACTTGAATTGCTATGGCTTAGCGACGATCAAGTTTGTAGAAAATGACTTCTATAATATATTCTCTTGCTAGACTTTGAATAATAGATATTCCTGCTTCTCGAGCAGGTCGTTCCCTTAGTATTTACTGCCGGCAAACGTTATGGGGGATGAATTTTTAATATAAATAAATGGCTTACTGACGTTTAATGTAGAGAGGTCAGCCTGAAAGGGTATTTCTTGCTAATTTAGGGTCGATGCAATAAGTTTTGTTTACCTGTATTTTAAATTTATTTATATGAAACAAGAATAGTTTTGGTTTTATTAACCTAGACCGATAAAACACCAAAACACAAAATTAAATTATAACGAAATAATTACAATTAACCTAAGCGTTTATAATCGCTTTTAGGTATTTTTGCCTCGTGCCTTGCATTTATACCGATTACTCAAAAACAACTAAAAATATCGAATTTATTTTAAGAAATAGTAAGTGATCTAAAATAATTTTTGATCGATTGAACACTTCATCTTCGTGTGATTAATACAGGCAAAGATAATTATAATTTTTAAAATGGTACAGGCCAAAACCTTACCAGTAAAATTAATGAACACAAGTATAAGTTCGGTAGTACTGAACAGCTGAAAGTTCAGTAATATACAGTGTGACCACTAAAGTCCGCATCATATGGGATTTTTTTATTAATAGCTTTATTCAAAATTTGACTTTGGCATCAAGTTCTGCTTCGATCGAGATGAAAATTAAGCAAAAAATAGTAGTCACGTGATTCGCATTATCTGTCAAATTTTAATTTTTTCCAAAAAATAATTCAAAAGTGGAATTATTTCTGAAAATATCGAACAAATTATAAAAAAAGTTTTTTAATTGCAGTTTCTAGCCCACATGCAAAATTTTAGCTGCATAAGATAATTTTGAGTTTTTACCCACCACTAAAATTTATTTTGCACTTAATGAACACTTTACTGATGACACTGTGTTCGTTATTGTCTTAATATTAAGGTGTATTACTTTCAGACACAAATTACGTTTTTAGAAATACCTATTTTATGAAGTTACCTTATACAGGGTCCAAAATAAATAAAATTTGCATCACATGCGACCAAATTTTAATAGCCCAATTTTGATTTTGAAGAAAAACACACATTTAATATGGCGCTACTTTAAAGAAAATGTATCTGAAATAAAGCATTGTCAAAACTAAGAAGTTTTATGTAGGTTGCGTTGAGTTCTTTTGCAAAAGTGGTGCAATTTACAAAATATGGGTAAAAAATCAAAATTATCTTATGCAGCTGACATTTTGCAAGTGGGCTAGAAACTGCATTGAAAATAGCTTTTTCTAATAACTTTTTTCGATACTTTCAGAAATAACCCCACTTTTGAATTATTTTTTGAAAAAAATTAAAATTTGACAGATAATGACTCACGTGACTACTATTTTTTCGCTTAATTTTTATTTCGATCGAAGCAGAACTTGATGCCAAAGTAAAATTTCAAATAAAGTTATTAATAAAAAAAAATCCCATATGATGCGGATTTTACTGGTCACACTGTATAACTATTTCGTCTAACTAGTAGTTTACCAAAATTCGGCTTTGTTGTTGTTGAATTTTTCTCTATTCTTAGCTACAATATTTATACGACCTCACGTTTGTTTCATTACTATTGGTTATTGTAATAATTCTGACATATTGACGTACAGGTGTCAAATTTTGACAAGAGAAATTTTTGCGTATTTTTTTCAACTCAATATACATACGACCTTATAGTTTTTTTATTAATATCGTTTTTTAAACGATTTGACATATTGATAGCTGTCAAATTTTGACAGGAGAATTTTTTGCTTCTTTTCCCGAAGTCTCCGCATCGAATACTATACGACTATGGAGAACTAGAGGGTAGGAGGCCGATCGACAATGGCAGCATTTTCAATTTCTGTCCCGGTTTTTTGGTTAGTTCGCTATTGGCCGATAGATGGCTCTCGCGTCCAAAGTGGGCTGATGTTGTCTTCTTCTTCTTCGTTTTTAATATGGAAAACTAGATCCTCCATAGTTTTTAACTTTTACTGAAACCCTTTATTTTTCTGTGCTTTTACTTTTGACAATTGACATTTTATTTTTCGAAATAACAAATAACGTTTGAAGTCAAGACAAGACAAGTAACGTTGTTGTTAATTTCCATATTTATAATGAATAATGGTACAATTTATAAAAGTAGAGTTTGCTTTGTGTCGGGGTGTAAGACAGGATCTTCTTCAAAGAGGAAACGAAGCCAAATAAGTCTCTTTCTAGCTTCAAAGGTAAGCTCACTTTAAAAAAAACCTCTGTAGCTAGAATGTTTAATACCCTGTATTTTAAAAACCAAGCATCGTTGGAACTTTATACAGGCCGAGTTTACTAATAAGTATAACAAAGTAAGTGTAAATTTATATAAAAGTCCTTATTTGTTCCTTAAAGAACTAATTTAAATAAAAATAGTTATCGCGTCCATAAGAAACCATTTATTTGATAGCCCACTTCGAACACGAGCGCCATCTTATGGCAACTCGTAAAGCTGAATTACCGATTCTAATTTGGGACCGAATCCAATGCATTGCGATCGGCCTCCTACCTCAAGTCCTCCATATATACGACCCCATAATTTGTTTCGTCAAAATCGCATCTTCGTTTTATACATGACAGCTGTCAAAATTTGACAGGAGAATTTTTTGCGTATTAGATTATTGTATTGTCAGCGGTTCTTGATAAGTCTACAAAATTTAAATTAAATCTGAACGTTTAAAGTGGGTCAAAATCGGGTTCAAAGAAGTCGGTTACAAACAAACATACAGGTGAAGCTAATAAAAGCGTGTTAAAAATAACTAAACTGCGTTCTGAAGCCGAGGTCGCGTCGACGTAGGCTATTTTGTACTTATATTACTGAAACTTAGTAGTTGTGTAGTGCCGTCGTTACAACGTTGGATTTGATTTAAATTAGAATGTTATAAAATATGACCAATACCAACGTTGTATCTAATTCATTAAGTCATAGTTATAGTCATAGTTATAGTCATAGACTATTATTTATACCCAATACAACGTTGCATGTAGTATAATATTAGTCGGATGTCGAAAAAATACTGCTTGGGTGCTGCCAGTCAGTGACGCATATTTGTTAACTCAGTAGCTGAGGCATAATCCCCCAAAATAAAGCCAGCTGATTACGCTTTTTTGTTAGTCTATATAGACAACATCTTAAACAAACATGTAAGCAAAATCTGCTATATTATTTTCTTGTAGAAAATTTTGCACAATGCGTGCTGTGTGTATTGGAGCGTTATCATACTGAAATGTAAAGTGATGACTGTAGGGATCGTTTATCGTTTCGTATAATCACATCATTTAGTATATTAACGGATACGGCTGCAGTTAGTATTCCTTCCACCATTTTCCAACTAATTATCTAGCGCTAATGAAACCGCAAACATTTATAGAAAATCGACCCCTTCGTTGGTTTTGTGGGTGTATATCTCATCATACCATGCCGGTATGCCTATATTAAACGGCTCGAATTCTCTCGTTTTAAAACAGATGACAGCAGAAATTTGTCATCATCAGCTGATATTGGGACATAATAATATCCACAGATTAGTAGTGGACCGTGATGAGCCCAAACACCGAATTATGAATTGTTTTTTTTTTTTTGCTTTTCGTTACATTTTTATTTTTACTTTCATTGAATTTTAATTAGTTTTGTGTGGCCAATTATTATTCATTTGACTAAAAATTATAGGTTAAATTTTTTTAATTATTTAGGATCATAATTATTAATGTGTGCCTTGCACGTTAGTTGATTTCATCGATATGTAATAAGTTTCATTTCATCTAAACGCCGCGCGCCGTTTTTCTCGAAAAGTTAGTTCGTGAAATTCCTGTTCTTAAATTGTTTGTTCGTAAAGGTTAGGTTTCTAATGAATAATTTTTGTATTTTGCATTATCAAGGTATTCTTTTCTGTTTCAAGAAAAATAGGTAGAAATAATTTCTCTGATTTAGGTAGGTAGGGGAGAGTTGGACAAAACCGGGTAGGTTGATAAAACCGGGTACCGCCTGATGGTTCAGCCAAATGCCAGAACAGCTTTCCATTTAAAACTCAGGTATTTGATTTCGAAGGAATTATTTTTAATATTGTTATAATTATTATTATTGTTTGGCAATAGTAAGGTTGAAATAAACTATTTAACATTATGTTAGCCTATATAATAGTTTAAAAAGGTAACCATATTAATATGTAATAGGATAGCGAACAAATATATAATTCTATTTTCTGGATCTACGTAACTTACATAAGTGAAATTATTATTAGATATTACTATTATTATTGTTTGTATGGCAATAAAATAAAGTTTTTAACATTATGTTAACCTACATACAAGTTTAGAAATGTAATCGTATCAATAAATTGCATTTTAACGAACAAATTCTATAAACACCATTTTTGGGTCTACGTACCTAACGTAAGTCAAAAACTGTTAAAGTAGGGTTTCCATTGACAGAAAAATTAAAACCCTGGCTATATTAAAGCTTTTAACTTTATGTTAGCCCACATACAAGTTTAGAAATGTAACCGAATCATAGCCAACAAATTCTATAAAAACATATTTGGGTCTACGTACCTTACGTAAGTCATATATTATGGGGATTTCCTAGACAGAAAATGTAATATCTGACTGGATTCAATTAGTTTATGTTAAACTGTAGGTATAGTATTTTACCGAGTATTTTACCTATAGGTATAATCGGAACAAATAATAATAATTTGCCCATTAGTTATAAGAGATCCTGTATAATATAACGATAAGTAAATGGTTTAAGTAAGCACTTTATTAATTTGATAATAGATGAGTTAACCAAAATGGTGTTTGTACTCACTACTAAAACCTAAATAATAAACACCAAGAAAATATGTCTTTGAAATATATAAAATCCAAAAGTAAACAATACAAAAAAACAGACACTGAAACACTTAAAAAACACCAAAACCGGACGAATAAACTGACGCGTGAGCTTGCTACGGCCCACTGCTGTTCTGGGAACTTTAACGACGAAACCAGATCAGCTGTTAATGTCAAATGTCGTTGTCTTCTGTCGAAACGCTTTGTTTCAAGAAAAAGTTAACTATACCTGCACTACGTTATGTGACAAGAAGACAAAAACGGCTTAAATGTTCAACAGGTCTGGTTAATACAGGGTGTCCCATATCTTATGGGCCGTAGAGTAACTGGAGATACTAGACATCAAACTAAGCCGATTAAGTCATATAAGTTTTTTCGGATTGTTACTCGTTCTAGAGATACAGGGTGTTGAAAGTAAAAGTTTATTATTATTATTATTATTCTTAATATTATTATTTATTTAGTTAAAAGTTTAATAAAGTATATTGAGGTCAACGGTGGTCACTTTCAACATTTACTAAAGTAAGCTTCTTGTTTTTGTTCCACTGTTTCGAATTTATTGCGTTGTGATAATTAAAATATTAATTTAATTATGTGCTATGTTTTTTTTATGCTTTGGGATGTTTAAAGGGAAATATCTCGAAAACCGTTAAAGATATTAAGATCAATCAAGTACATCTTTTTGACTCAGAAAATGCCCTTCTTTAAGAAACTTTAATTGAAAAATACCTAATATCACAGGTAAGAAAAAAAATCATAGATTTATGAAGCCCAGTGTATGCAACTAGCGCCCTCTAGTGTGAAACCTAAAAATTTCTACAAATTCTTATTTTTTGCTCATAAAAACATAATACTGCCAACTTTCAATTCAATTCATTAAACGGTTTTAAAATTATGGCTTATTTTCGAGAATAAACTTTTACTTTCATCACCCTGTATCTCTAGAACGAGTAACAATCCGAAAAAACTTATATGACTTAATCGGCTTAGTTTGATGTCTAGTATCTTCAGTTACTCTACGGCCCATAAGTTATGGGACACCCTGTATAATTAAAATATATCAGAAAATGTATTAATCAGAACCAAAAATACAATTTTTACGCTATAGTCAAATTAGAAAAATAGTAGATAGTTTTTGCAAATAGAGTTATCGATTTTTAATGCCGAATATATTCGAAACCGTAAACGCAATTCTTTCAAGGTATAAATCTAATTTCCTATATGTATATACTCTTCTTTTGAGCAAACTGAATATTTTGTTTCAGAACCAGTCGGTTGAGGAGTAATTTGCTTTTAAGGAATCGGTGAAATTTACGCGCTAAAAGATAAATAAAATTACCAACTAAACGTACAATAGGTCTGCCTCAAAGTGGATTTTTGCTTTATTGTAGTAAAGGATTTTACTTCTAGGATCCTCAACCACCAGATTCTTGGGTGGGAATCCGTGATGCGAGAAAAGAAGGAAGCGCTTGCTACCACAAAAGTGATTTCACTCAGCAGATTGATGGTTCAGAAGACTGCTTGTACTTAAATATTTTTTCACGAGAGGTGGGTGTGAATTTTTTAATAAATTTTCTTTTATTTTATACTCATTGACTAGAGACTATATACGCATTCTATAAAATGAATCTGTTTCATAATTTTATCTACCGACTCACGTGCGGTAAAACGAAACATTGCCGCACTGATTTAAGTGTAGAAAGGAGCACGTTACCGCGCTTGACACTTTAACTAACTTTTTTCAGAAATATTATATTTTAACTTTTTTTTTTAAAGTGTTAGAAAAACGATTTTTTGGTTTCTCACATTTCAAGATGAGCTTGGAAATGACCATTTGTACACGATGTACGCGTGGTATGTTTGTTTGGATATTCAAGATTCTTGTATGGGTTTTTGAGCGATATGATTCGTTCGTTATTTATGGTTGTTATTTAATTTTTTTTTCTATCCTTAGTATTTTACGTTTGTGCTGATGTTTTAAAACTGAAACCATGCTTGCTGTAGGTATATATGAAGCTATGCTTACTAAAAGAAAAATTTATATAATTTTAGGTGTAACCCATATATTTTTCAACTCATACTATAAACTTGTACTACGTTATCCTGTCTACGTGCCTGGTCATATTGATATAATATCAGTAATGGAGAATAATTTAATTTAAATTTTACCAAAATAATTTTTTTTGGTCTTTAAAGAAATTGCCCAGAACTTTAAGATAAACTAAAAAAATGGTCTTTTAAACTTAAATAACATAAGAATATAATATAACCATTTCAGTTGCCGGAAGAATCAGATAATTTAAAACCAGTAATGGTATGGATTCATGGAGGAGCGTTTCTTACTGGATCAGGTTCTCAAAATTTATGTGGAGCAGAATTTCTTCTGACCAAAGATGTGGTGCTTGTTACTATCAATTATCGTCTGGGACTTCTCGGTAAGAATTTTGTAATCGACTTGAAATTTAATGATAAAACACAGTTTTTATCAAAAATTTTCGAAATTTCATCGTTTTAAGAGCGGTTTGGGGTATTGAGAGTTAAAACTCTTTGAAAGGATCGTTTATATTAAATACATAATACTTTCTTAATACATATTTTCTATACACAACAAGTTTCAAATTTTTACAATGTCTTACAGACATACTTACATAAAAATTACCCTTTTGACATCTTCTTTTTAGAAGTGTTTTTTTTTTCTTCTTCCCCGGTTTATTTGGTTGTTTTAGATCCTTTTAATTGACTCTTTGACATATGTACTCAGTAGGTTTTAACTTATTTCTATTTTTCTTTACATTATATCATTTCGACACACCAATTTTTAATTCCTTAAAAGCTCCATTAAGGTTTTATACAATTTATCATTTTCTCATCTACTAAAACCATCAGCAATACATTTTTCTGTCTCCTGATGATGAACGTTACGTTACGTTACGTTCGCAACATGTAGAGACCTCTAAACAAACTTGTGTTCTATTAAATTTTGTGGATGAAGACGTTTAGTTTTTTCTTTTCTTTTCATACTTTCAACTCCACTTTAAGCTCGGACTATTTCTTCAAATTAAAAAGAATATGGTTAAAAACTAGGAAGTTAAGTAAGATTTATTAGGAATTTAGTAAAATACCTTTAAAATAGTATTATTTTACATTTTTGGAGTTGTGGAATTAGATTCCTGCCTTCATTTAGGTTTTATATTCGCATCGTTTGCTCGAAAACAAATGTCGACTTAATTTAAGAAGATTAAAACCTTTTAAAGTAATTTTATAGACTTGACTTTTGTTCTATTACGTACCTATGCTAAAATAATTGGCAGCAGGTGGTATAGCATAATATTTCAAGTATTTCTTAATAAAAATAATATAAGTTTGATGCTACTTGATGTTTACACTATAAGGCAATGTTTTCTTTATTATTCATTTGCTTTTTTGACACCGTTATATTAGATAAAATAAAAATATATATTTAAGAAAAAGTAAAGCGCATGCATTCAATTCTTCTTTAAATGTACGAGACGAGACGAGAATTGACCCATTCTCGTCTCGTCTCGTGAGGCGAGAATTTTTTTTTATCTCGTCTCGACGAGAAACGCGTTTTTCTCGCTCGAGAGTGCCATTGTCTCGTCTCGTCTCGTCTCGTCTCGTCTCGTCTCGTTTTTTCTCGTGAGTAGGGAATCATAAAAAATATTTTTTTATACGAATCTTAAAGGGGGTAAACATTTAAAAGTATCTGGTCGTCTCGCAGAAGGGTTTAATATAAGTCGGTTTGTTAGTCATGTGACTTAGAAACTATTTTTCTTAGATCAACAAAATATTGCAAGCGGCCATAAGACATAATTCACGTAATGTAATAGGCTTGGCACAGAGGTATTTTCAGTCCAAAATATGCGGGGTGGTAAAAGATACAGAATAGAGAACGATTTATAATAATAATAATTGATTCATAATGGAACTGCCCTTCTTTTATTATTTATTTTTTGGCATAATTCGGGGCATAATTAACTGCAATAGTTTGGAAAATATTCGACTAAATAAAGGGATCAGCCCAGGCCCAGAATGTCATCCGGGGAAAAACCTTAATTTTTTTATTACATTAATAGAAAGTGCAAGAGAAAGAACTTAAAGAAGTATTTCCGAAAATGCTCTATTTGACATATCAAAATTTTAAAATCCACTTTATTTTTTGCTCCTTTTACCCAAAAAATACAAAAATTTATTACGAAAAAGCTTAATTTTACGCAATTAGGAAAAATATTGTAAGTAACATGTGCGAAAAGTTTCGTTTCCACACTCACTTAGTGGCATGCCCGGACTTGCTTCGAACCGTTCGTGCAACTGCCACCTCGTGCGGAAAAGTATCATTTACCGCACTTAATAATTATTTTCAATAGCCAAATTCATGTCTGAGACCTGTGTAATAAAATGAGGCAAAATAAGACATACACTTGAATCATTCGTACTGAATGTCACTTTACCTATTATATTAGACTTTTTATTTTTAATTTATTTACTAATGTCATAAATTGAGACTATTAACTTAATGCTATTGTTTCAATAACACTAGTTTCATGGCCCTCCGTCGTCTTTATCTGTGATTTCCTAATAAAGTTTCGGTTGATATACAGGGTGTTATGAAAGTAATGTCAAATATTAAAACTGGTAAGAGAAATATGAAATGAAATTCACGCTTTTATTAATGATTTTTGTGTGAGAAGTTTTTGGCGAATTTCGAATTTTTGATACAAAATTGTTAAATTTAGTCAAAATCTATCGTCTTTCGCCTTGTGAATGAAATTTGACTGGGGTCCTTTTCGATATTGTGTTTTCAATCGAAAATGCTTTCTTTCAGATTTGGTTAATTATTTAAAAATGTCAACTACTAACCGTAGACAGAAGAAAGAGGCTAGACAATTTGATTCTGTTCTCTTGAATATCTGTTTTAAGGTATTTTATTTGAATATACACAAATATTAAAAAATGTGTTTTAAACTGATCAACCACTCAAATATTTATTACAGTATTTTAACAAATACCTACATACATACTTACTAATAAACAAATATGTATATGCCTTAGGAAGGTATCTAAGGATGCCTATTTTCTAAGTATAACACGTTTTTAATGGCATACATATTTATTTATTAGTATGTTATTTTTTAATATTTTGTATTTTGACAACGCGGCTTTGGAAATGCTTTTTTTGTCGATAAATTAAAATATATTTGACAGTTAGTTATCACTGAGTTTTATTTGTTCAGTTTTGTTATTTTTAATGGTAACTAACTGTCAAATATATTTTAATTTATCGACAAAAAAAGCATTTCCAAAGCCGCCTTGTCAAAATACAAAATGTTAAAAAATAACATACTAATAACTAAATATGTATGCCACTGAAAACGTGTTATACTTAGAAAATAGGCATCCTCAGATACCTTCCTTAGGCATATACATATTTGTTTATTAGTAAGTATGTATGTAGGTATTCGTTAAAATACTGTAATAAATATTTGAGTGGTTGATCAGTTTAAAACACATTTTTTAATATTTGTGTATATTCAAATAAAATAATAATTTACGCCTAAACCGTCCCTCGTATCAAAAAAACACACGTGATCTTTTTTGTTCTAAATAAAGGGGGGATTTATAAGAAAAAAGTTAAAATAAAATAAGTCAGTGGTGTAGCATAGTTTTCACAAAAAATATGATAGTAACATTTTGTACCGACGCCACTGGTTAAATTGACGAACGTGTTGTACTTTGAAAATAAGTGTCATTAGATGCTTATTTAATTCACAAAATTTCATAAAAAAAAAATAACTCGTTAAGGAGTTATTTAAAAATTATTACTATTTCTTTTAACATTTCAACACCCTGTATCTCCGTAACGAAGTCGCCAAGGACCACTGTTTATAAGATTTTTTCATGTTAAAATATTGTCAGCAATTACCTCCCGAAGTTTGTCAAAGTACTTTTGAATCACCCTGTATATTAGGAGATAGGTACCTAAAATTCAGTGTTCTAACAAACGAGAAAATTCGAGAAAATTCGAGAAAATTCGAGAAAAAACGATAAATTTCTCGACGAGAAACGGTCTTCTCTCGTCTCGTCTCGTGACTTCTCTCGAGAAAAAAATTTCACTCTCGTCTCGTCGAGACGAGACGAGACGAGACGAGACGAGACGAGACGAGACGAGACGAGACGAGACGAGACGAGACGAGACGAGACGAGACGAGACGAGACGAGACGAGACGAGACGAGACGAGACGAGACGAGACGAGACGAGACGAGACGAGACGAGACGAGACGAGACGAGACGAGACGAGACGAGACGAGACGAGACGAGACGAGACGAGACGAGACGAGACGAGACGAGACGAGACGAGACGAGACACGAGAATTTCTCGTCTCGGCGGCATCACTATTTAAATGTATGAATACAGGTTTTTGTTTGCAAAATGTTCACTCCCTAGGTCATCAATATTATAAATAATTATAATAAAAAGTTTTTACATAGGTAACTAAAGCGCTTAATCTTGATTGCCCATTGAGTTTCTTAAATCACTCTTAATTCATTTTAGTGCCGAAGAGTACTTTTCACTGTCATTATTGGAATGGTACATAATTTTTTTTATTGCAAGTCACAAGTACAAGTCCAAAACACAAACAAACGAACTCCATAAAGGGTTAACGGCATATGGGCGATTCGGCATCATCTTCATATCTAATGACCCGATGAAACAAACACCACCAGTTATATAAATGTTGCAAATACAATCCGCATATTTGATAACTAGTTTATCTTTGTCTAACGCAAAGTTTTGCTTGCAATAATAATAGCGGGGAGCGGTTCGACTGTGACCGAGCACGAAACAACCCGAGGTCTGGCGAAGTCGTCGGTCGGCGAGCTAATATATTTGTTTCTTTTTAACTTCCATAAGCGCGTATGTTTGTTTCGCTCTTAGCTTCCAATTCATCTATGTAATCTTCTATTTTAATATAAATCCACCAGGTCAACTTAAAATACGGTCGAGCGTTTCAATCTTTATCGGGGAGTTTTCGCATGACACTTACAAAAGCCATCGGCTAACCGATATCGGCCGATTCTTACCCGATACGTGCGTAACGGTACTTACACTTTGAAGCTTTTGCATTTTTTAAAGGGTAATCATTTTTATTTGTTTTGAAACATAAATTAACCATGTGCGTCATTGACCAAATTACCTTATGGACAAGCCGCGCCTGCCTAAGGGATGGTAAGTAAGGATTCCGTACTGTATTCTTAAATAATCATCCTGATCTGATTGATAATACGACAGTTACGACAGAAGATCTGGCAGTTTAATTCTAATAGATTGTCACGTGTTATCTACTTGCTAAATTAGCAATATTAGGAACCCTTATTACGAACTTCCGAAGAGCAAATTGTTTTTATTTTTAAGGCAAATTTTTATAATAATTTTGTTCTTTAAGGTTTTCTTCAAATAAAAGAACCAGCAATAAACGTTACTGGTAACATGGGTTTCAAAGACCAGGTGGAAGCCTTGAGATGGGTAAAAAGCAACATACAACAGTTTAATGGTAATCCGGATAATGTAACTATTTTTGGAGAAAGTGCGGGTGGAGCGTCTGTTCACTATCATATATTGTCACCACTTTCTAGGTAAGAATCTATCAATTGTTATCTATATCATATTTATATATTATATTATTTATTTTATAGTACATTATTTATTTTATAGTATCCAGCCCTATACCGGGTGTTTCTCAAAAGACGTTCACCCCTATAACTTTTTTATATTTAAAATGAAATTTTGAGATTATGCATAAGAGATGAGTCTGTATATATTGGCATAATTTTCAATTTGTTAGCACTTCCGGTTTGACCGGAAGTGACCTTAACTTTGATATTTTAAATGGGACATATTGTATATTTTTACTTATTTGGGTTCAGCATAACATTATGAGTAAAATGACACCTTACTTGTCATTTTTTGACGTGTTATAATATTTTTATGTTTATTTTTTACAAATTAATTAAATCAGTTAATTTGTGGTCAAGTAGTATATGAAAATTAAAATTATATCATAATAGTTAAGGAGCTAGCGTGCAAAAAACGCCATAGTCGGCTGCCCGTCAGTCGAGTTTGAAAAAACGTTGCCATTACTCCACTGAAGTGCTTGAAGTTTTGCTTTTGCCCATCAACTTTAAGATTTATTGGCAATAATGACATAGGGCGATTGGCCATAGTGAGGAGCCCGTCAGTCAGGTTGAAAATTGGGTTCTGTAGGTTGCCAAGATCATGTATCTAAAATTTCGTTGCGATCTAACCACTAGATCGTGAATTAGGCCAAATGGAAGATTATAATTTGTTTTTTGACCGCCATTTTGTTGGTCATAGTAAGGAGCCCCTCCAAAACTTGTTTCTACCTCTTCGTTAGGATAAAATGACAGCAAAAATGCACTTGACTGACAAATCGAATCACGACGTTCTTCCCTGGGTGACCTACAAAATCTCGAAAAATCCAATTTTTCAGTCTTTAGCATGGCTTTTTCAGAAATTCAACCAAAATCATCAGTCAATCAATTTTCCTGATTTTAAGACATCCAATTAAGTAGAAATCACAAACGACTGACATTTTCCTCGAATATTTTCAATTTGGCCATACTTTGAAAATTTTCTGATTTTGGACTTTTTTATAATGGCTCAATAATGCTGTTCCAAATGGACTTAAAAGTAAAACAATGTATGACGATGATGTTTGATGACCTAAAAAACGTTTCAATACATAACTATCACCTATTTACCCCTTCCTCCACCCCTCTGCTACCCTCCACCCCTATGCTACCCTCCACCCCTATTCATTCGTTGAATTTATGTTATATTATATTGGATTCAGTAATCAAAAAATATAGAATTTTTGCCACAAAAAGATACGATAACCAATTTCAGCAGTAAGAAATGAATAATTACTGAAGAAAATCGAAAATTAAATGGGTATTATTTATTGAATGAAATTGTTGGCATATTTGGGTTGAGCAAGCTGGGTTGTGTTAGTAACATTTCAATTTCAATATAGAAAAAAACAGATATTTAATTGTTGATTATATTGTATAATATATATATAATATATAATGATTATATTAAGTAAAAGTAATAGTTACAATATAATCAACAATTAAATATCGAATTAATTAAATATCTGTTTTTTTCTATATTGAAATTGAAATGTTACTAACACAACCCAGCTTGCTCAACCCAAATATGCCAACAATTTCATTCAATAAATAATAACCATTTAATTTTCGATTTTCTTCAGTAATTATTCATTTCTTACTGCTGAAATTGGTTATCGTATCTTTTTGTGGCAAAAATTCTATATTTTTTGATTACTGAATCCAATATAATATAACATAAATTCAACGAATGAATAGGGGTGGAGGGTAGCAGAGGGGTGGAGGAAGGGGTAAATAGGTGATAGTTATGTATTGAAACGTTTTTTAGGTCATCAAACATCATCGTCATACATTGTTTTACTTTTAAGTGCATTTGGAACAGCATTATTGAGCCATTATAAAAAAGTCCAAAATCAGAAAATTTTCAAAGTATGGCCAAATTGAAAATATTCGAGGAAAATGTCAGTCGTTTGTGATTTCTACTTAATTGGATGTCTTAAAATCAGGAAAAATGATTGACTGATGATTTTGGTTGAATTTCTGAAAAAGCCATGCTAAAGACTGAAAAATTGGATTTTTCGAGATTTTGTAGGTCACCCACGGAAGAACGTCGTGATTCGATTTGTCAGTCAAGTGCATTTTTGCTGTCATTTTATCCAAACGAAGAGGTAGAAACAAGTTTTGGAGGGGCTCCTTACTATGGCCAACAAAATGGCGGTCAAAAAACAAATTATAATCTTCCATTTGGCCTAATTCACGATCTAGTGGTTAGATCGCAACGAAATTTTAGATACATGATCTTGGCAACCTACAGAACCCAATTTTCAACCTGACTGACAGGCTCCTCACTATGGCCAATCGCCCTATGTCATTATTGCCAATAAATCTTAAAGTTGATGGGTAAAAGCAAAACTTCAAGCACCAGGGTGTTCAGTGGAGTAATGGCAACGTTTTTTCAAACTCGACTGACGGGCAGCCAACTATTGCGTTTTTTGCACGCTAGCTCCTTAACTATAATAATTAACTTTCTAAGTTTCACAAGCATTTAAAAAATGAAATTTTTTTTCCAACAATTTGATACCATACACTCCTATGCTATTTTAAAATTAACACTGAAAGATTTGCCTTTTTCAAAGCCACCTTTATACGTCTTTAGAAAGGACGCAGGGCGGCAATAATGCATAATGCTTTTAAATTTGCGATTGGGACTTAAGGCAAATTTTTACGTGTCAATTTTAGAAAAGCATAGGAGTGTATGGTATTAAATAGTTAAAAAAAATGCTCGTTTTAAATATCCTAGTGAACTACCATCGTTCCATTTAAAAAAATGGAGTAAACGTCAAGAAAACCAAATTAAATTTTGTAAACGCTTGTGAAACTTAGAAAGTCAATTATTATGACATAATTTAATTTTCATATACTACTTGACTATAAATTAACAGATTTAATTAATTCTAGATTGAAAATAAAAAATAAACATAAAAATGTTATAACACGTCAAAAAATGACAAGTAAGGTGTCATTTTACTCAGAATGTGAATACCAATAAGTAAAAATAAACAAGATGTCCCATGTAAAATACCAAAGATAAGGTCACTTCCGGTCAAACCAGAAGTGCTAACAAAATGAAAATTATGCCAATAAATACAGACTCATCTCCTATGCATAATCTCAAAATTTCATTTTAATATCTATAAATACTGAAAAGTTATAGGGGTGAACGTCTATTGAGAAACACCCGGTATAAGCTGAAATACAAGATTTCATTAAAGAAGTTAAATATTAAAAGTAGCAAACTTTTCGTTTCATTTTATTTTGCGCATCAGCTTTTGTAAAGTCGTTTAAGTTGATATCCTGAGTAGGATTGGTTACAATTTTTTTGTATTATTTATTCTTACATAATAATATACAGTGTGTTTGGAAAAACGAGGTCAATCCGTTAACCATATATTCCTTGAGCAAAAATAATATGACATTTATAATGCCATTTTTTATTTTTGACCCTCATGTTCGACATACAAGGCGTCAAACTTTGAAATTAAAAACTATTAAAAGTAAATATCGTGGCATAACGGACAAGTGTGTAACTATTTTTTTATATTGTAATACACAGAGATCCAAGTTTAATGGATACCCTGGGGCGGGTAGACCGCATTCTGGTGGGTGCCAGCGTTGATCTATTTTCTGGTCTGCAAAATGGCAGATGTTTTCGGTGAAAACGCGAATAGCGTTGCCTATACTTTTTTTTATTTTTTTATTTACTATTGTTAAAATGCATATTAGCGTTAAGGATATTGCCAAATAGTGAATGGACAATTATTTTGAGCACTTATTGACGAAAAAGTATTAAAGATGGATAGAAGGTTTTTTTATTTTTCCATTATATTAATTTTTGTTTGTTTCATATAAATGACAAGGAACAAAAATTTAAATATTGGTACTTATGTACAACTTAACAGGCAAAATAGTCAATAAAAACTAGGGTTATTTAAAAAAAAATTACACAGGCCTGCATTTTTTAACACTTTGAAAGTTGATTTAAAAATGTTTTCTAGTAATTGGGTAGCGCTGATTTCAAATCTGCTTTCAGTTTTTTTATATCACGTAAGGTTATTTTTCAAACCGGTAAAATCCAAAAATATAAAAAAAAAACGATTTATTTCATTTATAAGCTAGTTTTTTAATATATTAAGGAAAAAAATACAAAAATATACAAAATATACACATATAAACTATTATAAATGATTATTTATTTGTTACGCTTCTTCAAAAAACGTTGTCTTTTTTCAGAAAAGCTTTTTTTGGTTGTTTTTCTGTTTCAGCTAAAGGAAGATCTCTTCTTAATGTCCAACAGAAATCATTTTCGTGTCCCAGCGCCCCTGGTATCTTTTTTCCATCTTTTTAATATATTAATGAAATCTTTCACCTTGCTCTTCACCCAAGTCCCCAAGATTTTCCGGGAATTAGTCCAAATGGGAATGTAAAAAGTTAATTTTTATGATCATATTCTGAAATTCCTGAAATTTTCCAGCATATTTTCAACGATCTCAACATAGTAGTAATGTATAGGTTCAACTTCTTTAAAACCATTCCATGCATGTGTTTCCTTATCTTCCATTACCTTGTCAAATTCTGTATCTTTCATCAAGCTGCTAATCTGCGGCCCTACAAAGATTCCCTCCTTTAATTTTGCCTCTGACAGAGCCGGAAATGTTTTACACAAATATTTAAAACAATTTCCTTCTTTGTTTAATGCCTTAACAAATTGTTTCATACGTCCAAGTTTTATGTGAAGTGGTGGAAGTAAAACTTTTTGAGGGTCAATAAGACTTTCGCGAATTACATTTTTGTTTCCAGGTGTTAAAGTATCTCTTTGTGACCAGTCTCTTTTTATCCAATGCTGTTCTCTATTCCTGCTAGCCCACGCGCACAGGAAACATGGAAATTTAGTAAATCCAGACTGCTGACCTAAGAGAAGACCTAAAATTTTTAGATCTTCACACACTTCCCAGTTGTGATTTTCATATTGTATTCTTAAAAGTAATTCCTCTAAATTTTCATAGTTTTCCTTTAACTTAACTGTATGGCCTACCGAAACAGAAGCAAAAACATTGTCATTATGTAAAAGAAAGCTATAAAGCTCGTTTTTGAAGTCGATAAAAAGTCTCCAGTCGGAAGGTGTGTAGCACCACAGAAAATCATTTTTTATTTATCAATCATTTAGAATTTAAAGTACTACATTCATTTTAAAATGTATTAAAACGCCTATTATAAGTTTTTTTTTTTTATAAAAAAAGGTCTGTGGGTGATAGAGACCAATTGTATTTTAATTAGTTATTTCTATATAAAAACTAAACTCAACAAACCGTGATAATATTTTTTTTGTTATAAAAAACTACCACAACTTAAAATTTTAATATCCATTTTTACAAAAAAAATGTACCTGTGATTCACCACCTCCCCGGTTTGAGATCGCAGGGTATTTCAAACTGAATATTTGCAAGTTGGTGAGTGGCAGAGGTTCTGGGTTTAAGTCCCAGAGGAAGTGTACAACTTTTTTTCAATTTTAGCAACATTAACTACACTAAGATTAACATTTGTCATTTAATAAATAATATTATGTTTTAATAATTTTTAGAGATCTTTTTCATAAAGCAATTCTACAAAGTGGATCCGCACTGAACCCATGGGCTGATGATAGCGATCACAATGCAGTACAAATTGCGAAAATTCACGATCCAAGCATTTCCACTCAAACTGAAGCTTATAAAGTTCTTAAGAGTTTATCAGTGGAGGAATTGTATAAAGTTCAAACTACTTTTCTTTCGGTAAGAGAAGGTAAAATATATAAATTAATTTTAATATCCATTTTTTTATTCCAAACTTACCAGGTAATTTTTGTACTTTTACCAAATATAAGTAGATATAAATATCTGGCAGATAGGTCTCTTATAAACAAATTAAATATTTTTAAAATATTTTAGCAAAATTACAGCTCTTTCTCATCACTCTATTTTGCCCTGATGGAGCCTTACCTAACATATACAGTGTGACCAGTAAAGTCCGCATGATATGGGATTTTTTTAAATTAATAACTTTATTCAAAATTTAACTTTGGCATCAAGTTCTGCTTCGATCGAGATGAGATTTAAACAAAAAAATAGTAGTCACGCGATTCGCATTACCTGTCAAATGTAAATTTTTTCCAAAAAATAATTCAAAAGTAGGCTTATTTCTATAAGTATCAAAAAAAGCTATTAAAAAAAGTTTTTTTAAATGCAGTTTCTACCCCACATGCAAAATTTTAGCTGCATAAGATCATTTTGATTTTTTACCCTTATTTTGTAAACTGCACCACTTTTGCAAAATAAGACTCAATGCGACCTACATAAAAGTTTTTAGTTTTGACATGCTTTATTTCAGATATATTTTCTTTAAAGCCATATTAAACGTGTGTTTTTCTACAAAATCAAAATGGGGCTATTAAAATTTAGTCGCATGTGATGCATGCATGATTTGTTTTTGACCCTGTTTAAGGTAACTTCATAAATTAGGTATTTTTGAAAACGTTTAGTTTGTGTCTGAAAGTAATACACCTTAATATTAAGACAAAAAAAAACACAGTGTCATCAGTAGTGTTCATTAAGTGGAAAATAAGTTTTAGTGGTGGGTAAAAAATCAAAATTATCTTATGCAGCTGAAATTTTGCACGTGGGCTAGAAACTGCATTTAAAAAAGCTTTTTCTAATAACTTTTTTTGATATTTTCAGAAAACACCGCACTTTTGAATTATTTTTTAGAAAAAATTAAAATTTGACTGACAGATAATGCGAATCACGTGACTACTATTAGACAAATTTGGAAATTTTTCATAAAATCAGCGAGCAACTTCCATTTGTGTCCATGATTTATCTCCATAACCAATCATCTGTAGAATTGTTATTTTGTGCATTTCTGTTACATAAAACATTTTTCTGATATGCAATTCAAACGACTATAACACTGACAACTACTGACATGCAGACAGACAATAATTTGCTATGGTCAGGAGTTTTAAACAAAAGGAAACAATAGTAATTTACGTTACAAGACCGGAAAGTAGTGTTTTTCAGTAGCGGAAAACACTAATTTTCGGTTGCGTGACGTACAATATTTTTTTTAAGACCGACACTTCGATATATTTTATAATCTACGCGAAACAAGATTGACATAAAGAACAAAATTAAAAATCAACGAACTGTCACTCGACATTAGAGACTTTTTGCACCTCTTAATTCGTCATTCTTTTGTGGTTATCGTTATTCTGAGCATGCGCAATATCAGAAAGGTGATCCGCTATGGTTAATAACCATAACGGACTCCGTTAGTTACGGAAGGATAAGGAAGAGCTTATCGTTATCCTTGCTTAAACTGCATGGTTGCCGGAACATACAAACGTTATGAAGGATCATTGCTATGAATTAAAATTGTGATAAGCAATTGATTAAAATCCAAAGCAATAGTAGCTTTACATTAAAATATACAACTTAATCAAATTATTGTTAGGTTAGGTATTTTATTTTGTTTGGGTGCGCCGGCGCCAAATTAATAACTACAGACAGAACGTATAGGCGCTGCAAAATCTCTGGTTTTAACAGTGACGCTACTCGTTATGTTTAATAACATTAACCATAACGGAGCTAAAAACTGATATTAATTTAAGAGGTGCAAAAAGTCTCTAATACATCGAAATGTTGTTGTCATAATAACGAAATCAAGGTATCTTTTATTATCAAAGAGCGATTGGAAAAACAAAAAACAGGGTGACAGTGACATTAGAGACCGGAAAAACGTTATTTTCTAGACGAAAAATTGTCCAGAAAGTGTAAATTTTCTGGTCCGTTTTAAAAAAAACTATTTAAACTTTTTTTTTATTTTATATTAGTAAAAAGAAACGCTGAAATACAATAAATCTAAAAACACTTAATATTTCTGAAACAGTTAAAGATAGGTATAGGATACTGTACATGAAATATATCTAAAATTTTCTGTAAAATCCAACCATTGAATAATATTATAGGGTGTTGTATTTAAAATGAGAAAGTTGGTATTGGCCACGTTACATGACACACCCTGTATAAAAAGTTTTTATTGAAAAAAATGCGCAACTAGAAATACCAATCGACGGGTGCAAGCGTTTTTTCGGACACGCCCCTATGTATTTATTATCGAATTTATTCCATTAGGCTGATACAAACTGTGGAATTTTTATACAGGGTGTTTCATTAAGGTCGAAGAGCGGCCATATCTCGGAAACTATTGGGCATAGAAATTCAGGAAAAAAAAATTGATAACTAAAGTGGCTATGAGAAAATCCTGGAAATAATTTTTAAGTTTCGCATTTTGCCGCAAGGGGGCGCAATTGAAAAGTAAATTTTAACATTTTAGATATCTCCGAAAATTGCACGTTAGGTATATTTTTAATAACACCATTAAAAAGCTTGGACAATTTTGCATAATTTTGGTCCCATGCTTGTTGGCGTACCGACTTTAGTAAGAGTGGGGGAAGCTGTTGAAAGTGTAAACATTTAACTCGCTGTGACTTCTAAACGACTTATCCGATTTTAGCAAACTAAAGACTGTTTGGAAGAGAAATGTATGCACTTTCACCAATCTTATTTAGTTGTCAATAATAGTTCTCAATAAAATTGCTAGAGGGCGCAATTTGTAATAATAATAGTTTTTTTGATTTCATCCCGAAAATTCAAATCATACGGTATAATTATGATACCATAATCGAAAAGTAGATAAAATTTTCCAGAAAAAATATAAAAACCGCAGCTCGATATCTTTGTTCGTTTCAGAGTTATTGCACAAAACATTAATTTTTAATACAAATTGCGCCCTCTAGCAATTTTATTTGAAACTATTGTGTACCATTGAATACAACAATTAAAGGTACTTACCTTTCTCTTCCAAAAAAGCTTAAATTGAGTGAAATCGGATAAGTCGTTTAGAAGTTACAGCGATTTTAATATTTTCACTTTCATTTGATAAGAGTGGGAGAAGCTATTGAAAGTGTAAACATTAAAATCGTTGTAACTTCTAAACGACTTATCCGATTTCACTCAATTTAAGCTTGTTTAGAAGAGAAAGGTAAGTACCTTTAATTGCCTTATCCAATAGTACACATTAGTTTCAAATAAAATTGCTAGAGGGCGCAATTTGTATTAAAAATTACTGTTTTGGCAATAACTCTGAAACGAACAAAGATATCGAGCAGCGGTTTTAATATTTTTTCTAGCAAATTTAATCTACTTTTCGATTATGGTATCATAATTATACCGTATAATTTGAATTTTCGGAATAAAATCAAATAAACTATTATTATTACAAATGGCGCCCTCTAGCAATTTTATTGAGAACTATTATTGATAACTAAATACGATTGGTGAAAGTGCATACATTTCTCTTCCAAACAGTCTTTAGTTTGCTAAAATCGGATAAGTGGTTTATAAGTTACAGCGAGTTAAATGTTTACACTTTCAACTGCTTCCCTCACTCTTACTAAAGTCGGTACGCCAACAAGCATGGGACCAAAATTATGCAAAATTGTCCAAGCTTTTTAATGGTGTTATTAAAAATATACCTTAACGTGCAATTTTCGGAGATATCTAAAATGTTAAAATTTACTTTTCAATTGCGCCCCCTTGCGGCAAAATGCGAAACTTAAAAATTATTTCCAGAATTTTCTCATAGCCACTTTAGTTATTAATTTTTTTTTCCTGAATTTCTATGCCCAATAGTTTCCGAGATATGGCCGCTCTTCGACCTTAATGAAACACCCTGTATAAATAATATGATAAAATATATTTTATTTAAGATGATGGAATGGAAAAAAATCCTTTATTGATGTAGTTATTCCTATACTACGTTTAGACTTCATGAACGCCAGCCATCGCCGGTGTAAATACGCCTTGGCCAATAACAGCAGAAGGAGCAAGGAGAACGGGCTGTTATTATTTAATATAGTTTCGCAAAAAAAACTGTTAAATTAAAATTTCTAAACATGGTCCAGATTATTTGTCAAAAATTTAACTTTTATTCTGTTTTTTTTATTTTAGAAAGTCGAACCAGGTATGGTGTGTCCAATAGGTTTGGCAATAGAACCCCGTTTTAAAAAGGTAGCTTTCATGAATAAAAGACCCATTGACATAATAACTTCGGGAGAATATAACAAGGTGCCAATGATTTTTGGTTATACGAACAGAGAAGGTATGATAAATAAGATTATGCCCATGGATACCTGGTAAAACTTAAAACAACTTTTACTGTTGTTGACACTTTATCATTAACTGACTGTGTATATAAACATGCACGATTTTTTTTTTAATATTACAAAAATTTATAAAAAAATCATCGCATGTTCAGGCTAGGTAAAAAGTATCAGATGCTTTTATTGACCTTAACTAGAAATTAAAACTTAAATAAAATAGACTTCTTGACTCAATCGACTTCAGTGATCTTTCTTTTAACCGATTTTAAATATTTTTTATAACATCGGTTAACTAGATCAGTTAGAATTAGAAAGAATGGGGTTCTCAGATTAAAAGTGGCCTGGAATTGTTTTTGATTGTAAGTGACAATAGCGTGATTATAATGGATAACGCAATCACAGTCGTTTGCTACATAGAGAGCCAAACAGATCAAGTACTAAATCTGAAATACAAGAATATTTATTAAAAATTTTTATTTATTTAGAATTTAGTTACAAAAAAGAACAATTTTCAGACGCCTTAAATACACTGAACATTAGAAAACAATACGTAAGTATATAATAACTTGGCGGAACAGATGGGTCATACTCTCTTACGCCTTCTACCGTATCATTGTTGATTTAACTCCACAGAGAATATGTGGCACCAATATCAAAGAAGAATCAAAGGTGAGAGAGAGCAAAAAATGTTTCCTCTACCCTAAATGTGTATCATAAATTTAATTAAAACTGGAAGGCTGAAAAATTTCAGTTATCAATCTAAATATCGACTCTGACAGTAAAAGAGAATTAGGTTTCGATTAAACAACATTATTAATTATAAATATTTTATTTGTTAGTATTGTAGAATTAGTTAGGACACAATGTTATAAGTATACAGGGTGAGTCGGGAGGAACGGACCAAACTTTAGAAGCGTAATATACACGCAAAAACAATTTGGAAAAACCCATATGTTCTTATTCGATAATCATTCGTTTTCAAGTTATAGAGTAATATCAAATAAAGAAAAGTTCATATACCTATTAACGGTTTTCTATTCATAGCGTTCTTTTAATAAATGTTCAAAAATACCGCCATTGACTTCTAAACATTTTCTGCTTCGTCTACGCGGATGGCCCGGCCCGTTGCTCTTCTAATTGCTTCATGTCTTTCTTCTTTAAAATTGGCTGCAGTATTTCTAATACGCCGAATTAGTGCATCCCGAGGGTCCACTTTTACTTTGTACACTTCATTTTTAAATCAGCCCCATAAACAATAATCTAGTGCTGTGAGGTCTAGAGATCTTGGATGCCAATTAATAGGACCACCGCGACGATGTTGCTTGATCTGACGAGCAAAATGTGCAGGAGAGCCATCGTGCTGGTAATACGTGCCTTGTGATATTTACAGGAACATCATTTAGTAGTCCTTGTAACTCATGTTGTAAAAAATGTAGGTAGTTGTCTCCTGTGAGGCGATTCTCCAAAATGAAAGAGCCATTTAAATAGCTATCGAGCACACCACACCACACGTTAACCAAAAACTTATGTTGAAAATTACTTTCAACTGTTGCGTGGGGATTCTCGATTGACCATACATGAGAGTTACGAGTATTATTAATACCGTCACGGGTGAATGTTGCTTCATCTGTAAAAAGTATACGCGATACGACACGATGATTATTTATCCACCGACAAAATTCAATACGTTTAGCATAATCTTCCGGTTTTAGGTGGTGTACTCTCAGTACATGGTATGGATACCTATAAGCCTTGCTCTTGGAGTGTGTTTAATACTCTTTTTTCTGAAATGTCCAATTGAGTACCAATTCTTCGTGAGCTGGTCGTTGCATTTTCGTTTACTAAATCCAGAATATTTTCTACTTCTCCTAAACGTCGAGTAGCTCGTTTAGATGTAATGTTGGCACTGGGTAGCTTACCATTCTCGCACAAATTGTTAAAACTCTGATAAATCCGTTTCTAGTCGGATGTCTGTGATGTGGATACCGTTGACGATATTTTTCAACAGTAGCTGTAGCACTTCCATTACAGAAACCATAAATAAAGACCATATTTGCATATTCTAAATTTGAATAAGTATTTGGCATTTTGTAACACTTCAATCACTCAACCTTGAAAATAAACGTTTAATTACTGCCACAATACACAGACATATTGTCAATACAACATAGATGTCAAATAGTTTAGAGTCTTGAGCATGGCATACTCTAATTACGTGAAAATTTTGATAAAAGTGTAACGTAGAAAAAATTTGATATTGCGCTATAACTTGAAAACAAAAGAATATCGGAAAAGAACATATGGGTTTTTTTACATTGTTTTCGCGTGTATAATATACTCCTGAAATTTGGTTCGTTCCTCCCGACTCACCCTGTATATTTAAGACCATATGAATTTAA
Organism: Polydrusus pterygomalis; assembly: GCA_963969555.1. Lineage (NCBI taxonomy): Eukaryota > Metazoa > Arthropoda > Insecta > Coleoptera > Curculionidae > Polydrusus > Polydrusus pterygomalis. The sequence goes on along the minus strand of OZ018380.1, from coordinate 33,369,117 downwards.
ATTAGAATTCATTTTTTTTTTTTTAATCCGTCACTGATTTCTTCTCCTAAAATACCTGTTAACCTGTTGTAAATAATAAATTTTGGCTAAAAATTTTCAATTTGTTAATAATTGATGTCAAAAAGCCAAGACGATATACTTTGAGATATCCTATACAACATTTCTGCCAAACTGTTATTACAGTTACAATCAAAGTATTCTAGTTAGTTAATTATTGATTAAACCGTTGTAGGTACAATCCAACAGTAACAACAGTCAAGAATTACAGTTAATTTCATAAAAATGTTGTGCATATCTACCTCAGCAATGTAAATTAGGTTTTAATATACTAGTACTGATATTTTATTTAGTTTTAAAATATTAAATCGAATTCACTTTTAATAGGTATAGAAATAATGAAAAGTAAAAGGAAACAGGGTTTTTTGCTACTAATTGTATGTAAAAAGAACTATTTTTTTACTGCCGCGTGTATATAATTTTGCTTTGGATGTGGTTAGAAGTTGTATTACCAAACTTTTAGTGAGAAAGTTGAACTCTTCCTTCTCCATTCCATTAAATAGTTTTATAACAATTAATGTAAAATTATGTAATTTATAAATCGGTTTTTAGGAATATTATTCAGCCAAATAAGAAAACAGAGTGGAAAAAAGGAACCAGTTAAGGCTGAAACTTTTTTACCGCACAACGTAAATTTACAGAAAAACTCAATAGTAAAAACTACATACGTCAAGAAGATTCGAAATTTGTACTTCAATGGGCCTGATGAGGATGATAATCTTTCTCTGGTAAATTTATTTCTTGATTATGACGTTTCTAACGCGAAATTATACCATGTGATTTTGGTACTTGGAAAACATTCAGTAAATCCAGTACAGTTTGTTTGGGTTTGTTCGGGTTTGTTCGGGTATATTCGGGTTTGTTCGAAAAATCCTCAGATCTTGATATTAACATTTTAAGTTGTGGTATTTTTTATAAAAAAATATTTATACAATGTGTCCCAAATTAGAGATATGACGATTTCTATAATTTTTTTTTAAATGGCAACCCTAGTTTTATATAATAATAATAATAATAATAATAATAATAATAATAATAATAATAATAATAATAATAATAAAAGTTTATTTAAATATTTTTGTGACATTTAATGCTAATATATAACTTTTTTGTATAAACTATAAATTCCGAACTCAGAAGTAAAATACTTGTTTTGAGTTAAATAATATAATATTTTTGTCAAGAATATATTTCATAATTCAGGCACAACTAGATTATAATATAAAACGAATATGACAATATTTTATTGGTATATTTTATATCACTATTATAGTATACGAATATACAATAGGTTATGTATATAATATATATATTTATTTATTTTATTCATTATAACTTGGTATATTTATTATTTATTAAGGATGTTCTTGAATATATCTCTTGGATTAGATAATATCCAATTTTTAATTTTATTTCTATAATTTTTTAATGATTTAATTATTTTAATTGACTGTGGTAGCGTACTAAAAATATATAGACTCGTATTTAAAAAATGTCTGTGTGCTATTGTTTCATTTACTCTATTTTTATATGTAGTAGTATTTTTATGACGAGTTTCATGTGTGTGATTAATATAATTTATTTTATTTTTACGTTTAAAAATATTTATATATACATATTAAGAAAAAGGTTGTTAATCTCGTCCGTATCATTCATGAGTGAAAACAAAAATATCTCGGCTTAGCGGACTTTAAAGAGTGTGTAAAAACCTGTTTTTTGCATTGAAGTACACAGGGTCTCCAAAAACAATGGATTCCCTGGGGCCGAGTAGACATTGACAGCTGTTTCGCCCTTGTTAGAAGCTCATCAGAATGCCACAACCCGAAGCAGCTCCATGATAACCCTGCAGCGCATTTAAAACCTGCTTAAAAAACCAGCAGGTAGTAAATAAGCCGCAGCGCCATCACATGGAATCAACAACAATGCAAATCACAGGTCACTGGTTTGAAAGTAAAGAATCAAAACAAAACGGAGCAAACACACTTCAGTATGGGGTACAACATTTAATACTTCCCATAACAGTCTGCTTGATTGGCAAAATTCAGAAATGTTGCACTAGCGTACCCAATCAGGGTGTGTGCTATCCGTTACAAAAGCCATGTGTATAAAAAGAAAAAAGGTTGTTAATCTCGTCCGTATCATTCATGAGTGAAAACAAAAATATCTCGGCTTAGCGGACTTTAAAGAGTACATATTATGTTGCAAGAAGATATTTGTTTAATATACATTTTTAAGCTATCTTTAAATAGTAAATCAGAAGAATATTGGTGGTGTTTTTCGTAAATAATTTTCAAAATGTATTTTTGAATAGTTTCAATATTATTAAGTTAATTCTTATTTATGCCTCCTCATCCTATATTAAATAATTTAAATCTCATATCTTACTCGTTCTTTCAACTCCTCAAAATTTGACGAGGAATAAAAATTTGAGACTTAATACTTATGTAAAACTCAATATGCACTTTTGAAATAGTCAATAAACATCTAAGGTGGCCAAAATTTAAAAAAATATCGATACCGTCATATCTATAATTTGGGACACACTGTAACAATATTTTTTTTTATAAAAAAACGACAATTACTGGATTTACTGAATTTGTTTCACGGCACGAACTTACAATGTATTTTTCCACAAAACTTACACGTAATGAAAAAACATTAAATTCGTTTTAATTAAACGTAAAACCTGTTCTGAAGAGAATGATATCTTTATTGACTGAAATAAAATTAGATTAATCATTCGTCCTAACTCTTACCAACCTAAATTACTTCTGTTCTATATTAAATCTTTGGATGTTGCACAAATCAATATTTTTATAGTTAATTAGGCATTAACTGAATAATAAAATTAGCCCTCTGTTATTTCCACATCCATTGCCATAACGCACCATAAATTAATCTAAGAGTAAAAAACACAAGAAAATTTTGAATTAATAAGTGCCTCAAATATTTAACAGCATTACAGTTTTTTTGCCTTGTTACGTTCTGATTCTGTTAAAATAACAGATTGGTCATGAAAACGGTATCAAGAATTGTAAGGAACTTTCGTGTTTTGTTTGTTTTTACAATAAAAAATTAAAGGCTATAAGGAATTAGACACATTAAGGGGGAAGGGGTTAAAGTAGGAAAAGGAAGTTAGAGGGAATTAGAGAGAATTGTAAGAAAAAAAGGCACTGTTTGCGGTCGTATAATTGTACATGTTCATGTCAATCTGACAAACAAACTGACCCCACGGAGAAGGTCTCGCTGTGACCATACTCCAGCGGATAACTTAACGAATTTAATATGACACGAGCCAGATACGCCGATAAAACTTTACGTGTATGTGGCGAGCCGAGCTTCAGCGAACTCTGTAATATCTGCCACGGATGAAATCAGCCGGTTTTAACCCGTCAGTAGATTTGCTAGGTTAATTTGGGACGCGTATCAAGTCGTCCAACTTGATTTGAACTTAAATTAAAATAATAATAATAATAATAACAAATAATGTCTCCCGATTCACGTTACTTGTCAAAAGAATTTATTTTCAAATGTACTTCCACCATGCTTAACAGGTCTGAAAGTAGCATTATCCATCCTTAAATATTGTTACGGAAATCATTTAGTTCGTCTTGTTGAAGTTCTTTCAAGAGTAACATATTACTCAGTTCATCTCTACGAGAAATACATTTTTTTACTCATTTGCTTCGTTTTTTTGATTTTTGTTTATTGGCAATAAATACATACGCTATGGCACAAGCTATAGTGCGCGTCTTCTACGACTGGTGTTTATTTTTAAAGCTCACCGAGTACAAATAATTCCGTGTCGATCTAAAACCACTGGCCAAATCTTTCAGGAATTTGAAAAGATCGCGAGCCAAGCCGAAACTGTTATAAAACGTGAGTTTTGTCCCATTAACAAGAAGATTTAATCAGGCGCATATAATCGGGTTGTTAAGTCGGCGAGCCAAGTTCGGCTGCCCAAAAATGACGATAGTTTTGATACGTGCCGAGCCTAGCTGGCAGACCAAACCGAACGGATCAAATCGGTCCAACTTATATGTTGGTGTATGGGGGGCTAATAGATAATTAACCCTAAGAAATGTTACCTCTACAGTGTCAGTCTTAAAAAGCTGTCTTGTATGCGAGTCTGTAATGGAATTTTTTTGTTATTAGAACTTTGAGGTTAGCAATTATTAGCGTTTGTTAATATTTTGAATTTTTCAGTGTAATTTACAGAATATTCAAAATTTAATGTGATAACTTGACAGCCAGCGGTTCTTATATATAATCAAAAACGGTCAACATTTCCGAAATTCACGGGCAACCAACGGCGTCTCGCGAAACAGTCACTAGGAATACTAGGATCGCAGGTAAAACCTATTCATAAATATGAATGCCATCTTGAATGTGAGAAAGTGGATTAAAAAGTACAATAGCTTTGTTTAAATGGTATAATAAATAAAGAAAAGGAGAAGTTTCAGATGGAAAATAGCCAATTCGAATGAATTTTTCTTAAGCTTTTAATTAGTTTTGTCGCTTTTAACACATCAACCATATCATAAATTGATGATGACACCCCAAAGCATAAAAAGGTAAAGGTTCAATCCTTAAAATATTAAAATTGTCCTCATGCGAATAACTTCTCTCCTGCCTTTTACCGGTGCTGGATCACTTAAGAAAATTAGTCTTTTAATTCTGCATGGCAACAAAAACCGTGATTTCTCTAATTCACCACCTAAGAAGACCTTAAAATATATAAGTTGTGAAACATTACATCTACAATCGACAGACAATAACAGCGTGTTGTTACTGTCACGAAAATGTTAAAAGTTTTAAAAGAAAAAGTCCTGGTTTCCTATCGACTGGAAAATAAGGTTGTGTTGTAGAAAACTAATCATAAGAAAATTGGACTTTTCTACAGGAATGTTCAGAGCAAGGTATTATCTTGAAGAGCGTGGAAACATAATAGGGCTGAGAGCTTTTTTCGATATCAAAAAGTTGAGCCTATAAAATGTGTATGTTAAGTACCTACTAAAAATTATTATTGAGAAACAAAGCATTTTGGTATTGAATAATAAAATTGATTAACTATAGATTTAACAAGAAAATTAATGCGTAGAAAATTACTATACACAAGATATTATTTTTAGTTAATGTCAGATGCCTGGTTTATCGCAGGAATTATTGGAAGTGTTAAGAACCACGCCCAAACATCAGCCTATCCCGTTTATTTATACAAGTTATCTTTAGATACTCAGCTGAACATAATTAAATCGTTCTTAAAGATACCACATATATTTGGTAAGTTTATTTTGAAATAAGGCTTATAATATGCTCTTGGGGTAAAAAAAAAGTTTTTTAACTTTTCTGTAAAAAATAAAATCAGTTCTCTCTTTTATACAGACATGATCATGAAAACTTGAAAATAATGTTAGTACGTACAGGGTGTCCAGTTTTCGACACTTTTGACGGGTATCTCAGTTATTAGTACAGATAGAATGATGCGGTTTTCGCAAACCTGTAACACTTTTTTGTGAAACAAACGATGCCCTTAACGGATTTATCATGGCCATCTTGGTTTTTGAGATACAGGGCGAAATTGAAAACGGTGCATTTTAAGACACCCCTTGTATTTTAGTTATCTTATACTTTATCGAAAATATAAGAACGGGGTATTATACAGTTTTTTACGTAGAATCCAGTGGTGTAGCTAGTATTTTTTCAGGTGTCCCCATTTTTGAGAAATATACCAAAGTTATGTTTTTTTAAATGGAACGCCCTATATATTTGTTCATATTTGCATTCTGCTTACTGAGAGGTTTTCAGAAATATATAATAGTTGGCACTTTGTTTTAACAGGAAGGTTAAAATTCATATTTTTTAAAAAATTGGGAGCAGGCCTTGGATTTTGTTTCACTAGAATAATTAAATTGTGGATTAAAATGCATACTTTTTATTTATAAATATTGTTAAATATGGTTGCGATTCTCCCTAATACAACGCTGACACATTTCGGTAATTCGTCTCAAGGCGTTTAAAATTATTATAGGGTGGTTTTGTAGAAATTGAAATGCTAAATGGGTAGCCTGTCGAAGTTCCTCTACAGTTTTGTGCCTGATATTGTATATCTTGCTCTGCAAAAAAACCCAAAGAAAGAAGTCCAACACAGATAGATCGGGCGATCGCGGTGGCCATCTTACAGCTCCATCTGTGCCTATCCATTTTTGTTCTTTATGCCATTTCCCTTTTCTATATTTCTGCATGAAGTTGAAGGAGTAACGGTTACATAAGCCAAAACATTTACCTTATCTTTTTCTCTATTTTCCTTATTGTTTGTTTTAGGTCGAGGCTGTATAAAGGTTCCATGTTCAATTAAATTTTTCTTTATAGGGAAAATCTATAAATGGCTGCCTTCTTTCAGGCTATCTATGAAAAATGAAATGAAAATAATTAAACAAACACTCCGTATATAACTTTAAAAATGGTCGTTGTAAAAAATAATAATATGCCTACCTATTGAAATATAAATCGGCAGCTTCATGGGAGTTTTCATGGCTTTGTATAAAGCATACCAGCATATCGTATTTTTCATAGTTTTCATACTTTTGGGCCATCGTTGAAATTAAACAATATCATAAATAAATTATGAGTAACTTTTTAACCTTAAATACCTAAATACAATTCTGACAAGAGCTAAACGCCATTATGAAAATTTTGTTTTATAACCTGGATAAGTCAAGGCCTACTAGATGTTTTGTTTATTCCGATGATATACCTACCTAACAATAAGAGAGAATTACTTTTTACTATTGTAAGTATTAAAAAACTTAAAAGTTTGAAATTAAACTATAAAGTAATATTGATGGTGTAGTGTATCGTCAATTTATTTTTATTAAAATAAAATACACGGCCTACTGTCAACTTAAATAAGCTTGTTATTTAAAAAATATGAATTTTAACCTTCCTGTTAAAACAAAGTGCCAACTATTATATATTTTTGAAAAGCTCTCAGTAAGCAGAATGCAATTATGAAAAAATATACAGGGCGTTCCATTTAAAAAAACATAACTTTGGTATATTTCTCAAAAATGGGGACACCTGGAGAAATACTAACTACGCCACTGGATTCTACGCAAAAAACTGTATAACACCCCATTCTTATATTTTCGATAAGGTATAAGATAACTAAAATACAAGGGGTGTCTGAAAATGCACCTTTTTCAATTTCGCCCTGTATCTCAAAAACCAAGATGGCCATGATAAATCCGTTAAGGGCATCGTTTGTTTCACAAAAAAGTGACACAGGTTGGCGAAAACCGCATCATTCTATCTGTACTAATAACTGAGATACCCGTCAAAAGTGTCGAAAACTGGACACCCTGTACACTATAATTTTTTAAATATAATTTTCATTTGATTTAGCTAAAACAACATACAAATCTGCAATTCAACAAAATACAGAAAACTTTGCGAAAATTTTCAAACAGGTCATATTATCTAAGTCAGTTTATTGAATTTTGTCAATATTAGTAAGTTTTGGCCTGTGTGCGCCCTAAAATGCCCTTTGTCCTGTGAAATATCACTTGACGTACCTACTTGTTATATAACGTTTCAGGTTGCTCGCATGCAGACGATCTAGGATACCTCTTTAAAACCTTATTAACTCCCCCGATTGAACCGGGAAGTAAAGAAGATATAAGCCTAAGGCGCATCTTAAAACTGTGGACAAACTTTGCGAGATCCGGGAATCCAACTCCGGAAGTAGCGGAATTAGGAATCAACTGGAAACCGGTTATGGCTAGACAGATAAATGCTTTGCATATTAAGGAGGCACTGACTATGGAAATAAATCCAGATAGCAAGAGGATCGACTTGTGGAGGGAGATTTATCACCAGAGTCCGGCTACTATTAAATATTTATAGGCTTAAAATATATGTATTTAGTGACTGGCTGCATCAATTAAAATAAAATGTTATTTTTATTTAAAACGGTTACATAAATTAAATAATCGCATAATTCAATTATCTTCTCTTTGAATCATGCTTAAAACAATGCTTTAACCAGTTTTATACTACTGTACCGCAGTGGATAACTTGGGAACGGATTGACATTAACATGAAACTTAGATAAAAATGATTAGGAGTTCTTAATATGACGTTGATATCTCTGACCTTGAGCCACTATAGTAGCCACTGGTCTATTTTGAAAAAATATAAGCCTGATGCACCAATGGTTACTATATAATGGTCATGAATAAAGTAAGCCTTATGGAACCAAAATATTTATTTTAAGAAAATACAAAGAAAACGTTAAACAAAAATCACAGTTATGACTTTATTTTGTATGCCATATCCTAAAACCAGAATGAATGCATAAAACTAGAGCTCCCTCGCATTTGGAGCATTGGCATCTGGTTCTTTTTTGTATGTTATTTTTCAAACATTGTTGACACCAAACTACTAATGTAAGGACTACATGACCAATATAATGGCCATGGTGGGCGGGCTGTTCTCTGAATCCTTTCTGTGTGCCACACAACTAAATCAAACCTTCTATTTTGTACCGCGGCAATTCAGTACTCGTGTAAAATTCTTTAAAATGCCGGCCACTATAGTGGCCGCGGTACATTTTTACAACATTTTGTGGCCATTATAGTGGCCAGTCGTATTCAACGTGTTAAAAGAAATAACTAAAATAACAGCTTCAATCATAATATTATTTACTACTTAATAATGCTTTAGATCAAATTCAGCATTTTGATTGATCAGGTCAAATCGTGCATTATTTTCTAGGCTGATCAAGTTCTCGGTATCAACTTCAGTGGATCCTAATAGTAGGATTATGTTTAGAGATCGGATTTAGTCGAATTTCTCTAAGAACACTCCGCATCGTGGCTTAGTCACTTGTCATTTATGGCACCAACGAATACTTACACCAGGAAGAAGACAAACAAGCATGTTAATTGGTCGAAGCAAAAATGTCATTAAAGAAATGTCAAAACTGTCAAAAAGAGCGCCACCATCGTGTCTGGTTGGAACCTCAAGGCTAGAGGCGGGACGTTTAAACGCCCATAGTTTTGTTATTTTTTTCTGGCGAAATATTTTAAAGTAATATTTAAGCCAAAAAAACTATTCAAAATCCCGTTAGTTGATTTTATATGTATAGTAAAAATCAAATAGCAGCATTCTGAATAACCTTTTCGACTAAATATCACTTTAAAATAAAATACTCTATATTGTTGTTGGTCTAGCCTCGAAGAAAATAAAAAATAAAACTCAAAAATGCACATGACATAATTTTATTAAAATATTAAAATCACAATAATTACCATTTGAGTCTGTCTTATAATTTCTCGTAATCTGCTGATCGAGTTCCTCGTTAACTGGTTTTTCATTCATTCTCTACTTGAAGCTTTCTAAGCAATGTGCATGCATTTTGAATAAGAATACATATTTCCATTGTCAGCCTGGAAAAGCGGAAAGGCCTGGGTAAAAACTTTTTATAGCTAACCTTAAGGTGAAGACAAAATCTTGTCTCCAAAATTCATTCTTTCACATAACGAACAGCTAATCTAAAACAAAAAATACCACAATGTAAAAAAACCAATGATCAGATCATGGAAAAAACACTTCCGAGTGGGTTAAAATAAAATTATTTCCACTTGAGTTTAGTAGGCAGAGAATCTACAAAAGGTTTAAAAAAGATCAAAAAAATAGATCGTATACATTGAAATGAATATTCATTTCAATGATCGTATAATATACATACATAGAGGGCAAGAATCAGCAAGATTTAAATTAGTATCGTAGGGTTTAGTAATTAAAATATGCGTATTTATAGATTTACCAAAATATAGGAGAAAATAATCGGCACATTTTGTTCAATTATAATAATAAAAAATGTATGTTATGATTTGGATTTGTACCTATAAATCATAAAAATAATTAATCAAAGTTAGCAAACTTACCTTTAGCAGAATGAAATGTAAACAGGCTCGTGTTCATGAACAATATTAATAGAAAAGATCAAGTTATACAAACTCTCTCATAAACTTTGTCAGCCATTATCATTTTATTTTAAGGCGAGGTTGGGCTGGGCGATTTCATTATTTTTGGCCGAGTCCAAGAAGACACTGAACGTTTAAAAATAATTTAATGGCTCGGGTAATTTGTAACATAGATCTGTCTCTGTCTGCATCAAGTTACCTTCGCTATATAAAGAGGGACAAGTATAGCTTGAACGAAGAAAGGTCGCTTTTCTTAGTAAACACATTCAGTTTAAACAAATAACGACGTAGGAGTTATATTAACTCATAAATGATGAGGACCTTAGACAAGGATAGACGACAAGGATGGGGACGGTAAACGTAGAGCGGTTCTATTGACAATTGTCTGGCATATGTGACGTCACACTCTGACGTCACATGCTTCCATTCCGCCAATCTTTGTCTCACCGGGCTGTATGGCACCCTGTCGAAATCTGATCTATTTTAGGTTAAGAGGTTGGCTACAGAGACAGAAGACAGAACCGGACTAAGTTCATTTGCCTTCGCCTTCACCATCTTCTAAACTTTGTAAGGGTATTAATATTTTATTAGCATTAAGTATGGCTTAGTTGGTTGGTTCGTTAAAGGTGGGGGTCGGGTTCGACGTGTGGTCCAAGCTTCTTACACTGCAGCCTTCTGGCTTATTGTGTGCCCCAGTATTGTTAGAAAATGTTTGTTCCTCCTACGAGGTCCAGTAGTTTTCTTTCAAGTTTGTCATGTGGGAGGTTATCGCCGCGTCGAATGTTTCCGAAGATTGTGAATCTTTTACGGTTTAGCGCTTCGCAGCTGTATAGGATATGATAGGCGGTTTCGTCCTCTTCACCGCAAAGTCTACATTCAATGGGTTCATTATACTCTCCCATTCGTTGAAGGTGTTTTCTTAAGTGACAATGGCCTGTTAGTAGGCCGGTCACTTGCTTTAGCTGGGTACGCGTCAAGAGCAGCATTCCAGCTGATAGCTTCTTCGAGGGCCTTTCGATAACGGCCCGTACGTGTGCCAGGTGTACCGTTCCATCGAGATAGATGTTGTTTTTTTGCGCCCATCTGTATGGCTTGCAAAGATATAGCCTATTAATAGCAAGCACTAGTGACGCATCAATAGTTCGTTACTTTTTGATTGTATATTCAATGCCAAGTACCCTTTTTTGAAGTTCAATTACCTACAGTTTTTCGTTTAAATAGATTGGATATATGAACTAATAACACCGAGAAAAAAATTTAGTTAAAATAACTCGATATTTAGTTAACCGAACTATAATCTGTAGTAGAATAGGCCCCAGGTTAGATTACTTGCTGATTTTAGTAAATCTATTTTGCTAGAATTATCTATTGGTTGCAACTAAAAATACTTGCTGTTTTCTGCATAGTTGGAGCTACTATAAACTTTTGTTGCGCTAGCTAAAAGTATTTAGTAGTTTTATTATATAACCTATTAAAAATAGGAAGGCATTTAGTAAAATAAACTAAATGCATTAGCTGTATTTGGTATCCTTACCATGCTATTTAAACTTATTCTTTTGCTGTGTTACACACTTTTATTTGTAACAATAAATTCATGATCTTACTTAAATTAGATTAATGTATTTGCAAAAGCTACTATTTCTTATAGCTAACCTTAAAAGTTTATCTTGCTAAAAATGAGATTTAAAGATCCTTTTTTTTGTTATAATAATACCCTTACCATTTCATTTTTTGTGTTTTAACGGGTAAAATAAAAATAGATGTGAATTTGTACCTATTTTTATTTCAATAGAATTTATTTAGTAATAACAAACTTAAACAATAACAAGATCAATCAGAAATCTAGTAGATACATAATAATATAGATTAAAGAAGTAATTTATAGTAGGTACCGACCATTTGCTTAAATATTTTTTGGTTTTAGAACTTCAGCTAAAAATATAACTAAAAAATTGTTAGTGGCGTGAAGACACAGTTTTCAAAATTTAAAAAGTTTTATGAGTCCTCTTCGATTTAAACCCAGAATCCCTTGGATACCAGTCGAACGTTCTATCAATTGCACTACGGAGTTTCCAGGCAGTAGCGATGTCACATTGAAATTGAAATTGTTGCTATTCTTTCTTCTAGAACTCTAGGGCATCAAAGGTCTAAAAAAAATTAGTTTGATTAGTGTACCTATACCTAGTAAAAGTTTATTGGTAGTTTTTGTTAGAGGTCATTGAAAGAATAAAGCCAAAGTCCCATGAATTCGGCGTCCCGTGCAAAATTTAAAAAAATCTGGGGTTATAAAAACTTTAAAATTTTTTAATTTCTGTCACTAGTATTTGTTTTGTGCAACCTCTTAACCGAGAAGATTTTTTAAATTGACAGACAAAGAGTAATTAGACACAGTGACAGGCGAAAAATACATTTTTAGATATTTTTTTCACTTTTCTCTTTGATAACACGAGAACAGAATTGGCCTTGAAACGTTAGAGTCGTATATTATACATTTTGTATAGATTAAGGTTCTGCAAAAACAAATAAGTATAAAACACTATATAGATATAGGTTAGAGTAGAGACAAAAATATTATTATAGGTAATATAAAAAAAGTCACTGATAATAACTTCTACAGGATTTTTGTTCTATATATTTACTTTTATTAATTTTAAAAAAATGGTTTCCCTTTACTGTGCTGTAATATTTAAAAACTGGATTTTAAATTTGAATTCTTTACTACTTAACCAAAAAAACACCCTCGTAATCACATCTAAAAATTAATTGGCACTTACCTATTATTAATATTGTTTTAATTTCTGGATGACATCAAGCGTTCGTGGGATTATAAAAATAGTTGGTTGCCCAAATTTTTTCATATTTATTAATCTGTATGCTCCAAGCTCCAAAATACACATAACAATATGGCGTCGGCTCTATCATTTGGATTAAATTCCATTTTGATACTGAAATAAAAGAATAATTGGTTATAAAATATCCCAGGACCAAATAGAATGCAGGGGCCACCCGGCAGGGTGCCGTATCCACTGTAGGTACTTGCTAATAACTTTCAACTTACCTAAATACTAAATAACTATTATGAAATAATCAAGACACAAACACAAAAGAAAAAATTCAGGTATCCATAATTTGCGTAAAGCTAAATGTTAATGCCGCCCCGCCATGTCGGAGCTAACGTGTAAATAGTGGTTTCGTGAAGTTTTGTTACGTATTCGAGTACGCCGACTCCTCGCGAACGATTACCTTGCCTAGTAATGTAGTTAAACATACTACTTCGTCTGAGTAGAATTTAATAAGGATATAGCTAAATCCACTAGAAAATTTGGTCACCAGTAAGACTAAATATTATTTCCAGTTGTATCTAATAGATCGATGGTAGAAACTATTTAGCAAGAAACTTTTTTAATTTGAAAAAGTAGTCCATGCTTAAAGTGGAGTTATAGTATAGGAAAGAAAGAAAAACTAAAAGTCTTCCTCCACAAAGTTTAATTGAATGAAACAATCAAAGGTCTCTACATGTTTCGAACGTAGAAACGTTTATCATCAGGAGACAGAAAATAACATTAAAAAGTGCTGATGGTTTTAGCAAAAGAGAAAATGGTGAAGGACCTTAATGGAGCTTTCGTGAAAATAAAAATTGATGTGCAAAGCCACATAATATGGAGAAAATATTAAACTTTCAACATACTAGGTATGTAAGAAGTTGGGAAAGGGGTCTAGACCAACCCTATAAACTGGGAAAGAAGAAAATAAAACCTTTCTATAAAGAAAGTATTAAAAAATTAAAATTTGTTTAATAAAACATTTTGGATAAATGTCAGAGACATAGAAAAAGTAAATTGGTAGTAATTAACATACTTAGTGCAATCTGTAAAAGATAGAAATTAAAATTAAAATCAAAGAATAAAGTAGAAAACTTTTTGAAACCTATTTTCTTGGATAAAAGTAAGTAGGTACTTACGAAAATTGCGTTTTAAATTGTCCTTTGGGGTACTGAGGTTTAAGGCTCAGTAACCCCGCAAGAGGTTAATTTAATTTTTATTAAATAAAATCGAAAGTTGAACATATTTTGAAAATTAATCGAGAGTTTATTCACTCTTCCACGTGTTGGGACCAAAGTGGATAAAATGAATTGATTGACAGCTATACTGACAGGTAGTATGGCGGTGAAATTTAAAATTACATAAATGAACAAGCGAAAATTATTCTTAGAGGGAAAGCTCAATTAAGGTTGGGCCGATATGATACACTAAACTATGTAACCTAACAGCTAAGAAAGCGGAACGAAAATCGTTTTAATAAGGGAGAAAAACAACTTAGGTGGATAACAAAGTAGGTGTCCTAAAGTTTCTGTGTGGTTGCATGTGTAGAAGAGAAAATTAGATGTGTTTATATACGTGTCACAGAGAAAGGAAAGGTATTCTGTAGTGTTTGTTTTGTCTCTTAAGGATGAGAAAAGGAGTGTGTGCATGTCACAGAGAGAAAAATGGCGGGCAGTGATGTATGTTGTGTCAACTGTGAATGGAGTAAAGGAATGTGAAAAATATTAATTTTTTTTAACGATGAAAAAATAGTTTTGTGGTGTATTTATGAAAATAGTGGTGATGGTTGTTGTAGAATGAATTTAGTAGTCATGACAAATAGAAGAAAAATTGTTTTTAACAAAATTGTGATTAACAAAGAACGATATAGAAGGAGAAGATAAATGCAAAAGTTATATTTGATCATTGAAGTTGAGAGCATTGAAAAATTGAGTGCAGCTGTGTTGAATTTGATCATTCAGGCACAAGACACTCTCGTTATTTAACATTTTATTAATCTCAAGAATTTCTAAAAGATCTAATTTGTTACCTTTGTTACAAAGAAACTTTTTTAGTTATCAATATGCTATTTAGTTAAATTAAATAAAATAATACTAATCCTTAATAGATTTTCATAGCAAAATGATTTTTGTTGCTACAAAAACCCTAATAGGCTAAAGTTGCAAGTTTTTTTGGTACTTTAACTAAAGAATTTGCCATTCTTACTCATTTCTTCTCAGCAAAGAAATTTAGTAAACTAATTTTCTCGGTGAAAAATGTAGGAATGACAACGACACAGGGATGTTGGTGTAGTATCGATGCTACGTTGTCATTATAATTTACGTTAGCCAAGCAGTGCAAAGGCGCCAACAATGCCATGTGTTCCTAAATACAAACAGTGATTAGTTCGCAGTGAGTGCAAGGTTTGGCAACCTATTATAACTAATCTGTAATAATAAGTGATAATAAATGAAATGTTTATTATTGGTAATAGGCCTAAAATGGTTTATTGTACTTGCCGTTCAACTTTATTAATTACTTATTAAACACCAAAAAAATTTAGTATCTGACAGTCCTAAAGTAAAATGCTAAATCACACACATTATTTAGGTTAACAAATTATACCAATAATAAACATTTCATTATTTATCATCATTTGTTATTATAAATTTAGAAAATATAGCCACAGAAACACTTCAAAAAACATCAAAATCCGAAAAATAATATAGTGCAAATGGACGACTACGGCCCACTACCAATGGAAGCCTTTAGGAACAAACCATTATCAGCTGTTAATATCATGACGTGTGATCGTCAAATGTCGAAATGCATTGTTTTAAGAAAATGCTGACTCTATAAGGAAGTGAAAGCACCTTAAAACAGAATCGGCATTTTGGAAAATATTATTTATTATTAAAGAGACTAAAACTTTACAGCCAATTAGTACTTACTACAAAGGACACACATAAATAACTGACATTCGCCCCTTTTGTTTCTTATGTTGAATTATACAAAGATTTTTAAAAATGATTAACTAACTAGGCAACTTTGACTGTGAATAGAGTCCGCTTACTTGATCAAAACTAGCTCGAACACGTTAATATTAATTGTTTGTAATGCATTTTTATACAGAGTGAAACAGAAAACGTGCGTCAATTTCTTTTTTTTTTAATAAAACACTTTGTATATTTTTACATTGTCAAATTCTCTAATCAATTCTGAATATTTTTTTATAAAGTATGTGCTATAAACCTATTTTTAACTGTTTACGAAACATCAACATTTTAGTTTTGAAAATTATCTACATGAACTTGTCGCCATCTAAAATGTTTCCAATTTTATCTAATGTTTCATTTTTTCCCGGTTCAACTGTACACATTTTTCACCTGTCAACATTTTTTAAGTTTATTTATCAAGCATTTAACGTTCAGAATCCGAAAGGCTTATTGAGTAAAGGCAAACAAGAGAAATTGTATTGAATACTTGGATAGTTCAGTTTAATATCGGTTAGTCTCGCATAGACATATTAAAACTTGATGTTTAACGAACCCGAAACTTTGATGCCTTGTTTTACTAGATCAAGCACAACTGGGAATACGTCGAAAATCATTTCGTAACTTGATGTGCATATTCTATTAAGAATATGTATACAGGGTCCAGCACTTCACCTCCCGTCTTCTATAATAGCTCACTTAGTAATTAAGTTAGCATTTTTATATTTTGCAGACCTTACCTGTATATTGGGGCGCATTTTAGGAAAATATTTTTCTTTATACAGCGTATTCCAAAAAAGTGTGACGGCATAAGGAGGTATTTTTTTAGATTACATGCCATATATTTTCTTACTTTTTTGGGTGCCTCCTATAGTTACCTTCATACCCCTAAAATTTTTATTAAAATCAATTCAGTATTATAGACGAAAAAAAATAAAAACTAAAAAATATCAGTTTTGCACCACTGGTATTAAAAATAAATAAAAAATAAAAATAATGCCTCGTTAATAAAATTATACAAAGGTACTTAATAAATAAGGTATAACAGTTTCGTTAACCAAGTTTGGTTAATACGAATTGTACAGGATGTCCAAAGTTTAGTGTCAAACTTTGCAAACTTTAAAACAATTTATTTTTCTTATTTTAAATAGGAACCCCTGTATCTATTTATGTCATTCGATGCAGAATTAAAAAATCAAACATTTTTCCTAATTTTTTTTTATTATTATTTTACGTTGGCCTATTTCCGCAACGAGGCCAATCACCGACGCCAGGGAATTTGTCACACACTATCTGGTAATTTTGCCAAGTCCCTCTTTGTCGAGGGTAGGGTTCTTTAACGTGCCAACATCTATGACACGGGACCCAAGGTTTAACGTCTCTTCCGAAAGACCTCTTAAACCAAATTCCAAATTTAACATCGACGTTGCCGGTACCGGAGATCGAACCCGGGACCTTCGATCTGTGAGGCCGCTACACTGACCACTAGACCACAACGCCGATAATTGCAACCTTATCGCAATTTCTAACGCATGAAGACTTATTTGCAGAAAACTCATTTTATCAACTATTCCAACAGTCATTATTATGAATAAATATCGAAGGTGGCTTTGAAAAACAATTTATTGGTATTAAATTTTATTAAAGTGACATGAGACCATTGTGATTTTAGTAATCTAAAAGTTTCAAATATTGTTAAATTGTTAGTAATAATTATTAACTGGAAATGATAATTGTGGATATATTTATCCTTAAAAATTCGTTGAACTGTTGTTTCGATTACGTCTACGGCATTAGCGACGGCTTGTTGATTAACTGAAGGATTTTCTATAACGGATAATAGCACAGCCAATTGATTTTGTTCAGTTCGGACCGGTTTATTTCTCACTGGTTTTGGGTAGTTTCCAGTTTGTACAAACCTCTCTAATATGTTTTGCAGGCTTCTTTTGTCTAGATGTCGTCGTTCCGGATAACGCTGTGCGTAAACTCGGCTTGCCAAAAAATAGTTCTTTTCGCACGCTCCTAATATAAAAATCATATCTACGAGGTTGTAGTCCATCACAAAAAACAATGTAAAGTAATTATAACAGCTTAAATTAATACTAACAATTTAACAATATTTGAAACTTTTAGATTACTAAAGTCAAAATGGTCTCTGGTCACTTTAATAAACTTTAATACCAATAAATTGTTTTTCAAAGCCACCTTCGATATTTATTCACAATAATGACTGTTGGAATAGTTGATAAAATTAGTTTTCTGCAAATAAGTCTTCATGCGTTAGAAATTGCGATATGGTTGAAATTAGGAAAAATGTTTGATTTTTAATTCTGCATCGAATGACATTAAAATATACAGGGGTTCCTATTTGAAATAAGAAAAATAAATTGCTTTAAAGTTTGCAAAGTTTGACACTCACTTTGGACACTCTGTACAATTCGTTTTAACCAAACTTGATTAACGAAACTGTTATACCTTATTTAATAAGTACCTTTGTTAATTTTATTAACGAGGCATTATTTTTATTTTTTATTTATTTTTAATACCAGTGCTGCAAAACAGACATTTTTTAGTTTTAATTTTTTTTGGTCTATAATATTGAATCAATTTTAATAAAATTTTAGGGGTATGTAGGTAACTATAGGAGGCACCCAAATAAGTAAGAAAATATATGGCATGTAATCTAAAAAGATAATCCTTATGATGTCAAAATTTTTTGGAACACCCTGTATAAAAAAAAATATTTTCATGAAATACGCCCCAAGATACAGGTCTGCAAAATATAAAAATCCTAACTTAATTACTAAGTGAGCTATAGAAGACGGGAGGAGAGGTGCAGGACCCTGTATATGTTATATTCTTGCAAATAAATAACTTATTTGGTGACAAATAAAGTGGCCATAAAATTTGAAATGTACACCTCATCTTATTAAAATGATCAATTAACCATTTTTAGCCCCTTTCTGATATGCCTGTAGTTAAAATTAACAGATTAATTGATTGGGACGAGTACAAAAAATTAAGAAACTCTTGTGTCAGTGTCTTAAGAAAAGAAAAAGAAAAATATTATGATGAACAAATAGATAGAAACAAATATGATCCGAAAAAAATGTGGAAAACTTTAAAGAATTTTGTCAAGCCAACTACAAAAAGTGAAATAAAATAAATGATATTTAACGACAGAAAAGAAACAAATCCGATTTGTAATGCTGAAAATATGAATAATTATTACGTTAATAGTATTAAAGAAATAGTTGATGATATCGAGATTGGAAATGAAATATTATGTTACGAGAAATAAAATTTAAAATTAACAAACTTAAATCAAACAATAATTATAGTGAAATTTTATCAAAAAAAGTTATGAAAGAAACATTTACAAGCACAGGTGAAATTATATTAGGATTAATCAACAACTGCCTAAAATATGGAGAAATACCTGAAGATCTAAAATGTTCTTTTATAACACCAGTTCCAAAAATCAAAAATACAAAAAGAAGCTGTGAAATGAGGCCAATAAATATATTATGGGATGTTGAAAAATTATTAGAAATGACTGTTTATGAACAGATACTCGAATTTATTGAAGAAAACAAAATTTTAGTAAATATGCAAGCAGGTTTTAGAAAAGGATATTCAACAGAAACGGCAGTCCATTATGTAATTGAAAATTGGAAGCGAAGCATAGACAAAAATGAAGTTGTATTGGCAGTATTTTTGGATTTTAAACGTGCTTTCGAACCAATTGATAGGAAAAAATTATTAAAAAAATTATATCAGTATGGATTAAGGGGAGTTGTTTATAAATGGTTTCAAAATTATTTAAGTAATAGGCAGCAAAAAACAAACATTAATAACATTTTTTCTAAAAAGAAATATAATAATATTGGGGTACCACAAGGTAGCATTTTAGGTCCATTATTATTCATTCTTTATATAAATGATATGCCAAATGTTTTGAAACAAAGTTTTATTCAAATGTTTGCGGATGATACTTTATTGTATATAAAGGGTAAAAATATTCTTGATTGTATAGAAATTTTAAATTTTGAATTAAAAACTATATCAAACTGGTTAAAGGTAAATAAATTAAAATTAAATGTTTCTGAAACAAAATTTATGGTTATTGGAAATAACGTGAATAATATAGATATAAATATTTTTATTGATGAGGAAAAATTAGAAATTATACACTCTTTTAAATATTTGGGAGTAATTTTAGATTCTAAATTAAAATTTGAATTACATTTTGAAAATCTTGTATCTAAAATTGGAAAAAAAATTAATTATTTAAAAAGAATTAGTCAAAATTTAAGTTTATTTTCACGAAAAACAATTTACAATACTATAATTTTACCACATTTTTTATATTGTTCAACTATTTTATACACAGCAAATGATGGAGTCTTTAATAGACTCCAAATTTTGCAAAATAAAGCTATGCGTATAATTTTAAATGTGGATAAATATACGAAAATAAATGTAATGTTAGAGAAACTTCAGTGGTTAAATGTTAAAAATTTAGTATTTCTTTTGATCTGTACTTTTATTTTTAAAATAAAAAATAACTTACTACCTTCCCATTTAAAAGATTTTTTAACTCAAAATTTTGAAAATCATAACTATTCAACCAGATATAAAAATTATTTTTGTCTAAGTAAGGTATCAAAACATTTAACACATAAATCGGGTTTCCATAAAGGATTAAGTGAATATAACAATTTGAATAATTCAATTAAATCACAGAGTTCTTTGAAAAATTTTAATCATTAAAAAATTATTTATTTAAAAAACAAAATAGCGACTAATAAAATTTTTTTAATACTTCATAGATGATATTGTTAAATAATTTTAAATATTTTGTAAATCTTGTTAAATTGTAGCGCATTGCTAAATAAATCTTGTTACTACTACTACTACTATTAACTGTTTTAGAAGCGATTTGTAGTTCCTAAAAGATATTTCTCAAAGTTTAATAACATAAAACCCATTTATGCAACAAAGTATCTACAATATTAAACGGAGGCGTTGAGGGCACAACTACTATTAACTAAAAAAATTTAAGATTAACAAATTTCGTAGAAAACATAAAAATTTAAACAAACTAATTGGTTCAGCCGATACTAGGTGGAAATCCATAATTATAGTATTATGGGATATAGTAAAACAAAGTTGAATTTGTAAATTTCCTCCATATTAATAAGAAAATGACAGATTTCGCTAACTCCGTGCTGAAAATTTTATCAAAGGTGAATAATTTAAATCTAATTGATCATTAAATAACAGGTCCGTATTTTTAAGTTTATTTATTTCTATAGATTCTAAAAAAATTTAGTTATAATCCTTTATTTTCTGTATGTAAGATTTTAAAGGAAGGATCGAAATTATGATGATTATCAAGTCAATGGTTAGCATAGTTTGAGTTCGTTTTATTTTTTAGAAAACTGTTATAATGTTCCTGTATTCTTTTGTTAAAATGTCTACCCGTTTGGCCAATGTATGTTTTAGGACAATCTTTGCATTTTAATTTATAGACGTCTGATTTTTTGTTTTTATCGCTTTTGGTTGACTGACTTGGTTTAGCATTTAAAAATTATGAAAGTTCCTTAAGTAAGTTTACATCAGTTGTTAAGGACCCATACTTGTCAAATTATCTCCAAAACGCATCATTTTATTGAAATTTTATAAGAGATAAAAAATAATCAAAAACAAATGATTATCTAAAAAATTGCGGGGTTTATGGCTACTGGGCCCTCTTTATTTTAAATATCAGACAATTGTTTTTCTTTCGTTCTTCTCAAAACATGAAAATCTTAACTTATGTTGAAGCAATGTACCAAATTTGAAATTAATATCTTATTAAATACTCGAATTATTCAAAAAACTCAATTTTAACTTTCAAACTTTGACGCCATGTATATCGAACACAAGGGTCAATATTGAAAAATGGCATTATAAAGTCATGCTATTTTGGCTCAAGGAATAAAGGGTTAACGGACTGACCTCCTTTTTCCGGACACCCTGTATAATGTAAAGTCCAAATTAAATTAAGTACAATGACTGCATGAGCTTGAATTCCGAAGAAATCCAGGTTAAGACAAACTTATTACCGTTACGGTTACTCTTGACCTTTATCTTTTCTTGACACTTAAAGTACTGTTCATCATCATACGTCTCAATAGCAAAATTAAATATTCAATCTGCATTTACGGCGCTTATTTACTATGTTATCAGAGCAAATTTGATGTTATATAAAAATAATATTTGATAGCATAATGCCAAAATTTGTAAATAAATGAAAATGAACATTGATAATATATTGTAATGGGTAGAAGATTTCATTATCAATTGCATATGAAGGGTACAGGGGAAAAAAAATGAATTTCACTAAACACAGTTATTGAGAAAATCGAATTTTAGTGTTTAGAGACTCCTACACTATTTATATGAAAATATTTCAAATTCTTATTTTCTTTTTGGCAAAATATAGCATAAGGTCTCCCTTTAATAATTTATAGCTGCATATCTGTAGGTTGATGTCATAAACGTGCAATATTTTTTTTTAGGGGTAGAACCTACATAATTAATGCAATAACGATGAATGTCACATAACTATTGTGCAAAAGTCGGCAATAAGCGGAACTTCTTGGAAAAGGAAAATAAAAAATTGTTGGATGATAAAAGAGGTCAACCAACAGTGGATCACATACTGGGGTTGAGAGGAAGAGTTGAGGTGGCTGAGCCCTTCTTCCCCTCCCGATAATATGGACATTCATCCTTTTTTCTCTGAACGCTAGGACATTCATCTTTTTTCCCCTGTACTGCGATATTAAATCTTGATGTAGTGTCTATGTCTCATCGTTTTTGCTCGGTTTACATAGTAAATTAAATTTTACCGTTATTAAGCTGCACATTCCAGCCTTAACGTAAAATTCGATTTTTCTGGACATTCATCTTTTTTCCCTGTACCCCTTCATATGAAAGAGAAGAAGAAAAAGAAAAGAAATCATACATTACTATATTGTGCCGACAGAAACATATGTTAATCATATCAACAGATATTGTGTGAGAAATTAAATAGTGCGCATCATACGTAAATATATTTCAATCTCACAACTATTTTTGTATTTTTTAGACATAATGAAACTTTATGTAAAGATGAAATATTGATTGCCATGCAAGACATTCTAAGACAAGAAACGGAAATGTTCAACAAGTTCGATAAAGATAGAATTGAAACATCGAGAACCATATTAGAACAGTGAGTAAAGTATTTAGTAATTGAAAAATCATCACAACACTGTCATTGAGCCTAATGAATAAAAATAAAGCAATCGCTTTTTCTTATAAAATCGAAGTAATTTCTTAAGAGGCAATGAATAAAAACTAAAGTAATTGATTTTGCGTCCAGCAATTGCTTAAAATTGCAGGAATTGCTTCTGCTTTAGCTTAAAAAATAAAAGCAATTGCTATCGTTTGCTTAAAATGTGATGAATAAATTAAAGAATTGCTTTTTCGAGTGTAGCAATCGCTTTAAACTTTTTAAGGTAGGTCGACCTCTGCATCATTTGCTTGGTAGCAGTCAACTTTAGTTCTCCGCGGCATACACGTGCGTTGCTCTTAATTTGTGTCTTCAATTATGGATGAATATATGAACGTTCGTAAAAGAAAAATCTACAGTGTACGTAAAAATTGCAGATATGATGATTTCAGAAAGTTATGTCGATTTGTCTGCGAAAATGTTGAGTGGTTGGCAAATTATTTTTTTACTGATAAAAGGCGAGGGGATGCACTGTCGCCTTTAAATAAGATTAAAGTTTTTCTGCGGAAATTGTCGGATCCGGGCTTTCAAAATTCTGTAGGTGAAGAACTCGGTGTTCACCAAACTACTGTCTGTAAGACATACACTTCTGTAATGGATGCAGTTTTGGAAAAGGCCAATATTTTTATTAAAAATAAGTGCTGAAGCTGTTGTGGAAGCTAAACGGTTGTGGTCAGAGAGATTTATTTATGTTCCTTCAATTTGTGAACGAATATCAATTGCTTGTCTTTAATCATCACTACTATCACTTTCCTCATTTTCACTGAAATCTGCCATATCACAAATATAAGTTTCCTATTTTCCACAAAAACGTAACATATTACTATCGTACTAAATAAATAGACCAACGTTGTTGTATTTACACTTTTGCAATTTAGGCACCAAACTGAACATGAAATCTATAATCTGAACAAGTGGATAAGCCACGTCTGAACTTGTGTTGAATAAGCATTTGCTACAGATGTATAAGAAAAGCAGCAATTGCTTCAAAATTTTATTCATATCCAGGTATAGCAATTGTTTTACTTATAGCATTTGCTAGTCAAGCAATTGCTTTTACTAAAAAGTAATTGCCTAATTTTTATTTATTAGACTCATTATTTAATCCAGACGTACAGATACCGGAAAGAAGTACTCCTCTGCGCCATATAAAACGAATGTCAAAAAATGTATCTTAACCTGTTAAAAAAGTGTTATTTTAAAGAAACAAACGCGCTACAATCTATGTTTCAAATATCTCATTCCCACTAATAATATGCTCAAGAGAGAACAGAAAGATTGACTTTGTTAGGCGTTTTTCACGAAAAAAAAACATTATGGGATGAGGAAGAATCCAATACCCTTTTATTCTGAATTATTATATAAAAAAAAATTACTTTTCCAGGGAGTTAGAAACAGACTCGAAACTTGCCCACATTTTACAAGATCAAGATTTACACAAGGCAAATTTAGTAGCGCAACTTATGGAAGATAGCGACCTACAGAAAGCTGCAGTTGGGACTCTGCTAGAAAGAGGAGACGCCAGGAGTTGGGGATTACTGCAACAAGTTATGATGGTTGAAACGCAGTTATTTGCTTTGATAACGATCGAGATTGATAGAAAGAAACTGGAGGTCGATGATCACTTGGTAGGTCAAAGTTAAAATTTTTATATGAAAAAACGTAAAAAAGTAATTTTTGTACATTTGACAAGCAGGAAAATGAATCAGAAAAAATAATAAATCTCTCCATATTATTGATAGACCTATTAAATCAACAGAAGGAAAGAAGAGCTCAGTTATTATTCACCCTTCAGTCAATGGAGGAATATAATAGTGAACAGATGGACGATTTTTGGCTTCGGCAATATCAGCGGCTACTGGACAAGTAAGAACACGGTCCTTTAAAATTACTTATCTTACTTATCTTATCTTACTTACTTATCTTATGCGAGAAAAGAAAAGAAATCATACATTACCATATTGTGCCGACAGAAACACATGTTAATCATATCAACAGATATTGTGTGAGAAATTAAATAGTGCGCATCATACGTAAGTATATATATTTCAATCTCACAACTCAATAACAATCAAGTATTTAGTGGTTAAAACATTATTTTTAAACAAAATCATTAGGATGAGATCAGCAAGAACCAAGCTTTGTCAGAATACAATATAAACATTTCCGAATACAGTTTTATTTCATCTCTCATTGTGGACAGGACAATATTTCTCTTCCTCCGTCTGGATGTAAACAAGTATTTTATCTTGTCTAATATATAACATTGTTTAGAAATGTTTTCTTAACTTATCTTTGCCAATCAGATTGTTTTGTCGTCCTCCACATCTGAGACTATTTTTATCGCTCTTTTATCGGCATAATTTTGAATTAATTACACGTAGATATGATAATTTTATTCTTTATCCTGTTTAATTTGGTTTAACAGTAACTGCAAACATGTTTTTGTATATTTATCTAATATTACTTTGCAGTGTAAATCTACACCATTCACTTATAAAATAATACTAATTTGCGTAAACGTCAGTTAATGTTGAAATATTTTTTCCTTTAAATTACATTGTATAAAAACTACTTAAAGTTACCAATAACTGGTTATATGTTGTTTTACAGTGTAGGTACAAATTTTACACAAAATGCTAAATATAGCAACTTGAGTATTGACTAGTCAATGTATTACAGTCCATTACATCCATATCAATCAAAAATCTCCAAAGGTTTCAAACAGTTTATTTAGTGCCATCAAATATAATATAAGAAGAATAAGTTATATTTATGACAAAGTTGGTTAAAAGAATTGAGTCGTGTCTTTGTTTCGCAACCTAATTTGTAACCACTTTTCATCGGAAGCAAAAGATTACGGATTCGATTCCCCGCGGATATGCAAAAAAAAACAATTTTAAAAGCTTGTCCGAACAAGGTTAATAATTTCCGTTATGACTTTTATTTTTTTGTTCAATCCCTTATTTTTCTTTACTGTCATGGCCATTTCCGAGGGGAGATGTGGTTTAAGATGGGCTTAGAATTACGGCCCTTAAATATACGCTGTACGGTGTACACCCCAAGGGAATAAACCTTGATTTTACGCCTTATGGAATAACCTACCAATTTGGAAGTCATTACCGGCTCCCGCATCATACGAAATATCCTATATTAAAAGTAGGTTTGATTACCTACCCAAAATAGGCCTATTTTCAAATAAGAGGTTCTAATGTATCTAGTGAGTAGTTTTCAGGAGGTTTCACCGCCCTCCATTTCCTCCACGGCTCTGCGCATGCGTGTGTCATATGTCAAATGTCAGTTGTCAGATGACATACGTCATCTGTCAACTGTCAAACGTCATATTGTTGGGCGTTAGCTACTGTGGACCTTAGCTACTTGGGCGTTAACTACTTTTCTTTCTGTATATTCTTACTTTGTTAATTTTGTAAGCAACAAAAATAAATTTGTATTTGTCTGCTTATTTTATTACCTACCCATTAGTTTGGCATATCATGTCATAATATGAATTTGACAAAATTTTAACCTAGATTTGGTTAGATATATCGTCCATTGTGATCTAAACCAAGCCCTACGTTTCTTAATCCAAGCCCTCTTTGATGCAAATAATTTTTACTAGCACGGTACTTAGTAACTTCATCCCATTATCCGCGCAATTCTTTCATTTGCCAGTTGCCACCGATTGAAATGTGTCTCGATAAATTAAAAAGAAAAGAAGATGAGACCGACTCCAGATATTATTCAGGTAGATGCCGGAGGGTCCATCTTTAATCCTCCTGCGATTGCTCGATATGTGCTTTGACGTAGATCGCGTCGATTAATATTTAGTGAAAATCCCATTGGAAGAATATTCTCTTGCGGCACATTTAAAAAAAATACTGTACTGTCCTCAACAAATTCCTAAACCAATTATTTATAAGTAAACTAAAGCGCTGACAAATTTACAAAGGTATATCTTACTTGACATTACTACACAGAAAATAAAAAGCAAAATAAATACTGTTTTTATGTTTTAAATAAATTAAGGGAATAAAAACACGCGCATAATTTTCATATATCTGTGTAGACAAACGGTTCAAAGGATCAACCTATTAAGGACAGAATAAAAAGGGTTGACAGGCAACCAACAAAAAACATTATAAATACATTTCTGTTTAGCGTCCCTGATAATTTATTATTCTTTAAAAATATATATTTTTTAAAACAAAATTGCTTTTATGTTTATTTTTTGCGGCCTATGGTAATAAGTCTGGTAGATGAGAACCATAATTAAGGTTCCTATCACGTCGAGAGCGACAACATGTGTCGCAGGCGAGACTAAGACAAATTTTACGTACTTAACTCATTTATTAAAATACGTGTTCTCGGTCTAATCGTATTACATGTGCTGCTCTGTAAGATGTGTACCCTAAGTAAAAGTTTAAATACAATGCAACTGCAGAATAAAGAAAGAAAATGATAACATGTAAATCAGAAACAACCAGTTTTGTAGGAAATGTAGTTTAAAATAACAATAATTATTATTGCTGTGCTGAGTCCACAGCGTACGATGAAATAATTGATCAGCTTTGTATATAGATTACCGCCCACTTGATCCAGAATCGCTCGAATCCATCAAATTAATGTTTTTAAAATGTATTTTTTTATAGAAAAAACATATGCGGGGTGGATTAAAAAATGCTACGCGCCTGAACTTAATTTTTTTTTAATGAAATATATTGTATATTTTTACATTCTACAATCAATTCTAGACATTTTTCGTAAATCATGCCCTATATCTATCTTCAACCGTTTACGAAATATTAACATTGTAATGCTAATATGCACCGTTGATACGTTTCCCGAGTCAGCAACGTTTTGAATTCAAGTCACATTAATAGCCCCCCATACACCAGCGAATAACTTAACGAATTTGATATGGCACGAGCCAAATACGCCGATAAAACTTTACGTGTATGTGGCGAGCCGAGCTTTATCGGGTCGTGCCACGGATCTGCCACGTATGAAATCAGCAGGTTTTAATTCGTCAGTAGATTCGCTAGATTAATTTGGGACGCGTATCAAGTCTTCCAACTTGGTACGAGGCGCTGTTCGGGAGAGATAAATTCTCGCATTATGGTATATTTCTTTTTCAAATGTACTTCCACCATACTTAATAAATGTCTGAAAGTATCATTATCCATTCTTAAATAGTGACATAAATCATTTGGCTCATCTTGTTGAAGTTCTTTCAAGAACAACATATTATGACTCAATTCATCTCAACGAGAAATCCATTTTTTTACCTACTTGCTTCGTTTTTTTGATTTTTCTTTATTGGCAATAAATACATACGCTATGGCACAAGCTATAGCGCGTCTTCTACGATTGGTATTCATTTTTTAAACTCACCGAGTACAAATAAATCCGAGTCGATGTAAAACCGCTGGTTAAATCTTTTAGGAAATCCAAAAGATCGCGAGCCAAGCCAAAACTGTTATAAAACGTAGAGTTTTGTCCCATTTACGAGAAGATTGAATCAGGCGAATCTAATCGGGTTATTAAGTCGGCGAGCCAAATTCGGCTGCCCAAAAATGACGAGAGTTTTGGTACGTGCCGAGCCTAGCTCGCATTTGTACAAGAGTTATTGGATGATGATCCTGATAGGCGAGAGCAGATAATCACGCACGAATTGTGCAAATAATTTGTTTTTCCGGTGAAGCTACGTTTTCTTCAAATAGTCAGGTTAATAGATAAAACTGCAGAATGATACTGAGTACACTAGAATCCTTACTGGTTCATAGTTTTATAGCTTATGCCAAAATACATGCTTATTTTTGTTCCAAGAGAAGAATTTGTCTAAAATGTTTTACTTTCTTTTTTCGAGCGGTTGCATTGGAAACTTACCCCCTCAATTTCTACCCCCTAGAAGCAAGATGTTCCAAAACATCAAAACACGTACTTGCTTATTTTTAATGGAGTTAGCATAGTAGGGGAGTGAGGGGCATAACCGCATAGCGGGGTATAACCGCATATCCCCCCCCCCTACTTCCTAACAGACCCACCCGTGGGCACTAACTTGTTTCGCACTTGTTTCTTGACCTTGTAAGCACATGGCAAACGGTTTTTGAAGGCGATGCATGCGGTGATTTATAGTGTAATTGTTTTGTCATACAATTTAAGGTAAGTGATCTTATTATGCCTACTTTTCTGTTAGCCAATACTTTACTATGTGTATTATTGTTTATTTCATTGTATGGCGTTCGCTGTAGACTAACTTTTAATATTCCTAATTAAGTCTTTGGTGTGATTCTACGATTTTCTATTTTTTGGTTATGTTAGATTGTTAACCTGATCTACATTGGGGGCAAAATCGGACGGGGCAAAACCGGATAGCGACCGCTAGTCCGCAGTCGGTTTTGCCCCCGGATTAATTATTACGTTCTTTTTAGAAAAAATGGTGAGAACATATACCGTAAAATGGAGTGAATAGGATCAATTTTCCCCTTTGAAAGCTTGTAACTTGAAAACTATCTGCCTAAATAAATTTCTCAATAGCTTAAAACATGAGTTAAGGTTGGTACTTTTAATTGGTGGTATAAGTTTTTATACAGGGTGTACCCTGTTGTATATATATTTCTTTTATACACAAATCCTATTCACCCCGCAGGCGGTGTCAATAGGATCATTGATTGATTTATTGACTGTATCGCATTTAAACAACCGCGGGGTGTATAGAATTTTGCATACAAATTTATCTTAGGTAATATAAAAGAGTACTAAAAATAATATTACCTAAATTTTATAAGTGCTGCAGAGTTGTAGAGATATGAAGTTTGTAAGACAAAAGCAAAGATAATATGACAACAGTTTAACCGCTAAATTTGACATTTTAGGTCATGGTATTCAGCCTGCGATGTGGCTAAGTTATTTTAAGTGTAATGTCATAAAAATTACTTTTAACAACCGTTACTTAAAATCTGTACATTGAAATGACTTACACTTTAAAATTACAATTATTACAGATTTTTGAAATTTGAAGGTAACTTTCAATCCTAATCACCCCGCTGATCCTATTCACCCTATTTTACGGTACCTAACAGAAAAACGGAACGCCAAACTGAACAGTTTTGAATGTGTTCGATATGCGGTTTTGTTCGATGACATCCGCCTCTGCCCCATGGTATGGGGCACAACCGGATTTTGCATACTTTTGTTATTTTTCTAATATTTCAAAATGTAGTAAGTTCTTACTTTTCTATATTACGTCCTAGATTCATAAGGTATTGTAAAGTATATTCCAATAAAAAAAAAAAGTTAAACAAAATGTATTACTTACAAATTTTATAATTTCAATTTTTCCTTAGATATGCGGTTATGCCCCTCATTCCGCTACTTACCGATTTTTAGCAATCTAGTTTAAATTATATACAGCTATAGGTATCCCTTAAAATAGGCTACATTCCTTTTTTCAACCCCCCTCCCCCTCCTAAATGAATTCCAAAAAAATGACAAAACACGCTATAAGGTACCTGCGGCAATTAAGGCCCGGCGGATAATAAGGCCCACTTCCGATATCTCAAACTACAAACGCTTTGTCAACAACCCGGCAACGCTGAAATACCCCCCTCCATATACCTACCACATACCACCATAGCCTCTGCCAATAATTTAAACGGCGTGATCAGTACTATACAAGTTTCATAGAGTTTGTGTCGTTGTACTCAATGTTTTAAATATAGCGTAACAAACAGTCCTCAAAATTTTTTACTTATAAACGTTTTTTCTCTGATTATTAATTTCAAGTGTGTTCTTTGTTATGCCTAGCATCCCCTTTTGACATAAAAATTGTCTGAAAAGGTAAGTGAGTTTTAATTTTTTGGTGTGAACTAAAAACGGTCATTTCGGATATTAAGGCCCATTAAATAAATAATGTCATTGTCATGGGCCTTATTAAACGACTAATATTTTAATTTTTGTTTTTCTTACAGAAAGAAGTATGCCTGCCGCAAGAAAAAAAAAGTGCACCATGGACCTCAAAACAACTTCGTTCTGCAATGGATGCCGTAAAAGATAAAATCATGTCGCAAAGGAAAGCTTTTGTTAAAGGGCCTTATTAAACTACCTGTCCGATAATAAGGCCCGTTTGCACATTTTTTTAAAGAGTTTGCAGTAAATCGATATGAAATGTAATCTCCAATGTCGAAGAAATTTTCCGTTAAAAAGGTCCATCCTTTTAATGTTTTAACAAGTATTTAGGTTTAGTTATGTTTTTGTTCGAAATATAGCCTTTTCTATCTTAAGTGGGCCTTATTTGCCGCAGGTACCTTAAGAAGACGACATTCTCGACATTTCATGACTCTAGGATTAGGGGTTTAGGATGGGCATTGATAAATCGGTGAGTCAGTCACCGTACAATTCTAGTTCGAGCTCGGTGGATTTTAGTGATATAATTCTTGACGTGGGTCCAGCGTCGAGCAAAAATTAGGAAAGAGTAAAAAATGCATCATCCCCCAAACCCACCCCATTCATGTCGGTAACGCTGGATAAGATCGGATATCTCGTGGTGTGCAGGGGTAGGATCACACTCCCCAATCGGTAGGTCATAGAAAGCGCAAAACCAAGGGTTGATAGCCCTTGGGGGATGTTACTAATGACTGATATTAAATACAATTTCAGGTAAAAATGCTCAAAAGAAAGTACAGATATGCCCGAAATAAACAGTACTGAAACTAAGTTGGCGGTGTTTTTATGCGTGCGCTGTCACACTCAAGTTAGCTAGTATAGACCTGTCAAGTAAACCTCAAACAAGTAATTAGTAGGGCCTAATTGTTAAAAATGGTGTTAAGTACAAAGGAGAAAGTGTTTCTGGTAGAGCATTATTTTCGCTCATACGGAATGGGCCGACATAATGGTGCAAGTTTGCTATACGTCTCTGATCAATTCACACAACGGTTTAATAAACGTTCTCCAAGTAATGCTGTAATTTTGAAGGTTATTGAAAAGTTCAGAAATACGGGTAGTGTATTGTGCCAACGAAAAGGAAACTCGGGGCGTCCCAGGACAGTTAACAACAACAATAACCATGAACTTGTTTTTGAGCAAATCTTACAAAATCCGAAAGCCAGCCAGGCAAGGACAGCGTTACAACTTGATTTAAAAAGATCTTCCTTTCAAAGAATCCTGAAGGAGCTGGGTGCATTTTCGTATGTGATTCAGGTACATCAACAACTACATCCTCGGGATTATCGCAGTAGAGTGGAATATTGCGCCAGAATTCTCGCGTTACAATATGAAAATCCTGAATTTTTGAAAAATGTTTGGTTTTCAGACGAAGCACACTTTCACTTGTCAGGCTATGTGAATCGTCGCACAAATCGATTTCTGGGCTTTGCCAGACCCGATGAGGTTCAAGAGGTTCCTTTACATAGTGCAAAAGTGAGTGTCTGGTGTGCTGTGTCCGGACACGGAATCATTGGTCCGTACTTCATCGAAGAGAATGGTAGGCAAGTCACACTTAATCAACAGAGGTACAGACACATTTTAACACGATTTATCCCTGATCTACGTCAATTCTGTCGTGCACGTAACTTGGCATTTCGAAACCAATTTTTTCAGCAGGACGGGGCAACTTGCCATACTGCTGCCGCAATTCGTCAATTTCTTCAAGAACATTTTCCAAGCAAATTCATTTCACGATTTACTGACTTCCCTTATCCTTCACATTCTCCAGACCTCACACCTCCAGACGCATACATTTGGGGCATGGCTAAAAATGCCGTTTTCAAACAGGCACCACAAACCATCGATGAATTAAAGGATGCCGTTATAGTCTTCTTCGCAGCTCTGAGACAACCCTTATTCAATAACATGGCCAGAAACTTAGAACATCGTTATGAAGTCTGTCTTGAACGAGGAGGTGCACATTTAGAACATATAATAAAGTGTCAATAATATGTATTTTTTGAATATATAATACTTACAGAGTTCAGTACTGTTTATTTCGGGCAATACTGTATTTGCTTCCTACCAATACCTGAGTATGTTAACATTTTTTAATCAAATTTCAGATCATCAAGAAATATGTTCCGAACTGTATCGGATAAAAAACTGAGTTTGCAATACACATTTGATTAAACCAAGAACTCAAATTGTTGCTTCACTTTTATCATAAGCGGATTAATCGTTTTGATGGGTAAGATATAGATCCCAGCTATATTGCTTCATATTAATTGAAATAGTATCCCGGTTAATGGATAATTTCACCAGCACCAGCCATGACAGTAACTTAATAATCCCCGATAGATTGTTACATAATCGAACCGACGCGACGCGTGGGGACGTCAAGTAAATTATTTCGTTAAAATAACACAATCTACAGCCTGAATATAATTATGCAAATTTCAATAATGTTACGATGAATTGCACAAATTATATCCGAAATTAGCTAATTGGTGAATTTAAATGTGACAATGCGTAATGATGGCATTGTAAAAAACTTTGTATCGTAATAAACTTAGACGTTCTTTAGTATTCTGCGTTGTTAAGCTAATTGTTTAGAATTGCGATTCAAATTGCAGGAACAATACATGGTAAGCAGCAAGCGATGTCTGATTAAATTTACTTCATTTCATTTTTTTGTTTAAATTTTAATCAATTACTTTGAAGAAATAGTCCATGCTTAAAGTGGAGTTGAAAGTATGGGAAAGAAAGGAAAAACCTTTCTCCACAAAATTTAGTAGAATAAAAATTCTCTAGAGTTCTCTACATGTTTCGAACGTAGAAACGTTTATCATCAGGAGACAGAAAATTTATTAAGTGCTGATGGCTTTAGCAGAAGAGAAAATGATGTAGAACCTTAATGGAATTAAAAAGTTTATGTGTAGAAGAGACATAATAAATGAAGAAAATTTATAAAGGTTAAACCATATTGAGTATGTTAAAAAGTTATTAAAGGGGGTCTTAACCAACCAAATAAACTGGGGAAGAAGATAAAAACCTTCGTAAGAAGAAGGTGTCAAAGATTATTTAAAATTTTTTTATAAAAGTTTTAAAGTGTATATCAGTACATTATAAGGATAAAATTGTCATAATTATGAAGATATCACAATAAAATTACATTGTATAAAGTGTTTTGTCCCAACACCTGGACGCGAACAACCTTTTCACCTCTAATTTAAAAAATGTGCAACTTATTAATTAATTTTATTGATTTTAAATTAACCGCTTGCGGGGTTACTGAGCTTTAATCCTCAGTACCCTACAAAATACTTTTTACAACGTAATTTTATTGTGATATCTACATAATTATAACAATTTTATCCTTATAATATCTTACTGACATACACTTGAAAAGTTTTATAAAAAAAATTTAAATAATCTTTGACGCCTTCCTATTAGGAAGGGTTTTTCTTCTTCCCCAGTTTATTTGGTTGGTTTAGACCCTCTGTAATAACTTTTTAACATACTTACTATGGTTTAACTTTTATAAATTTTCTTCATATTAGGTACTTATGTTTCTTCTACACATTTTTAATTCCATAAAAGCCCCATTAAGGTTCTACATCATTTTCTCTTCTGCTAAAACCATCAGCACTAAATAAATTTTCTGTCTCCTGATGATGAACGTTTCTACGTTCGAAACATGGAGAGACCCCTAGAGAATTTGTATTCTATTAAATTTTGTGGGGGAAGACTTTATTTTGTTTTTCTTTCCCATTTAATCAATTAGTTAATCAGTTGTATAATTTGTGCTATTCGTTACACAAAATAATCATAATATGGGATTACTTTAAATATCGATACTGATTAATTGTATATAATATTCCAACCGGTTAAATCATTTTTGATTTGAGGGGTTTCAAAATGCCTTGCTGACGTATACGTAACGGGAGTACCACTCCATAATTTTCCTGTAGTAGATCGGCAGGTGGCAGTTAGTCGTTGGCATTGAATTTCACGTGTCGTTTGCACGGTGCCGGTTCATTTTGTCTTTGTCTGTGACATAAACAGGAGGGTGGTTGTACTGCTACTGCAGAAAATCTTCAGGATCTTCGTCTTTAATTTGTATGTTTGTGTTGCCTTTGCCTGCTAGTTTTTTTAAAACTACTCGCTTACCTATTTTGTTTAGTAAAAGAATTATGACAAAAAATACCTAGAAGGTATTTCCTTGTTGACAACCTGTACATTAGCAACATGCTTTTATCTTAGAAGGAAAGAAAAAAGATTTTATTTCTTATAGGTATTGTTTTTCTCTTCCTAGCGTCCATTATAATTGACACCCTATTTTTGAAGAGAAGCTATTTTGTGTGCTATGCAGATTAGTTCCCTCGAATTCGACAGGCAGCGGCTTTAAAACTTAATTATGTTAGTTCAGCCTATATAAAAGTATAGGTTAAGAAACCTTTTAGAGGCGTCTTAAAACGTCTCTAAATATTGTCCATAAGCTCCGTGAATTTAATGAAAAATAATTTAAGATTCAATAAAAAATGATGAAATTAGAACAGATCGAAGTAAATTTTATCATTTTAATTATTGAAATATTTAATTTAAATTGATTAATATATAATGTGCCTACCCAAAAATAAATAGTTGCGATAAGCACTTTAGTCTAATTTCCACCTAATATTTATTTTATAAACCTGACGCGTTTCGCTACACAGTAGCCTTATCAAGGGATTTTTACATTGAGTGAGGTACTATAATTCTAACCTAAATATTTATATACAAATTATCTTTTTCTTAAACAAATAATTATATTAAGGGAATACCCACAGAGTAGTTTTAGAATATGGTCAATTATTGAAAAGGTTTAATGGGCGATTTATTCAAATCTGGTTGGTCATGTAAAAGTAGACCCGTGTTTTTATGACTGTTAATTTTCAAACTTGCGAACCTTTGCTTTTATTTTCTGTATGAAGAATTTTAAAATTATCTGCAAATATATAGCTTTTTTCGATAATGTAATTGGAATATGTGGAGTCTGTTTTTTGACATAAAAGACTTATTTTATGTTCAGCGATTCTGGTTTTGATCCCATTGTCAAAAGAAGATTTTGATAAAGAACTAAATATTATAAAACAAATTTCAATAAATAATGGTTACCACCCAAAATTAATAGATACTATTCTAAATAATAAACCTTTCAAAAACGCTATATCCGAAGTATATCCTCAATACAAAGAATCAAAAAAATAATTTCAAGACCTTGACTTATATAGGAAATTCCACCAAGAAAATTAAAACTTATTTGAATCAAAAAGAAATAAATATATAGCATATAAAACAAATAATACTTTAGGTAAAAAATTAAAAAGCCATAAAACAAAGACTAACAGTGAGAACAAATCAGGTTTATATAGGTCAAACAGGTAGAACATCCAAAACCAGAATCGCTGAACATAAAAGAAGTTTTTTACGTCAAAAAACAGACTCTACATATTCCAATCACATAACCGAAGAAAGCCATATATTTGCAGATAATTTTAAAATTCTTCATACAAAAAATAAAAGCCATAAACGTAATTTGTTGTAAAGTTTGGAAATTAACCATCATAAAAACACGGGTATCCTTTTGAATGGCCATACAGATTTGAATAAATCGCCCTTATTAAATCATTTCAAAACCGACCATATTCTAAAAACTGCTCTGTGTGTATTCCCTTAATATAATTATTTGTTTAAGAAAAATATATAAATATAAATACGTAGGTTAAAATTATAGTACCTCACTCAATGTAAAAATCCCGTTATAAAGCTGTAGCGAAACGCGTCGGGTTTATAAAATAAATATTATGTGGAAATTAGACTAAAATCCTTATTGCAACAATTGTAATGAAGTTCCATCAAGTAAAAGCCAGTGAAAAGCCAGCACTATTCACAGTTCAAAAATAAATATCTACCTATGTGTATATTCAATCTTGTAATTACAGTAAAATATTTCCTCTGATAGACAGTATAATCGTTGAAAGTTTAAAAAACTATTATTAATATTATTATTATTATTAATATTATCATTATTATTATTATTATTATTATTATTATTATTATTATTATTATTATTATTATCATTATTATTATTATTATTATTATTATTATTATTATTATTATTATTATTATTATTATTATTATTATTATTATTATTATTATGTTATTATGTTATTATGATTTTTTTAAAGCCCTGGGAAATAGCTACTTAAAAATTTCAAATTACTTGTAAAATTGAAAATTCTGCAACTTGCTGATTTGTAAGCACGGTTTTTCTTGTTTTTTTAATGTTGTAGTATTAACACTTAACGCCAGCATGCCTTTTTTAAATTTAAAATAAATAACTAGGAAAATTATGGTTATTTAAGAATTAATTATCGTATCTAATGGAGTTTTCATGCAAATATAAACATTACTTGCATTTCAATATGGTTATGATACATAAATTTTTATTACTATACTTAAGTTTGTTCTCGGCCGCTACAATAACTGTTATATTATTTTGTCGGAATAACCTATTACTTTTTAAAATTAAAAACAAGCATTACCCATATTACGACCATAAATTTATTAATAATTTTAGTTACAAAGACGAGCGATTCTATTCTCGACTTGTAACATCATAACATCATTCTGGCATTAAGCACGAAGCTACAAATCATCTAACCAACACTTTTTCTGGGTTAATAATAGAGTAAATGGAAGGCTAATACAAAAAAAATACTTTTCCTATGCGATTACACATTACCTCGCCTCATAAAGAACAAAATTGGTAGCTAAACACGTTTAGAGAACGAAATGCAACACAGTGCGTCCCCTTTTCTATGCCATTAAAGCAATTGGCAGCCGTACACGCATAAAAAATGGAAATGCGTATGCCTACTGTATGTACACTGAGAAAAACCTTTTATTTCTTATAAGAATTCACATATTCTTCAAATAACTGTTCAATACTATATGTGACAGAAACGCGCGTTCCTACTGTAAGACAACGAAAATTGCTAGACCGTTGTGTAGTGATAATATCACCATAATTTTGCCAATAGGAAATAGGACTTAATGCCTACCATAGAATGGTCCATTGCCATTATTGCTCTGAATACTCACAGTAATTATCAAGTTCCAAGTATTGGGGGTGTAATCTGGTTTTATACACTGTATTAGTTTCGACTGGAAGTTGTAATGAATGCATATATTTACCACTAAAAATCAATACTGTAGTTTTCAAAAATTTAAATAGCTTATGGTGTGATATTGTTCTGGTCGTTTAACATTGTATATGATTATCTATTATGCAATATGGTAATATTGAGATCGTAAAATTCGTCCATAGATTATAACGCCCAATAAAAATGATGGGTTGTGCAAAATAATAGCCTTCTATTGCTTTATCTGACATGCAAAG
The DNA here is from genome assembly GCA_963969555.1 of Polydrusus pterygomalis. Taxonomy (NCBI): domain Eukaryota; kingdom Metazoa; phylum Arthropoda; class Insecta; order Coleoptera; family Curculionidae; genus Polydrusus; species Polydrusus pterygomalis. The sequence goes on along the minus strand of OZ018380.1, from coordinate 33,330,586 downwards.
TTTTAAAAAACTTATATACAAAGTAAACATAAATTAATTGAAACAGGTATTGGTATAGTGTTTCTTAGGTCAATTTAATGACATTAAACTGTGGGAATTTTTTAACCATAGGCGTTCCGCACAAATAATTAATATGCGTATACACACTTATAAGTTTGTTTTACATTAGGTATTTGTACATACTACACTTTATAAACCCACTGTATATATAATAATATTATATTAAAATAATAAATATAAGGTAACTAAAAAATTCTATATACAAAACTAAAATCAGAAAAATAAACCTGACACGGCACGACACTGCTCAGAAAATGCTTTAATTTTTTTACCAGAACTTCATTCTCGTCAACCAGACTCTGGCCCGTTCATCAAGGCATAACCACGTATATTTTATCTCCGTCTCTTCCACGCCATCGGCGGTCCCTGGCCTATCTCTGTCTGGCAGAATCGATCGTCAGACGGGCCGGGTACCGGTTCAGCTTATATCCTGGCGCTTTAACTGGCGCTTATCACCCCTGACAACGTGCATAAATTATGAACGGTTGCCAGTTCTACCAAATTTTCTGGTTTGGTAATATATTATGTATAAGTATACGAGAAACAAGGTTTTGTTAATTAGTTGTTTTTAAACACTGAAAACACTTTTTGTCTTGATTTCAGTTATAATGTTTCTTAAGGACTAAAGAATGTATTATTATAACAATGAATGGCTTGTTATTTTTTTCTGTCACACTCAAAACTCCTCGGTTTAAAGTATATTTGCAAACTAGCTTTCATAGAAAGTTACTGACTAACAATTGAATACTGATATAAATGAAATATCTTTAATAAAAAAACTTAAAGAATTGAAGAAGAAAGATCTGACATCCCTGGTTGTGCGGTCGGTCTCTTTGAGACTGTTTACCGCCGTATGGAATGATTGGAATGTCCTCAAACTGAGATTGGATAAATAATACGATCAATAGAATTCAAATTCAGTCAGGAAAGTTAGAAGACTTCGATATGACATGAGCAACAAATACGTTAAAACTAATATTATTGCGCGCGACGATTGCCGATCGCTACTAACTCCTACCAACGCCTTGGTGGATTATAGGTTCTAACGGATACAATTCGTTTTTGGGGACGCTGCTTTCTTAGTGGTAGAGAAAGCGCTTTACTGGGAACAAAATGCGTCGCATTGAGAAGATAGAATTTGTTTCTTAATAAAATTGCTGTATTAAAAGTAATTCATTATTCAACAAGACTGTGCTGCTAATAGAAGTGATTACTACCATTAAAAACACTGTTCTATGAAATCTGGAATTGATATAACACTAAAGCGGGTATGATACACTAACAATTTATTTAATATGGGTTAATAAAATATAAGCTATCAATACAAACTACCTATGTCTTAGCAAATCTGTTGTATTAGATCATTTACCTCAGTGTACTTAAACACTTTATAAAATTTTCCTAGACACTGCAAATAAAGACACTGCCTATTAAACGGATAAACGGATTAAATAATAATCAAATAAACAAAGTCTATCACAACATGTATAAGCGGGACTCTGCTTTAGTACCCTTCCAATGATTAGTTGCCTAAATCTGTAATTCCCTTAAGACTACAATATTGCCCAGTGGATCAATATACTGGGACAGGTGCCAATTAATGAAAAGCGATCTCGTTATAATAGGTATAATCCTAAATTTAATTTAAAAAATGGAATTATTTGCATATATTAATAAATATTTAGAGGATGCCTTATGGCATAATATAATACTTCGGATTTTTCAATAAACATACGTAGGGAAAAGTAGCATATGATGGTATTGTTCCACTATTGGCATATTAACTATATTTCCGAACGCACATTTACCTCCAAATCTATGACTCCCACCAAGAACTTTGTACGCCATACAAAATTTTATAGACCTGCATTTTTTAACACTTTGAAGGTTGATTTAAAAATTTCAACTGTTTCCTAATAATTCGGCAGCGCTGATTTTAAATCTGCTTTTACTTTTTTTGTATCACGTAGGGTTATTTTTGAAACCAGTAAAATTCAAAAATATATAATATAAACACGATTTATTTCATTTATAAGCTAGTTTTATAATATTATTATATTAAGGAAAAAATACAAAAATTTACAAAATATACAAAATATACATATAGAAACTATTATAAATAGTTATTTATTCTTTACGCTTCTTAAAACGCTTCTTTTGGTTGTTTTTCTTTCATATTCATCTAAAGAAAGATCTATTCTCAATGTCCATCAGTAATCGGCCATCAATTTTGTGTCTCGGCGCCCCTGGTATCTTTTTTCCATATCTTTAATATCTTGATGAAATCTTTCATCTTGTTCTTACTCACGTCCCCAAGATTTTCCGGGAGTTAGTCCAAATGGGAATGTAAAATGTTAATTTTTATGCTCATATTGCAACCAAGAATCCTGAATTTTTCCAACATATTTTCAACGATCTTAACAACAAGATTTGTATGTCTTTATAATGACCTAAAAATGTATGTTATTCTTTAAAAGCATTCCATGCATGTTTTTCCTTATCTTTCATTACATTTTTAAATTCTGTATCTTTCATCAAGCTCCAAATCTGCGGCCCTACAAAGATTTTCTTTTAGGTCTCCACGCACTTTCCAGTTTTAATTTTTATATTGTATTCTTAGAAGTAATTCCTCTAATTTTTTTTTTGAAGAATCGATGAAAAGTCTCCAGTCAGAAGATGTGTAGCTACACAGAAAATCGTTTTTTGGCTAAACCTAGAATTTGAAGTACTACATTCATTTTAAAATTTATTAAAACGCCTATTATAAGATTTTTTTCATATTTTTTTTTGCAAAAAAATTCTGTGAGTGATAGAGGCCAATTGTATTTTAATTAATTATTTTTATATAAAATGCAGCTTCTCTTATTAGCGATGAAATGTTTACATTGGAGCGTTTCTCTCTGGTTTTGTTTCTTTATCGTAAACTATTCTTAATATACTTTGTGCAACCTAACATTAGATAGTAATGGAGTGACGACATGGTCACCTGACATCTTTAAAAGTACGATTATAATTATTTTTATATTTGTTTATATTTATTTATATAAAACTACGGTCGGATGAGTGGAATAACTGGTTAAAAGGGTTAAATCACAATCTATACTAATCAGTTTTACGAAAACGTTCCCAAGCTCATCATCCCAAAGGTTGGCCAATTACAGAAAATCACTGTACCGAATTTTGGTAGTTTAACAATCAATTTTGATAATAAATTAGATTTTACGATTTAGCGTGAAGCATGAAAATTAACAATAATTATAAATGATAATGGTGGATATAAATGCGTAAATACAGAATATTACTTTATTTTTAAGTTATAAAATATGGTACGTTAAATAATTAAATATAATATTGTTTATCGCCAACCGTCAGTAAAGCCGTACATTATCAGAGTGATTTCCGGAAGTAAACGAACACTTTATTTTATTGTAACATAAAATACTTAATCTGTCGCATTTGCGGCAGGTAAAGTATTTTACCTTTCGGTAAATTTTCATTTTTCATTTCATTCATTCAATTCGCATTTTTAATATAGATAATAATCCTCAAACGTTTTCAGTTGGAACTCCTTCGCCTTTAGGAATTAATTTTTATAATACTTCACTTTTAATATAACAAATAATAAGTAGATTTGTTCTATATCTGCTGTTGATTTTGATATAATAAAATGCGATGACTTAAACCTCAATTTTTTATATTATAAATTCTGAACGGTTGGCGATAAAATTTTGTATGTTGTTTGTCAGTAACGTGTCTTTATCGAACTCGCCTGTCGCCTCGCTCGCTCATCTCATAATTTCAGACTCGTCCGATAAAGAATCACTTTACTGCCTTGGTACATAAATAACTATTATCGTCAACCGTCAGTAAAGCCGTACATTATCAGAGTGATTTCCGGAAGTAAACAAACACTTTATTTTATTGGAAAATAAAATACTTTATCTGCCGAATTTGCGGCAGGTAAAGTATTTTATCCCCCTATTTAACTATTTAACATAGATAATAATCCTCAAACCTTTTCAGTTGGAACTCCTCAGCCTTCAGGAATTATTTTTTATAATACTTCAGGGTCTACGTTCACTTTTAATATAACAAATAATAAGTAGATTTGTTCTATATTTGCTGTTAACTTTGTTATAATAAAATGCGATGAATAACTCAATTTTTTATATTATAAGTTCTGAACGGTTGGCGATAAAATTTTCTATACACCACGTCAGTAAAGTGTATTTATCGAACTCGTCTGATATTCGCCTCGCTCGCGCGCTTCGCTCGCTCATCTCATAATTTCAGACTCGTCCGATAAAGGATCACTTTACTGCCTTGGTACATAAAAAACTATTTTATTTTTGGTTTGATTTTTTTATGAAATATATACCGAGTGTTTCGGAAGGAACCCTCAACCGTGTAACTTTTTTATTGTTTAAATTACAGAAATATAATTTACCGAGGAATACCCTGTTTTTCTTTGCTATATCGATTTAGAATACCATTTCAAATTCAACGACACCCCATACGTCACTTTTTGACACTTAACATTATTTTTCTTATTTCATCTATATTGCTATGACCTTTTTACAATGGTTTACTTCTAAGCCGACATGTTGATAAAAATACAATTTTATAGTTTTATTGTGTTTTACAACCATTTTAAAAAGCTTTTTTCCAGAGCACTCAGTTTTTTCAAATCGATTTCGGGCAGACAGATAGAGTACTCTTTTTCCAATAATTTGATATCATACACCTTTTTGTCAAGTTAAATAGGGAGACAAAATTTATTAAAATACAAATTCATGAAAATAAGCTGAAACCGCTTTCCATTTATTTAGGTACCCATGACGCCATAATGCAAACAAACAAATTACCATAGTAACTAAAGGGCGGAATATAATATGCATATTTTGTCAATTTTATAATAAAATGCATAATTTTCAATTATTATTTTAAGGGCATATTTTTATGTTTTCGGCTTTTCCGAAAATTAAAAACGTTAAAGGTTTAATGTCCAGTTCCATACTTATTTCAGGAATTTTTTAATCTGAAAATTATAATAATTATATTTACATTTTGGTTATACTCAAGGTATTTATTGGGGGTTTTTGGGGGTTTGTAGGTATATTGTTAGGGGTTGTTTATTGTCACTAAATAATGCATTATTATTATTATTATTATTATTTTACCTGCTTAGCAAACTGTATTTGTATCGCTTTGTAATGTAGGTAAGTACATACTTCTGTTTTAGTTTGTCGAAAGATTTCAGTATTTTAATTTAAGTTTTAAGCCGGGTCCAGACACTCCGTTTTGCACACCGTTTTGTCTGCGCAGTCTTAAGTCGGAATGAAAAGGTTGTAAATAAAAGGCGTCCACATGGTGCATATTTAAATTATTATTTTCGCACAGTTCTATTTAGTTTCATCATCTTCACATGGAGGAGGTACTTCTCTGGTAAATTTTTGCATGCTGTCTTGTAAAGAAAAAGAAAAGTTTACAACTGTTTCTCTATTGGCATTTGCATCGATGTCTTTAAATTTTTCTACTAAAATCTCATATGCTTGCCTCTTTTTATCCCTATCCCTATCCTTAGATTTAACACGCCAAATGCATAGGAAACTTTCATATAACGCGATAAACTCTGTTAGAAACTCCCGAGAACATTGCCGAAGGTCTGCCATTTTTGCTCAAATGAGTAAACAAATTGAATCAGAAAACGGAGCAACCGTCTACACGTACCGACTTGTCCGCGCAATATATGGATGACTATGCTCTTCCACCTCAGTTATCGCTGCAACTGTACCGTCTTCGCGCCGTTGTCAAAACTGTACAGTTTTCCTATCCACACGCAACGTTTTGTCTGCAACGTGTTGAACTGTGCAGATAAAACGGTGTGCAAAACGGAGTGTCTGGACCCGGCTTAAGAGACTCAATTAGTATTATTGAGACTTTTTTTATGCGGGTTAACCATCCAACGTAGTTGTATCTTGGCCTTATATTTTGCTACCAAGTTGCAGTATTGTCCGCTTACATTATGTTGATAGAAGCTTCTCTTTGTATAAACATATTTTTACTAATAGACAATCCTTTTTAGTTTTCAAATTTTAAAAAATATTAAGTAATAAATGCCTTTTATACAATTGTAGGTTAAAAAATTGTTTACTTTTATTTTTCTTCGTTTTTTTTGTCATTTTAAAAAAACTAAATATATTTTTTAGAACCCAATGTGTTTCTTTACCTCATTTTACTATAATAAATTAAGAAATATAGCATACCAGAATGCATATTTGATAAGAAAAATGCAAATAACTGCATATTTTAAAGGCAGACAAGGCATATATATGCGCATATTTTGGCTGAATTTACGTGCATATGCGTGAGGAATGTATAAGAAACTTTACATTAAAAACGCTTCAATTTAAAACCGATATGATTGTTAATGTCATCCAGAACAAGAACTGGAAATCCCCTAAAATCAAAGTATTTAACAAACTATTAGAGATAGGGATAGAACATGCTTTACAAAAGTGACAGAGCTCCACTGGATCCTAGAGATTGGGGGCTAAAAGCAACGCTCAAGAGTCGCCTGTCAAAAAACGTATTAAATTTGACTTTGATGGATGAACCCTCAACTACCCCGCTACTGTAAAACATCTTTCAGCTATTGGCAGATAGTAATAACTTTTTTAATAGAGTAAAAAATGGTTTACCGTCAATAATCTAATCCTTAACTCAAATAAAACAAACATAATAATGCTTTTTAAAAAACAAATCAAGAGCTGAAAATATTACACATTTTGAAACCGTAGAAAATCGGCTAGATGTTCCTGAAAATGCAAAGTTTCTTGGTATTTATATTTACGAAAATCTAGGCTGGTCTTTTCACATAAGCCAGCTATTGAGAAGGTTGAACTCAGTCTACTATGGAGTGCAAGTTGATGCTAGATACGTGAATGATAAAACCTTGAATATTCTATATTATGCAAACTTTGAGTCTGTTTTAAAATTTAGTATAATTTTTTGGGGGAGGCATAGCCATGTGCAAAATATTTTTGTTTCGCAAAAAAAGGCACTAAGAATAATTAAAAAAATTGTGTTTTATCAGTCCTGACGAAATGTTTTAAAAGTAAACGGTATCATGCCTTATACGTTTCTTGAATGTATTGAAACCAAAACTTGTTTAGTTCACGAAATAACATTCGATTAACAAGAACAGACAATTTCAGTTACCGCATACATCGCCTTCATAGTACAGAAACAAGCCCAGAATATGTGTGTTGAATTATACAATAAATTATCACTACGAATCAAATGCATTGATAGTCAACCCTATTGTCTGAACGATTATCTAAATATGTAATAGATTAATTTATTGTTTATGAAAATTATATTTTGTATTATAATAATAATTAGGTTTGAATAAGTATAGCGGGAAGGAAATGACACAATTGTATTTCTCCCAACGTTTAATGTATTATTTCTTTGCCTGCCCTCATTCCCGCTATAATTCAAATCTACTAGTAAGGGCGCTATACTTACCTAACTATAATAATTAGGAACTATTTTTTAACGTAATTTCACTTTGTTATTTCCTGTAATAAAGTTGAAAATAATAGTACATTATGATATTAGGAGAATAAGAGATACTTTATGTGCTGAGCGTAGAAAATTTGTCTGACAAACGTAGTAAGGCAGACAATCCATACTAAGCACACAAAGTATCTCATTCTACGAATATCATATACTATTTTTTCTTCAAACGTGCATCAGACTATTCGAGATAAAACACTAAAATTGTGGAGAAAGACTTTGGGCCTTTCTTTTTTTTTTATACATTCAACTCCACTTTGAGTATGGACTACTTCTTTAAAAAAGAAAACAATAAAAGAAAACGAATTTTTTAATGAAGATAACAATATTGAATGTTTAACTTATGGATACACTTGTTTGGCAGCTATCAAAACAAATGTTTCAAATTCGGTGTCGCGTCAGTTGAGACCGAATAAATCTACAGAAAATGAGTTAAGAGCAGTAACCCCCTTTACCACAATGAAAATTGCCGAACGTTTTGCTGGTCAAACGAAAATAAAAAATAAAAATTGATATTTAGAAAATAAATTCTACTTTAAATACCCCATCCAGAAAAGTAAATGACGATCGAAAATATTCCCAAAATTTTTTTTAGAAATTTTTTTTATTTTTAGTAATTTTGTAATATCTTAAACAATTCTTTATTGGTCAAAAGCAACATGACTTTCCCGGGTGTAGAATGTTGTACCAAACAATTTTTCTTAAAGCCGTTTTTCAATATCGGCCTTACTTTTTTCTCAAAAAGTTTGGGCGCGTAAACCCACTTTACACGCTTAAATTCACTTTACGCGCCCAAACTTTTTGAGAAAAAAGTAAGGCCGATATTGAAAAACGGCTTTAAGAAAAATTGTTTGGTACAACATTCTACACCCGGGAAAGTCATGTTGCTTTTGACCAATAAAGAATTGTTTAAGATATTACAAAATTACTAAAAATAAAAAAAATTTCTAAAAAAAATTTTGGGAATATTTTCGATCGTCATTTACTTTTCTGGATGGGGTATTTAAAGTAGAATTTATTTTCTAAATACCAAATTTTTATTTTTTATTTTCGTTTGACCAGCAAAACGTTCGGCAATTTTCATTGTGGTAAAGGGGTTACTTCCTCTTAAGAAGTGACTGATGATCCTCCCAAGGTAGTAGAGGCAGCTAGAATAGCTATTCAAAACTTGTTGCCGACGAAATCTGGTGCAGTATATGAAGCTGCTTTTAACCCTTTGCGCCCTAGTGGTTTCTCTGTGAAACCACTTACTAAAACATTTATTTCTACTTTCCTGGTGGCATTCTCGCGAAACCATACGTAGGAAAGCTCCGCCTAGTTGTCCCTTTCTTCAAATACGGCATCGCTATTGAGCACATTTGGATATTTTTGACAGGTTATAATATATTATTAATTGATCTGTCAGTAAGTGCACGTGCTTATATATTTGTTCAGTTTTTTGGCGTTTTTAAAGTCATGACAGGTAAGTTTTTGTATTTTTTAGTGTAGTATAATGTTACTTGAAGTTGTTAATATGGTTTCATTAATTTTTTTTTACATTTTAATAGTTATTATTGGCGTAACCAAACGTCGGTTTCATGCCAAAACCAGTAGGAATCTGTAGTATATAATTTTATCAATCTGTTATTTTGAGGATATTGACATATTTTGTCAAAACGCATGTACTAACATGCGTTTTTTGTGTTGTACCAGCAGGTACGTAGCCAGGATTTCTTCTCGTGTGCCACGCCCTTTTTTTAATCATGGTGCTTGGTTTTTGTGGGAAAAATATTGTATTGATATTTCGCATAAAATTAATTTTATTTCTATAAGTTTTATAAGTATGGTCTCGAGTCTCGGGGGGGGGGGGACTGGGCCCCCCCTAGCTACGTGCCTGGGTCCCCCCTAGCCTTTTAAATATTAATTGTATGCGGTGTTAATATTTGTGGATATAAAAATTTGATTTTTATAAAAAAATATTCTTTTTGTTTTCAGAAGAAAAGATGTATCTTTTCAAAGATCTAGAAAAAATGGCATCTGAGGATGTTTTCACCTTGCAATTGTTTCTCAACGTACCACCAAATTTAGTACTAGACATAAAAATAAGATTTGTTTAAGTTTTATAAATTAAATTTTTTTTATTTTCCGCCCATTTTATTCCCTAGTGGTTATGTTCCGGAACCATATCTTGGAATCAAAAGCATATTCCAGATGGAAAAAATTATCTTAAATATATTATATCTTTAACTCTCTGCTACCATAATATTTAGAAAAAAAAAGTATTAAAAGAAAGAAATAATTTCGGGAGCAAAGGGTTAACAAGTTCAACAAATAGTGCAGTGGAAAAAAGTTATGCAATACTCTGAGAACGTTTTATTGGCATATTTTACCGATATGGCACTGAAAATTAAGAGTTCTAGTTTGTGGGCTCATTATTCAATGATAAGGTCCGTGTTAAATTTTAAGCATAATGTGAACATTGAAAAATACAATAATTTGCGTGCTTTTTTAAAAAAGCAAGGAGATGGTTATAAGCCAAAGAAATCGAGAGTCTTGTCAAGGGAACAGTTCAGCAAATTCAGAAATTTTTTTTTATTGTACTATAATGTATTTATACGCCTAGGAGTATAAGTACTTATACTCCTAGTCATACAAATGACATTTAATGTCATTGATAACGTCACATAAGTTATCACTTATATGACGTTTGAACAAAAATAATGTTTAAGAATGTTAATGTGTAGGGGAGCGGAGGCATTTGCCGTACAGTTAAGCAAGAATTAGATTTTTGTGGAAATTACCTACCTTAGAAACTCGATTTAAGGCTTAATGGAAAACTTGTTTAGTATATTGTTAATACCTAATAAAGTGAAACTTCTAAACGTTTTTCAAAAATATATATTAGTGTGTTAAAAAAATATGGTAAAGTACGGTATTACCCGAAAGCGTCGGGTATTACCGTATAATGGTCGTGTAAGTCCGTACAGGTTTTTAAAAACTTTAACAAATAAAAGAACATATTTTAACGCTATGCTATAGAATGAAACAAGATTAGTTTTTCCTTGGAGACCACGTACATTTCTTTTTAGTACTCATCTGAAATAATGAGTTTTTTTATTATTATTTTTTATTTACATATAAATCTATACCGTGCACTGTACGGCATTGCCCGAACCGGACTAACAACAACAAACACAGAAAAAAAAATATTTGAAACATATTTTGAAAGGCAATACATGCGTATATCTTCAGGTTATACATCAATCTTTTAAATAAACCAAGATCCAAGTTAAAAGTAAAATGATTAAAACACGTACTGCTTATTGCGTCAGTGATGTTTCTTAGAAGAACGACAGCGGAAAGTTTATACGCGCACTCACTGAACCGGACGTCGATCCACTGGTGTTTTGGCGCGTTGAAGCAACTGCTCGACCACCTAGCAACGTAATAAACAAAGACATACTTATATATACCTGTTTTTGCTGTCAAAAACGGCATGTACGGTATTGGACTCTGTACGGTATTGGGCTCCGCTCCCCTAATGGGAACACTCTTGGGAGATAATTGTTTCTGCCAATGTAATTTATCTCACAGAATTGCTGGTTAGTTAATTAATGTTTAAAATATTTGTGCAATCCGACGTAAATAATTGCCCTAATTTAATATAAAAAGTTATGGATTTTCGTTCGGCTTCGGGGAAGGTATCTTTTTACAGTTTAATTATATAATTTGTATGGAACTGCTTTGTTTCCGTTCGCGTACACGTTTTAATTGTGTTTATAACCTCCCGGCAAGGGATTTACCTGTCTAACTCTCGCTAGCAGTCATAAAATCCAAAATTAACCCTATTAAATCTCCCGACAGCATCTGTGTATCCACCACTCAGACTCAGCCTTTTAACTGCGTCTACTACTTTATTTGAAATTGTGTATGTTTAACTTTGATGACCTATAACTATGAAATTACAAAAATAAGGTCGGTCGAATTTTAATAGTTTTAAAATTTTAACATATAGCCTAAGCTGTATAGAACAGGTTAAAAGCAAAAAAATTTCGGATTATACACTTTTGACGCGAAAAATTAATAATAAACTATTCATAAATTGACATTTTTACTGAAAATTAGTGAAAATGTCAATGTGAGAAGTCTCATTATTTGACATAATACTTACTGTGTTGCCACATATTTAAAAAAAAATAAGGATATTTATTATTTTATTTTTATTTATAAACATCCTTGAGCTACGCAATAGAACGCCGGATACGCGACGGCCGCTACAGCGGCCTAAGTTGCACCTTTCATAGTAACACCTTTATGCGTAATGGCATCATACATTAGCGTTGCTGGCTTCTTCCGCCCCGCAACTATTATAAACATCCTTGGGCTACGCAATAGAACGCCGGCTACGCGACGGCCGCTGCCGCGGCCTAAGTTACACCTTTAATAGTAACACCTTTACGAGGTAATGTCATCATATATTAGCGTTGCGGGCTTCGCCCGCCCCGCGACTATTATAAACATCCTTGGGCTACGCCATAGAACGCTGGCTACGCGGCCTAAGTTACACCTTTATGCGGTAATGGCATAAAGTTAATTTTCATTTTTAATATATTACTCTACTTTACCTAAAAATATCAACAAATAACTTGGCAACATTGGTAAAGAAAATAAAATAGCAACAGATATCGGCGAAATCGCACTTGTCCGCTCAAATTATAAGAACATATTCGATTAAACAAACACGGGTAATATCGTCATATTGCTATCTTCGACTAACCCTCTTAAATGACAATGACAACACTACTAGCGGGCACAGCTTGTTTTTGTATCCAGATAGTGGACCTAAACTAATTAAATATTTAAAATGGCTTAAATTTGAAAAAAATGGCTTTATCCGCATTTTTTTTGCATCAAATTGTTTCATTTAATGTTAACTTTCTAATAAAACCAAAAACCGGAAGAAATTCGACCGACCTTATATGACACCAGAACCAAATTCTGTTTTAAATATTCAGGGGGTTAAGAAAATATGTATTTAAAGTTTTAGGAAAAAAATTTAAAAAACAAATTATTTTTCAATTATATTTAAAGCATAAATTAGTACTACAATAAAAAAAAACCGTCCTAACGAATTGCCAAAGATCCATTGATTTTAATCACATGAAGCATGCTTCAGACTTGTCGCATTAAACTCTGGACAAAGTTTATATCGTTTTCTTGACTTTTTTTATTGATTCTTCAGCGCAAATGTTCTTCGTCTGTGACTTCCCAATCACTGTCATAGACCTTTTTGCTTAACAAAGACCAAAAAGTACCAATTGGGCGAGCTTAAAAAATATTTTAGGGACTGTTTCATCGCCTTTTAAAGGGTATCACATAGGGCGGGCTCCCCGCCCTCTAGCTATGCCACTGGATATAAAACATACCATTGACAAATAAAAAATACCGCATGATGTTTATTTTTTCGAACAAAAGGGTATTCAGGTCAAAAGCGTTACTGAGAGATGAATATTCATTAATATAAACAGGCATATCCCCTTCGCAATACATATAGTTACACAATATACAACAATTCGTCTCGAGTACTAACACGTGAAATAGGCCTTTAAATAGCAAAATCTGCTTTACACGCATTCACTATAAATTTTAAACTAGTATGATTAAAATTATGAATATTCCACAGCCCTTTGACGCACCCCCACATATTTCAATTAGCATATTCTAATGTTCTGCTTGACGGTCGATTTACTTTGTCTTGAAAATACAAATTATTAATTTCGAAAATGCTCCTGCCGCCTCCCTTAAAGCATTTGGGTAATTTTCTTCAATTTGAAAATTTCAACTTGTGGCAACAGCTGGTAAGCTTACGTTATTTAACATAATGGATAAAGAGCCTGTTTCAGTATAAAATTTGCAAAACGTGTATAAATACTAAAAATCTTAACATACAGTGTGTCCGGTACGTATATGGCATACTCTGGGAAGCGTATAGGGGAGGTCAAAATAACTCTACTTTGTCATATAAAAATAAACCTAAAGTACCCCTTAACTCTTAATACAGGGCACCAAAGAAGTATCCAGCGACTTATCTTTTCGGCTCTTATTTTTGAACCGACACGTATAATTTACTAAAATTTTTGTATTTTGTGTAGGCCATAGAGACTCACAAAACTGCACTACATTATATGTTTTACATCGTCAGGGAAGTCAGAAACGGACTTGCCACCACACTCGTTGGGCCAAAATTTTGAGGTGTCATTAGTTAGTTTTACTTAAAACCCAGATACGCCTACTGTCCGTTAAAACATACATTGTATAAGACGCCAGATAATTTTTTTTTGCTATTATCAACTAGATGGTGCAACCGATTCTAATTTGAACAATAATGCCTTTAACAGATTTTATTATTTTAAATAAGTTTTTGTGTCGGTAAGTGCTTAGCGAAAATTTCTGTTTAATCTAAACGAACAATGGACAATCTAAAGTAAGTACTCTTACACTTTTTTAAAACATTTTTGTGTATTAAATCACATAGTTCAGTTAGGTAAGGTTAGTAGATTTTTATAATGAGTAATATAACTAATAAAATTAGTTTGTTTTGTAAAAACGTAACCTCAAAAATTGGTGTCGGTTATAACATACAGTAGCATAATACGGAGTGGATATGTTATATTTTTATTTTTGCAGGTATTGGAGAAAACCGGTAAAATTGCACGAGCTGATGACAGAAATAGAAAATTTGGATGAAAATGTACCAATTTCATATGGTACAGCAGTTCTTCCAACGACGAATGCCATTGATTACAACATCGACTAAGACTCTGGGGATGAGAACATTGTTAGAATAAAGAATCTTCCTGTCAGTCAGCTAATTGCAGATGCTGAAGTAATTTTTGTCGAGAATCAAATAGTGCCGACGATGTTGAGGTAGTGGATACTAAAAATGAGGATTTTGACAGCGATGATGATCTTCCATTATCTACTTTTCAGTCCGCAAAACGTCAAAAATTAACTAAACAAAAGATTTCAAAAATCCAGTACTCTTGGACTAATGGGGACATAATCTGAAATTTTTCCAACTGGAAAGAAGTGATAGTGGGCCGAAAAATTCCCTTTTGCCTTATCGCCTTGGAGATATATCTACAAATGAAATAAGATGTTTTATTGGAGTACCTACTACTGCTCAGTGGATATAATCCGTTTTCGAGAAGGGCAATGTATTGGAAAATAGTGATGACGCCGGATGTAAACACGTCTATTCGGCTATATCAAGAGATCGATTCAATTATCTCATGCAAAACATTAATCTCAATGATAATACAAGATTAGAAAAAGATGACAAATTTTCCAAAATGCTGCCTTTGTTTGAGGCGCTGAACAAAAAAAAATATTTTGTTTGCCCTTTGAAGAATTTTATAGATTGTACGAAGCTATGGTTCCTTATTATGGAGGTCATGGAGCAAAGCAATTCATTTAGGGTAAACCCATTCGATGGGGGTACAAATTATGGGCAGGCACCACCAGATTGGGCTATATTGAATGGTTTGATCAGTTTGTATCGAGTCTCAGTTAGAGGAAAAAAATGGTATTTTTCTTTATTCTCTCATTGTCTTGACATGGCGGAACAGAATGCTTGGCAGTTGCATAAAATTAATGGTGGAAAAATGGATCATTTATCGTTCCGAAGATGTATTGCTCAGGGAATATTGGAAACAATAAAAAAAAAACGAGGCCCTTCCAAGAAGAGTAAAAATCTTCATTTTACATCAAGATATGTCTGTATATGTGCGTATACGTGGACCATCTTGTGATTTATCAAGAAAAGTAGACCAGATGCGCATTGTTTCGTAAACAGGCAGCATTTAGATGCCAAAAATGCTTTTCATCCAAATAAAAGTTTTATAAGTTATCACACTAAAGATGTCTAAGTTTGTATTTCTTGTAACTTTGTTCCATTTTCTTGTGTCTATTTAATTATAATTATTTTCTTATTATAGTAGTTTAAATTGCTACTGTCCGTTTAAACATACACCAATTATCCAGAAACCTAAAAATTAAAATAAAAAAATTGCTACAAAAAAGTGTTTAAAATCATCTTAGAAACTACTCTATATCGATACGTTTTTGCCAGAACATCGTAAGAGGCAATTTTATGAAAATTGCGATTATTGAAATATCGTAACCAACACGCGTTTTAGCTCTTTCTTACAAATTATTGTAACTGTCATGTTTTGTAGTTTTGAATAAAATTCAATTTAAGTTTATCGTAAGTGTCCTAAAATGTAAACAAAATCTAATTTCATTTTACAAAAATATCGTAAGGTCTTCAAAGCATCGTAAGGAGCAAGTCACGTGGTACAAAACATGTAACTTACGATGTCGCGAAGCGTCTTAAGATGTTTTAGTTCTTTGTGTATCGTTGAAGTGTTTAAACGTAAGTATAGTTCAATTTGTATACGAGCAAATAGGGAAATTAATTTTGTATTCACCAAATTATCGTAAGTCCAAATATACAAAAACTGAAATTGTTTTTTTAAAAATAAATTATTTTTTGTTAATAATTCATAAACACAGGCATGATTACCAATTTTCACTTAAATCGTACCGTTTTCAAACAGTATATAGAAAAATTATTGTACTGTAAAATTCACTTAATGTGACTTACGATGTTCTGGCAAAAACGTATCGATATACAGTTGCAAAAGATATATTAAAAAAAAAGTTTCAGGTGTATCTGGGTTTAAAAAGGTACTCTACATTTGTCTCGATGGAATTAGCGGTTTTTGATAAAAATAAGGTTTTTGTATATCACGTTGAAGCATTGATTCCAAAATTATTTCATAATCAAGTTTAACACGTTCGCGGACAGACCTGCTATAGCCGTCATGAGTGCAGCGACACGCCTGCTATAGCAGGCATTTTCTATTGTGCCGAACCGTCCCCAGCAGGCCTAAAATACGTGTTATTTATATAACATACTTTACGTGTGTCCCAGTAGACAGAGGAAAACGGTATTTTGATAACGTGTGAATGCGAGAAGTCTCCCAGAGTAATGGAAGGGGCAGGCGCTCTAAAATGCACGTAGCTTCACGTAGTTCTCGCGCAAATTCAGTATTTTTTTTATATGATTTTGCGCGACGTGTAGATGTGTATAGATTGACGATATTTTTTGTTGTTTTTGGTATTTGGGTAGGTTTCCTGTTTAGACCACCATAGTCCCATAATCAGAGCTACTGTGTCGTGGGACAGAACTGCAATAACCGTCGTCTGTTTTTTGTCAAAAATTATGCAACAAAAATTTGTCTTTTATACAATTCGTTACATTTGGACAAAAATAAACACGATTCTGTAAAAAAAGAGTAATGAATTTTTGACGTCTTTCAAATTCCTACTGTCCGCGAATGTGTTTTAATAACATAAGCAATTTGAACACAATAACTAATCAAATAGCTTTAAGATTAATACTACGCACTAAAATAATTAAATACATTATTACATCTCATAAATGCCCACATGTATCTAACTTATGGACAAGCACTCGGTGATTGTGTGGAGGAGGCAAGAAGAATTTATTCTGATACATTTCTAAATCGGCGTTTACCCAACAACGCCTTTAAACAAGGAGTTATTGGTTTATCGCATCGAAAGACTTTTGAAAGGGTCGCTGGTAACTTAAGAGAAACAGGTAAAAGTTAAATTATGAAAAACACTTAAAACTGAACTTTTTGACATTCCGGAAATCACTTAAACGCAAGAATGTTAAAAATATAGAAGCTTTACTTCTTATTTACTTGAGCAGATTTTCGAAATGGGTACCTCTATATATTTTGCTGCAATGGTTATGTTAATAAACTTGATTATTAAATAAATTTCGGATCAATGCTTAAACGTTATATACAAAAACCTTATTTTTCTCGAAAACCGCTAATTCCATCGAGACAAATGTAGAGTACCTTTCTTAAATAAAAAAACCTAAAGTATTTAAAAATCAGTTTTTAGCTCTGTAAAATGACACCTGTCAAAATTTTGGCCCAACGGGTATTGTGTCAAGTCCGTTCCTGACTTCCTCGACGATGTAAAACATCTAATATAGTATGGTTTTATGAGTTTCTATGGCCTACACAAAACACTAAAATTTAATTAAATTATACGTGCTGGTTCAAAAGTTAGAGCTGAAAAGGTAAGTCGCTGGGAACCTCTTTGGGGCCCTGTATCTCCATTAAGGGCACTTTAGGTTTTTTTTTATGTGACAAAGTATAGTTACTTTGACCTCCTCTATACGCTCCCAAGAGTATGCCCTATACTTACCCTGTATATACTAAATGTTTGAAATAGAAAAGACATCACTCGATGTTAGGCAAACCAATTAATGTAGCTCAAACATACAAAAGCGTAGAAAAGCAATCCAACAATTTTGAGTAAGACAGTGTAAACTCAAAATTAGCCTAATTTTAAGTTTAAACACTGAATTAGGTATTTGAAATTAGATGGTAGCAAATTCTAGGGTTCTTTGAGGAAGCAGGGGTAAATATTTCTTATAAATGGCCGGTTAGTTATTATAAACAAGAGACATTGCTGTAACATTGATATTTCGTCACCTTAAAACAAAACTAGCCTATGTGAATGTTTGTCAAAATTAAGCTTTTTAGGAAAATTGTATAAAAGCTGTCGTTGATCGAATGCAGAAATAATCTAAGTTTTAATATTTCTATTTATATATAGGCGTATGTCCAAGAGCTCTCTAATTTGTAATGCAGTACTATCCTAATAGATGATAGTGAACTTATGTCGATGCCCTGGCCAATATTTTTTAGTGCAGAAGTATCCTTATGTACTTTAATTAACCTATATTAGTGCTGTGTTGTGATAATTCTGTCTTTAAACAATATTATGTCCTACACATTGTGGACTCAGGCTACTGAAACGTACGTTCAGAATTATACTATGTTAATATTGTCCATAAACACACAATAAACCTAAGTCCAGAAAGTGGAGTTGGAATACTTCCTTGTTTTAATTAGTTTGTATGTCCATTATTTATGTAGCTTACATGTTTTTTATTTATTAAAATTAAACATACACGTACAGGGTTTTCTTTTATATTTAGACACCTATTTAAAGCGAGAACAATTAATAAGAGATAGAAAAACACTTCAAATATAACAGTTTTAGAATTATTACTGAATCGTCAGAATATCAGCAAATAATTATCAAAATACTACTAGAATGCCGAAAAAAAGAAGCAACTGATGTATTTTAAATGGAATAGGGTAGAGTGGGGCTAACTGTTCCATTTTGGGATTAAACTTTGTTTCCAGCTTTTTCTGAAGCATATAAATGTCAGCTTTGTTTGTATCATAAGTGTTATTGTCAGAACAACTAAAAATTATAATCTTTAGTACAAAATAAAAAACTGCGTATTTGGCAAATAGCATTTTGTAATGACCTGTAAAATGGATCACTTAACCTGTCAGGCAGGTTAACTGATTCATGTATATAGGTTAACTGAACAGTACCATAATTATGTTTGTAAGTGATAGAGAAGCGCAATAACTTTAACAAAACATTTATTTATTTGTGTAAACACACATACTGAATATTAAAAAATTATTTTTAATATACATTGAAACTCATTTCAGTAAAATATACATTAAATGAAACATATTTTGGAATCTGGCACTGCTACTTTTTACTGGCATTGGTACCTTATAAATAATGTCCTCTTTCGGAACAAAACCGCTTTTATTTTTTGAGGAAAATTTTGTTAGATTGTTACGTTCCAGAAACTTAACGTCATACCCATTAAGAAAAATATTTTCAATTTTAACCACGAAATGTCTAAAATTTGAGGCTGTCTTGCCATATACTTTTACAATAACATAATCCCCTTTGAATACCTCCATAGCATTATTTTCAAGATGGTAAAAATCCTCGGGAGAATCAAAACTTTCATTATAAGTAATATTTTCGTCACTAGATGAAGTACTATCTTCCAAAATACGTTTTATTACTGCGCGTTTCTTAGTTTCGCTCACTTTTGTTTTCTTTCTGGCCCTTTCATTCCAAATTCTTGCTTCTTCTTCTAAATTTTCTTTGACAGGCCTGTCGGTTAGCATATGATCCTTAAAAATAGCGTGCGGAAAGATTAAATATGGCGGCTTGAATTTTCCTACAGCACCAATAATTGGGGGTTTATGAACCGTGGTACCTCCGGTCTCATCTAGATTGTATATATCGTTAGCTTGTAACTTATGTTTATCTTTTAGGTTTCGCAGATTTTTAAAAAATGCTCAACATCAAAACATATACCTATTTAAAACCAATAAGAAAACTCTTGCAGCAGGTTAACTGGATACCTGTTCATTTAATCCACATTGAAAGTGTCCAGTTAAACCCACTCCATGCTAAAACCGAAAAGTTATAAAATTTCTGAAAAATAATGGCTGTAGGAAAACCTACATATCCGCAAATGATACTTAAATACTTACTAAGATGATCTATATAACACATTCCTTTTAAAACAAAGTTAGTTCGGCAATAATAAAACTGAAACTGGAACCAAATAATTTACTCTGCCGCCATTAAAAATGTTTATACTAAATGAATGTATTCCTGTAAATAATAGAGAAATCTGTATGAACTGATACTAAAGTATTTCTGGTGAGAAATCTTAAGAAGAAATTTAGTTGCACCCCTAGCTCATAGATGGCAGTTAGATCACACTGTTCAGTTAATCCGCCTGTTCACTTAACCCCGTTCTACCCTACCTTGTATCTATTTTATTAAAATTATAGATATTTTTTTCCTAATTCCAAAAATACAAAATAAAATAAAAAGTACAGGAAAATGGAAAATTATTAATTTTCAACATAACCTCCTTCACTTATTATACATTTTTGAATGTTTCCTAATAAATTATGATTTATTGCGTTCATAATGGACTCTGGATATTTAGCACCAAAATTTCTTCTTAAATTCTTTGTTCCAAAACATGAACGTTGTCTGGCCTATTGTAATAAAGATTGTTTTTTAAATAGCCCCAAAGAAAAATATCCAGCACCGTTAAGTCAGGGTTTTTTGCCGGCCATATTATTGGTCCGTTTTTTCCAATCCGCGTATTATATTTTTTATTTAATATCTTGTAACAGGAGCAACATTATGGGGTGGCGCATCGTCCTGCTGACAAATTAATGTAGTGTGTTAGTTGAGAGGAAGCTTTTCTAAAATGTTTTCAATGTCATTTTCAAGAAATTCCAAATAACTTAAGCAAGTTAAACTCCCATTATAAATTATTGAACAAATTACCCTATTTTCTATAATGCCACACCACATATTTATAGACGTACGACCCAGACTTCTAACAGGCTGAATTTTGTGGGGATTAGAAGTTGCCCAAAAATGTCTATTTTTTCGATTAAACATACCAACTGTGCTAAAATTTTCCTCGTCGGTGTGAATAAAATTTTGTGTAAATGATTCCTATCAATTTTACTTGGTGATCAACGCGCTGTCGCAATAATCTCTGCACACTTGGTGCTCAACATCGAATCACCCTGTGTTGGGTTCCTGGACATAGCAAAATACAGGGCAACGAGACTGCTGATGTACTCGCCAGGGAAGGCGCAAGCAGGTCTGCCGAACCAGCAGAGAATACTGTGGCTAGACCACTGGGATCAGTCAAAGAGGATATAGATCAAATAGCTAAACAACTTGCACAAAGCAGATGGACAGGGCTGGTAACTTGTAGCATCTCCAGGCAATTGTGGCCCCTACTTGACGATAGGAAAACCGCAGTGCTATTACAACACGGTCGGAAGGACCTAAGAAACATCACTGCCGTAGTCACCGGGCATTGCCTGTTCGGTAGACACGCTGAACGTATGCAAATACCAACTAACGATTTCTGTAGAAGTTGCAGAGATGAATAAGAGGAGGAAAGTATTCAGCATTTCTTGCGTGAATGCCCCGGCCTCGCTAGAAGAAGGTTCAATGCCCTGGGCGAACCATTCTTTATTGATCTGGAGGAAGTGAGCAGCCTGCAACTGGGTCGAATCACGAAGCACAGTGGCTGGTTTAAATGAGCTGTCACGATTCTTCTACGGTCTACGTCGCGTTTACCATCAGGAAGCTGATGCGGATAGGTTCCGCGGAACATGTGTGGTACCACAACGGTCCTTATAGGACTACGTGTGATTGTTTGGACAATGCCAGAGGTCTGCCACTCTAACCTAACATAACCTATCAATTTCACGCTGAAATATTCAAAAATACTCTAGCCTCTTGTGATATTTTGTTAAATTTTGGACTGGTTGAAATTTATAGTAGTGATACCGGTATTTAACCAAAATTTCGCGTATTTTTGATAAAGGTTTATGAAAATGGCCCGTCGCATCTGATACGGAATATTTAGGAATTTCTCTAATCAGGAAAAAAGATCTACAATTTTAATAAAATAAATATAATTTTATGCCATTTAAAAAACATAACTTGCTAATTTTTTCTGCATTGTAGTAGTATTTTAATGATGCATTTTTTGCTAAGATTCAGTAAAAATCCTAAAACTTTTATAATTAAAGTTTTCGGTTCTCGCTTTAAATAGGGATCTAAATATAAAAGAAAACCCTGTACAAATTTTTATTAAAACATATGTTTAATTAACTTTTTGGACTGGAGGCTATTTCTTTATTAAAGCGACCGACGCGACGATTTGCAATATAATATAGTAAGCCTATTTATTTTTTGGTATAGTATAATTTATTAGGCATGACTAATGTTTAAAATAAATTGAATAATACTTATTTTATTATGTACCCAAAGTATATAGAGAATGGGACCCAGTAAATCGAATAATACGACAAGCAATTTATATTTATGAATCCTCGTAAATATTTTAAATGATTTTAGGTTTGATATCAGTGGCACAAAGACTAAACCTCGGTTTAAGTTCTCACTAAGTAACAATTCTCTTATGCTTCTGAAATTTGATAGGTTATTTGAGTTTGATTAATTAATTTAAAAAAAAACGTATATTTTATCCATTTAATACTATCTAATCTAAAGAATTTAATGGTTTATTTAAGAGGGAAATATGTTTCGTCTTTACTAAAACATTCATAACTTGATTTTTGTTACTAATTTTATACTTTTTCTTTTAAGGTGAAAACTTGAACAGCTTAATACCGTGCGAGCAAAAATTATTCGCATCAAAGAGGGCATTGCATCTAAGGACGTAATGCTTAGCCGCAGAGCTTAATACCTGTTGGGTGTCAGTAACTACCTGAATTAACAATCAATCAGTTATTCCGTCATCTTTGACAGTCGTTACAAGTAATTTGATTCATCGCTAATTTTTCCAATTTCTTGAACAATTCACACAATAGGCTTTACGAAATAGCACAAAACATTCTTGGTTAAAGCGTATTTTCGAAACGGGGTTAGAGTAAATGGTGAGTGGCAATACAATGCGGGTTTGTGCATGGACGATTTCATGAACATTTTCCTAACGTTGCTTTTATTGCTGGGGATTTTTATCATTGCCTAAAAAGAACCGTGACTGTGTTTAGGAAAACAGATTCTATACAACACAAAAAAGGAGCAGGAAGACCATCTGTAACAACAGAAGAACTTGTTGCATACGTTCGTGAAATAATGCAAAATACGCCAACAAATTGTATAAGACGCCGGTCCCAAGAAGTGGAAAGATCTTATGGAACATGCAGAACTATTCTTAAGAAGCAGCTAAATTTATTTCCTTATAAAGTGCTAGTATTCCAAGAAATACAAGCCGCAGATTTTGAAAGACGCAGGAATTGCTCTCAATGGTTTACCCATAATTTATTGGGAAGAAATTATTTATTAGACATAACATTTTCTTCGGATGAAGCCTAGTTCCACCTCTCCGGATATGTGAATTCTCAGAATACACGCATGTGGAGTAGTGAAAATCCCCATTTTTTTGTAGAGTCCACATTGCACCCTCAAAAAATTGGTGTCTGGTTAGCTGTTTTCCGAAAAAAGTTGCAAATTTAGAAAAATTACAAGAAAGGATTATCCAAGAATGTGGTAACATTTCTCCAGAGATGCTGGTCAACACTTTCGAAAATATGAAGAGACATGTAAATTTATGCTTGGAGCATGGCGGTGGCCAAATTCAGCAATTTATGTAATTATTTTTCTTTTTCTTTCTGTATATTCTTAATTTGTTAATTTTGTAAACAACAAAAATAAATTTGTATTTGTCTACTTATTTTATTACTCATTAGTTTGGCATATCATGTCATAATATGAATTTGACCAAATTTTAACCTAGATTTGGTTAGATATATCGTCCCGATATCATTGTGATATAAACCAAGCCCTACGTTTTTTAATCCAAGCCCTCTTTGATGCAAATATTTTTTTCTCGCACGGTACTTTACCTTTCAACACATTAATAATTATATTTGTGATGGCTATAATTCCGCTAACTTACATTTGCATGACAAGAAAATATTAGAAAGTTAGGTTGCAGTAAGATTTTAAACAATAAATGAACCAGCAACTTTGACTGTGACATAAATGCTATTAGCAAAAGTAATTTTGTCATAATCAGAGTGGCCGGTTTGCATAATTCTTGTTTTTTTTTATTAGGTAACTTTGATTGTGTAATGTTTGCCAATGTTATTTGTGTCGCAGTTAAAGTCGCCTGGTAAGCTAATTATTTTTGAAAACTTTTTACAACCCATATAACAATAACACATGAGACGCTGCCAGTTGGTTCCCTTTTTTTAATTATGTTAACTCATTTAATAATAATAATAATAATAATAATAATAATAATAATAATAATAATAAGTTTATTTAAAATTTAATAATATAATAAATATGTTTATGTGGTCTTCTATAAACTTATTCTTTAATCCTCTGAAGCTGAGCTTGTTGGGGGCAAATCTTATTTTTTGTTTTAGTATGTAAAATCATAAATCATAAATATGCATTAAAAATTAAGTTTTAAAGTAAAAATGTTAATTTATAGTATAAACGCAGTTTTTTTTGAAGAAATATATTACCTATAATAAAATTATTAATTTATAATTTTTATGTAAAAAATATTACTTATATAAATTATTCACAACAATATTTATTAAGTAATTAATTAAAGCATTTCTAAAAATATTTTCAAATTGTCTCTTTTTAATATCCATGTTTTTATTTCGGCTTTATATTTTTTTTATGAAATCAATTTTTTAATTTTTGTTGGTAAATAATCGTTTAAATAAAAACATAAATATTTGAAATTTTTTTTTATTTATTATTATTTATTTTAGGTGTTATGGTTATTTCATTTTTATGACGTTTTTTATGATTTTGGTTTTTAAATTGTATAAGGTTTTTATTGTTAAATATCTATATTAAGATGTTATAAATGTAAAGTTGTCTTATGTTCGACTTTTTTGTTTCTGAATATAATCCTTTTGAAGGATAAAGATAATCTTTATTGAATATAATTTTTAGAAACCTTTTTTGTAATATTTCTAATTTTTTAACTAAAGTTCTATTTATTCCTCCCCTACCTAAAATTCCGTAATTTAAATGAGTTTTAACTAAAGCGAAATATAGTATTTCCATATGTCTTACATTAGAAATTTTTTTAATGTTTTTAAAAATCGATAGTAAACTTCATATTTTGTGGTAGGTTATTTAGGTTTAAAGTAAAAGGAATATAATTTGTTTTATTAAAATAAATTGTTAACAAATTTTTATCAAACCAAATTTTTATCATTTCAAATTTTCAATTTTATTATTTAAGTTTTCCCAATTTGTATCGGTATAAAAAATTGTAGTATCATCTGCAAAACTATGAATTTGTCCATCGCAATTTATACTTGTCGTTAATATAAATATAAAAAAATAATGGTCCTAAAATTGTTCCTTGAGGAACACCATACTTAAATACTTTTGGATAGCTTTTTTCTTTATATATTTGAACATAAGTTGGTTTATTTTTCAGATAATTTTTAATTAATTCTTATTGCTTTCCTCTGAGTCAAATATTTTCAAACTTTTTTAACAGTAAATTATGGCTAACTGTATCAAAGGCTTTTGCTAAATCTAGAAAAATACTAATGCAAGGTTTTTTATTATCTAGTGCATCATATATTTGTTCTGTTGGATAGCAAATAGCGTTTTGTGTTGATTTATTTTTTTGAAACCCAAAATGTTTATTAGAAATAAAATGTATTTTTACCAAATAATTTTCAATTCTTTATTTTAAAATTTTTTCGAATACTTTTGCTATCGAAGATAATAATGTTATTGGCCTATAACTACTACTTTTACTAGCATCTCCATTTTAAAAAATAGTTTTTAAATCTTTTATTTAAAGGTCAAGTTAAAAAATAACAGAATAAACAACTACTCTCTTCTGAAGTTTTTTAAATCAAATGGGACACGAAATTGAAAGCATCGCTGACCTGTCTAATTTTAAAGTATCTAAAAAGGGAATAGTATTTTAGTAATCGAACAGAATTAAAATATTAATGATAATGGGAATGGGGTTTGTTTCAAGAACAACACCCTGGTGTACCAAGATAATGACAGTCTCGTGTAATAGAGGAAGACATAGAATTAAACATCTTGCTTAGTCTCCAGACTCCAGAGTCAGGCAATTGGCAAGAGATAATACGTAAGTCAATCATCTGCACTAAGGTTATTTGTAATAGCTCTTGATAAATACTAGAGTTTATGTTTCCTACGATCCTTTATTTTAAGATCTTATTGACATGCAAATGACAACTACCATTGCAATTTTTCAACAACTAATAACTAACCAAAAACTACTATTTAAAATATACATACATCTTTTCTCTTTTATAATAAATTATGTTAACTTAGTGGAACCTGTAGGTTTAAGCACTATATGCACTGAATAAAAAAATAACAAATAAATGAAGTATCAAATAAGTCGTAAATCACTAGGCATCATTATGTAGAACATTTTATATCTTGTCTATTTTGCTTAAATATTTATCGTGACAAATCTTAAACAATATAATTATGGATATTAACAATTTTTGCTGTGGTAAAATGTGACAACAGCGTCTCTTGTCTTCAATCGAATTAAATCTTTGGCAGTTTTTATCAAAATAGCTGTTATTCATCAATATGCCTCGGTGATCTCGAACCTTGATCTACGAAATATTCAGGATAGACGGTATATTAATCTTAACCTCGTTGGAGAGTAACTGACAGTAAGATTTAAGGGTATGCTCAGTTTGATTTTCCGGATTCTGCAGACTTTTGGAAATTGGCCATCCCTAATAAAAGAAGTCATGGGTTCATGCCATAGTTCAACTATTGGAGGTCACGTTAGAGTAGATAAATATATCGTTTATATCATTGGGCTTGCATGAGAGCAAACGTTGCGAGATTTATTGAACACTGTGTTGAATGTCAGAGAATAACACCAGAGCAAAAGTTACCAGCTGGTATTATGCGTGACAATTTAATTCCACCACTGTTGGCAGGTTATTAGGACGGATTTGTGATGTTCGCTATCCAAAAGTATAATACAGGGTTCTGCACTTCACCTCCCGTCTTCTATAGCTCACTTAGTAATTAAGTTAGAATTTTCATATTTTGCAGACCTTATCTGTATCTTGGGGCGCATTTCCGGAAAATATTTTTTTTCATACAGGGTGTTCCAAAAAAGTGTGACGTCATAAGGGTGTATTTTTTTTATCACATGCCACATATTTCTTTACTTATTTGGGTGCCTCCTATAGTTACCTACATACCCCTAAAATTTTATTGAAGTCGATTCAGTATTATAGACGAAAAAAATAAAAACTAAAAAATATCAGTTTTGCACCACTGCACTGGTATTAAAAATTAATTAAAAATAAAAATAATGCCTCGTTAATAAAATTATACAAAGGTACTTATTAAACAAGGTATAACAGTCCCGTCAACAAAGTTTGATTAATACGAATTGTACAGTGTGTCCAAAGTTTAGTGTCAAACTTTGCAAACTTTAAAGCAATTTATTTTTCTTATTTCAAATAGGAACCCCTGTTTTTTTTTCTGTCATTCGATGCAGAATTTAAAATCAAACATTTTTTCTAATTACAAGCCTATCGCAATTTTTAACGCATTAAGACTTATTTGCAGAAAACTCATTTTATCAACATTCCAACGGTCATTATTATAAATAAATATAGAAGGTGGTTTTGAAAAACAATTTATTGGTATTAAAGTTTATTAAAGTGACCAGAGACCATTTTAACTTTAGTAATCTAAAAGTTTTAAATATTGTTAAATTATTAGTAATTATATTTAAGCCGTTATAATTACTTTATATTTTTTTTGTGATGGACCACAACCAAGAAGAGCTCGTAGATATGATGTTTATATTAGGGACATGCGAAAAGAACTCTTTTTTGGCAAGCCGAGTTTACGCATAGCGTTATCCGGAACGACGACATCCAGACAAAAGGAGCCGGCAAAACATATTAGAGAGATTTGTATAAACGGGAAATAAACTACCCAAAACCAGTGAGAAATAAACCGGTCTGAACTAGACAAAATCAATTGGCTGTGCTATTATCTAGAAAATCCTTTAGTTACTCAACAAGCAGTCGCTGATGCCGTAGAAGTAATAGAAAGAACAGTTTAACGAATTTTAAAGGTTAACCATATCTACGATTATCATTTCCCCTAATAATTACAAACAATTTAACAATATTTGAAACTTTCAGATTACCAAAGTAAAAATGGTCTCTTGTCACTTTAATAAACTTTAATATATATAATTGTTTTTCAAAGCCACCTTCGATATTTATTCATAATTATGACTTTTGGAATAGTTGATAAAATGAGTTTTCTGCAAATAGGTCTTGATGCGTTGGAAATTGCGATAGGGTTTTAATTAGGAAAAATGTTTGATTTTTAATTCTGCATCGAATGACAGAAAAAGATACAGGGGTTCCTATTTGAAATAATAAAAATAAATTGCTTTAAAGTTTGCAAAGTTTGACACTAAACTTTGAACACCCCCGTACAATTATTCGTATTAATCAAACTTGGTTAACGAGACTGTTATATCTTATTTAATAAGTAATTTGTATAATTTTATTAACGAGGCATTATTTTTATTTTTTATTTATTTTTAATACCAGTGGTGCTAAACTTATATTTTTTAGTTTTTATTTGTTTTTGTCTATAATACTGAATCGATTTCTATAAAATTTTAGGGGTATGTAGGTAACTATAAGAGGAACCCAAAAAAGTAAAAAAATATATGACATGTAATCTAAAAAAATACATCCTTATGACATCACATTTTTTTGGAATACCCTGTATTAAAGAAAATATTTCCTGAAATGCGCCCCAAGATACAGGTAATGTCTGAAAAATATGAAAGTGAGCTATAGAAGACGGGAGGTGAGGTGCAGGACCCTGTATATTTTGTAGTACTTAACAGAAATGTATTTAGTAAATTAAACTATTTCCATCCAATAATAAGGACATGTGACAACATAATAGTAAATTCTTTAAAAGAAAAAATTGAAATACCCTATAAAAATATCGAAAACAGGACATTCTATACACTATATAAAACTAAAGCTCTAGTAGAAATTGTGCATTAGTAGTGGGGAAATTTGTTTATGTAAGCTACAACAAAGCTTTAATGTAAATTGAGCATTCCATACAATAATAGACTTCATCTTTATCGATGTCCGTTAATACTCTTAAAACGTAACATATTTCTAACAGAGAGGCATTTGTGGTCTGAAATGGATTTCACAACATGCAGTGGAAAATAGAGTGATCGTGTTTTTATGGTTTCCGTTAACCTACTGTGAGCACAGCGTGAGGGTATTTTATAAATGTTACTTTGTATTATATACTTTGACTAAAACACTAGGTTTTTAACGTTTTGTAGAACTACATGAGACGCTTTAAAAATGCTTTTAGTTTGTTATGTCGCTTTCAATTTAGGTTTGCAAGTTGTGTCTATTGACTCTTTGTGGGATCACGATCGCCTAAAGTCAATTGTTTATATAATCGTAAGATTTAAAAAATTATTTTTAAAGTTTGTCTTAAATTATTATTCTTAAGGGCACAGTTCCCAAGATCAATCATGTATAAAAGACCTATAAATGGCTTGAATGCAATTATTAAAAAAATAATTGGTATCTAATTTTGGAAGGCTGTTCAGGGGGGCATTGACAAATAGTATGCCGGTGTTGTTTTTTTTTATAAATAAGTGCACTGAAACTTTTCAGTTTTTTGAAACCATTAAAATTGCCACAATTTATCTTAAAGTCCTTGAAAGTAAACACGTCGATTTTCATAACTGAAGTAAAAACAACAATTTTTACTGGTAACACGATATTTTCTAGTCTATTTAGATGTAATCTCATCTAGGAATTCCAAAGCATATGTGTTTATTTTAACAGGAAAGGTTCCGTAATAGCACAAAACACGAAATTAAACATTACTATGACCGGCTGACTAACATCTGCCCTGCTCCACCAGCTCCAGAATATGTCTGTCTTTCTTCTTCGTATGCCAAAAGCCTAAAAATAACTACTCTGATCAACACAGAACTGCAGTGCGCATGCGAATTCGTCAATAGTTAGGTAAATCGAATTAACGATAGAAAATGACGTCGTTAATCCCACCCTAAAAGGTAACTTAGGTGAAAGGTACAGGTGAATGAGTAGATTCCATTGAGGTTCCGCTTACTACCCGATTATGGTGCTGCTATGATGGAAATCTGCGGCTACGTCAAAGGTAATTTCTAAGGCATTTTTGTGTATCCGTGTCTTCTTTATTAGCTAGTGGTAGCATGTGGCCTGTGTTGTGTTTAAATAGTTTACAGCCGTCTCGATTTTAAAGAAGTGACTGAGACAGCATTTACTAGCCTCTTCACAAAGGCACTTTGATGGATTCAGGTAGGGTGAGGTCCAGTTTAGGCGGCGTCTTAAAGTCAGCGGCATTAGGCTTAACTATGGAGAAATAGAGGGTAGGAGGCAGATCGACAATGGCAGCATTTTCAAATTCTGTCCCGGTTTTTTGGTTAGTTCGCTATTGGCCGATAGATGGCTCTCGCGTCCGAAGTGGGCTGATGTTGTCTTCTTCTTCTTCGTTTTTAATATGGAAAACTAGATCCTCCATAGTTTTTAAATTTTACTTTTGACAATTAACATTTTATTTTTCGAAATAACAAATAACGTTTGAAGGCAAGACAAGACGAATAACGTTGTATTGTAATTTATAAAAGTAGAGTTTGCTTTGTGTCGGGGTGTAAGACAGGATCTTCTTCAGAGATGAAACGCAGCCAAATAAGTATCTTTCTAGCTCCAAAGGTAAAACCCTCTAGCTAGAATGTTCCTGTATTTTAAAAACAAAGCATCGTTGGAACTTTATACAGGCCGAGTTTACTAATAAGTATAACAAAGTAAGTGTAAATTCATATAAAAGTCCTTATTTGTTCCTTAAAGAACTAATTTAAATAAAAATAGTTATCGAGTCCATAAGAAACCATTTATTTCATAGCCCACTTCGAACACGAGCGCCATCTTATGGCAACTCGTAAAGCTGAATTACCGATGCTAATTTGGGACTGAATCCAATGCATTGCGATCGGCCTCCTACCTCAAGTCCCCCATAGGTTTAACTAAATAATTTAAGGTTAGTTTTGCTTGTCAAATATGAAAATACGTCAGGGCGTTAGGATCGTAGAGCGTTGATAATGTTGACATCCGTTTGTTCGTTAATTAAATTTTTTTAGGTTAGTTTTAAGACAGTTCGGTTATATCGGTATGCTTTCAGGTTAATCATAGCCCAAAGTGTTGTATTATAGTCCAACGTGCCTAGCATATACTAAAGTATTGTGACAAGAGAAAAAGTCGCGAATTGAAATTAATAAAAACTTGATTTTTGAAATTTTTTATTTTTATAGTACATTTTTTTTAATTGAGGAAACTTAGGCATTTATCCAGTTGACACTAGAAATGTAAGCAACTATGAGAATGTCCTTGGCTATAAAAATATAACAAAGCCTTTTAAATAAGTGCTGTAATAGCTATTTACGTAACAAGTGCGGAAAATGAATTTTTCCGCGCGAGTCTGCCGTTCACCGAACGACGCGTAGCGGAGTTCGGTGAAGCAGCCGAGTGCAGGGAAAACATTTTTCGCACGTGTTAGGTACAATAGTTTTCCTACAGACATGCGGAAATAAGTCTTAACACATATTTCAAAGAAATTTAATAATTTTTAATTAACTATAACAATCACATACAATGTGTAACAGTAACTAATTCTGAGAAAAAAGTAATAACTACAAGTTATAATTGATATGTTATTGATTTTGACATAATCGTGCCGAAAATTTTTCCGCACTAGTGTGGAAAAACCAATTTTCCGCACGGATTTTTGACATAATCGTGTCGAAAAAATTTTTCGCACTAGTGTGGGAAAACCAATTTTCCGCACGGATATCAGTGTGGAAAATTAATTTTTTCACACGTCTGAACGGCTGAAAAGTACTAATATTCTGACCGGTTTAAAAAAAAATTTTAGATATCTAGTGGAACATATCGAAGACAATTGGAGCTTTAATACGGTTTTTGGAACATATTAATAATATAAGACAATTCGTTACATTTACCATGGAAACAGAAAAACATTCCACTCTACCTTTTCTCGATGTTCTCGTCAAACGAAGTGCTGAAAACATAAAAACTTTAGTGTACAGAACACCCACTCACACAGGGCAATATCATATATCCTATAATCCTTCAAACTCCATAAAACAGGGCATAATTCACATTCTTTATCACATGGCATCTAACGTTTGCAACAATCCGGAAGACCTTAATATTGAAATTTCAAACATCAAAAAAGATTTAAAACAGAATGGTTACAATGAAACCTTTGTAACTAATACCATCTCAAAACTTAAAAATCGCGAAGTAAAAACTAATACAGAAACGAAAGAGGAGCAAGCATTTCTTACAATATCTTATGTCAAGGGGATTTCTGAAAAGATTAGAAGGATAACCAAAAACTATAATATCAAAACAGCCTTCAAATCTGGAAATACGCTTAGAAACCTTCTTACAAACCTAACACCCCCCCGTAATAAAAACACAAAAAATTGTATCTATCAAATCCCTTGCTAGTGAGGCGAATCGTACATTGGAGAAACAAAAATACCTCTTCCAGTACGAGTTAAAGAACATCTGAAACATACTCAAAGAGGATAAACTTCGAGATTAGGTATAGCGGAACATGTATGTACAAACCAACATAATATACATTGGTCAGAAGAAGCCAAGATTTTGGACACGGAACAGCACTGGAGAAAACGAAAATTCAAAGAAGCAGCTTTTATGAATCAAAATACCCACATAATTAGTAAACCAAGTATAGATATCCCCAATATCTGGAAGTCTCTTCTTGTCCAAAACCAACAGCTTAAACTTCACACTCCAATAAGCACGTAAGCGGAGTCATCACGGTTTATTGCACATGAATAGTATTTAAAACAGTAGCCTTATAATATAATTTAGTTTACACTTGAAAACGGTTAGAAATACTAACTAACCGAAGCGTTGTGTTAAGTAACAAAATAAAGCCAATGGAAGTTTGACAAGGTAATTTTTTTGATATCGAAGAGAATTTATTGTATGCTCTTTGTAATCGCATTAAAACTTCAAATACGTTTGTCACTTTCTTGCTACATTAACAAAGTCCCTAATTATACAAAAATTGTTTTGTTATTAACTTTTTGTTAAAAATATTGGTTATGACTTTGTTACGAAGAATACTATAACATAAAATAATAATAAAACTCGAAAACATCATGAACAGGAATTTAAATGTCGCTCCAAGATAATAAAACGCAAAAGTATATACCAACTTTTACTTTACAACTCGTTTTATGTTTTAAATATTTTTATTATCATTAATAATATTATTTTAAAGTTAATAATTTTAAATACGATCGAGCCTTTTATGAGCATAACATTGATTCTTAATGTATTATTAGTTTCGAAATTATAACAATATTATTAAATATTGTTAGAAGGTATAATATAGTGTCCGCGAAAATAATTAAAAATGAATATTGTCACATATCGTGTAACTGTTTTTTTATATTGGAATACACAGGGATCCAAGCACAAACTATAACTTGATAAACTAAATCAGGAATTTATTATTCAATAAAATAGACAAGGGCGATGCACTTATTATTTAATATGAATAAAAGAAAACTCGTGCAAATGCAAAAACAACATTGAATAAATGCAGCTTATTTCGTAAGGTCACGTTCCAGAAAATTCATGGAGACGAGACGAAACTGACGGCACCACTATGATAAAATGATTATTATATTTCCGTCACTTGAAAATATCCTGGAATTAGCGTTGATTGTATCTTTTCGATAACTTTCCTAATTTGGGCAATTACCTTCATAAGATTTCATAAAAGACTACGACTCCCTAGTTTTATAACTAAGACACTTTTCGATTTGAATTAAACAGTTTTATTTCAAAATAATACATTCAGCAGACGTTGAAACATTTTGAAGTAAAAACAAACCGATGTCAACGTGTTGTCATGATTTGACAAGCAAAACCAACCTAACCTTAAATTATTTTGTTGAACTTCGTGCTGCTGACTTTAAGCCGTCACCTGGGGTGGATCTCACCCCTTGGAGACGTTAAAGTGCCTTTATGAACAGGCTAGTATCTATGCTTTCTCACTCACGTCTTTAAGGCTATGATCCGGACAAAATATTTCAGTTTTGTGAAACTATGACTGGAGTAACGTTAATTCATATTTTTTTACAGAGGGGACACTCAATATCCACAAAAAAAAATCAATGTTTGAGAGAAAGGGGGTTTTCTATTAAGTATATTTCGCTCTTTTTTCAAATTTCACAGTTATTAATAAATTTGGTAATAAATCCGATTCAATCCATTTTCAGATCTAATTGATTTTGTTTATTTTAGCATTTCTTGGATTTCAGGAAGGTCCGTTCTTCCTTCGTGAGAAAATCTCATCATCATTTCCCGTTCATTTTCGGTTACGTTATTTATTAACGTGGTAGGTACATTCCACGAGTTTTACAATTACAAAAATGTTTTGTTCAAGCCCCTTGAAAATAATTTCTTAGCTCTGGTGTTTCTCCAATTTCTTAGAAAATGGATGTTGTTTGTAATTTAGGTTGTAATTTATCATTTGGATTGGCGATAGCGAGTCTGCTTTT
This sequence comes from Polydrusus pterygomalis, assembly GCA_963969555.1. NCBI lineage: Eukaryota > Metazoa > Arthropoda > Insecta > Coleoptera > Curculionidae > Polydrusus > Polydrusus pterygomalis. Next base: position 33,295,704 of record OZ018380.1, on the reverse strand, counting down.
GTGTTTGGTTTACCGCTTTTCTAGATACCTGATGCTGTAATTATATTCTTTCAATATTAACCTACATCTATTAAAGTTGGAAGAGAAAGAATTATTTAAAGCAAATTGACAATAATGGTTTGTTCCCATGACACTGAGAGTGCATGATAACGTAAACGGTATTTAAGTGAGATAGCGTATACAGTGTCCGCAAGAAAGTTCGCATCAAATGGGATTTTTTTTTATTATTAGGTTTAGGTAAAAATTGAAAAAGCAGTTAGTTTTTGCTTACCTAAAAACCAAAAATGACTTATACTAAAGCAGCTGCACGACTTGCGTTACCTGTCAAATTTGACATTTTTAATAAAATAGGTTCAAAAATGCCCTTATT